>JAAGEH010000226.1:36693552-36872682 GCA_011751065.1 Lasiurus cinereus
AGAGAGAGAGAGAGAGAGAGAGAGAGAGAGAGAGAGAGAGAGAGAGAAAGGGCGGACCAGGGATTGAACCTGCAATTGAGATATATGATCTTGACTGGGAATGGAACCTGTGACTCTTCAGTCCAAGGGCTGATGCTCTAACCACTGAGAAAACCAGCCAGGGCCCAAACCCTGTATTATAGTTTCATGAATTTGTTTTTCTGGCTCAAAGGAGCCCTCTGAACAAAGTAGAACCATCTTAGAGATATGAATTTAAAATGATCACAAAGAGGACAAGCTTTGAGACCTGGTGACTGTATCAAGAGACTTTGGGCGACTTCTTGGCTCTCAGACAAGAGAATATAAGTGAAAAAGCATGAAAAGCCCACAAGTTATAGAGCACTGAGCATCTGTGTCTTGCTTAGGCTCAATCCTCACCCTTCAATGCAGATAACATGATTTCCCTCATGCCATGGGCCTCTCTTCTAGAAAACAGCCCACATTACTTCAAGATTTCCTGACTACTCACGTCAAAGCCCTTTGCCTTCACTTTCCTAAAGTGAAAATATTTCCTAATAGCTCTATGTTCTGCCTTCTACTCAGGCTTGAGTGGAGACTAATTGACATGGAAGGATTAGAGAATCTCAAATCATCTATTCTTTGAAGAGATGGTTGCATTTTTAGTTCCCTTTCTTCAAAATGAATTTGAATGTTTGAGTTTGAAATATCGTAATAGATGGTATAATTTTAGTTTGGATTTTTTTCCATCAGGTTAAAAATATCTTTCAAATAATTTTCCTCTCATTGCATTTTCTCCATCTCAGCTTCTTTCAAACCCAAATTTGGAAACTTTATTAGTTTTGGTAGTGTTTCCTTACTATTAATCATGTTCTTTGATAGATATTAAATTTGACTTAATTTATTGAGAGATTGATACTGATGACCTTAGGATGAATAATAATCATAATTATATTTAATACTAAATCTTACCAATCATGGTAGTTGCATATTAATAGCCTGATGGATTTGGTGATCATTTGGAGCTGAAACATTAGAGTTGTTCTTTTTGTTTTTCCTGGATTCTTGCAAAAAAAAAATCCCCCAAAATTAAAAAACACCCACATCCATACAAGTGCTTGTGGCAGACCACTAAGGCGTATCATCAAAAATTTTGACTTATGTCCCTTGAGGAGGAAAAGAACAGGGAATAGGCGGGGAGGGCATTGAGGACATTGCTGGGAAATAAAGCCACTTCATCTTATTGTTTTAATAACCCCCTTCAATGACATTAACCATTATTTGGGCACTTAAAATGTGCTGGGTACTCTGTTGGGAGCTGGAAACTGAGACGGATTAAAATTCAAAGCTTGCTATGGAAGGGCTCACATTTTGGCAGAAGAGAGACACACAAATGTCAGATAAATTCTGAACAAGGCCACAGAAATCCTGTTAAAGGTACATGGAAAGTGTTACGAGAACCCAGAAAAGCATCACCCAACCTAGGCTGGTAAGCAGTGAGGAGTTCTTTTGGGGATAAATGCTAGGTGAGGAGAGCAGGGTTTTTTGCTTCTTGGAGAATGAGACAAAGGTAAGAATACTAAGGACACAGAAACTGAAATGCCACCATGTGCCTCTAAATCATCAACCCCCTCCCCCTTGACTCTCCTGTGGCCAGCTGTGAGAACATAAAAGCAAGAGTTTAACTAGACATGTGGTGGTGGTGGGGGGTGTTCTAAGTTGCATAATCAGCTTGTTAAAATAAGTACAATGTGTGTACTCCCCCTACCCACAAGAGATAAGGCCAAAACCTGGAGTCAGTGTTACTGAAGAAGCCCAGAGAAGAGTGCAGTGCTGGCAGCTTTCCAGAAGTTCCCCTTCCTCCCCTGGAGGCAACATAGGGCCTCTCCACTCAGTTACATGTGCATCCGAACCCCAGGTCCAACCAGGCCCAGAAACACTAGTCTAGTGCTGCTTCACTGCCTCCTCAACACGACACCTTCTCAGATGGGCACTCTGCTTTTCCATGTGCCAGTCCTGATTCCTTTTCATTTGATATAGAGGTTTTTCTCATTTATTCCTAAGAATAGAGCTCTTATATTTTTAATTGAAGTTCACAGGTAATTGTGCACAGTAGACCATATTCCTCATTCTTTTGTTTATTTGCTTTTTAATTTATCTTTATTGTTGACTAGAGGCTTGGTACATGAAATTCATGCACAGGGGAAGGGAGGGAGTGTTCTTCAGCCCAGCTGGCCCCTCTCAAATCTGGGATCCCTCAAGCAATGTCCGACTGCCCGATTAGGCCCAATCCAGGTAGGATCGGACTAAACGGGCAGTTGGACATCCCTCTCACAATCCAGGACTGCTGGCTCCCAATTGCTCACCTGCCTGCCTTTCTGATTGCCCCTAACCACTTCTGCCTGACAGCCTGATCATGCCTAACCACTCCCCTGCAAGCCTGATTGATGCTTAACTGCTCCCCTGCCAGCCTGTTTGCCCCTAACTGCCTTACCCTATGGGCCTGGTCACCCCTAACTGCCCTCCCCTGCAGGCTTGATCATCCCCAACTACCCTCCCTTGCAGGCCTGGTCCCTGCCAACTGTCCTCCCCTTCTGGCCATCTTGTGTCCACATGGGGGCAATCATCTTGTATGTTGGTGTGATGGTCAATGTGCATATTACTCTTTTATTAGATAGGATAGAGGCCTGGTGCATGGGTGGGGGCCAGCTGGTTTGCCCTGAAGTGTGTCCTAGATTAGGGTGGATATTTCCTTGGGGTGTGGGGCAGCCTGGGTGAGGGGCCTATGGTGGTTTACAGGCCAGCCACACCCCATGGCAACCCAAGTGGAGGCTCTGGTATCTGGGATTTATTTATCTTCTACAATTGAAACTTTGTAGCCTGGAGCAGAGACCTGCTGGCCAGGGTGTGCGGAAAGCTTGGCTTCTCCCCTTGCCAGGGGCAACCCAAGCCTCGCTCAGTGGCAGCAGCCATTGAAACTTTGTTGCCTAAGTGGAGGCCTGCTGGCCAGGGTGAGCAGAAAGCTTGCTCTCTCTGTGGCCATAGCCATCTTGGTTGGGTTAATTTGCATTACTCACTCTGATTGGCTGGTGGGCATGGCTGGTGGGTGTGACTTATGGGTGTAGTGGAGGTACGGTCAATTTGCATATTGCTCTTTTATTAGATAGGATAGATTAGAGGCCCATTGCATGAAATTCATGCATGGGTAGGTTCCCTAGCAGTTGCTGGCTGCCAACTGGGGCACCTCCCTTCCCCAGGCCACCTGCCACCACTACCATCAGAGGCCAGGAGGGGCTCCCTTCCCCTGGCTGCCTGCTGCCACCACCACTGCTTTCTCTGCCCCCTGGTAGAACTCTCAGTCAAACTCCCAGTGGAGGGGAAAATTTGCATATTAGGCTTTTATTATATAGGACTAGAGGTCCATGGGTAGGGTGCCTAGGCCTGGCCAGCGATCAGGACCGATCTGTGGGGTGACTGGCAGGGCAATTAGGGGTGGGGGCAGGCAGCACTGGCACCTTCCTTGGCTGGCCTGGGGTCTATAGGCTGGGGGCAGCTCCTGCATTGAGCATCTGCCTCCTGGTGGTCAGTGTGCATCATAGTGACTGTTTGTTTTGCTGTTCGGTTGATTTGCATATTAGGCTTTTATTATATAAGAAAGTATTACAGATATCCCTTTTTTTTCCCCATTGATCCCCTTGAACCTGCATCCCCCACTCTAGTTCTTCACCATACTGTTTGTGTTCATGGCTGTGCATATATGTTCTTTGGTTTATCTCTCCTCACCCACCCACCCATCCCCGCCTTCCCATTGAGATGCATTTATTTTCAAATTGTGCTTTCTGAATAAGGAGGTTTGGAGTCTATGATGGGTTATAACCTCATAAAAATTCTGGACTTCATTCTAAAATTTAAAATTTCAAGTGATTTGGAATCATACATCTATCTCAGTTTTGTCTATTAAATTTGACTACTTATTTTTACCCTTAGTAGTTTTGAGATAGTTATTATAATTAAAACTAGTAGGTCAGTGCATGAATTTGTGCATCTTGAAAGGAACTGTGTGCCATGAGGCTGTGGTGGGCACAGGGGCAGGCCTCAGTCCATTCTCCATGCCCCACCAGCCAATCAGAGTGAATACGCAAATTAACCAAACCAGCCCCTCCCACCACGGCCCCCAGTCCTCTGTCTGCCTATAACTCTACTCATGCTGCTGCTAGGCTCTAGCAGCGGGTGCGAGTGGGCCAGCACCGGCAGCAGGCGCAAATGCCCAGTGGGACCCTGGCACACAGGAGCAAAGAATTTTCAGTACCAGAGGCTTGCCCCAATGACAGTGACCGGCACCCTGACTTGGTCTGGCACCCCTGCTCACCTGCTCCACCATCTCATTGCAGCCAACACCATCCATGTTCCATGCTCTGCTGTGTGCTGTTGATGCCCACCATGTTCCGTGTGCGCCCCAACAACGCAAGTCATAGCGACCAGTTGTTCAGTTATTCTACCATTCAGTCTATTTGCATATTAGCTTTTTATTTTACAGGATATGTGAAAATTCCCTCACTTTGCAGAATTTTTGACAATTAGTGAGAAAATTGGAGACACTTTATGATGTTGAAAAAACTGGAAATTCTGAACCAGCATTGCATGATGACTCTGATTTGACCAGTCTGGTTTGAGAAGCAACTGTGTCACTAAGATTTGCTTGTCCAAGAGAACATAAGAGGCCAGGCATCATTTTCAGAGGATTTCAGCCTGTTTTCAGAATGTGGCACTCAAATTTAAAGCATTTCTATTAGGCAACCAAAGGGATCACATTGAAATTCTTTTCAAGAAGCTAGAGATTTTAATGACTGAAATATT
This sequence comes from Lasiurus cinereus, assembly GCA_011751065.1. NCBI lineage: Eukaryota > Metazoa > Chordata > Mammalia > Chiroptera > Vespertilionidae > Lasiurus > Lasiurus cinereus. Next base: position 36,698,407 of record JAAGEH010000226.1, read on the forward strand.
TGCCAAAGATAGAGACATTGTATGCAAGGAAAGGAAATTGGATACATATTTTAGATTTGCAACACCCTGTATTTGTCTGCTTAATTTTTATTACTTGTCACCCTTATAACCACACTGTTATTATATTCATTGAAATTAAAATTGTCATGGTTGTGTTCTAGTAAAAAGAAATTGAGTGACATGGATACCTACCAGTTCTTAGAGATGGAGTCTGCAAAATCCATTCTACCTTCAAAAGCCACCAGTCATGAGGATCAGAATCACCTTGTCAATGATCAGTTTAGAAATAAGGATCTGACATAGTCTTGGCAATGAGACATGGGAGGAAACCATCATGGGATGTTCTGAGAAATATTTTCATGTTTCCAAGTAGTCAACATGGGCAAGACACTGCTTTTAGACATTCCAGAATCACTGGAGCCCTCTTGCTATTGGCCTAAGGCTGAAGCACACACCAGAATGAGGGCAGAACTCAGGGTGGTGGAGGAGCAGAGTGAAAGCTTTTACAGCTCCTTTCTGAAGCTACCCTCCAGCTGGGCTTCTCATGCGCGTTACCCATTTTTCTTTCTATTTAAGCTGGGATAAATATTCTATTTCTTGTAAATATGACGGTATCTTCTCTGATAAAAACATACCCACAACATTGAAACTGGCCCTCCATTAGCTTTTTACTATTACCTGTAAACATCAAAGGAGAGATGCAAAGAGAGCACAAGGTCAGCAGATGCATGCTAGATGTTCTAAGGTTGAGTGTGTGTTTGGTTCCAGGCAAGGAGTATGCATAAGCAGCCTCTTTTCCTATTCCCCTCTACTCCAGGGGTCTCATGCATGTTCTATGGACCTTTTCATAGTCTGATAATACCAACACTTTCAGATAAATATTTTTTAAATTAATGAAATACATATAATTACAAGTATTATATTGCAATAGTTATCAAAATGTGTTTTAAAAACTAAATTTGTGGTACATATGCTTCTTCATCATGATTTCTTTTATTTGCTGATTGGGCCTGCTAACATTAGAACCAAAATTGTGTATGCATATTAAATGTGAATTAAGATTGCTACCATCTCAAATCTTGCATGTTTATGTTTAAAAAATCCTAATTACTTTTTCTTAGCTAATTATAATATCGTTTAAGATTTTTCTACATAAAAAGATTCCTAATTTTCCAAAACTATTTTATTATATCATCTAATATTAAAAAGTTACATGACTACTACTTGGAAATGAGCTCTCTGAATAGTTCCTATTACTAATCTTGACTAGAGCAAACTTGAGAAGTCTAAATTTATTATCAGTTAAAATGGCCATATTAACTATCCTAATTCCTGTTTCATTGGTTCAGACCTCAAATGTAACTCCCTAAAATTGATTACGCTTCACTCTACATGTAATAAACAATTCAGAAAACAAAAACACATATTGTAAAATTTAGCTGAGCTCTCTCATAAAAACTTTTTATTTGGTTTTGAAAGGAAAAATATGATACTAAGGAGACAATTATTCTCTGCTCTCCTCCCCAAACTCTGTCAAAAAGTTTCATTTAAGTCCTCTATTTTCATGCATCTCAATGAGCTTTGCAAAATATTTTTGTGTTATTATTTTTGCAAACTATTTATGTGTTATTAATTAAAATAGGATTTGATGTGCAAAATGTAGTGGCTTTTATTTATTGAGTAGTAGGCCAGCTAAATGAGTGAAAATATGGAAGATGTTATGAGCCACAAGCATACAGAGTATAAATATCTATATATATAAAATCCAAGTGACCAGTCACTATGACATGCACTACAGTGGCCAACTGGTCCCATTGGGGCCCCAATTGCACCCCCCTAAACCTCTAACAGTTCCTCCCCCTAGCCAACTTCACCCCTGATTGGCCCCCTACCCTGATCAGGGGTGGGACCTGCAGCCAAACCTCCTTATGCCCCTCCTCCCAGCCAGACTGGACTGATCTGCCCCCATTGGAACGGGCTGGCCAGATCCCACCCACGCATGAATTCATGCACTGGGCCTCTAGTCTATCTATCTATCTATCTATCTATCTATCTATCTATCTATCTATCTATTTATCTATCTATTGATATAATAGATTTTGAGAAATTTTGTTGATGTGGCAGCTCTCTAATCTCTCACTCTTTTTTAAAAAATCTACCTTTGCTGATATTGGTTTGGCTCAGCGGATAGAGCGTTGCCTGTGGACTGAAAGGTCCCAGATTCGATTCCAGTCAAGGGCATGTATCCTGGTTGCGGGCACATCCCCAGTAGGGGACATGCAGGAGGCGGCTGATCGATGTCTCTCTCTCATTGGTGTTTCTAACTTTCTATCCCTCTCCCTTCCTCTCTGTAAAAAAAATCATTACAATATATTTTAAAAAATAATAAAAATAAAAAATCTACCTTTATTGATTTCAGAGAGAAAGGGGGAGGGAGAGACAAAAGCATCAACAATGAGAGAGAATAATTGATCACCTGCCTCCTACATGTCCCACACTGGGCATCGAGCCCACAACTGAACATGTGCCCTGACCAGGAATCAAACTGTTCATAGGTTGATGCTCAACTACTGAGCTACACTGAGTGGACAAGCTCACGCTCTTTATAAAAATAGGTTCATTTAAAATGAACTGTCGGATGTTTCAATGTTATTCATCACTATAATATTACTATTAACTGAATTCTCATTGTTAATAGAAACTGTAAGAAATCAGCAGAAGGTAGTCTCGTAGGGGTTTCCATCTGATCAAGTTTTCATCATTTCCTGAAATGGCTAAGCCTCATTAATGGCGAATACTTCTTCCTAAAGAAACTGCCCTGGTTCTTCACCTGAAGCTGATCAGGCTGGTTAATGAGTGATGTGGAAATTGCTAGGCATTAGCATCAGAGCCATCATTAGAGACAGGATTATATCATTAAATATTTTACAGCCAGAATGGAGATGAGGGTAACAGAAGAATAAAAGAGGTAACAGGCTGGTTAGAAGGAAACATTGAAAAAGTGGGGGGAAGGGGGGAGGAAGTAACATGAAGTCTTAAAGTTTCAACTTACTTTTTTAGAAGACTCTGAATTCAATTGATTCCTTATTTTGAGGTCTAGAGTGATATTATACTCAGATATGCTCTGAGAATGAAACCACAGAATTCAATTCATCAAGTATTTATTTATTTGTGTATTTGTTTTTAAAATACTTTTCTTATAATAAAATAATAAGTCCTAGAACTTTCTCAATAAAAAACAATTATGAAAAACCCACAATTAATGTCACAGTTAATGGCAATAAAAACAAGATGTTTTGATCCTAAGATCAAGAATAAGATTCTTGCTACTTCTTGTTAAATATTATACTGCAAGTTCTAGTCAGTAAATAAGGCAGGAAATAGATATGAAGGCATCCAAATTAGAAATGAATAAGTAAAACTATCTCTTGTATAAAAATAATTATAAGATGCCCACTAAAAACCTATTAGAACTAATAAGCAAGTCCAAGTCCATCAAGGTTGCAAAATATAAGAGCAATATACAAAAGTAATTTGTATTTCTATACTTTAGCAATAAAAACTCTGAAAGTAAATTAAGAAAAAAAATTATTATAATAGCATAAAAAATAAAATACTGATATATAAATGTAACATTAAAAAACATAAAACCGGAACTCTCAAAACTACAAAATCTTTTTTAGCAAAATGAAAGAAGATGAAATAAAAGCAAAGATATATCTTGTGTTCATGGATTAGAAGACTTGATATTGTTAATATGGCAATATTCTCCAATTTCATCTGTAGCTTCAGTGCATTCCCTATCAAAATTTCAGCTGGACTTTTTGTAGAAATTAACAAACTGATCCTAAATTGATATGAAAATGTAAGGGACTAAGGATAGCCAAGCAATCTCAAAAAATAAACAACAAACAGAGTAAGAGGACTCACACTTCTCAATTTAAAACTTACTGCAAAGCTTCGGGAATTAAGGCATAGTGATATCAGCATAATGATAGACATATAGATCAATGGAATAGAACTGAGAGTCCAAATATAAAAGTATTTATGGTCAGTTGATTTCAACAGTGCTGCCAAGATTATTCAATAACTAAAACAAACAGCCTGGTCAGCATGGCTCAATGGTTGAGAATCAATCGACCTATGAACCAGAAGGTCATGGTTGATTCCTAGTCAGGGCACATGCCTGGGCTGCAGCTTGATCCCCAGTGTGGGATATGCAGGAGGCAGCCGATCGATGATTCTCTCTCATCATTGATGTTTCTATCTCTATCTCTATCTCTCTCTCTCTTCCTCTCTGAAATCAATAAAAAAAAATATTTTTTTAAAGAAAATAGTTTTTCCAAGAAATGATATTACCACACCTGGATATCCACATGCAAAAAAAAAAAATGCAATTGGATCCTTCCATATACAAAAACTAATTCCAAATGGATCAGAGACCTATGTAAGACCTAAGATTATAAAAATCTTAAAGGAAAACATAAAGTAAGTTTTCATAAAATTGGGTTAGGCAAAGCCTTCTAAGATATAACATCAAAAGTGCAAAAGAAAAAAAATAGATGAATTACACTCTACCAAAATTAAAAATATTTCAGCAAGATGGTGACATAGGAATTTCTAACATTCATCTGTTCCCAGAAACATCAATTTGAACTGTGCAAGAAAAACAAAAACAATCAAACAAAAAACACCTTCAGGAAAACTAACAATTCCAGATGAGAGATTATAGCACCTGGGAAGAGGATGGAAATAGAAAATACAATGAAGAGAATAAGAAAGCCAGTTCTACATTATCCCCATTTCTACTTCCTCAAACACAGGCAGCCCACTAAGAAGAAAAACACCCTTTCCATGAGAGAAGGAGAATGAAGTGAGCACCCACTTCACCACAGACCCTAGCATCAGCCCTGCACCAGCAGCTGGTCCCACTCCTAGAGCCCCAGGAGGCTCCTGTCAACTCAGGCTGTCAGCCCTCCCCAGTGCCAGGCCAGCATCCTCTGGACCTAGATTGTACACTGGCTCTCATGGACCCAGGCATCTAGCATACCCTGATGCCAGGCCAGCTCCTATGGTCCTAGTTTCCAGCTGGCTCCCACAAATCCAGCCTGCTGGCCTGTCATAGCACCACGCTAGCCATCTCAGACCCAGCCTCCAGGCTGGTCTCCATAGTGTCAGGCTGATTCTTTGGCTCCAGGCTCCAAGCTCAACCTCCCTAAGTTTCTCCCTCCCATTCTCTAAGGCCAAAACCAAAACAAAGGATCTGTTGTTATTTACTGTCCTTTATACCTTATTCCTTATATTCTCTCCACTTTCATTTTATGACTTTAATCATACTGTCCCCTTAGCTTGAAGCACCTTTCCCACACCTCTATTCTACAGAGGCAAGTCTTATCTACACCTCAAAGTTCATCTTTTTAAAAAAATATATTTTATTGATCTTTTACAGAGAGGAAGTGAGAGGGATATAGAGTTAGAAACATCAATCAGCTGTATCCTATGCACGCCCCTATTTGGGATGTACCTGCAACCAAGGTCCATGCCTTGACCAGAATCAAACCTGGACCCTTCAGTCCCCAGGCTGACGCTCTATCCACTGATCCAAACCAGCCAGGGCTCAAAGTTCATCTCAAATGTTACCTCTTTTAAGAAGCCTCCAAGTTTGGGACAGGGACTTCCTCATCACTGAACCAATCCAGTACTTTATAGCTATCTTTTTATGGCATTTGTCACCTTGTATTACAGTTATTTGTCTGTTTGTTATGTCGTCTTTCTTAAATCTTGGTTCCCAGTAATTAAGGTAATAACTAAGGAGCTTTATTTTAGCTGAGATTGTTCTGTCACTTCTAATGTTCTCCTATCGACTGCTCATTTGTGTGTATTCCATAAAGGGATGTCTTTGTCATTTCATGTATTTAATCATATTTGCTGTCAGTTGTCCCACTGTACCTCTTATTAATTATGTAGCAGCATGCAAATGAGCTTCATGACCTATCAAAAGCAACTGGGATGATGGCATTTAAATTTTCTTTGGGAAGTTTATTTTTGTCTCAAAGAATCCTATTGAAGTGAGTGATAGAATATCAAAAAGGAATGTAGGGCTAAGGGCATGGGAGGGCTCAGTCTCCTTGTTCCATGCCAAAGACTAGAGTGAGAAATCACAGGGCTGCCTTCTGAACTGAGGAATGAGTTTTGAAGTATTTACATACATTACACAGAAGCCGGAGAGCTTCCAGTTTTAATAGTGCTTCTTCCTAATTGAAATGAATTCACAGAAAAACAGACTGTCGGGCCCTGACCTGTTTGGCTCAGTGGATAGAGCATTGGCCTGTGGACTGAAGGGTCCCAGGTTCAGTTCTGGTCAGGGGCACATACCTTGCTTGTGGGCACATCCCCAGTGGGGAGTATGCAGGAGGCAGCTGGTCGGTGTTTCTCTCCCATCGATGTTTCTGACTCTTTCTCCCTCTCCCTTCCTCTCTGTAAAAATCAATAAAATATATTTTAAAAAACAACAACAACAAAACAAGAAATAGAACAGACTGTCTGGTGGTAGCATTTGGATTTCAAATTAATTAGCAGGCCTATACAAACTCCATCTGCCGGTCAGCTATTGCTGATGTTTCAGGACATCAATACATTGTCAAGGAGGACTTACTGCAATTAAACTCCCCTCCCACCCATTCACTCATTACACCTAGATTCATGGCAATGATCTTGATTTATAGTGCAGCTTTGGAACTGGGAATAATCTGGCTTCAAATAAAATGTCCAGGTAACTTAAGAAAAATCTTTATTTCTTTCCCTTTACAGTAATATAAAGTTTTCATCCAGCCCCATAAAACTCAAATCCTTGTACTGCTGTGCCAATCCATAGTTCAGATGACTTGAGCTTTAAAGATTGGAAATATACTGAGTTAGTTCCCTGACACCACAATTGGCTGCTCGAATAACCATTAGGTTTACATCCCAGATGTACTGCATGTTCAAAATCATGTGTGCCCTGTAAATATAATCAGCAAATGTCACTGGGGCATGAAAGAGTCCAGGATAATAAAATCCAGCATGCTGCAGGCTAAAGAATTTTCTTTCACATTGTTGTTCCTTTCTAATGGAGAATAAGCCCCCAGTTAGAAAAGAAAGGCTGGCATGAGAATTTTGTCTAATTTTCTTCCCTCGTGGGAGGCTTAAATTCATTAGATGCGTTTAATCACAGCAATTGTTTCTGACACATCTCTGAGTATAATCAAATCAACTGGTGTCCCAAAGTTGGTAGGTACTGAACAAGGACACACTATACCTGAAAGGGTCAGTCTTCTGTAATGGGCAAGGGAAAGGTGGGAGATGGTGCCTAGCCTTCCACCCTTCACCATTTCACTAGGGCCCAGTCTTGTTCATGGGAAGCTACTACTTTGTTCTTATAAAATTATTCTGTGCAAAGAAGCATTCACAAAGAGAGATAACCAAGGACTTCACTTTGAGTTCCTGGATAAACTAGGAATTATTCCAGCCCTGATTCAAGGTTCATTATGCTGCCAGAGGGGCGAAAAGGAAGCTCTAGATCAACAACGTTCAAGCTCAAACCTAAGTACCCCGTTGGCCAATTTATTCAAATATCTGGTTAGTTTAGTAAAAATACATAGTATGAGTAAGTTACTTGTCCAGAAGTTTTTGAGAGGAGCCAATTATCACAATGCCTTGGGGAGGTTTTATAAAACATCCAGTTTCCTAAATTCCACCCTGGCCTTAGACAATCAGAATCTCCAGGGGAGGAGCTGAGGATTCTCCATGTGTAAAAATCACCCTTGAAAATTGCGTCTGAAGACCAAAAAACAAACCATTCTTTAGCTACTAGTGCAAGGATGTCAAGGAATTATCTTAATGTTGTTATATTTCCAAGAATTAGAGTGTGGGGAGTAATAAATTTCTCAGCTCAGTTAATCAATTTCTGCCCCCTACTCCTTAATAATTCACAATACTACTGTCATTTTCTGACATTCCAAACATACACTCTTTGTGTGGTTGTAATGACATATTTAACCATTATTAAAATATTGAAATTATATTCTTCCCTCATGAATTATTTTATGCTCCTAGAGCACATTTTATAGTTGAGAGGCTTACATAATAATAAAGAAAACAGAACAAATAAAATATGTGATGTCATTTTTATGTAGCAATCAGTACAATAATCCTGTATAATAAAAGGCTAATATGCAAATTGACCAAACGGCAGAATGACCAGTTGCTATGATGTGCACTAGCTACCAGAGGGCAGATGCTCAATGTAGGAGCTGACCATGGTGGTCAGTGTGCTCCCACAGGAGGAGCACTGCCAGAAGCCCTGACCTGGGCTCATGGCTGGCAAGCACAGTGGCGGTGGTGGGAGCCTCTCCCGCCTCTGCAGTGGCACTAAGGATGTCCAACTGCCAGATTAGGCCTGATTCCCATTAGCCAGACATACTCCAAGTGCTCTTAAACTGTGAGAGGGCTCAGGCCGGGCTGAGGGACCATCCCCCACAACTCCCAAGTGCACAAATGTCATACACAAGGCCTCTAGTAGTAATAATAAAACAAAATAAGGGAATAAAAATGATAGGAGAGATGGCAAGTTTCAGGAAAGGCCTTTTTAAATTTTATTTTTCAATTACAATTTACATTCAAAATTATTAGTATCAGTTTCAGGTGTATAGCATATTGGTTATACAATTATCTACCTTACAAAGTATTCCTCCAGATATTTCTAATAACTACCTGACACCATACATAGTTATTAAAATATTATTTCTATATCTCCTATGCTGTATACTTTACATCCCTGTGACTATTCCGTAACTACCAATTTGTAGCTCATAATCCCTTCATCTTTTTCACCCAGTCCCCTAACCTCACTTTCCCCTGGCAACCATCAGTCTGTTCTTGTATCTATGAGTCTGTTTTAATTTTGTTTGTTCATTTATTTTGTTCTTTAGATTCCACATATAAGTGAAATCGTATGATATTTGCTTTTTTCTTACTGACTTATTTCACTTAACATAATACTCTCTGGGTCCATACATGTTGTTGCAAATGGTTAAGATTTCATTCATTTTCATGGCCAAGTAGTATTCCATTGTATAAATGTGCCCTCACTTTTTTATCCACTCATCTATTGATGGGTACTTGGGTTGCTTGGCTATTGTAAATAAAGTTACAATGAATACAGGGATGTGTATATTCTTTCAATGTAATGTTTTGGATTTCTGTGGATATATACCCAGAAGTGGCATCACTAGATCATAAAGCTACTCCTATTTTGGTATTATACTGTTTTTCCACAGTGGTTGCACCAGTCTTCATTCCCACCAACAATGCGTGAGGGTTCCCTACATATTCACAAACACTTGTTTGTTCATTTATTAATAATAGTCATTCTGACAGGTGTGATATCTCATTGTGATTTTAATTTTAATTTCTCTGATGATTAGTGACATTGAGCATCTTTTCATATGTCTATTGGCCATCTATGTCCTGTTTGAAAAAGTGTCTATTCAGGTCCTCTGAGGGAAGACCTTTCTGAGAAAGCATTTCAGATAATAATTAACTGCTGAAAACAGTCTCTGGTGTGTTTTTAGAACTTGGATAACTATTAGTTGAATGAATACTAAAAAGTGTAAGGCCCCATGAAAGTCTAGGGTATGAACGTATAGAGCAATATAATATTGGTATTATGTCCAAGGAGAGGATCAGAGATCAGTATGGCTGAAGTGGCATCAGCAGAGTGAATAGATGGCCATGAGATATAAGCTATGAGAGTAGCCTGGGACCCAACTAAATGGGCCCTGTAGTCATGATAGAGTCTGGATTTGATTCTATGTGTTAATGGGAAGTTATTGGGGAAGTTCAGTCAGACAGGTGATATTATTTATGATCTATAGAGATCTCTCAAGCTGCTGCATCATCAATAGACTGTGGATTCTAAATGAAAGCAGGAAGACCAGTCAAGAGACCATGCAGGGCTCCGGGGTGGGGTGGGGGGTGGGGCGTGTAGAGGTAGATCTGGTAAGAAGGGCTCATATTCTAGATACAGTGTGAAGGTAGACCAATAGGCTTGGATAATGTATTGGCTTTGGGAAGGAAGGGAGAGAGAATAACTAACACCTATGTATGTGGCTTGAGAAGCTGTTGTAGATGGTTCAACATTTTTAGGTCAGGAAATCTAAGGAGATACGGGGTGGGAAATCAGGAGTTCTGTCCTAAATTGTTATAAAACTAAGATGTCCCTCAGACTTCAAGTCAGGATGTTAAGCAGGCATTTGAAGTCATGAGTCTGATGAAGCTCAGAGCTCTGGAGCAACAGAAAGATTTGGATGTCATCAGCCTAGTACACGTTTGGATTGACCTTGCTGCCTCCTCCTTTGCCATTTTTCTTTTCTTTCCTTTCATTTCTATAACTCTGACCTTTTCTATTCTACTTCCTTTCCTTCTCCTTAACCCCTCCTCTTTCATGTATACATACTTTTAGGAGCCTATGATCTCTTATTTTTTCTCTGTACATTTTTTATCATATAATTTGTAATTTCCAACTTAGAAATGTGTTCCCACCAGAAGATATGAACTATACTGTACTGTGTAACTCATTAAATCAGTACCCCTCTGGGCCTCATGTTTTCACTGTGCAACATGAGCAGTTGGGCTATGTCAGTGGATGGGGAGATGGTGGGATGCCAAAACCTGTATCCTGCTTAAAGCATGTTAAATCTGATTTTGTTGATTCCCATCATTGTGGTTAAATATAATGATGTCTAGCTAAGACCCTATGGACAAAAGTGTTCATGAGCAGAGAAGAAAGTGTGGCATTCACTGGCTTAAAATGATAAATGATATTTATGTTATTTACTGTCATATGATTCAATTTTCCATGTAATTTACACTGGTCAAGAAAATGGAAGCAGAGGGGATTGTGGTTTAAGGCTTAAAATTAAGGCTCAATATAATTTTGACATCTTTTAAAATCAGTAAAATGGTCTAATTCAAAGCTCCTTTCCCCCCTTTGCTTTCTCAGATAATGTCCACTAGCAAACGACCGCCCAATCAAAGGGACCAAGGGCAGTTCTTTGTATAGGGTTTCACTTTCTTGCCAGGAATTGTTCAAAATAGCCAATTATAAAAATTACTTAATTCATTAATTATGGAATTCTAACTATAGAATTATTCAAACAAGCCAATCACAGTCTCCTGTGGGAACTAGGGAAAATATTCTCTCTACACTATAAAGCCTGCTTCCCACAGGCCCTGCTTGTCTAGTCTGTTTCTGAGTGTAACCCCATGTGACTCTGCATCGTGCCCAGTATCCTCCTTCCCTGGGCTGTGGGTATATGTGACCAATAAACTGCCATTGATCTCAACTGTCCAGTGTCAAATGTTGTGTTCAGCCATTCTCATAACCCTAGGGCAAGAATCCATCCCTCACTAGGAACGGATTAGGAAGTATATAAAACAATGACGTAGGACACATATAGTTGGTTTTTCTCCCTTTCTTTTATCATTGACCATCACACCAGAGAGAGGCTGCTCCTTCAGCCTGTGCCTGATGGAGGAGCTGGAGCCAACCAGACAGACAGTTATACAAGTAAGACACTATCTTCCCTTGGTATAAACCCTGAGATTTTCCAGTTGTTTGTTACCTCAGAATAGTTTGGACTAACTGCATAACTTAGCCTAAGCTAAGTAGGAACAGACTTGTATTGGGAAACAGAAAGTGCCAGCAAATAGGGAATTTGTAGCTACCATAGAGAAGAGGAGGAGACTTACCTTGCTATTTTATAATCATCATTTTTTAAATTGTCATATTTATCCCAACCCTATAGGACCAATAATTATCTCTCATCTTAGATGAAGTTAAGATACTTGCTTGGTATCAATCATAGGATAAGATTTCTTAACCTCAGCACTACATTCTGAGCTGAATAGTTCTTTATTGCAGAGAGAGAAAAGGAATGTGCTGTCCTGGACATTGTAGGGTTTGCCTCTTCCCAGTAGCACCTCCGCATTCAAGATCATCACAAAGGCTTCCAGACATTGCCTAGTGTTTTCTGGGGGACCAACTTGACCCCAGTGAGAAAAACTGCAGCAGAGTCATATACTTTAGAACAAGTATACATGGCTCAGATATCTTTGCCCTTTCTCTTAGGCCCTGCAGACAGGCACTGAGGTTATGCAAAGAAGAAAGACTTGCCCCTTCACAGCCTAGACTAGTACCTAGTGGCCAATTCAGTAGATCTGGAAAGGAGACAGATTCTTATTTCCCTCAGCAACTTACCAGAACTGTCATCTGGCGCTAAGTAGTGCAACTCGCAGTGTACAAAAGCTCCATATCCTGTTTCCAAATAGCAGAGCCATTCATCCCCACAGAGGATGATCCTAATAAATTATAGGTCTGAGTGAGCGTGTGATGAGCCTAAAGAAGGGTCATGATGAGGCTCTCTTTACTACTATTAAGAAAAATAAAACCATGGTTAACCACATGGACTGTAAGGGGAATAAATCAAGAATCTTAAGTATGTACTAGGAGGAATTTCTGAGGCCAGGAAATGCAGCATAAGCTTGCTCTTCTTCCAATCTGGTAAGAAACTCCTGCTTGACTCATGGTGAAATGTGTCCTGTGGCTGGCAGCCAGGAGACTTCTAGTGAGGTCGTGGTCATGAGAGGGACAAATGAGCTTGGGGCAGATCCTGCCTTCTCATCAAGGCACAGAAATCACATTTCAGCTATTTGGGGCTTGGAGAGCCAGGCTGAGCCACCCAACACTTCACTCACTGCAAAATGGAATGGTCATATTGTCCTTGGGAGAAGCCACAGGAAGCCACCGTCTTTGGAACCCAAGGATGGTGCCCTCTTCTGTTCTGTACAGAAGAGAATTCCTTTTCCTGAGGCTATTTAATCGGTGCTAATGTATCTCTCACATCAGGGACATGGCTTCTTCAGCTTTTCCCTATATGAAAGGAAAACTCCACAGTCCATGAAGACTGAGAAGAAAGATGCCACCATATTCTCCATTGGACCCTTTCTTTTCCATCACTCCAAGGGCCTCAGAGCTCCATTCCACCTTCCTCTTTCAATCAACAAATGACCTCAAGGAAAACATCACAGGCACAAAGGCAACAAAGGACCACCAGCACAGTGCAGTCATTTAAACTTGAATCTTCTTAAGGTTCAGTTATACTTACCCTGGATAGAGTTATTAACCCACAGATCAAGAAAATGGATAGGAGCTGCCCAACTCCATTTTTTAGACTCCTTTCTCACTGTAATTCACTTAGCTGAAGAGTTGGTGAGGATAACGTTGCGTAGACTATAACTTGTTTAGCTATTTGAAGAATAATTCAAATTCATTATAACTTTAATGTGTTGGGAAATGTGGAAACTTAACAATTCAAGTCTAATATATAATCATGCATCGTGACCATTTTTTCTAAAGCAAAACAGATAAAATTCCTATGGGAATTGTTCAGTGCTTGGTGAATGCCTTTAGATAAGCAAAGTCATGATAGGGTGGCATATATAACATTGCCACTGCGGCATCATAGCTGGCAGCAAAACTTTTAGGTTGCTCAGCGATGTGTTTTTGATAGTTTGCATTTTGGTTAACTGTTATTGCTTAGATGTGTGCATACAAATGGACAAAATTTCAGCAGTCTCAAGTTCTCTGCTTTGAGGATATGTTTAATCCTTTTTAAGGATAAGTAATTTTTATTATTTTAGAGTTGGTCTTTTATAGTGTAATAACTTCCATTCACATGTGCGGCATTTGCTATGGGTGAGCAGTGTGGGCTCCAGGCCATTCGTGGTCAGAAGGGGTTTCCAAAATGGTTCTTACTGCTTGAGCAACCTTCTCCCTGGAATAAAAGAAAAGAAACATTTTCAGGCGTTGGAAATGTATCTTTGTTTAGTGCAATTGCACAAACATATGGGTCTTTGAAGGATGCCTGAGGATCTAATGTGCTTATCTGGGTGTTGAATATGTATGTGGTACATTTCTATGAGCCCTAGTTTTAGAGGGTTCATAGAGTTTCTAATAGTTTGAAAACTTACTCAAGGGTTTCTTCTACTTTTTTGTTATTATTGTTGTTGCTCTTAGTTTTAGAGTGACTTCCTCCCCTCCCCTTGAATGCAAATCATCCCTTTGAATTTCCTGCCACTACTGTTTCAAGAAAATTAGAAGCAGGAAAGGGGTTGGATTTATTTTCTTGGATTTGATTCCATGAGGTTGAATGGCAGCACCTAAATTTATTGATCCAGTTCATAACATTTCCCAAGTCTACATGGCAAAAGTCACTTAATAAAGAGAAGTCAACCCATTTTTGTTGTGTTTTATTTGTTTGTTTATTTTTTAGCAATTTTAATGGCAATCTCAGATTGGCTACGTATGCATCAAATCTGAATGTGTTGGGGAATGTGGAAACGTAACAATTTAAGTCTAATATATAATCATGCATCATGACTTTATTTTTGTGGGGAGTTTTCATTTGTTAACTCATTTTGACAATCAGCAAATCAATTATTATAATGATGTGCAAAAATTTTTTTCACATGTATAAGTTTTGACCTAATTTTTTAATTAGAACAGTGTTTGGCACAAAATAGGTTCTCAATAAATATTTGTTGAATAAGTGAGATAAGGCATAGTTGATAAAATGATGAAGCTTCTCCAGCCTTGAGCACAAAACCGAATTTTCTAAAACACTGTTAGAAAATCTTGGAATACAGAAATGTATGGGTTTGAGGAAGGATGAATAGTTTAGAGGCCGAACTTTTTCTTTTTTAATTAAATCTTTATTATTTAGATTATTACATTTGTCTCTCTTTTTTCCCCTCCATAACTCCCCTCCACCCCGCTCCCACCCCTCCCTCTACCCTTACCTTTCCCCCCATTGATGAGTCCATAGGTGTATGATTTTTGTCCAGTCACTCCCTATACCCCCCTCCCCACTTCCCCCCTGAGAAATATCAGTCCACTCCCTTTCTGTGCTCCTGATTCTAGTATATTCACCAGTTTATTCTGTTGATCAAATTTTTAATTCACTTAATTTTTAGATTCACTTGTTGATAGATATGTATTTGTTGTTCATAATTTTTTATCTTTTACCTTTTTCTTCTTCCTCTTCTAAAAGAGTACCTTTCAGCATTTCATATAATTCTGGTTTGGAGTTGATGAACTCCTTCAGCTTTTTCTTATCTGTGAAGCTCTTTATCTGCCCTTCAATTCTAAATATTAGCTTTGCTGGATAGAGTATTCTTGGTTGTAGGTTCTTGCTGTTCATCACGTTGAATATTTCTTGCCACTCCCGTCTGGCCTGCATCGTTTCTGTTGAGAAATCAGCTGACAGTGGTATGGGTGCTCCCTTATAGGTAATGAATTGTTTTTCTCTTGCTGCTTTTAATATTCTCTCTTTGTCTTTTGCTCTTGGTATTTTAATGATGATGTGTCTTGGTGTGGTCCTCTTTGGATTCCTTTTATATGGGGTTCTGTGTGCTTCCTAGACTTGTAGGTCTATTTCTTTTACCAATGTGGGAAGTTTTCAGTCATTATTTCTTGAAATAGGTTTTCAATATCTTGCTCTCTCTCTTCTGGCACCCCCACAATTCTGATGTTGGTATGCTTGAAGCTGTCCCAGAGTCTCCTTACATTATGTTCACATTTTTGGATTCTTTTCTCTTCTTGCTTTTCCAGTTGAGTGTTTTCTGCTTCTTTATATTTCAAATTTTTGACTTGATTCTTGCCTTCCACTAGTCTGCTGTTAGGTCTCTGTATAATATTTTTTATTTCAGTCAGTGTATGTTTAATTTCTATTTGGTCCTTTATCATCTCTAGTTGGATCTTTTGCATCTCTAGTTGGTCCTTTTGCATGTCCTCTGGGACTTGCTAAATTTATCCATCTTTTCTAGCATATTGTTGAAAAA
Source organism: Lasiurus cinereus (assembly GCA_011751065.1). Taxonomy (NCBI): domain Eukaryota; kingdom Metazoa; phylum Chordata; class Mammalia; order Chiroptera; family Vespertilionidae; genus Lasiurus; species Lasiurus cinereus. Next base: position 36,714,346 of record JAAGEH010000226.1, read on the forward strand.
CCTTATAAGCGTGGTTTTGAACTCTATATCCAGTCGGTTTTTTTCCCTCCATTTCTTTTGTTTGTGATCCCTTCCCTTGTCTCGGCATTTTCACTATGCTGGGAGAACTTCTTTGTTGGATTCAGCCTTATGATACCAGACTTGAAAAACCACAAAGGCCTCTCTTGAGCTTGGGATGGGTGGAGTCTCAGGGCTTAAGGGACTGCCTTGCCTTCCAGTCGGGCCTGCTCTCCATGGCCCCTGAGTCTCACGTGACTGGGTAGTTGCGGGAGTGGTCCCTTTGCACGCCTGCGCGCTCTCTCTCGAAGTGTCTCTAGACTGCTGCCTTTCCTGCTCCCCTGTGCTCCGGGACCACACGAGTCTGGGTTCCCAGGGTTTCGCCTGAAACAGGGGCTTAGTGAAGTTAGAAGTGCCAAGTTGGAAGGGTCTGTCTCCTGCCCTCTAGTGAAAGCCAGCGGCACAATCAGCAGTCTGTCCTCTGCGGCGCAGTGCCGTGCGAGCCACCAGGCTTCTGCTCTTTTGTGACTCTCCTAAATTTCCGTGTACTTATCCCCCTTCACAGTCCAAACTGCCCCGAATGAGTTTCGGCTGGATCAGGGGTTTAGTGTCATAGGATAAGGGGTTCAATGTCTTTGAGAGTCTCTGTCTCCTTCTCGCTAAAGAAGGCCAGCCAGGTTCGCGGACACTTGCTCTCTCCACACGTGCACGTCTCCGTACCTCAGCGTTTTACAGCTCCTCTGGGTCTCTGTGAGCCCCTCTCTTTCCCTCTAGTTGTAGAGTTTCCACTCCACCAGCTTTCCTGTGGTTCTGGATGATGTCCGTTCTGTCTTTTAGTTGTAGTTTTGAAATTGTTGTGCGAGGCAGCAGTTGTAGGTGTTTACCTATGCTGCCATCTTGGATTCTTCTCTAGAGGCCGAACTTCTAACAGCCAACCACTTTTCTCCTTATGCTTTCATCATCCTAATTTTAATTTTATCATCATAATCATCTCAGGAAGTCATCTTAGGATCAGATTCAGGTGGAAATTCATTGTACATTAGTCATCATTTTTTCATTTAAATTTTATGAAATTCTATCACTGTTCTTTCAATTTACTGTGTTCACTTTACCTGCATATGTTAGTATACAGAAAAAAAGAAACTCTGTAATTGGTTTCAGAGTTATGCGTGACCACCTTTCCCTTACATTTCCTATTTTCATTTTAAGACTTGTAAATTATTCAATGCTAGATTTTCATACTACAAGCAGGTTAATAAGGCAAACACAAATGAAATAGGTGTATGATTTAGTGTAGAAGTTTACTGATTTGCTGATTGCTGATTGTCAAAATTAGTTAACATATGAAAATTCCCCACCAAAATTTTTCAAGAATTAGGATTTCTACTACCTAAAAATATCAAAAAAATCACCACCAAGCTGAGCATTTGTTCTAGTGAATAAAAACAAACAAAATTACAAAGTGGGATTTTTCTTTTTGAAGCCTAAATTCAGTCAAGCATAATATTCAGCTTTATGACATAGTATGCCCTTGAATGATTCTTTGAGCTTATATTGATTACAATATGATTTTCCAAACAAGTTAAGATTGACTTCACAATACAAGTATCATTGTGCATGTTTTTCAGAAGCAAGACTTAGAACAAAAGTTCATAACGTTATGCTATATATATTGAACACTCTTGGTCTGAGTTAACTAAAGGATAAATCTACTGCAGTCTGTTAGATAGAGTCCATTTTGGCTTAAGAATTAGAAGCTACTTTTTTTTTTATTTATGTATTTATTGAGCACTGTAGTGAAGGAATGCATAGGTGCTTTGAGTTCAGAGGGAGTCTTTGCTGGAAAGAGATACTGACTTAGCTATCTTGAAGGATAAGAAAAAAAATTAGCCAGGCCAAGGAGGAAGGTGGTGTTCCAGTAAGAAAGTCTAGACCAACAGGAACACCAGAGTGGACCAGTATAGTCAAAGCCGAGTACATAATTTGTGAGGCACAGTACACAATGGAAATGTGAGGCCCCTTGTTCAAAAAGTGGAGAGTGCTTTTTAAACAACATAGCCTCTGTCTTATAGGTACGTTGATTCAATCAACACATATTTATCAAGCATCTACTCTGAACCATTGACTCTTCTATGCAGTGCGGATGTAGCAGAGCACGTAACACAGTAAAGTCCCTATTGCCTTGAAACAGATTGGGAAGAGCCAAAGATGACCCAAAGGATTTGGACCTGAGTAAAGGAAAAACTGAGTTACTATTTGCTAAGGCAATGGGCATTCTGTGGAAAATAAAAAATAGGCCTGCTCTCTGCCCATACTAGTCCAAAATCTGCCATTAAACAAGGAATCATACAAATAAATGTAAAGTTACCTAATTAGACCACCACCATCACTGTGAAAAGTGATATGAATGAATGATACATAATACAAGTCCTGGGGCTTTGATCTAGATCAGATTAGGAAAGGCTTTTCTGAAGAAGTGAAGGTTGAAATGAGATCGTAAGAAAAACAACTAAAACATATCATGTTCTAAGTGAAAACATGTCTGTGTGATGAACCACCAACCCTTAATTAAAGCCAGTGACCAGGATGTGGTGGAAATACAGGAATTTAGGACAATAGGAGTTCCAAGCAAAGAAAATGGAAACAAATGAGGAAAGGAATGGTGTGACAGAAAAACCATAGAACAGGAAATATGAGAGAGAAGAGACTTCAGGGTGAAATTTCAGACTTTCCTTCACTTCCAGTTCACAGTAGAGAAATGGTTACCCTTAATACAATGCAGCAAAGAGATCTAATTAGACCACCACCATCAAGACTGAATGCTGAGTGTTTATGTGAGTAAAATTATAATATCATTAAGTCTTAAATTTTACACGCTATAATTTATTGGCAGTTTGTCTTAACCCTTCTTCCCTGTCATCTTTTATTATAAAAAATAACATTTGTACTTTATTTGACATCCTGCAAATATAAGACAACTCTTCACAATAATTTGTTTGTTAAATAATGCTGGAGTCAGCTTGTTTAGTGATTATTATCTTATTGCAACCACATTTCACTGTCATTCATTGTCTTGGCAAAATTGAATTCTGACCAAAAATAATGAGGAGAGGGGTTTAAGAGGAACGCTCTTCTGTCTACAAATGTAAATATCTAGTCATGAGGAGAGTAAAAGATCTTGAACTCCAGTATGCATCAGAAATCCTGTCAACCTCTTGGTCCTTTGTGGATTACAGTTAATATAAAAAAAAGATTAAAACAATATTGAATTGTGTGAATGCATTTCCATTATCCTCAGGATTTCTTGCCAACTACCGCTCTGAATCCAGATTACACTAGCATGTAAGGAAGGCATGAATGATTCTGCAAGTCACTGATTATCACCGTGAAGTTGAACATCAAGGCCCTATTGATTGCCTGAAGCTACTGCTTTTCTACATAAGCGGTGGATTGAGTACAGTATTAGCTGAAGCAGAAAGGGACTCCATGATGGCAATTGGAACGTTCTGCCATTCCTGGGTCTCATTGCCCACACGTCTATTTCTTGCCCTTCATCTACTCTATTCTGCAATACTGGAAAGCTGACCACTACGGGGAAAGGAGTCTCAGACTTCCCTGGCTGGCCCTTTGTATGGTGCAATCATCCCACCAGTGTTTCTGCCAGCCTCCTTTCTCCCACACTGGAATTCAATTTAAGTAAGAAGAAATACTAAAATGTATACAAGACACATCAATGGTGTAAGCTTTCAGCTTACGTAATTGTGCAACACTTTTTCTGTTTTACTTTGTTGGTACAGAAAGCTTTGAAATTAGTTACAGGCCATCTGTTGGCCTTAACCTCAGGGCATCAAGGATTAAACAGGCTCAAGGTTTACATATCCAAGTACCAGGAAAAGCCCGGCATCAGTTGATTTACCTAAGGCGCTTGAAAGGAATACCCCAGGGATTAATTTAGCTCAAGTTAAGATTTAATTTGAAGTTTTTCTTCTCTTATTTGACTTTGAAAATACACAAAGAGAAACAATATTACTGTAATAACCACTTATTGTTCCATCACTCTTGAATTTGCTATTTTCAAAGTACAGATCTTATAATGTCTAAATAAAATTTAAAGTGCCTTCAAATATTGTCACGAATCCTAAAATCAAAGCTCTGAAAAAAATTCAAAATGTCTTAAGTTGTTTTAACCAAATAGAGATTTCTGTTGTCATTTTTTTTTAAGAGACACAATTTAAGAGAACTTAGGAGACCTATTCCCTTCAATTATAATTGGAACATTTTTTCAGGCTTGTATAGCTTATTACTAAAGATTATTTTATACACAGTAACCTTTTTCATTCAATTTTCACCCCATTACTTATCTACTTACTCTATTGCTGGTGCTGGTAAAGTCTTATTCTTAAAGTCCTTTTTATGCTAAGCACTCTCAGAATGCAGATAAATGGCTTCAGCACAGAAAACAGTGTAGTGGATGGGGTCTTGGTTATATAATAGACATTGAAGGCATTCAGAAGGCCATACTTCAGGGAACAATGCTTCCAGTAGGGAGTTGGTGCTTTCTGGAAAGAGTCGGATACTTAAGATAGAGTTGAGTACAGTCAGATAGTGCAATTTCTGCTCTTTACTATTCCAAAGGCATTTGGGAATGGTCTTGTCAAATTCCCAATGGTGAGGGATTCAGGTCAGCTCATAACCAGATTATTAGTGAACACAGCAAGCTTGAATAATCACTCCAATACTCAACTTTATATAAATAATTTCAAAAATAAAACCAAGAATCAAGGAGCTGACACCATTAGGAAGAGATCACGTTAAGGCTTGTTCCACAGAGCAAAGCTTTGTAACTTCAGTGAGAATGTATAAAGTGACATTGTTAAAAGTGGAAAACATCCTCCAAAAGGCTCCTTTAGCAGAAACCGGTTTAGGTCAATGGATAGAGCATCAGCCTGCAGACTGTAAGGTCCCGGGTTCAATTCCCGTCAGGGGCATGTATCTTGTTGCGGGCACATCCCCAATAGAGGGTGTGCAGGAGGCAGCTGATTGATGTTTCTCTCTCATCAGTATTTCTAACTTTCTTTCCCTCTCCCTTCTCTCTGTAAAAAATCAATAAAATATATATTTAAAAACAAAAACAAAAACAAAACAAAAAAAAAAAACAAAAGGCTCCTTTAATTGATCAAGTTGTTTGTTTCTATAAATAGAAGTGCTAACCATGTGGGAATGATGAGGAAGAAGGTCATCCCAGTTTCAAAGAGGAAAGATTCTAAAAGCTAAATCCTAATGCCTGTGTTTTTATGGCATCTGTTACCTGCCTGTGTGTATTTCCCCTTTGAGTCATTAAGTGACTTATGATTTCCCTTTATTCTCCCTCATAGTGATCATCAAAAAGGATATCTGATCACAGTGTTTATACTGATATCTGAATTGGAAAGTTGAGCCAGTATCTTTATGCTACTCTTGGGCACAGACCCTGCAGGAAGATCAACTGATGTCATCCAGAGGCTGACAGAATATCAGAACCTAATATGTCAGCACTGAAAGTTATCTAATACATTATTTAACTCACCCTTACCTTGAAAAGGAACAAATGAATATTGTCTTGACCACGCCAATAAATGATAGACTTTCTGTCAGCTGCATAGGACTTTTCTTACCTATTGCTCACTTAGCACATCTAACAACCTGCTGGGTGTTCTTTATCTGCATTTCTCATTTCAGCAGCTGCAAAATAAATGCCTCCAGGGCCAGAATTGTATCTTACCCAGCTCCATCCAATTTTGTATTTTTAATAGGTTCAACTCTCATTTCACTGCGTATATGTGTTACCCAAGTTACATGTCTGAATCTGATTTCTGCTTAGGTAAAAAGCCAGTTCACTGAGTGGCTGTAGTGATTAAATACGATCATGTAAAAGTAAAAACACTTTACAAGCCAGTGTACAGATGATAGTTGTTAATATTACTGAGTGTTGATAGATAGTTCATTAATAGAAGGGTTGAAAAGAGATAAACAATCTCAAAAGAAGTGTTTGTAACACAGGGAGCAAAGCTTTAGGCATAAGATTGGCAACATGACATGGAATGTCTGCACTAAATGCCACCCCACTGCCCTTTGTTTGACCACTATTACAACTCTAAATGGATGAAACCTTTTATTGGCAGCAAAACCTACTCCTGCTGCTACAGCTAGAATGGAAAGAAGTCATTTTCCATTGTGTTCATTATTGGCCTGAAGGAGCTCACTGTAATTCCTTCTTACTCTTTTTGCCAAAATGATGCCAGAATTCAGGTGAGCAACCAAATCATTAACGGCATTTTATGACTTCCAGAGACTCTTTTGGTGTGGTTGATTCTCTAATGGTAGATTTAGTCTGTTTCTACTGGTTAAATCTATTCTACTGGTTGCATTTATTCTCTTTCTACTAACCAAAGCAGCCAAGGGTATCCCCAACTGTCCTATTCTTCTATTTAGTCTTTTTGGGTTGATCTCACTTCCCCACAGAGTCTTGCAGAGACTCTGGGAGGCCACATCACTTCTGGTTTTTTAGTATATGTGACATAATACTAACCCTATACAATAGAAGGCTAATATGCAAGTTGACCAAACTACAGAATGACAAGTTGCTATGATGCGCACTAACTAGCAGGGGGCAGATGCTTAATACAGGAGGTGCCCCCTTATGGTCAGTGCACTCCGAAGGGGGAGCATCACTCAGCCAGAAGCTGGGCTCATGGCTGGCACGTGCAGTGACAATGGTGGGAGCCTCTCCCACCTCCACAGTGCTAAGGATGTCTGCGGGGAGCAGGCCCAAGCTGGCAGTTGGACATCCCCTGAAGGCTCCTGGACTGCAAGAGGGCACAGGCTTGGCTGAGGGACACCCCACAAGTGCATAAATTTCATGCACTGGGCTTTTAGTATATAATAATAAGAAGTAAAGAAATGCAAAATAGAATTTTTTTAAAAAAGTAGTATATTTTTTGCATTAATATGTAATAAAATAATCTTTTTACCACAAAATAACATTATTCTATATAAGTTATTAGATAAGTATAAGATTTATTTTAACCATAGTTAATAATTTGTATAAGAAAGTTCATGTTGTATTATCTTGCAATAATTTGGGACACCAAGTTGGCTGGAAGTTTATCTAATTCTTTAATTATAAGAATGCAAGTTAGTACAGCCAATATGAAAAATATTGTGGATGTTCCTCAAAAAATTATAAATGGAACTGACTTATTACCTAGCAATTCCACTTCTAGGTATATATAAAAATAAAACAAAACACTAATTTGAGAGAATATATGCACCCCTATGTTCATTATAGCATCCTATCTAATAAAAGAGTAATATGCAAATTACCCATTACTCCATGACAAAATGGCAGTGCCCATAGCCAGAAGATAGAAGTGCCTCTAAACCCCATCCGAGTCCCCCAGTCCCAGGGAGGGTTGTCGTTGAGAGCCAGCAGCATAAGCAGCCTGAAAGAATGCTGCCCAGAGACCTTCCTGATCCTTTATAAAAACAAAAACAAATCACTCCCCACTGAGTGATCCCCCCCACACACACACACACACCCCTGCAGCCTGGGATTCTCAGCCTGGGAGGGGCATGCAGTCCCAGGGAGCCATTCCCTCCAGACCCCGCCTGGGGTCTCAACCACTGAGTTACACCAGCCAGGCAGATATGGATGAATCATTCTTTTTAAAAAATATATTTTATTGATTTTTTTTTTACAGAGAGGAAAGAAAGGGATAGAGAGCTAGAAACATCCATGAGAGAGAAACATCCATCAGCTGCCTCCTGCACACTCCTCACTGGCTATGTGTTCCCAACCAAGGTACCTGGCCATGACTGGAATCGAACCTGGGACCCTTGAGTCTGAAGGCCATTGCTCCATCCACTGAGCCAAACCAATTAGGGCTGTCCAATATGTTAAAGAAAAAACTCTAATAAAGAGGGAATATGTAGGGGAGGGCATTTGAGGGTGACTAGGCTATAGGGGAGGGTAGTTGGGGACGATTAGGCCAACAGGGGAGCTGTTAGGCATCTATCAGGCTGGCAGGGTAGTGGTTAGGGGGTGATCAGGATGGCAGGCAGAAGCAGTTAGGGCAGACTCATTAGTCAACAGAACAGCAAACCACGGCTCGGGAGCTGCATGTGCCTGGCAAGCCACAGTTTGCCAACCACTGAGTTAGGAACAATCAGACAGGCAGGTGAGCAGTTGGGAGCCAGCAGTCTTGGATTGTTAAAGGGATGTCTGCCTGCCTGTTTAGGCCTGATCCCACAAGGGTCTCACAGGGGTCAGACCTAAATAGGCAGTCAGACATCCCCTGAGGGGTTTCAGATTGGAGAGGATGCAGGTTGGGCTGAGAGACATCCCTCTCCCCCAGTTGACGAATTTCATGCACCAGGCCTCTAGTTATTTACAATAAGCAAGATATAAAAGTAACCTAAGTGCCCATCAACAGGTGCTGAGTAAATAAAAAACTGGTGATATTATTCAGCCATAAAACATAAGAAACAATGAAATTTTACTATTTGAGACAGAATGTATGGACCTAGAGAATATTATGCTAAGTGAAATAAGTCAGTAAGAGAAAGACAAATGCCATATGATTCACTTACATGTGGAATTTAGAGAACAAAATAAATAAACTAACAAAATAGAAACTGACTCATAGACACAGAGAGCAGACTGATGGTTGCCAGAGGGAGGGGGTTTATGGGACTGGGTGAAAAAGGTGAAGGGACTGAGAAGTATAGATTAGTAGTAACAGAATAGTTACTGGGATGTAAAGTAGAGGGACACATGCACCTGCCCTCTGTGCACGAATTTTGTGCACCGACCTCTAATAACTATGTATGGGGTCTGATGAGTACTTGAACTATCAGGGGGACCACTTTGTAAAGTACATGATTATCTAACCACTGTGCTGTACACAAAATCACATTGAATGTAAACTGTAATTGAAAGTGGAAACAAAATAACACAAGAAAGGGGCATTTTCCTTTTTGCCTTTGAATGTTGACTTCAACATTCAGCTCTTGAAGTACTCAAGGAATTCACCTAAGGGGAAAGCTATAAGTCCCTGAGGATGGCAGGGAGGAAAGACAAAAGAACGTTTGTCCTCCCTAGTGTTATTGAACTGCTGAATGACCAATTGTACCTGATACTTTCTGTTGTTATTTATCCCCATTGCAATCTTATAGCTAGGGGGCAAGAACCCTGAAAACAGCATTTCCCATACTCCCTTGCCAACTGGTTTATGATAGTTTCTGTCAATGGCAAGGCACTTTCACAAGACTAGATGCAAGGAAGGAAGAAGACAGAGGTCATTCTTTCTGTTTCTGGCTCTTGCACGTAAGAGCAGTGGGAGACTGCAGGCAAGGTTGTCTCCTATACCAGCAACAGCAAGGCATCTGTAGGTGGCTGGGGACTTCAGCAGGATCCTGGCCTCTGGTTTAGCAGCAGCCCAAGTCAGATCCAGCAGCAGCAGTAGTGCTCCAGCTCCAGCCTCCTTATCTTAAGAACATGGAGGTCACCCCTTTGCTTCTCTAGCTTGTCCAATAGCTTGGTGACCGATTCCTTGCATTAAAGTCACTGTCTTTAAAAAACCTACAGCAGTTTATATTTCCTTCTCTGAACAAGACTGATATGCCATATAGAGAACTTCTTTCCCTTCAGACTTCTTGTTATAAAAAATAGTGAACTGTCCTTATTTTTTTTAACTGCAGCTAGAAGCATCTTAAGTGATATTCAGTTTGGGACACATAGTGGAAAGGGGAAAGGGAATTTGTTGATTACTAGTGTATGCTAAGCTTTGTGGAAAATATTTGGTATACATTATCATATGTTTCTAATGGACTTATTTTACTTACCACATATATTTTTCTTTTTTATATTATAACTAGAGGCCCAATGCATGAAATTTGTGCAAGGGGCTTGGCCCACCACTGCTGCAGTGGCTGCCTCTTTCTTGCCCCCTACTCCCTCACCTCCCCGGCCATCCATGGCTTCATCGGGAAGGTCATCAGGAAGGTCGTCTGATCTAATTAGCATATTATGTTTTTATTATTATAGATCTCCTTGAGGATAAAGACTGCATATTTATCCACATTTTGTCATTCACCATTCCTTGAACAGTGACTTGCCCAGACCAAGTTCAATATAGTTTTGGGTATTCTGAAACCAAAACAAAGGCACAACACACACTCTTGTTCTCATCTGTTTTGAAGGACTTTGTGTTTCTTTTTATGTTTTCCAGGTTTGCCAGCAGTCAGAGTGAATTATCACCTACACCTACCTAAGTGCATGAGAAATAAATGTCTGTGAAGTCTTTTAGCTATAGGTTATTTTGACATGAACAATATCTATATTTGAGGTAAAAACTGAAGATCTACTTTCAAATTCTGAATTGCTGAACCAGACTTAACACGATTGATGGCTCTTGAAACAGCCCGCCTTTGCCTTAGTTTTAATGGGTCCTTGTTATGTGCTCTCCGTGCCTTCCAAGTGTTTTAAAGGAACCAAGAAAAGCCATCTAGTGGATTGGCCAGTTTCCCTTTGGACAGTTTCTCCTTCCCCACCCTCCCCACACTTGCCAGATCCCACCAGGCAGCCTGCTGTGGCAGAAACCTGGTTACAGGGAGGTGTGGGTGATGGGCTTTAAACAGTTACAAGTCAGCAGAGGGAAATGTGAACGCTTCAGAAAATCAGCCATCTGGCCTTGGAATGAGAATGCTGGGAAGATTCAGAAGGGAAATCAAGAAAGGAGAGGAGAAAGGCACTCCAGGACTCTGGGGAGGAGGGCATGGGCTCAGATTCTCCTCCACTCCAGCTCCCAGAAGAAGGGGAGGCAGGCACTACTGAGCAGAAAGGCTGAGGGCGTGTGTGGGTGGGGGGGAGCGGGGATGGGGGAAGGAGGGGGGGAAGGCGAGAGCTGGCAGAGCCAGCCTTTGGGCTAAGCCGCTTAAGGAGGATGTTAGTGAGGATTCAGATGCTGGGAGGCAGCTTGAGCTTAAAATTGGCTTCCTTTGCTACCTGAGAACTGGAGAGATTCAAGTGAAAGTCTAAATGCAATGTGTGTATTTTTTCAACTTAATGGAAATGAATGTTGTTATAGAAAATATGGGGAAGACAGAAAATTTGAAGAAAACAGTAGTTTCAGCACCACCTCCCAAACATGACCACTGCCAGCATGGAGGCCCATGCCCATCCGTTGCTTTTCTCTGCCAGGGTTTGCATTACCCAGTGGTGATCATGCTAGTTGTACAGCTTTGCAATTCAATTGTTTATACACAATACTTCATGTTTTCACTATTATTAAATATGATTTGGATTATTATTACTTTTCATAATATTACATCAAGTATGTGCCATTCCTAATATAACTATATCCTATAGTTATATATTTATGCCATTTCCAGCATTTTGCTATTATAAATAATGTTGCCATTGAACATTTAAATGTAAAGTTTATTTGGTGTTTCAGATTATATTCTTAGGATTGAGTTATGCAAGTAGATTGATTGAGTGAATAGGCAAACATATTTTTAAGTCTATTGACACATTAAATCAATATTTGATTTTAAAAAACTTCTAGCTGCCTTTATAGATGAAATACTTCTTTCATTCATTATTATTTCAAAAATACATCACCCCTCCTCCCTCTTCTTCTTCCTAGCATGCTGTGGAATATCTTAACATGTCAAGTTGTCTTTGCTCTCAGAAGAGTAAAGTATGGATATAGGTTGTAGTCTGTATCATTTGAGTATGCACCTACACTGGGCTTTTATAGAAAATGAAATTTCTGCACTTAACCCCCAACAGTTAAATTATTCAACAGGACTATAGTAGTTTATTATTGTGGGACTAAATAGTTGATGTTGAATGTGCCACAAAAAAAAAAAATGTAAAAGCTCTCTGACAGGACCAAGGCTATACTTGCAGATAGCTGCCACCAAGTGAACCCTAGTGTCTTGCAGGCACCCACAGATAATCATTCCATGGATTACAGAGAAGCAGAATTAACCAATGCTATGAACTGCATGTTCACACTTCACTCTCCCCCAATTCATATGTTGAAGCCCTTACCTGAAATACAATTGTATTTGTAGTTGGTGGGTAAATAGATTGAGATGAGCTTATGAGGATGGAGCCCCCATGATGAGATTAGTAACCTTGTAGGAAGAGGAGACCAGAGCCCTTGCTCTCTCTCTGCCATGTGAGGACATAGCAAGAAGGCAGCTTCCTGCAAACCAGGAAGGGGGCTCTCACAAGATATCAAATCTGTTGACACCTTAATCTTGGACTCCCAGCCTCCAAAACTGTGAGATATAAATGTTTGTTATTTAAACCACCCAGTCTATAGTATATTGCTACAGCAGTTGGAACTAAGACAACAAATCATATTGATCCAGTTATAACCCCCACACTTTCTTAACTGCCAACGATTTTACTTGCTTCCAGTTGTAAATAATTTCACAAGTCAAATCACAATAGGGAATATTTTCAAAAGCAATACAGACTTCTTGTTTCTTTTACTAACTCTCAATTATTTCACATCATTTTCCAGTAGCAAGTAGTTGAAGCATATTCTTCAAAGTCAATAGTGTGTAATAATTTTGCTTATAATGAGAGGGATTAAACATAAAAATGTCTTCTTTTCTTTCTCCCATTTCTGTATCTTTCCATTCTGGTGGTCTTGTTACTCTTGAGAGTGTTCCAGAGTGCTGAGTTTTCATAGTAACCAACTTCAATCATTCATTTTACAGAGAGAGTTTATAGTATGGTTCAAGAAAGGAATTTAATGAATTCAAGATTAGAAATAAAAAAACTAATCTCTAATTCCACTGTTCACTCTTCCACCTACTTCCCCACTTCTTGTATATCTATCAGAAAACATATTACTTACACCAACCTGCCTGTTGAATGCTTATGAAAAGAAAATCTTAATATATTTATTAATAAGGAAGTTACTAATTCCCCAAAAAAGCTACTCTAAATAATTACTTTCTAATTTATTAGCACTAATAGGATATACAAATAGAAAATGATAGATTTAAGTCAGTCAATCTTAAAATGAATGTAGCTCTAAATTATTGAATTAAAGTCTCACTGAAACCAGCATTAGACATATATAAAAAAACAAAAATGTGCTTGTATACAAATGTTTCAATCAATAAATACATTAATAATGAGATATTGTCCATCACTACAAAAGTGTACAATTGGCCGAGACTGGTTTGGCTCAGTGGATAGAGCGTCGGCCTGTGGACTAAAAGGTCCCAGGTTCGATTCCAGTCGGGGGCATGTACCTTGCTTGCAGGCACATCTCCAGTGTGGGGCGTGCAGGAGGCGGCAGATCGATGTCTCTCTCTCATCGATGTTTCTGACTTTCTATCCCTCTCCCTTCCTTTCTGTAAAAAATCAATAAAATATATATATTTTTTAAAAAGTGTACAATTGGCTAATTCTTTAATAATAAAACAATTATAAGTATCGCATTACATTTCTATGAAAAATTTCATGTGAGGAGGAGGAGAATATTCTTGTGAAGTCTCTTATTAACCCACTTTTAATAAGAAGGGCAGAAAGGAAGGTAATCAGCCTTTGTGCATAGCATTATGATGATGGTAATGGAACCTATGCAATCATATGGATATTTTGCTCTCTGTAACTAGCTCTGAATAATCAGTGATTTTCAATGGCAGAAAAGTAGCTATTTCAAGTTGCAACACTATGAAAGTATGGTGATGTTTACATTTAACCCAGATACATTCTCTTTTGGTAATATTTATATGGAACAAGATTTCAATGGGAGGGAAGAGAAAAGGGTCATTTTAATATTTCAGATTAGTCAAGCATTTGGTTTAGAATTGTAAAGATAGATTACTTCTTGTATGATTTTGTAAAATTACTTGTAAAATACATTGCCTTAATAATAAGATAGCCCTCAAACATTGACTTGGCAGTTTCATATTCCTCATTTTAGCTGAAAACGTGTTATTGACAAATGCAGGTTGGAAAAAAGCACAAGATTTTTAGTCTCTTTCAGTATAGAGAGGAGACTATGACCTCATTTCACTGTTTCAGGGAACAATGTGCTCATGATAGTTAAATTCATTTATAACACAATTTACACTATCCCTACATTTTTTATTTGGCCCTTTTTCACCTAAGGCAGTGGTCGGCAAACTCATTAGTCAACAGAGCCAAATATCAACAATACAACAATTGAAATTTCTTTTGAAAGCTAAATTTTTTAAACTTAAACTTCTAATGCCACTTTTTCAAAATACACTCACCCAGGCTGTGATATTTTGTGGAAGAGCCACACTCAAGGGCCAAAGGGCTGCATGTGGCTCGCAAGCCACAGTTTGCCGACCACGGACCTAAGGGGAGAGGTAGATAGACCTCCGGGGTCAGAGAGGGATGACATTTCTTATGGATGAAGGTAAGAGTAGTTTTTGGAGAAAATTTTGTTACTATTCACCAAATCCTCAAAGTTATATAAAAACTTGAATTGCCATACAGATCCCAGACTTTGCTAAGGGTTTTTTGAAAGTCAGATTCCTTCTAGTTCTTTGAGTTCTACATCCTAGTCCTTGGAAAGTTCTACCTTTCTCTTAGACCATCCCTAAGTCCCTTGATGTAGCACTATAGGCAAGATTATAGAACAGATAGATAACTCTGATGTGTGGGGTTGGGGGAGGTAGGAGAAAGGGTGTTGGGATTGAAAACAAAGCTAAAAAAAATAGAGCACTCAGGGACATGGACAACTGTGGTGATTTTGAGGGTGATTGGGAGGGAGGGTGAAGGTGGAAGAGGGGATATATGGTGATGAAAAAAATAAAATAAAAATAACATTAACTTTCTAAAGATTAAATAAAAGTTTGCATTATCTCAATGTAAAGAATAGTGATGGGAGAATCCAAGATGGCGGCATAGGTAAACACCTACACTGCTGCCTCGCACAACAATTTCAAAACTACAGCTAAAAGACAGAACGGACATCATCCAGAACCACAGGAAAGCTGGCGGAGTGTAAGTTCTACAGCTAGAAGGAAAGAGAGGGCTCACGGAGACCCAGAGGAGCTGCAAAAAGCCGAGGTACTGAGATGCGCGCACTGAGAGAGCTGGTGCCGGAGTACCTGGCTGGCTTTCTCTGGCGGGAGGGAAACGGAGACTCCCAACGGCATTGAACCCCTTATTTTACGACACTAAACCCCAGATCCAACGAAACTCATACGGGGGGAGTTTGGACTGTGAAAAGGGAGAGGTGCACGGAAATTTAGGGGAGTCGCAGAAGATCAGGTCTGGTCTCGCACGCGCACGGTGCTGCGCGCAGGACAGATTGCTAATTGTGCCACTGGCTTTCGCGAGTGGGCGGGAGACAGACCCTCCGAACTGTGCCTCTTCTGTCTCCACTAAGCCCCTGTTTCGGGCGAAACCCTGGGGACCTAGACTCCTGTGGTCCCGGAGCGCAGGGGAGCTGGAAAGGCAGCAGTTAGAGGCACTGTGGGTGCGCGGGTGCACAAGGACCGCTCCAGGGATTACCCAGTCACGTGAGACTCAGGGGCCGTGGAGGGTGGGGCAGACTGGAAGGCAAGGCGGTCCCTTAAGCCCTGAGACTCCACCCCTCCCAAGCTCAATAGAGGCTTCTGTGGTTTTGCATCTGGTATCATAAGGCTGAATCCAACACAGAAGATTCCCCGGCATAGTGAAAATGCCGAAACAAGGGAAGGGATCACAAACAAAAGAAATGGAGGGAAAAAAATGACTGGATATAGAGTTCAAACCCACGCTTATAAGGTTTTTCAAGAATATGCTAGAAAAATTCGATAAATTTAGTGAGAACCAAGAGGAGATGCAAAAGGACCAACTGGCGATGCAAAAGAGCCAACTAGAGATGGAAAAGGTCCAACTAAAGATGATAAAGGACCAACTAGAAATTAAACATACACTGACTGAAATAAAAAATATTATACAGAGTCCTAACAGCAGACTAGAGAAAGGCAAGAATCAAGTAAAAAATTTGAAATATAAAGAAGCAGAAAACATTCAACTGGAAAAGCAAGAAGAGAAAAGAATCCAAAAATGGGAACATAATGTAAGGAGACTCTGGGACAGCTTTCAGCGTACCAACATCAGAATTGTGGGGGTGCCAGAAGAAGAGAGAGAGCAAGATACTGAAAACCTATTTAAAGAAATAATGACTGAAAACTTCCCACATCTGGTAAAAGAAATAGACTTACAAGTCCAGGAAGCACACAGAACTCCACATAAAAGGAATCCAAAGAGGACCACACCAAGACACATCATAATTAAAATGCCAAGAGCAAAAGAGAAAGAGAGAATATTAAAAGCAGCAAGAGAAAAACAGTTTATTATCTACAAGGGAGCATCCATACGACTGTCAGCTGATTTCTCAACAGAAACGATGCAGGCCAGATGGGAGTGGCAAGAAATATTCAACATGATGAATAGCAAGAACCTACAACCAAGAATAATCTATCCAGCAAAGCTAACATTCAGAATTGAAGGGCAGATAAAGAGCTTCACAGATAAGAAAAAACTAAAGGAGTTTATCAACTCCAAACTAGTATTATATGAAATGCTGAAAGGTACTCTTTTAGAAGAGGAAGAAGAAAAAGGTAAAAGCAAAAAAATTATGAACAACAAATACATATCTATCAACAAGTGAATCTAAAAATTAAGTGAATTAAAAATTTCATCAACAGAATAAACTGGTGAATATAATAGAATCAGGAGCACAGAAAGGGAGTGGACTGATAATTCTCAGGGGGGAAGGGGTGAGGGGTGTACAGGCAGAGACTGGACAAAAATCATACACCTATGGATGAGATCAATGGGAAGGAGCTAAGGGCAGAGGGAGGTGTGGGAGCTGGGTGGAGGGGTGCTATGGAGGGGAAAAAAGAGAAACAAATGTAATAATCTGAATAATAAAGATTTAATTTTAAAAAAGAATAGTGATGAAAGACATTTCTGGGAATATATAAAAAATAATTGGAAAGATCAGGACAAATTTTTATTGCATTATATGTCTGTCTATATGTCAGTGGTTGGTACTAAGTAATAAACACAGGGTCATAGAAATTGTGAGGTGCAAGGATCTCCTCAAGAATTCTCATCTCCAAACAAGAGATGGATGCCCAGGCCCAAAGAGCCAGCAAATGGAAAATCACATAGGATTGTTGAGGTTCAAATCAATAGCGGGGGAATGGAGAGGATTACTACTCCTTGTAGGGCTATAAACAGGTGTGTAGATGTGGAACAAGAAACCTGGGACCGGAAAAATGAGAATGAAAACAAGTTCAAGCAGAGATTTTAAAGGATCAGGCAGTTCCTAAAGACATTAAGAAGTTCTAAGTCTTTAAAACTCTGCTTTACTTTGGTTAACTCAGTGTTTCATAAACATATTTAAAACAAATTTTAAATCCATGTCTTATGTAAGGTCAGTTAAAATTCCAAAAAGCTAGTACTTTGTAGAAAACACTTTGGGGAATCAGCATTTTTATTTAGAGGCTAGCTGAAGCAGCTTTAATGGTTAAGAGGGCAAGCTCTGGAATCAGAATGTCTGAATTTGTGCCTGCTCTAAAGCTTAAAACTGATGTGGTCTTCCACGTTTAATTTAAGCATTCTGTATCTTAGTTTTCTTAACTATGAAATGCCGCTTTTAACAGCTATTTCTCATAATGTACAAAGGTTAAAACATTTAAACACTTAACACAGTGCTGGAACCATGGTAAACTCTCGATAAATATGGTTATTGCTACCATCATCATTGTCATCATCATCATCAACATATTTGTCCTCATCATCACTATCAGTGAATTGGCCCAGCTTTTAAAAAAAGAGTAGGAGAGTAGTATTTTAGTTAGGATAGGCCAGAATTTTGTTTTTGCAACCTCCTAACTCCAGTAGCTTAAATATTCCAGTAGAAGTCACCTGTTTGTCCTAGTCTCCTAGGGGCACAGGTTAATAGAGGCTCCATGTGGTCACCCATTTCCAGGGTTGTTGACCCAGGCAAAGAGGACATGGAGACTTACACATGGTAATTAAAACTTCTAACCAAAAGTGACATAAATTCTTCAGTTCACCTTCCACTGGACAAAGCAAGTCACATTTTTACACTTAACTTCAATCCTTATCAGGTAAACTACCTTTCTTGTTCTCTTAGTGCCTACTGATGGTTTAGTACCTACATTCCTCTTCACTTGGCTGCTCATCATATTTATATCAGATATTACTTTTGTCTAGATTTTCTAAAATGAGAAGTATTAATGAATAATATCCCTCCTACCTCTGAAATTCTAAGACCATGTGATCTCTGAAAGCTTTTCTAGTCTGAAAGCAGCATGGTTATAAATCTTTCCATCATGTACTTTAGGCCATAATGCATGCCCTTGCATATCTACAGGCTGACCAGTAGAGTCAACTCCCAGTCTTTGATACAGTGCATAAGGAACAAGGAATATTGAAAAAGCAATGCTGAGGTATAAAGCCAAAAATTTTAAACACAAAAGAGTAAAATATTTTCTTAGTAGAACAAATAACTGAGCCAGAACAGAATTAAAAACAAAACAAAACCACAACCCCCACAATTTCTTAACCCCCATCAAAGAGATAACACGTGAATTTTAAGAGTTGCCCATAGTATATACAGCCTGTCTAGATGAGCGTGATTCTCCCTGGGATGCTTGCTAAAAATGCGGGTTTCTGCCTTGATATCAGATCTGTTGAATTGGTTTCTATGCTGTGTTAGCCAAGTGTCTGGAATTATTTGGTGCTCAATAAATAGTAGCTACTTTAGTTATTAGCAGGCAAGACTATTAAAAATATCACACTTTTTAAAAAAGTAAGGGATAAAAAGTTAAAGCCATGACAGGACTTTTCCCAACCACCAAAGACAAGATCATGCATGAATTCAGGTGTGAAGGCTCTGACAGGTATGGTGTAAAACAAAAAATGTGCACAGTTGTGAGCCTTTCTTTCTTTCTTTTGGTTAATCCTCACCCGAGGATATTTTTTTCCCCATTGAATTTAGAGTGGGAAGAAGGGAGGGAGGTGGAGAGAGAGAAACATTGATTGGTTGGCTCCCATCCCACATCCACTGGACCGAGCATGCAAACCAGGTGGGTGCCCTTGCTGGGAATGGAATCCACAAACCTTCAGTATGTGGGCCGATGCTATAACTACTGAGCAACACTGTCCAGGGCAGCTGTAAGCTTTTCTAAAAGAAAGAGTTTATTGAGCCACATGCTAGCCTGAAAGGATCAGGTCCTGGGCATGAAGTCTAAACCACATCAGCAGAGCTACATGGAAAAGACAAATATGTCTGCTATTCTGGAGTTTCTGGGCACTTTTATACATTATGTTTTGGGGGGAAAAATATAAGCTGTTTTGAAAGAATTTACATTGGTTACAGATAATGAGTTTATGAAAAGATGAAGCAGGGGTAGGTGCCCAGTTGGTAGCAAGAGATACTTTCATAGTCCT
This sequence comes from Lasiurus cinereus, assembly GCA_011751065.1. NCBI lineage: Eukaryota > Metazoa > Chordata > Mammalia > Chiroptera > Vespertilionidae > Lasiurus > Lasiurus cinereus. Next base: position 36,733,868 of record JAAGEH010000226.1, read on the forward strand.
GAAAGTTCACATGTAGAATGCAGGTTGCAGTGGTGTCTAGTGGTTGGCTAATAGGCTCCTGGAGGTTGATTCAAAGCTCCAACATGCATTCAGGAATGAATGTGAGTTGACTTTTGTTAGTTGGCCCACAGCTATTAACCAGTTAATTATTCCTGTCTCTCCCTCACTCTCTGACCACAGTAATTTAATTTAGAACATCTTAGTGTTGTTGTTTTTCTCTTGCCAATGGAGATGAGGGTAATAGAGAGAAAAAAGGCCTTAGTAATATGAGTGAAAAGGAGGAAGAGCAAAGCAATGAATCAGACATCACCAAGCTCTCAAGCCTGGATGAGTGACAAGCCGAAGAAGATTAAATTTTCAAAAGAAGAGTACAGGCAACAAACCTTTTAAAAGGTCAAGAAGTTAGCAGAGCCATGTGGCCGACCCAGCCTCAGGAAAGGGACATATGGGACCCACGTTTCCAAGAAAAAAATGGATGGTGATTTGTGGCAAACATGATGTAGGATTGGGGGTGCGTGAGTAAGGGCAGGCTGAAGGTAACCTTGAGATTCAAGGCAGTGTGACAAGGATGGATGGTGTTGGATTTGCAGGAGAAAAACCTTAGTAGATGTTGAATAAACTTCACTTTTCTAGTGGTGGAATCATTGCTTCAAATCCTCTTTAAACTCTGGTGTCTCAGAAAGCAGAGTTTACTCTATAGTTTATTATCTAAAGCTGGAGGTTTAATGTGGCACACAGGTGATTATTTGAAGTCAGGACATCCCCAGCCAGCACGTAGTGCTTCTACATATTCCTCGACACTCCCCTTTCATTCTCTTTGCCTCTTTGACTTAATATCCACTCCCACTGCATGATTCATTGGGGTTTTGCAACAAATCCCTCCTGACAATCCCACAAATCCTCCCAGACTTAGTGCAGAGCTCATCTGGCCTCCCCATTCTCCTTTTGACTTTGGGTTTTTCTTTCAGGTGGACAGGAAGGAGGCATCCAGAGCAACAGGATTAAAAAATCACAGAGAAAGATACCTGGAAGGTAAGCTGATCCTGCCACAAACTCCAGAGAGCTGCTCACACCCACTTGAATGACAACGGCAGGTCTCCGAGTTCCTGGAGGGAGGCGCGCAGCAGAAAGCACACAGCTTGATTTGCAGATGCCAATTTGAGCTTGCAGCCCAGTGTGTGTTTTGATTTGAGGAATCAGCAAATTGGATGAGAAAGTCATACAGGGGTGATGAATATGGAACACGAAACAGCCTTTTTGTAATAAGCTGTCACCTATCTTTTGAGAGACAAGTTTTTTAAGAGGTGAAGTGTGGCTAAAGTTGGAAGCTAGAAATCTGCACTGCTGCTCGGGGAAAAGAGTCCTCTGAATGGAAGGGTTCCACATCTGTCTCCTCTCTTTGATTCTTTTATTAAAGAAACGGCTACCAAAACGAAGACCTCATCTCTAGACAGGACTTGGGGGCATGTCAAGCAGCCAAGTGCACCTTGAGGAAAAAAAGAACTGACAGCTGGAGCATCTTGCTTCAGAGATTCCCAGCCACGCTAATGAGCAGGTCAGCCTCACCCCTCCTGCAAGGAGGTGCGCTTCCTCCCATCGGGCGCATTGTCCATGAGGCCTAGAGAAATATCTTTGATAAAATTGAAAGAGCCTTGAGAATTATAATAATAATAATAATAATAATAATAATAATAATAATAAAGAACACCAGTTCACAACTGTTCACAAGGGCAAGGCCTGCCATGGGAGCGTATTGCACAAACATACTCCCAGCCCCTGTAGACTTTGACACTGGTGGTACTGGGGAGGTCCTGGGAGCCTGTGCTTTTAATAAGCACCCCAGTGATTCTGAAAGAGCTGGCCCAAGAATTACGCTTAGAGAAATGCTAAACCAAGAAAAGAGGTAGAGGAAGGGGAAGACTCAATGCACCTAATCCACCTTCCTTCCTCCCACAGATAATTCTTAAACCTTTGATATGGTACTGGTACTTTGCTATGCAATAAGAAAATAATGCTGTATTCATTTCTTGGAGCTGTTATAACAAATTACCACAAACAGGAGGCTTAAGATCAGAAGTCCAAAAATCCAGGTGTCAGCAGGGTTGGTTCCTTCTGTAGTCTCAGATGAGAATCTGGTCCATGCCTCCCGCCTGGCTTCTGTGATTTGCGGACAGTTCTTGGCATTCCTTGGCTGGCAGACGTGTCACTCCAATCTTTGTCTCTATGTTCACATTGCCTTTTTTTCCTCTGTATTTTTGTGTCCTTTTCTGTCTCTTGTAAAGGACTAACCCTAATCCAGTATAACTCATTTATCTCCTTACCTTAAAGATATCTGCAAAGAACCTATTTCCCAAATAAGATCATATTATGACATTCTGGGTGGAAATGAATTGGGAGGAAACACTGTTCAACTCACGACAAACAGTGAGCAAAAACAGAACTGGTCCCTGCCCTTCTGGAGCTTACAGTCCATTTGGGGAGATAGATATTAAGCAAGAAATCATTCAGAGAACCTGAGAAGTTCAACTGTGAAAGCATAGGTGCAGTAGTCATGTCTAGTCCATAAATCAAGAGCTATTTTATTTGCTCTTGTTATTGCTTTTCTAAGTTATCACCTTGTTTACTAAGGATGCAAAATGTAAGCCCACAGGAGGCTGACAGTACATTTGGGGTGATGCGACAATTGCATATTAATCAAGTATGAAATAATCACATATGTTATAAATGAAACACTAAACTGTGTTGGAAATGTAAACATGATAAGTGTTCACAGAAGGACCAGGTGCTGAAATATGGGTGAGTAGTTTTTATTAGGACAGAGTTCTGAAAGAGAGGTTCTGGTGGTCCTACTAATGCCATGAGTGAGTCACAAAGGTACAACAAATATATTTGACCACATACAGCGGTAGGGAGGTACCAGGACACTCACTCTGAAAACCTGGGTGGCGAGCTTTTATTGCCACCAACTTCACAGCTTTCTGAGTCAGTAATTTCCAAGCCTGAGCTGTGCTGGTAGTAATATCCCACTGTCTCACTAAGCCAATAAGGCTTATATTCCTGATCAATTTGAGACTAATATTCCCTGTACTCTAGGGAGGACTGAAATACTATCTTGCAGATAGTAGGAGTTAATGGTAAATATTTGCTGAATGATTAAGTAAAATAAGTCTAGTCAAGCAAAACTTTTTTCTCTTTTTCTCTTTGTCTCAGCAATAAAAATAAGAAAGTACTATTGACTCCAAAGAACAGAAAAAAATCCTGCAATGGCTATTCCCACCTTTTATTAAGTGTGTTTATATTTGATTCATTTTTATCTCCTGGCTTAAATCTACTCATCACTTATTGAGTACTTAATGTGTCCCAGGCATTTAATCAATGCTTAAACTAACATCCATTATCCCACCAGCACCCTGCAAGTAAATGTTAACCCCATTTTACAGAGAGATCATTCTGGGATTCTAAGCCAAGTCTTTCTGATCCCCAAATCCATGCTAAGTTCACCAGACCTCTGTATCTGAGGAGGTGGGCAACTTTCAGCACATTTCCTGGTTGGATCTATGCCTAATTGATCTGTGCCCCAAGTGTCAAAATAAACCTACCTGCTACTTCAGTCCACTGTGAGAACCCCACTGTTTTCTCTAACTTTCTTTTTTGTTATAATTAGACTGATTCCTTTTATGGTTTTTACCTTTAACTTCCGGTCTCCTTTCCCTTCTCTAGGCCTGTCTTCCACTGTACACTCCCCTCATTTAGATGCCTCATTCCGGCCAGTTTTGTCAATCCTGGGACACCCCTGGTTCAGTCCTCTTTTGATCTTCAAGTGGAAATTTGTAATCCCAGGGTTCCAGATCCCTTGGTGAAGAACCGTGCATGGGTCTGAACCCATGGTACTGGGGATTTGTTAGACTATTGTTTCTTGGGGAGGTTTGGGGGCACGAGATCAGACCACAAGTGTTGAAAGCACTAACTAACCAGAGGCAACAAAAGCCCCATTTTGATCCCTGCATTAGAAATAACAGTCTTAGTTACCCTGGAATTGCTTTTCTGTGAGCCAAACTGACCAATGTTTTCCCTGAATGTCCCATAGTAAGTTTGCTGTCAAGAAACCCCTGCCTCTGAAACTATCCTGACAATTTTTTTCCTGGGCTGTTTAATGTGGCCTGTTCTTGTTATGCTAATGAAGCCTCTGTTAATACTGAGGTGACTTTATAGAATGCCAAGATGTGTGGGAGCAGCATTCTGTAAACCAATTAATAATATTTTCTGGAGTGGAGAAACCATCAATCTATTTGGCAACTAAGCAATCTTAAGTGCATCCTGAACTAAGGAAAGATGAATAGTGGGAGGTTAGCCCTTTGAGGGAAAAATGAGGCTCTGAGCATCAGTAGTCACCCAGCCATCACATAAGAAAATTAACTTTTCTTCAAGAAAATTATATGGTCAGGCATGTCTTCTTACCTATGCAAGGAAAAGGGATTCTTGGTGAGCTGATTGCAGAATTCGTTTCTATTCAGCAGCAGGAATATTCCTACATGAATGGTGGATACACGGCCATTTTTAGACTTTATGGGTCCTAACCTCCACCATATGAATCATGTTTATATGCACCCGCATTTTCATTCAATATATAACTTGAGGTAAAAAATGTTAGAAAATAAATTTATTAAATTCCTTTCAGAAATATGTGGCTTCTCGTCACTCACTTAATTTATCATTGACTATAATTTCTTGAAAATCATTATACATTCTTTGGGGTGCTTGCAAATTGCTTTCAGTGATAACAAAACATAATAATGAGTGAAACTGACATAATGTTTCATTTTGTAGACATGAAAATAAACATCTAAGCATTTTGATTTTAGAGGGTATTTGTTGTTGTTGTTGTTGTTGTTGTTTTAATTTAGAGCCAAGTTTTTTGCCCTCCCCTCAATATTTAACCTGCTTTTAGTAAAAGTCGGAGAAGGTCCTAGCCCCAGGCAATGTATCTATTGAATGAAATAGACAGAAGGGCCCTGATGCATACCCTGGTTTTTCTCTGCTTGATGACTCTGGCCATTGTGATTTTTCTACTATATGATCTCGCTCCTGTTTAATATTTTCCAAACAATCTTCTGGTTAGAACTTGACCACTCAATAACTTTCCTACAGAAAGGAAATGGGCTGAGCCATCAAGTCCAATATTGCAAGTAATAAATGTGTGTGCATATAAACAATTACTATCCATAAAATATATTGAATGGTTACATATGTCAGACATGACTATATTCTTTATTCACTTCATTTCTCCCTCTCTAATAAAAATTTTATGAAAACAATTGATGAAGGGGAAAGGAGAAGATAGGGCAGGGCAGATAAAAGGTGAGAGAAACAGAAAGTAGTATATTAGCTCAGTTCCACATTTCTAGGGAGAGAGATTACAGGGTCTGTCTACTAGGTCCTCCTTTACTTAATGTCACTATAGCACTGGGCATGTTACTTAACATGTCTGAACTTTGGATTCATTGGCTATAAAATGTAACTAAAAATGGTACCTGTTTCAAAGAATTCTTGTGAAAAGGAAAGAAGCCCATATACTAAGAAGGGTAAGTAATGAATACTCAAAATATATTAATTACCATTATGATATCTGCTTGAAAAATCTAAGCTGAGTTTGGATCTCCTTGAGCATCAATACTGAACATTTCTGGGATCAGTAGAGGTTCAAAATATATCAACGAGTTTGTCTGGGATATTATGATGCAAGACAACCTATGAAGAGGAGAGGTTGACAAGTCTAGGACCTAGGCAGGGGGCTTTGAAGTTTTCAATATGTAACCCAGTACTTCACTATGTTTCTGTGGCTTTGAAGTTAAAACATTTCAAGGCATTTTTTTTTTCTTCTGAAAATACAAAGCATTAACAAAGGAGGAAAAAACACCCTTCCTGACTTAGACATTCTTGAGGTCACAGAATCTTTAAATTTTCTAAATTTGGGGCCAGCTGCTCCATTTCCCAATGCAGAACAGATTTTCAGCCCAAAATTATCAGCATTCCTTTCATGCCCTTCATTAAAGTATTTTTGCATGATAGCAACTTCAGCTTCCTTCTCTTTTGGCTAGTATCTTATCTGGCATCATTATCAGTTAAATATTCATTGGTCAAATTACAATTCAACCAAATGCCTTCCTATTTAAAATGGCTGGGTGAATACAGTGATCATTTGTCAATGTCCCCTTCTGAATTGTTACTGAGACAGACTTGTGCACATTATTTGAGACAGAAAATGAATAGTTTCAGTTGCTATGGTTACAACTAGGGTATGGGATAGTTGTTTACAAGTTATCTTTGTTTTTAGACTCCACACATGTGCATGCACATGGTGTACATCTCCATATGTATGCACACACATGCTTGTGAGCTTAAGCCCTAGTTATTCTGGAAAGGTAACCTTTTTTAAAATTCTGTCCTAATGTCTCCATCAATCCCCTTATCATTGTTAGATTATTTATCATTATTTTCACTTCAGCAGTTATGATTTCATATTTATCACAAAAGAAGGAGCGCAGATATGTTTTGCTGCTAAATTCAAATGCTCTGAGAATTAACAGATTTTTGCTGATGTTGGCAAATTAATTTGTCAATATCATAGGTTACTTCTTTATTCTTTTTTTTAAATATATTTTATTGATTTTTCACAGAGAGGAAGGGAGAGGGATAGAAAGTCAGAAACATCGATGAGAGAGAGACATCGATCAGCCACCTCCTGCACACCCCACACTGGAGATGTGCCCGCAAGCAAGGTACATGCCCCTGACCAGAATCGAACCCGGGACCTTTCAGTCCTCAGGCCGACACTCTATTCATTGAGCCAAACCGGTCTCAGCTACTTCTTTATTCTTAAAGAGTGTCTATTTAAACAACAACATAACCCCACAACCAAAGTAATCTGAGGGGATTAGTTTAGCAGTTTATCATTTTGCTACACTCCTTAAACCCAATACTAGTCAGAATTCTTAATTGCCACAACAGAAACCCAGTGTAGCAGATTAAGGAGTAATTTCATAAAAAATATGAAGAGCTGCCTCAGATTCACAGAACGCTAGGTAATCTGACTCAATCCTAAACTTCCAGACACAATACTCTAAATCACTTCACAGAATCAGTCTGATAAAAAACCTTCCTTGCCCTAGCAGGTTTGGCCTGTGGACTGAAGGGTCCTGGGATCAATTCTAATCAAGGGCACATGGCCCAGGTTGTGGGCTCAATCCCCAGTGGGGGATGTGCATGAGGCAGCAGTTAGAAGATGACTTTGACCGTATAGTTAAGGCAAAAATTCCAGATGAGGACCAGTGTCCTTGACTTTTTCAAATTGTAAAATCAAAATATGGTACAGGGACCATGTGGAATACAAAATCCAAATAGTCCATGTATGGCAGCAGGTCAATGATTCTCTCTCATCATTGATATTTCTATCTCTCTCTTCCTCTCTGAAATAAATATATTTTTTTAAAAAAGAAGCAGAAGAAGAAAAAAAAGAAAAACCTGCCTCCATCAAACACTAGCTAGATGCTTCAGTTTTTAGGAACTCAGCTTCCTTGTAACTACTACTGTCTGTCTCTCCAGTGCTAACATTCTACATGAGACATGCTTCCTTTGAACTAAGGTGGTCAGAGCTGATGCCTTGTTTACCAGGAAATGGATTCTGCCCATCATGCTGATCACTTCTCATTTCTAGTCTCTGAGTGTGTGTCTGATTGGAGGACCTGCACCTTCCCTGGGAAGGGATGCTGGGAAATGAGTAGAGTTTTTATAAAGAGCAGGCAGGACAAAAAAAAAAAAAAATCCTCAGAAAAGTTTAGAGCTTCAAAAGATGCTCAAAATCAGGAAAACATAATAAATGACCACCACAAATACATCTGATGTGTGTGTATATAATGGCCTTTTCTTAAAAGTCTTTTAGTTAAAATAGTTAAATCAACGAATTAACAAGGAAGAAACTCTCCATGCTGTGATCTAAGGTCAGTTTTTCATGTCTCATGGTATCCATCTTCTCTCACCTCCTCCAGAGCATTGCTCCAAACGCAAATTAGGGATTTTCTCTTTCTACCAGATGATTTTCAACAAAACATAAACTGTTATTTCTCTCATCTTAAAAACAATCAAATGCCTTTCTATCTTGTCTCCATTTCCCTTCAATTTCTGCTGTCTAGCTACCTGCCCCATTCTGATACATTCTGTAGTAAATTCCAGATAGATTTGTCCTTATTTACAATTGCCCATTCATCTCTATCATTCCCTCTTTAACTCACTTCAATTGTGCTTTGGCCTCCATCACTTGACAGAAATTGTTCATGTCAAGTTCATGAATGACTTCTCATAGCTAAATCCAATAGATGGCCAATTTCCATTCCTTTTTATAGTTAACTACCAGACACATTCAACAGATCAGGAGCTATAGTACATGTCATACCTCAAACAGAGAGAGAAAGAGAGACAGGCACTTTGATATGTTTTCTAAAACTTCAAGTGTAAACTCAGTTTTTTAAGAGATCAGTCTATATTTGCTTGTCTAACATGAGAGTGAAACCATACGTAAATGAAACAGGGAAACATGAAACACATCATATATGGAAGAAGTTAATAATCTTTTTTATTTGGTGCTTATTGTGTGACTGACACTAGGCTGAACATTTTATATATGCAAGTCTAATTAATCTTTCAACAGCTCAGATTATAGAAATGGGGCTCAAACTATACTGTACCCCATGTAATCCAACTAGAGGGTAGCTGACAAAGCAGCTGAGCTGGATTGCAATGGAATTGAAGTGATTCTGATATTCCTCTCTAAGGCCTCCGGCATTCACCTGAGTCAGGCTTTCACTACATAAAGGCGAGAAAATGAGATGGCAGCTTGAACCCACTGTGATCAGAAGCTCTTGACTTCTGCGCTGGAGGGAGAGGATGGGGGTGAGAGCAGGAGAACCTGGGAGAAGATGTGGGAGAACTCTGAGAAGTCCTGCTGTCACCTTGGAGGAAAGGGGAAAGACTCCCCCAAGGCTAGCCCCACCCCCTGACTCTCCTTTAGAGGCAGCCTGCACGAGGGAGCCAGGACTGTGTGCAGAGTCTGGGGCACAGCAGAGCAAATGATACTTTATTTTCTTATGAATCTAGAGCAGGGTGGGTAACCTTTTTTCTATCAAGGGCCATTTTGGATATTTAGAATCATTCACGGCATACACAATTATCAACTTAAAAATTAGCCTGCTTTATTTGGTCAAACATTTAGTTAATTCACCCTCAATACCTTAGCAGGGACAGACTAAGTGATTTTGAGGGCCTTATATGGTCTGCAGGCCAGATGATACCCATCCATGATTAGAAGATGATCTTTTAAGATATCAGAAGGAACACCTCAAACATTATTTAAGAGAAAAACTCCTTGCCATCAACAACCCTCACCAAAAAGAATTTTACAAGTTTTTTTTTTTTTTTCAAATTCTTTTTCTGGTGGGTGATGGGTAAGGGCTCAAATAGTCCTCACTTTTTATAAAATGTGTCTTATCTAGTGTTCCAGGTAGAAGAAACTCAATTGTCTATTTTTTGGACTGGGAAATGCCAAATTGACTTGAGATTGACTACTTAACTCCCATGGATTTCAAAGCTTTTTCATGCAAACATAAGGGAAGTAAGGAAATGTGTCACAAGTCATATATATAAATATTTTTTTCTTAAATTATAAGAGTAGAATTAGAATACTTCATTTTTAAAGTAAAATTCTGTTTTCCCCCTCTCATTCCTGTTGTGTCTCTGTCATTTCATTTGTTTCTGGCTTAGGAAATTGTGGCAAACAGCAGATGGGTGAGAATCTGCCAGTCTCTGCTATGCCCACAGGGGAGAGTGACAGCTGTGTTCTTGTCCCCAGTGGAGGTTCCTTTGATAAATGTCAATGAAGTGATCTTTTCTTTCCCAGGGAGGAGGTGGTATTGTAAACCTGCCACTATGATCATTAATACTTAACAAGGCTTTCTCTTTCTTTACCAAGAGCAACCCTGGGGACCATTCACAAGGCTTTGTAATGGTGGAAGAAATTAACCTTTTGTAGAGAAGCCAGCAGCTCCATTAGAGAAGTCCTTATGCAGGGTCTGGCCAGAGAAAGAGTCTCTGTAATCTGTTTGGTAAACAAGCTGGCTGATTCAGTATTTGAGGTGATTATGTATCTTCTTTTTATATATGTATGTATTTTTATTGATTTTCAGAGAGGAAGGGAGAGGGAGAAAGAGATAGAAACATCAATGATGAGAATCATTGATCTATTGCTTCCTGCACAACCCTTACTGGGGATTGAACCCAGGACTCAAACCATGACCTCATGGGTCAATGCTCAATCACTGAGCCACACTTCTTATTGTAGTTAATTGAACTTAACCCTGTCCCAAATGACACCTGGACAGGAATGCCAGAGGCTATCCAAGCCAGTCCATATTCACCAGTCTCAGTGTGCAAGCCAAGTGCCTGCACACTGGCTAAATGCTCAGGGTCCGTGGGGAAGGTGCAGATGAGTGATGCTTAGCAGGAGTGTCCTTTTTCTCCCATGACAGCCTTCATAAAAAATAATAATGCTGCTAATAAACTGTTTCTTTCCAGACACTGAAATAAGGACAAACTTCCCTCAATCTCTTTATAAACTTAGAGAAGCTTAAATCCTCTCACCGGCATGGTGAACTTCTTCTTCTCCTCCTTCTTCCTCCTCCTCCTCCTCTTCCTCCTCCTCCTCCTCCTCCTCCTCCTTCTATTAGTTCATTAAGTATGATCCCAATCTTCCTTCCCATACTTGGGAAGGAAGAAGGGAAGAAAGAAAACTAGCAGATATCAAATACAGTGTGGTACCTGGAGATACGAGTGCCCTAACATACGAGATTTTTTAGATATGAGCCATCGAGTGAGCTATTTTTGCTTTGAACTACGAGCAAAATTTGAGATAGGAGTAATTGCGCGGATCGGCCGGCTGCACACGACCCATCAGTTTACTGCGACTCGAGCGTCTCATAGTTTCCCATGCCTCAAGGTTACGGAACGAATTAAACTTGTATCTCGAGGTACCACTGTACCTCTATTGTACTGGGATTTCACACAGATATCTTATTTGATAAATGATGTAATCCAATGAGGTGCATGTTGTCAGACTCACTTTATAAATGAAGGAACTGAAAGGACTCAGGGCTTGTTAAAGTTCATGCCTCAGAAAACTGGAACTGTTGAGAGTCAGAGATATGCACAATCCTGTCTTGCCATTGTTCTTTAACTGGATTTTCAAGAGAATCTAACTAGTATGAAGAAAAGTTAAAAGCTATTTTGTGTAAACAGTTGTTCGTATTTCCTTAGAAAAGACTCCACAAGAAGTTGGCTGCTCTCAGCCAGGTTGGAAATTTGACTTGACGAACTTAGAAATTAATCCTACTCTGCCTAGCAAACCTAAACATCTTCTCTTAGGCCCTTCCCTTTTAAAAGAAACAGATCTTATATAATATGTATAAGACATGAGACTGTTAGACCTTCCATAGTTGCTTTTTTAAATGTATGGTTTATCAAAATAATACATTGCCAGGTTTTGATGGCAAATAAAGTCACAAGTCTTGTAAGAAAATGCAGTAGACCCTGTCCCAGTTCTCATACTCTGCTCCCCAGCAGCACCAGGTCTAACTGTTACAGCTCTTCTGCTGTTCACCCTCTTGTTGTTAAATAGCATGGTTTACTGCTCTATTTTTTTTTATTGTGTCTGTTGAGGATGATGCAAATAAAGATGTATATTTCTATCACCTCATACAGATGCACACATGTACATATTCCACTCCTCAATTTGTATTAATTTATTTAGGAGAGATTACTGAGATATACTATGTATTCAGCACTGTTCTAGGACATGTGGGGATACAAAAGCAGCAAAAATAGACTGAGTCCTTGTCCTCATAGGACTTAAGTTCTAATGAGAAAGGCAGACAAAAACAAACAAATATAGATATACTCTATCAGATGGATAACAGATATGGGAAGGAAAAAGCAGGCAAGGAGAAAGGAAATGGAGAATGAGGAGTGGTGGTTTTAAAAGGATTATTATTCTTAAAATTTCAGTGTTTACATTACTTTCATATGTAGATTTATTTTACACACAGCCATATGTATTATGATTACACTTTGATTGTTGTAAAATTTCTGTTTTCCCTGGAATTGATCGCTCCTTTGGCAAGGAGATTGGGTGGGGTATTGGTTTGCCTTTCTATAACTAAATAATTGGCAGTCTCTTCCAGGGTGTAACATGGTTCCTACAAGGGTCAAACAAGGCAAAAAACCTACCAGTGCCACATCTAGCCCACACCCTCTGCCTCCTGCTGGCTCTGCCCTCAATGGGCAGCTGGCCTTCACCAACATGAGAAACCCCTTTGCCTCTTACCTGTCAGATCCCCATGTCTCCCTCTTTGTTAGTTTAGACCTCCTGCTGATGGAACACATCTCCAGCAGTTGCCTGGAGAAAGGTACATGGGAGGTACATTTAAAAAGAAAAAAATACTTTTATTCTATCCTCACACTTGAGTGAAACTTGTGTCAGAGAATCTTTTTTAAAAAATATATTTTATTAATTTTTTACAGAGAGGAAGGGAGAGGGGTAGAGAGTTAGAAACATCGATGAGAGAGAAACATAGATCAGCTGCCTCCTGCACTTCTCCCACTGGGGATGTGCCCACAATCAAGGTGCATGCCCAGGACCCCTCAGTCCGCAGGCCGATGCTCTATCTACTGAGCCAAACCAGTCAGGCAAGAATCTTAAATTGAAAAAGATTCTCCTTTGAATTTTTGAAGACATTACTCTGTTGTCTTCTAGCATCCAATGTTGCGCTTGAGAAAATGCCAACTTGAATTTTTAATTCCTTCCTTTTTTTTCACATAGACTTTTAACCTGGTTTCTTTATCACTGGTTCTGAAATCTTGGAACAGGGTGCCCTAAAGTAGCTACGTCTTCATCTGAACCTCAGAATCTGAAGTTCATGTCCTTGTAACTCTTCTCTTGTCTCATTTTATGTTCATTTTCTCCCTCCCTTTTGTCTGCTTCTCCTTCTAGAATATCTATTAGTCAGCCATTGGACCAACTGAATTGATTCTCTAAATTACTTCTTGTGTTTCTTCTTTTTCTTCTTGCTTTGTTCTCTTTTTGGGAAATTTCCTCAACTTTATACGTAAGCTCTTGTGTTGAATTCAGTTTTATAGCAAAGTTGAAAGATTTTCTCAGTTATTTTGTATTTAAATTTTTAAATTTCTAATATTAATTTTTAATATCTTTTTATATTCTCTGGTTATTTCTATTTTTAGGATCCTGGTATTATTTCATATGTGGCATTTTTCTCTTACCTGTATAAGGAATTTTTTAAAGTTTTATTGTACTCGTTATCTCTGTTTCCTCAAGGCTACTTCTATTTTCTTCTTTGCTTTCATCTTTCTCTTCTGTGTTAGGTACTCCCCGAAACTGTCTGGTGATCTTTGGCTATTTGTTTATATTAAGAGTAAAGAGTGGCCAGACAAATTCAGCATGTTCCCTCTCTTCTGTTGGAAACCATCCAAAATGGCAGCAGGAAAAAAAAGGGGGGGGGGGAGAAAATACTGAATACTCCACTTTTGGTAAAATTTTGAGACAGACTCCAAAATATTTGAAAGGAAGCCAAAAATAGTGAATTTTACACTGAAGCCTCTTAAGGATAAGAAGAAGAAAAAATTGCAGGGAAATTTCAGTGGGGAAAAAAATAAAACCCACCAAAATAGGTTTCAGAAATTGCCCCAAAAATATTATTCCCTGATAATGGGCAGAATGTGCTGAGAAGCCAAAACTATAGCCCTTGATCCTCAGTGGGGGTGGAGCTTGGGAAGAGTGAAACAGAAGCCCTGCCCACTGACCCCTTTTTTTTTTTTTTAAGAGAAGCAGAGAAGGAAGGGCTACCTGAAATATCACAGAAAAATCCCATTTGAAAGAATCAAACTATCTTTGTGATAATTGAGAATTTGAGAGTTTTTTGTTATACAAATCTGCTAGTTTTGATTCCTCCACACTCACTGGGAAAGCCAAGTAAATATAAATATTAATATAAATATCCATCTCCAGTTCACTCACATATCTCATATATATTTTATACATATTATCATCTATCTGTCTAAAAACACACACACATACACACACACACACACACACACACAAGAAGCTATACACACAAAAAAAGAGGAAAAGGAAAGCATTATTTATTAACAGATAAGATATATTCCCTAAAAAATGTTGCCATGGAGAAGCTAAGACTGCTAATCATCCTGGACCAATGTGACAATGAGCCTTATCATGTATTATGGATTCAGACTTCCCATCAGGTGAACTGTACCTAGGACTTAACTGAGAGGCAGAAAATGGGGAAAAGAAGCTCTGTAGTCACAGATTTGTAGCCAAGGTGTCCAATCAGTTTGTTTATATTAAAAATTGATATTTTGATCTTCATCTATCATTTTCATGTCTTATTTATCACTTAATTTGGACCCAGGGCAAGTTACTACTTATTGTGAACTTCTACCACCAAAGTGTGTAATTAAATAAGAAATAAGATAAGGTATAATAGCCTTATTTTTTAAAATGTATTTTTATTTATTTCAGAGAGAAAGGGAGAGGGAGAGACAGAAACATCAATAATGAGAGAATCATTGATTGACTGCCCCCTGCATGCCTTCCACTGGGATCCAGCCCACAACCTGGGCATATGCCTTGACTGTGAATTGAATCATGACTTCCTGGTTCGCGTGTGTGTGTGTGTGTGTGTGTGTGTGTGTGTGTGTGTGTGTATGTGTTCATGGGTGGATGGTCAACCACTGAGTAACACTGGCCAGGCTAATAGCATGATTCTTAATGATATGAATGGGATGGAACCCTGGTTAAGTGCTAGCCCTGCTCTGATCTGCATTCTATTCAACAGAATGAGACACTGAATACTTATTTGACCCTCTAGCTCCCCTCGGATGGGCAATTTAAGTGAGAGTAGAGCAGGAGACTGGTAACTACATCAGCCACGAATGCCTTTAGACAGATATCCTGGCCCAGTGGACTCTTCCAGTGTAAAACTAGCCGGAGGCAGAGAAAGGGGGAGGAATCACTACAAACCACTCCTTCTCTCTTGTCCACTGAACCCAAGTACATATGTGTCTTCTATTCCATGGCTTCTGGTGTGTGGATTTAGAAAGACTGGGACAAGAATATTTTACTACTAGACTCACCAAAAGTCAATCCAGGCAGAATATTGTAGGAACAACAAGAAAAAGATTTTTGGAAAGAATTTGATATTTAAAAGGGAAAAACTATCAAGTTCGTCTTTGTGGGAAAAGTTAAGACATTTGTTTTATGTTGAATCACTTATGGATGGAGTGTCGTATTCTTTTTTACTGTTTATGGCTTTGAAAGATCTTAATCCAACTAGATTTTTTCCCCTAAACTTAATCCTTTAGCCAAATCAGAACCTGCTTTAACAGCTTGACAGTCTGTTTCTTATGATAAATGTAATAAATCACACTGTAATTTATATATTCCAGACTCACGAGGGTGACTTAGTGTGAGTGAGCATTCTAAGTCAAGACTCAATTTTTGAGTGAGAGGTGGAGAATCAGGCCCTAGACCATTGGTGATATGGACAAAGTGAAGACCCTCTAATTCTGCTGCAGATTTTCATCCAATCAGGACCCCTGTTTGGTCCAGCTCTTAAAGAGCCATCTCATGGTAAGCTGGGTAAAAGGGGCTCTGAAGACCACTGGTACCTGGTGTTCCCTGATGATATTAGGTGTGGGGTTTACAGTTGTAATCATTTTGTCTTAAGTATATAAAAATGATATTTTAGGTTCTAGAAGGTTTTTATTTTATTGATAGAACTTTTTAAACAAATTATGCAACTCTGATTAAATAACTTCTCTAGGCTGCACTGAAATCCTTTGTGGAATAAGGGAATTCAGGAGGTCAGTGATGTGTGTGTGTGTGTGTGTGTGTGTGTGTGTGTGTGTTAAGCTTCATAGTCTTTTTTCATTTTACAGGCCATTGCTCATGATTCTAGTACTTGTCATATTATTAACTTGCCAAGATGTCGAAGGCAGAGAGAAGCCTTTCTCAGTCCCTGACCAGAAGCTTTGACCACTGGAAAGCTTTCCCATGGGAAAGAACAGGCCGGGGTTTGCCTGACCTTGGGCTAAGGCAGGGGTGGGTGGCTCAGTGAGGGGCCGGGAGTACTGATACTTGAGTACCAAGCATTTCATTGGGAAGGAAAAGGCTGACTGGTTAACTCACCAATGGGAGGCAAGAGAAAGGGTTGCTGCCCTGGCTGGTGTGGCTAAGTGGTTATAGCATCTGCCTACACAGGGAAGTCTTAAGTTTAATTCCCAGGCACGGGCATGTACCTGGGTTGCAGGATCCAACCCAGGCCTAATTGGGGCACTTGCAGGAGGCAACCAATCGAAGTGTCTCCCTCATATTGATGTTTCTCTCTCTCTACTCCCTCCCTTCCACTTTCTCTAAAAACCAATTGAAAAATACCCTTTGGTGAGGATTAACCAAAAAATAAAAAGAGAGAGAGAGAGAGAGAGAGAGAGAGAGCAAGTTGCTTGGAGAGAGAGAGAGAGAGAGAGAGAGAGAGAGAGAGAGAGAGAAAGGGGAAGAGAGAAACTGGGCAACAGAGACAAATTTGGGGGAGAATGGGAACTAGGAGAGAATAGAGACAAGACCAGGAAATCACAGTGGCTACTCATGGAGATGTGCTGCCTAGCAAGGCCTGCAGTAGGTTAGCAGCTGTTCCGGTTAAAGGATCAAGGATGACAAGGCTGCATTGCATGGCTGTGTTCCTTAGGACACCTGAGAAGAAGAGGACAGACAGAAAGCATCCCAGAGGCTGACAGGAGACAGATCACGAAGCAGGTCTGGGTGGAAGGGCCAAGTTCCCCTCACGTCAGCTGGTGTTCTGTTCTTCCTCTGCCCCAGTGCTCACTACATTGAGCAGCGCTTGGCTGTACTGTAGCACGGTGGAGGGGAGCTGTCTGTACCCCAAGCTTTGGAATTGGGGTCTAGGGGAATGCACATCCTCTTCACATTCGTGGTCCTCCATGCTTTAGCTCAGTGGCCCTAAACCTGGGTTCTGCCTCTTTCTCAGCTTCTTTGGATTATGCCTCAGTTGAACTACCCACCTTGCTCTCCTAAGTCCTGTCTCTTAGATCAGTACAGATCAGAGTGATGTATTTAAGTTGATGTATTTTGTCTGTGCACCAACTAGATTATAAATTCTTTAGTGAGGGAAAACTTGTCACGTTCACCAGTGACGCTCTAGCACCCAGCACAGTAAGTAGTGCATGTTGGGCAAACGATTATTTGTTGCATGAAGAAGTGTCTCAGGCATCACGCTTTGCAGTTCCAGCCTTCCTCTTGCCCACCCAGAATCCGAGGATTCCAAATCTCTCTTGCACCTTAGTTCCCTTTTGTCATGGAAGTGAAATGACCAGAGTCTTTCCCATCCTCTTTTCTAGAGGAAACCTAGTTAAATAAAAGCTATTCTAGTATTTTAAAAAGCTTCCACACTGGAAGGGCATCACATCAATTACTTGGGTAACCTTTCCCAGATAAACCTATATGCCTTATCACACACATGGACTAGGGCAGTGGTCAACAAACTCATTAGTCAACAGAGCGGCAAACCACGGCTAGAGAGCCGCAGTTTGCCAACCACTGGACTATGGGGAAGAGGTAATAAACCCACTGAAAGGTTCCCAAGGGATAAGTAAGGAGAGTTTTGAAAAAGTATATCGATGTCTGTGCTCCATTTCCAGAAACTCTGAATTAATTGGTTTAAGGAAGGGCTATTCCTGTCAAGTCCCCAGATTCTAATTAGCAGCCATGGGTAGGACCCTCAGGACTCAGCAGAAATCAGCCTCAGCTGCAGTGTCTGAGCCACTGGGCAACAGAGGGTGAGAAGCATGTCTCAGGAGACTCCCATCAGCCCCCAACAGGGCAGACCCAGGAGCACACAGGAGGCTGCCTGGGGCCCAGCCGAGATAAAGCATGCACTCCTTCTTAGACTCAAGATCTATGACCTGAGGCAAGGCTTCAGGAGATAAAATATACCTGGTCCAGCAATCTCATAGCTTCATCACAGCCCTGAGGCTCTGAGTCCCTTGTCCAAATTTATTCTAGTAAGTGGTATAGCTGGAATCGCCTGCCAGGTGTGTCTGACTCAAAGCCCATGCTCAAGTGTAGTTAATAATAGAAAATGGAATCCCCACTTGAGTTAAACCTTCCTAATATCTTTTTAGAAAACAAACCAGGAGGGCAACAGTCTGTCCTGAGTCATAGCCAGGCCATCAGACTTCCAAGCAAGTTCCTACGAGAAACCATCCCCACCTGGGATTTCCCTCTGGGTCCGCTCTGCACTCTTCCACGTGGCCCCTGGGAGTAAGCATGGAGGTGCCGGGCTTGGGGGACTTGGCCACCGTTTGTTTTCTTAATGCCCAGCTGTAAGCAACGGAGTTTATAGTTGCAAATGAATTTTTCCCCTTATTGCAAATGGCTTTGATTTAATAATAACATTTTCCAAGCCATTGGCCCATAATGAGGATTATTGCCTGTGGGTATTTAATACAGGAAGAAAGAAATGGGCCCACTTCACCGTGCAAACGGCTGCCGCAAACCCTGCAGCAGGAGGGCTGGAGTGACAATTTCACCACGACACTGTCTGGGGTGGGATCACGATGCAGGCAGTTAGTCTCACACTTTTGTCTCGCCAGGACTCCATCAAGCCTGCATGGATAACTTTGCAGGCAACTGACTTGAACATGAGCCAAAGTCCATTTTAATCTGGGCCTTTCCCCGGGGCCTGGAAAGAGTTGGTGAGCTTGCAAACTGAATCAGAAGTGGCTGAGCTGAGCCCAGCCAGGGTGGCTCAGTGGATGTCGACCTAAGAATCAGTTCACAATTCGATTCCTGGTCAGGGCACATACCCGGGATGTGAGCTTCATCCCCAGCATGGGGCATGCAGAAGGCAGCCAATCAATGATTTTCTTTCATCATTGATATTTCTACCTCTCTCTCCCCTCCCTTCCTCTCTGAAATCAATAAAAATATATTAGAAAAAAAAAGAAGTGGGTGAGCTGAGAAAAGGACAGGTGATGCAGGGGGCTGGGCTGGGCAGGGTGGTGGAGACTCACATTTTAGAGAGCTAGGAAGATGACAGAACTAAATACCAGGTGCGGAACCAGGGATGTTTCTCATTTAATCTCATTAATTTCTCATGTGATCTCATTTAAACCCTTGTGTCAGCCCTCTGTAGTAGATGTTTCTATTTTGTCTATTTTTTAAGGAAACTGATGCCTCCCGGAGGCAGAGGAAGTTTGTTCCGGGCACAAGAAAGGAGCGGGGCAGGAATTACCAGAAACCCCTGTGTATCTGCCTGTAGGCAGGGCAGCCTCCTCCGAGGCTCTGGTCTTCTGCATGAGCCACCTTCCCTTTCTGAATCCTAAAGTTCTCTGTCTCAAGCCCAGAGGCCATCCTCAGGTATGGTCCCTCTTGCCCTCAGCTTTGGTTTCTGTCCCCTGGAGGCATCTGGAGGTTCTGACAGGCTAGGCGTTCTGCAGGTCAGTGTGGGAACCTTCCTCTCCGCAAAATCAACATAACTTTTTATTGTTGGAACTTTTTATTGTTCCCTTCGGGTGCAATAGCAGGCGGTGTTGGGGAAGAAGGACCCATTTCCCACCTCTGAGGGACAGTGGCAAGCTCCTTAACCCCGCCCCAGGTGACGAGCTCGGGGCTGTGGTGCTGGAGGACTGGCTGGGATTGAAGAGAAGGGGGTTAGGGAATGAAAAAGAGGAAAGGGACATGTCCAGGCCCTGGGGCACTTCCTGTTTCCCTCTCCAGCCACCACTGCCGGGATGGGATGCTGCTCCTGCCCCCACCCTACACCCTGTGCTTCCTTTGTCAGGCCTTCCTGGCCAGCACCGAGAGGCACTTACCTGAGCCATTTGCATACATCAACTCACCTGGTCTTCCTTTACGCCCTATGAGGGGCCCTCATTGTGATTATGTTGATTTTGCAGGTCAGGGCATTGCATTTTACATAAACCAGGTCACCTGATCCTCGCCTCCACCCTGGCCTCTGCGGGCGAGGATATCAAGGTAGACTGGGGCTGGCCAACCAGTTGGTAGCAGAGCTGGGACTCTGAACAGGCAGCCTGACTGACGCCTGAGTGGACCCCTCCCCTGGATGACAACATCGCCTCTCCAGACAGGTGAGTTTGTGAGGCGGAGGAATCCTGCCACCTTGCATTGCTTTTTAATTCTCGGTGTGGCCTCTTCAAACGGCATCCTCCAACCCCCACCCCCTTTCCTGGTTTTCGCTGACAGCTTCGCCCACAGCATCCCTGTCTCAGAATGTCCCTGTCACTGCGTCGCTGAAGTCTGGGGGTTCGAACCTATTGGTGGTTCCTGAAGTGGTTTTGAAATGGCGTTTCTATTTGGGAGGAGAAATTCAAACTGCTCCCAGTGTCACTTTAAAAAAAGGTTACAAATTTGCTTTGAGCTTGGTACAAGTAACTGATAGTAGTCTGTGCAGTCTGCAGTTGGCAATGTGTTGGAACTTTTTATTTTTCCCTTCGTGTTGACTCAGTTTAGGTAGTGTCCTTTTTAGTTACAGTGCTAATAGCACCCTCCCAAGTCCAAAAACGTTGCAAAGTCTGCGCATGATCCGACTGGGAGGCCTAGCAGGGTGTGCCCAGGTGGTTCAAGCAACTTGTCTGAGTAGCCAGGGGTGTGAGGAACCAGAGGGAAAAGGTCAAGTATGCTCTGGGAATGCTGAGGACACACCCCAGGCGGTAAAGCCATCATCAGATTCAGAAGAGAGGAAGGTGGTGAAGGAAGGTGTCCAGAGCTAAGAGAGGAAAGGAAATAAACTGCTAGAAGTTTGAATAGAATAATAGGTGGGAAGCATGAGTAGAGAGGATCCAGAACAATCACCTTACATGGAATATGAAACTTTTTCTTTTGTATTAGTCATGAGGGGTATGTGTGTGTGTGTGTATATGTATGCATGCATGCGCGTGCACACAGGTGCACATACACCCACACACTTGTTCCACAGCCACGGGTTCGGATGAACATTAACCATCTGAAGTCCAGAAGTCCAGCTTCAGACCAAAAATGTGACAAAGTCAAGCTTTTCAGAGCTAGATCCGCAACTGGAGAATGGTCTCTGCTGCTCGCAGCAGAGCGAAACCTGTGGGCCAGAGGCCCCACCCCCAGCCTTGCTGAAGAATTTTATGGTCAGCGCACCCTCCTCCCACCCAGGGGCCTTACTTTAGTGCCCAGGCATGAATGGGGACCTAAAACTTTATAATTGCTGCAAAGTCTATTCTAGGAAAGCTTGATCTGGAGAGAGACAGACTTCCTTTTGCCTTTAAGGAAGACTGAAGCAACCTTCCAGAAGGCTTCCAGGGTCTAAGGCTCACAGGAAAGTGGGAGGATACAGGGCTTTGTTGTACAAACATCCAAGCTGGGAAGGAGCTAAGCACACAATTACTCAAGTGTCCCAAAGGCCAGAGAGGTCTGGAGAAGTTAAGGGCCACATGTCAAAATCTCTCTCTTGACCTTCAAATTCCTTCCCAAATCCTATTGACTCTGTCTCTGAAACTCCCCTTTATCTATCACATTCTTGTATTCCATTACATTGTCTGTATCCCTGGCTAATGATTGCAATTTGCCCCATTTTCTCTTATTTTGCCACAATTGCCTCTCCTTCATGTCCCTGTAATCTTCTTTTCCTAACCTCATGTCAGCCGAGATGTTTTCTCCCAGACATTTCCAGACTTGCTTGATTCAATCTCAGGATGTGAGGCATCCAAAGCCCTCCCCACATATCTGGTGAGTCCCTAGAGCAGTGCCCTGCGTTTATGACAAAGTATCAAGGGACACTCTCTTCTTGCCAGACCCTAAATTAATTAGTTGGATCTATTCTTAACAGTGTGAACAAAATGCTTTAGATCTCTGAGATAGGCTCAATCAAAGAGTTTTTCCAACAAAGTTTCTTTTATTCTTGACTCAAGATAGCTAGTAAAAAGATATTTCCCATGCTGAATTGTCTGGCCTCTGCTAGCAAAATTCCTCTTGTTTCAAATATTCAAGCAGCAGAGGAGAATCAGACAAAAAGATTTTTTTGTGTTATGAGAATCGGACAAAAAGATTTCAGTGACAAAGCCATGTGCATTGTAAGATCAGAGCTTCCCAGGAACAAAATGAGCAACCCCTTTTTGAGTCGAGATGATTGACAGCAAAACATCCAATCACAATTCTTCTATTTCTTTGAGGCAAGGGCTTCCTACTGTCTAAGAAAAATAGTATACAAAATGATAAATGAGTAATATTTTAAGGACAGAGAAAAGATTTAAAAATAAACTGGTAAAATATCTCATGGTTTTATTCTTTCCCTTTGTTGTAAAGTGCACAAATTACCACACTCTTCAGTGCTTCAAGAACACTTGCAATGATTTATCACGTCCATTTTTTTTTTTCCAGATTAAGGAAGGGTGTTTTTATTGCTGAGATTCAAGGTTCTTGGCCTTTGAGGCAAGATTTGTCCAGGCCTCTGGCGTCTCTGTTTTTGGCTCTCAGGTCTATACATGTTAACTCTAATTCTTTTGTTTTCAACCTGGGTTAAGAAATTTTGAAAGTCCATCAATTTCCATAAGAAAATTTCTCACATGGCAGAAAACATGGTCTTCCACTCTCTTCTAAAATTCCACCCTTAACCCTCCCCCCCTTTTTTTTTTGTCTTCTCTTCCTTTTTTTTCCCTTTTCTTTCTATATGTAATGCTATCTGGAAACTTTCAATTCTCTTCTTTTTATTATGCAAATTACTTGAGTTTTCCCCAGTTCCTGACCCAAACTCACTACCCAAACCCTCAAGATTCCCAGCAGAAGCAGGAGTTCTGTACTTAATGTTGCCCACTCTCTTTAGAGGACAAGCGGGGTCAGAAATAGAAACTTGTATCTATTGCAGTAATGCTGCTCCTGGATCTCCCAACTTCTGCTCTTTTACTTCAGCTTTAAAGGTGAACCCCCTAGTTGATCTTCAGGATCTAGAACCTGCTGTGGACTCTGCTGGGGAATTCGGTGGCTGCAAGAGAAGTATCCCTGGCTCAGGCCGAGGGTCTCAGTGTAACCACATGCATACTAGCTACCGAGGCATAGCAACTGTGTCTCTTTTGTCCTGATGTTACTGCATCCTGGGTAGACCTAGAAGCCTCTCAGTTGTCTCTGGAGCTGCAACTTTTCTTAATTGAGAAAAATAAGTTGCTCTGTGCCTGACACAGCTGAATGCAAGAAGGTGCTAATGAACCAGTAACTGACTCAAATATATTCAACAGAACCACTTCCAAGAAGCTATGTGCAACTGAGATAAGAAAATGAAAGAAGTCTGGAAGCTGGAAGGAGGTCTTTGTGTGGTTGTGTAGGGAGATAGGGCTTGAAGGGCAGGTGTCTTTCAAAAATTTCCACAGCCCTCTATCCTAGGCTTGCTTTTCTGTCTTGAAGGCTTCTGTCTTACAGGCTTCCGCAGTAGAGAAAATTACAACTTACATATGCAGGCAGTGGAGTGTAGCAGCCTGCTTTGAACATAAATTATTCATGTATTATAAATCAACATATATTGAGCTGTTGTATGGACAAAATACTGTGCCTGACCTGTTAATTGTACCAAGACAAATAGCTCATCCCTAACTTGTAAGAGCTTACAGTCTAGCAAATAAAAAGCCAACCAACTATACTGTAAGATGTATTGAAATAGATGGGGAAATAGATACTTTAGTAGCACAGAGCAGGCAGGATTTTCACCAGGAAAATCAGGAGTGGTTGTTAAGCTGAACCTTAAAGAGTAAATATATACCAGAATGCATACAGGGGTGACAAAGACAATCAAGAACAAACTGTGAAAATATGGAAGGAAGCAGCATTTTTAGGAGGACTGAGATGTTGGATACAGAGAAACACAGGGTGTGCACAAGTATCTTAGGAGATACATTTGGATAGGTATTTTGGAACTTAATAAAAGTCTAGAGAGTTTTGGCCTTTTCCTTTGGGTAATGGGAGAATCATCCAAGGTATTTATGCTGCATACGATAAGAACTGTGTACGTACAGGAAATCACACTGGCAGTTGTGTGGACTGGAGAGGGTGGTATCAGAGGCAGAGAGAGCAGAGGCTACTTTATTCAACAAGTTAGAGATATAAAGAGAATTCAAGAGTTAGTAAGAATCTGAGCTGAAGTTGTGGTTGTTGAGATGAAGAGAAAGGAGACAATTGAAAGCATGTCATTGTAACATACTGATGGGGCTCAAAGATGTGGCAGAATATAGAAGGCAATGGAGGGTTCTTGTGCTCTCTCGAAAGCCCTCAGTACTGGGAGAAGGGAGACTGGCCCTGTGATAACAACTAAGGCATTTGAATGTGTCTAGAGTGTCTGAGCTTGATAATATCTTAGAGCCACTTTCCCAGTTCTTAGATCCTTGTATAACTCGGTGCCTCCTATCACCATTGTCCAGCTAGTGTCCCACAATCTTTACCAGCCGGAAGGGAACACCATTAGAGGAGCAAGTCTTTCCTTTCTGACAACGAGATCATTCACATTGCCAGTTAAATGATTACATATGAGCAGTGTTTTACATGGCACAAAAATAATTTCACACCACTCCCATAGAGATGGGAGGTCAGGGAGAAAGATATCAGACTCTCTTTCTTAATGGAGAGTTATGGTAGGCAAGAGGAAATGTCCAATTTGGACCATCGGCCAAGCCGAAAATAACCTCCTGCCCAGCACCTGGCCTCCTTGGCTCTTTTCAACTGTTATTGGGGATTTTGAAAGCACCATTTGGCTGGTGTGTTCTGTGGAAAGCTCTGCCTGGGGTCAGGTCCAGCCATCATCGTGGGCTGAGGTGGAATGTGGAAGGATAATATCAGCAGTGGAAAATACCAGCAGGGATTTGTGTTACAGTTTCTATTTATTTATTGGTTTAAGAATAAGTAAAAGCAAGAGATTGTGTCTTCATGTACTCAGCCCATACTGCACATAATCCACTAGAGAAAGATCATCCTTAGAAAGGCCTGGACATTACTTGCCTTTGGAGTTTAATTTAGAGGGCTCTGAGGGACACTAAGGTGTGCCTGGATGCAGAATCACACCCAACTCCAATCTTTGAATGGAAAATCGTAGTGGAGGTACGATTATCTGAAGTAAGGTTCTGCTGAGAACGGCATATCATACCATAGGGTTGGTTTACCTGAAAATTCTCTTTATGCTTTCCACATTCTTCTCTAGGCATTACATTTGAATATCATTCTCAAATTTACTGCATCTAAGTATCTTCTGAGTTAGATATTCTGACTCAGTTGGTCTGGACTAGCATCTGGAAATCTATATTTTTTAAACAAGCATCTTTGGTGTATCTGTCCCCTTTTGTAGAGCATTATCCTTTAGACTCTGTTGTGAGTCCCTCTTCTCTTGTCTCCTTCCCCCCTCTTTCTTTGAGACCAAGGGCAGGGAGTCTGGGTAGAGCACAATCTTCCCCAAAGCTAGAAATCACACTTCAAAATAGAGGTAAATTCTTGAGCTCCTCAAATCCCAGATCCACCTGCAGCAGAAAATGAGAAGAAAAGAGAAGATGGACAAAGACTGGATATATCAAGTAAGGGTGATCATCATTTCTCCTGGGGTATTGGACTCCCCCTGGAGAAAGCAATTACAAATGACTAATAGTTCATATGACAGAAAATTGCAAATTCCAGGCAAAATAAATATGTTCTTTCTTGTCTAGAGTTTCCAATGGATGGTAATGTAGGAGGGTGCAGTATTAATGGGCAGCCAGTAAATAGAGCAGTGATGTTAAATTACATAATCAATTTAATGTTCTGGGTCAGTTAACAAAGAAATCTATTTTCTCACTGCCATGAATTTAGAGCTTTCAGTATCCTATTCACAAGTCTTTTTTTTTTTTTTAACTT
Organism: Lasiurus cinereus; assembly: GCA_011751065.1. Classification (NCBI taxonomy): domain Eukaryota; kingdom Metazoa; phylum Chordata; class Mammalia; order Chiroptera; family Vespertilionidae; genus Lasiurus; species Lasiurus cinereus. The sequence goes on from JAAGEH010000226.1 coordinate 36,759,930, forward strand.
CTGGGAAAGATGTGGTATATCAGATTCTTCCATAAACAACTGTAACAGCTGTATAAGGGATCCCAGACTAGCTAACCTTTCTCCTTTTGCCGCCTGAGGGTGGAAATGAGAACATAATCACCCACGATGAGCTGGCTGAGTAAAGTTGGGCGAAGCTATCAAATGCAGCTGCTGACTTTCCACAGGGTCGATGTCTCTTGCCTCCCAGTACACTTTAGGAGGGGCATGCAGGATATTGGGTCACATGTTATGGTGTGTGTGTGTGTGTGTGTGTGTGTGTGCAGGCGCGCAAGTGTGCCTATTCATATACACACATATGGTGAATGGTGGGGGCAAGGCCAATACAGAAACTTAAAATAAGCATTGCTTATCTCTAGAGCTAATGATTTTTGTTGGAGAGACTTCTGGTTCTTTTGCTCCCTATTAAATGCTGTGTTCCTTCTTACTAGTAAGTAGCAATAGCACGTTGGCCTTCCCTTAAGTGTGAACTGATCAGTAAGTGGTTATCTGAGATCATGTGTTAAGAAGGATTCTGAATCAGGCTTAGCCACAAAGACCAATTAATTATTGGTGCCTTCCATCACTCTGGAGGGTGCATTACTGTCTTAGGAAAGGCTATGCCTATATGGCTAAGGCAAATGCCATGATTTAAGGACTGGAACTGGGTAAGTTGAAGCCTTTGGGATGCAGTGCACACTCTGGTTTCCAAAATAGCTAGATGTTACTCAGCACATTCATTCATCAGTTGAGTGCCTCCCAACCTTCAGGCACTGTGCTATGCCCTGAGGTGACAGTGAAGATCAAGACAATGAAACTGAGAGCTGAGCCAAAACTGAAAGGAAACAGCCAGCCAGTGAAGTCACATCAAGTTCTTGCAGTGAAATCCAACCGACATAAGCACACAGAGGAAAAGCCATCGTACACGGTAGAAAGAAAGTTTGGATGCATATTCATGAATACTCACAGAAAGCACTTGCAGTGGGCTCCTCAGTGGGTGTGGCTGTGACTTCCTGAGACATTCTGTCCAGTTCCAGCTCAAGTTCCTTAAGGTGGTGGACTTAAAACACCTTAACTGTTACTACTACTCATTCTGGAAGACATAGGGGCAGAAAAATCACAATGCTTTGACCACATTTTCAATTCTAAAAGTTCTCCAAGCCAAACAAGCTATGGTGGGATTAACAAGGAGAATGGTATAATGGCACTGCACTTAGCAGTTGTGGGGGGAAATTAAGTGTTTTCATGGGAGTAAAGGCTTTTGGAAAAGAATTTGTTCCTACCATATGTTTGTTCAGAATCGAACGCTGGTGGAGGTCAGAGCATGGCCCTGCTGCCTCTTCAGACATTCTGATGCTGCAGGCTGTGTGGATAACTTACATAGCTTTGCTACTTTCACAGTTAGGGAAAACACGGAAAGGAAATCAAAATCGCTTCCTTCTGCTCTTTACCATAAGTTGGTGTCTAATCGCGGGAACAGTCCTCATTCAATATTGGCTGACTCTCATAGATTTAATTATTGAATTCTGCTGCCAGGACACTTATTTAGCTTTTTCTTAAAGCATGTCCTGATTTTTTTTTTCTTTTAGTTTCCCTCTGCTTTGCATTATCTATGACTCATTTCTTCTCTACGATTCATATTTTAAAGAAGACTGTGTTTTATTTTGGAGGCTTAAAGGCTTGACATTAGTTCTACAGTCACACAATGAATGGCCAATGGATGTGTTGTGCTAGGCAGGGTAAACTAAATGTTTGTAATATTATCTGGGTCAGAAAGTCTTTGCATAATTTAATGCACAATGTACCACAGAGGAATATAGTCCATAAAATGGTTAAACAATTTTATGATATACTTTAGGGTAACTCCTCACTCATGTGGCTGATTGTCAGCTGACCATTAATCAAGAGTTGTGACTTTTAAACATTTTTGCCTCTTTATATCTAGCCTAATGTTGATTGCAGTGTTATTCTCTTTTCATTTAATATGTTGCTACCATAAGAGAATATTTAAATTGTCCTGATAGGAATCTCTTTTTTCTTCTGTGCATCAGTGAAATAAAAGGTGCTTATAATGAATTGTCTGAATTAGCCACAGGTGCATTATACACATTCTCTCTAATCTTCACAATTGCCTATTGGCTGTTCCTTTATTCCATTTTATGTTGAAAAAGCAAAGTTTGGAAACATTGCTCAGGAAAACATAGCTAAAAGGTAGCTAAAACTTGGTTGGATTCAAAATTACTCCCATCTGATCCTAAGATCTTTTCCCAGATGCAGCCTTATCACTCTTTGTAGGTTGACATGTTTTCTATTCTGATTTTCTTGGGCATCCTATGCTTTGCAAACATGCAAAGGCCTGCTTCAGGCTCTGTGATTAACATGGGTCAAGGGAGGGCCTTCTGCTTCACATGTGTCATCACCGTGCAGCAGGGGACTCACAGAGCGACCTGGTCTTTGTCATGTCTGGGCTCTGAGAGGTCACAGGTGAGTGCTTATCCTAAAACATGGGGTTGGAGCCTTTTTCTCTCTTCGTCTGAGAAATACTTGTAGCTACAGTCTATTGAGCCAGGTACTATATCTAGATCATGCCCTCGAACTCTATGATAGAAGATAATATCGACTATGTTGCAAAATAGGTGCTCTTTCCATTTATATAGAAGAGGAAATTGAATTTCAGAGAATTAGATTCATGTGCCCATGCGCACAAAGCTGCAGAATTGCACAGCCATACATGCTCCTCAAGTGTATGAATAAAGAAAAGGAATCCTGGTGTTTCCCCCACTTTTCCCATTTAACAGCACATTCTTTTTTCTGCCTTCCAAAGCCACCACAGCAGGGCCATCTCTCTTCATCAGGGAGAAGCCTTCCTTGAGGTTTAGTTCATGTTTAAATTTACAAGTAAGAATGTGACGCTCCTCTGATCTACCCACCTCCCATTTTATCTGTTTTCTGTCTCTTGGGCTGAGGTGCAACCATTTCTGAAACGTTCTCTCTTCACTTCCCAGGAGAAAGGAGACGCGTTTCCTGTTTCCATGCCTGTGTGGGGAATGTAGAGGCCTAATCAGGTAGCAGCTGGCTCCGTGTAATATTCATTTTGGTCCATCAGGCTGTCACTCAGGGCTTCCTATGAACTTGGTTCAAGTGGCAGGGGTGGGAGGTGGTTCCTGGGGGGAAGGGAAGTGTCAGATTAAGGCTGAAAGATGGGCAGGCAGCCTGATGCCAAAGTTGTGGCTGCTCAGAGGGTCCCACTGAGCCCTGACAGCCCCCAGGCTGGATGCCCCTCCCCCAGGCTGGGTGGCCCTCTCCCAGGCTGGTGCACACTCTACACTTTTGCCTGAGTTTGAATGACAGCCTTCGGCAGGTTTACAAATCTCAGTTTCCTTGCTGATAAAATGAGGCTCATAATAGCACTTCTTTTAGAGGACTGTTGGCAAGAATAAATGACATAAAGCCTACAAACCATTTAGCCCAGTGCCTGGCACAAAGTAAATGCTTAATAGAGTAAGCCTCTGGCCTGTAATTTGTCCCGGACTATCTTGGTTGATGCCTATCATGGCATATCGTTTCACTGTCTGAGCATTGTGATTTAGGCAATAAATTATACAGCCATTCTGTCAAATGCTGTTATTACTGTAAAATATCATCCATTTCAAATGTAAGTGACCCAGATGTTGGAGAGGGGAGCTGGGTGCTGGCCAGTTCAGGGGACATTTCCATGAGTTGTTTAGAGATGCTGGGATGGCCAGGGAATATCCTGGGCTGTAAGGTGTTTACTCTCCTCCGGCATTCTCAAACGTAGGGGGATGGCAAAAGTAGGTCTACAGTTGTTTCTTGTGGAAAATAATACAATAATCTATAATAATAATGTAATATGCAAATAAAACGAACAACCGAACAGCAGAACAACTGTCCGGACCACCTTCCAGACAACCACACTATGACAGGAACTTGCGCCAGCCAAGGCGGGTGCAAAGCGATTCGTTGGAGGGCCGCCTACCATTGCCCCATTATTTCCCTGCCAGGCCACCAATCTGCAGGCTATGGCGGGAGGGCGGGGCCTCCCTCTGCAGGATGTGGTGGATCGCCTCAAAGAGGGAACTTAGGCTACCTGGCTGGCGGTGCTGCAGCCAGTAGCCTGTGCTTCCCTCTGCAAGGGTGATCCATCGCTACCTCTTTGGGGCGATCGATCACAAGGCTCCCAGATTGTGAGAGGGCGCAGGCTGGGCTGAGGGGACCCACCCACCCCGCCCCCAAGTGCACGAATTTCGTGCAGCGGGCCCTCTAGTTAATGAAAAATAATACAAGAATAAACTCTCTGTTTCACATACTCGCAACTGTAAACCTACTGTTATGCCCCTGCATCTGAAAGACTGCAGCGTGTGGTGGGAAGAAACAGGTGCAAAGATGTAAGCTAAGGAGGAAAGAGCAGCACCTGTCCTGCCCTCCTGCGCCCCCCCTCCCCCGCCCCGGCCCCCTGGGCGCACGGAGCACAAGGTCTGAGGGAGGGGGAGATTGGAAGAAGTCCTAAGCTTCCTTCCTAACTTGCTTCCTGTCGCCCCAGTTATTTCTCTCGCTTTCTTAACAAATTTCACATCCACAGTATATAACAGTACATTTTAATCTTAGTTCTCATTTTTTGTTATCCTGCCAGTTAACCTATTGACGTTTTGCCTTTTAACTTGTACTAAGCTTAATCACTCTGCCTAAGTCTGTTTTTATCTGTGTCCCTTGGAGAAAAAAGGCCACTTTCTCTGAAGAGTAACCACCTTTAAGAATTAGATCACCTTAGATCTTCAAATACTTGAATAACCTTTAATTAAGGCCCTACCAAAGGGACTTCTTTGTTCTGGAGAGCTGAGCTACACTGTCAAATAATTAATTTAACCATGACATCACCCCCCTCAATTCTAGGAGCTAACTCCCAGTTGAAACTGTGCTCTGCTGCCCTTCAACCCCATCCTCTCATTGTCTCTGCCCTGGCTCATGCTGACCTTCTCTTCCAAGGGTTGTAGCTGGAGGCATATCCTCTTTGCCCTTGCTCCACAGTAGCTCAAGTCCAGCCTGGGCCTCTTAGCTGAGAAGGCTGCAATCTCTGTCCTAAAGTGCAATTTTTCTTTCTTTCTTCTTCTTTTTTTTAATATATTTTATTTTATTTTATTCTATTTATTCTATTCTATTTATTTATTTATTTATTTATTTAGAGAGAAAGGGAGAGGGATAGAAAGTCAGAAACATCGATGAGAGAGAAACACCGATCAGCTGCCTTCTGCACGCCCTCCCACTGGGGATGCGCTCACAACTAAGGTACTTGGCCTTGACCGGAATCGAACTGGGACCCCTCAGTCCTCAGGTTGATGCTCTATCCACTGAACCAAACCGATTTTGGACCAAGGTGTAAATTTTCTATGCTTTAGTTTTTTTAACTATTACGTGGTGAAAACACTTAGATTTACTGATACTTTTAAGAGTTAAATATGCTTGGCACAGCACCCACAGGGTGTTGAAAACAGTAATTATTAATATCACTATTATTATCATGATTTTTTGTTGGAGTTAGAGTCTCTTGGAGTACACTTATAGGAATAATGTGATAAATGTATATATCAAAGATATGTACTTGGGAATATAGATATCACAATTTTTAAGCATTTAGCCAGCAGTGTGCTGAATAGAATACATATGTGTAGGGTGTCCTAAAAGATGTATACACATGCTTCAATAATTATTTACAAATGCAGTGTTTATTGAAATATGTTTCATTTTCAAAATTGAGCTACCAGCTGATAAAGAATGTATACATTTTCTGGGATATCCTGTATATCCCAGGTCCTGTTTTGCCTCAGAATTAGAGTGAGTCATTAAATTTTGCTGCCTTTCTTGCCCATGTATATTCACTAATATATTTAAGTCTTAGAATAATTTGTGATGTTGTTATCTGCATTCTCTCTTTTAAAAACTTGGAATGGGAGGTTTAAGAAGTCTAAGTAACTTGTCCAAGGTTACACAGCCAATACATAGTAGGATTTGAGCTGAGACAATCTCGAGTGGTATTGACTACAGGCTAGATAATGTATGCCAACATGGAAGAGACAATAACAATTTAATATATCCTTACAAAGATTTTCTTTTCCAGTTTTCTTCCTTAAGTTTAGGATACTTTCATGGGGAGTGTAAGGAAAGAGAGGATGACTGGGTTCATCTTAGACACAGGAATAGAAGGAGCAAGATCCAGTGACTTGCTCAGTCTGAGGATGGACCTCCTGCTACAGTCACAGACCACAGAGACTGGTTGTTATTTGGAGCTCAATACATGTTTATGGAATACATAAATGCATTAAAATTCTTTTTCATCTTTTGATCTTCATAGCAGATATTACCATATCAATTTGAGAAATGCGGGAACTGAGTCTTAAAAAAAAGGTCAAGGTCTTGCTCAAAGCCATCACATTAATTAATAAAAGAAACGGGGCTAAAATCCAATCAACTTCATTATAACTCTGCACAGATATCACCTTCTTATCTTCTTGGTCCCGGACCGCACAAACTAGCACACAGACAAACCCAGGGAGGAAGTCGTTATTAGAACTGCTACTGAAGACAGTTTGCTCTCCCCTTTGGAATCAGTCTCCCGCCTCCTTTATGTTATTTTCTTTTGTTCTGGATGACTGTTCACACCCCGCAGCAGGCAAGCCACCGCTCCCCAATAATGTCAGCAGAGGTCTGGTGCCTCCATTATGTTTAGTTAGGCAAGTTTCTTGTTCTGTGACAATCTGCAGAGAACACACATTATAAATCAGAAGTCCATGGAAAGTTTGGGAATGAAAGAAACCTCTTACACACCTGAGGAGCTGGGAGCTCATTTTTGAATCCCTGCAGGAAACAAAACAAAACTAAACGAAACTGTGGCCTTAAAAAGCACATATTCTTCTCTCTTAGAGGAACTTGTCTGTACCATTTGTTTGCCACTTAATATATTCTCCTTTGTACTGGCTGAGATCCAGGAAGGTGGCATCCAGTTCCCATTCATCGTTCAGGCTGAGAAAAAACCTGAGTCGGGAAGGAGCAAGGCGGACTTAGAGAGGTGTGGGTATGAGGAAGTTAAACAGGCTGGACAGTCAGCTTAGGATCATGAGTAAGCATGTGAATTTCAGTGTCTCCCTACCTGGGCTCAAATCGCCACTGACACACTTAGAAGCTTCATTGAAGAAGAAAATGGGTTTAGTTGGAAACACCTGGAGTATAAATAACTATTAGAATCCTAGATCTTGAGGTGCTATGGGGTTGGAAAGGCACGATGAAGAGATGGGCACTTGGCATAATACTAACAAGAACTAAATCCATCCTATATGCTTCTTATACCAAACACTTGCTCAGTGCCTCCCAAGTGTTAAATCATAGTACTTGACTCTTTCCATATGGTAGAGTCTTAGGAGTCCTCCTCGAAGCCCCAGATTCCTAGACTTGGGGTTCCTCTTTATGCTTTGCCATCATATTTACTTTGAACTAATCTTGTCTTAAAAACAGCTTAGAAAGGAGAACCCTTTTAGCATAAAGAAAATTATGATCTCAATAAGGTCAGGCCTTACCAATTTCAGGTAGAAGATGTTATTACATAAATATTATACCAGAAGGTTGGTAACTTGAAGCCTGAACATAGTGATACCTTATAAAGTGCCCACAGAGGCTCTAGACCTGCCATAGAAGCTTCTATGTGGATAGTTGGAGCTGTGTTGCAGCCACCACCTGTTGTCTGTGCCAGGTTCAGGTGGCATTCCTGCATGCAGACTCTGGCCAATCTCTTCAGTCACTGGCCCTAATCTTACACAATGCAGGAGCAGCCAAGATCATCCACCAGGGAAGAGGAAGGGTAGAACCCACGAGTTGTGCTCTATCAGGTAGCATTGCTTGGTCATGAAGTGTTTGAGGTTACTGAGTTACTGAGATGTCACACCAAAGGCTAGTTCTTGCCCCCAAACACAGACACCATCCAAGTGATGCTAATGGGATGAATTTGGGTTCTATAATATGTGGACCAACCACTGAACTGAGGTCCTTGCTGGGTTACTAATTTGACCTCAGTAAACTACCTTTTTTCTTGATGAAGGCTCTCTCTGGGTTTTTAGGAGATGCTGGCAAGAATAGTCTTCTAATATGTCCTTTCTATTCTTGCCCAGTGCTATACACAACATTTAGATGTCTGAATTTCAATCATAAAACCAATATATGAGTCCCTTTCTCATCGTCTGAGGGTCCTTTAGCCCCAATCTCTGTATTAGAGATATTGGAAAGATGGAGGGGAGAGGGCACAGCTCCACCTGCCTACTGTGATCCACCTGAGACACCCCAGTTTACCACTGCTTAGATCTTTGCTTCCTTTGACATGCCATTTCTTCCTAAGACTTATCTCAAAGTAACTTGGGGAATAAGGGAACCAGAAAAGGAAGGTATAGAATCCAAACAACATAGCAAATCACTGTGTGAATAAAAATAGAGGGCACTGTCAGAATTTTTTGCCAGGCTACTCAACTCGGGAATAGTGTCATTCTCTGTTAGATTGAGGTTCTCTCTAGCCACATCACTCCACTTACTTGTCCACAACAACCCTCTTGTGGACCATGGTTCATGCTAACTTGATGAAAGGGCAGGGGTAGTAATGGCATATAATTTCTTGCCCTGAGTCCCTATCTACCACCTAGGGCTGAGAGTTTTCTACTGGACAACTTGGTCCTACAATGTGCCTAACTTGTGTTGGAAGGAGTTTCACTTGACAGAGGATATCTGCTAGATGTTGATTTTAAAACACAGATAAGATCTGACAGGGACACAGTTGGAGGCACTCCCACGGCATGGTCACCCCAAATTGCTGTACTATTGCACAGCTGGAATTACACAGGGCACAACTTGCACAAACCTAATGATTTTGATCAGACAATATTATGGGCTGAATTGTACCCTCAAAATTTATATATTGAAGTTTCAACACTCAGTACTTACGAATGTAACTGTATTTAGGAGATTGGGTCTTTAAAGAGATGATTGAGTTAAAATGAGGCCAGTTTAACTCATTTTAACCTATTTAAGGTCGGTCCCAATTCAGTATGACAAAGGGACATGTGAGGACAAAGCAGGGAGAAGGTGGTCATCTATAAGCCAAGGAGAAAGAGCTGGAACCAATGTCTCCATTACGGCTTCAGATGAATCCAACCCTGCTGACACCTCAGTCCTGGACTTAAAGCTTCCAAAGCTATGAGGAAATCTCTGTTGATTAAGTCACCCATTCTGCAGTGGTACCTCGAGATATGAGTTTAAATCGTTCCGTAACCTTGAGGCGTGGGAAACTATGAGACACTCAAGTCATGGTAAACTGGTGGGTCATGTGCAGCCGGCCGAATCACGTGATTACTCCTATCTCAAATGTTGCTCGTATTTCAAAGCAAAAATAGCTCTCTCGATGGCTCGGATCTCAAAAATCTCGTATGTTAGGGCACTCGTATCTCGAGGTACCACTGTATTTTGTTATGGCAGCCCTGGAAAAAAGTAATAGTATTTCAAGCCACCTCTAACAAACAAACTAAACATAACATTTTGATAATTGTAGCTCCCCCCCAAATTCCTTAGATCTCAGGTCCAACCAGATTGCTCCCCCAGCTACTATAATTCCTATAAGAGACTTTCACAGACTTCTTAATTTCCTCCAGAAATAGCTACCCTGATCATGCATCATTATTAGAAGCCTATTACAAGACTCATTACAAAAAAAAACTTTCTCTTCTCCTGTGGGTTTGTTTGTTTGTTTATTTATTTATGTTAATTCTCACCTGAGGATATTTTTTCCCATTGATTGTTTTTGTTTTTGTTTTCTTTCTTTTTTTAAAATAAATCTTCATTGTTCAGATTATTACAATTGTTTCTCTTCCTCCCCCCAGCTCTCCTCCATCCAGTTCCCCCCCCTCCACCTTATCCCCTTACCCCCACCACTGTCTTCATTGATAGGTGTAAGATTTTTGTCCATTCTCTTCCCACACCCCTCACACCTCCTTCCTCCTGAGAATTATCAGTCCTTTCCCTTTCTATGCCCCTAATTCTATTATATTCACTAATATATTTTGTTCATTGGATTTTTTTATTCATTTGATTTTTAGATTTACTTGTTGATAAGTATGTTGTTATCACTTTGTTGTTCATAATTTTTATCTTTACCTTTTTCTTTTTCTTCCTCTTCTTAAAGAATACCTTTCAGCATTTCATATAATCCTGGTTTGGTGGTTACGAATTCCTTTCACTTTTTCTTGTCTGTGAAGCTCTTTAGCTGACCTTCAATTCTGAGTGATAGCTTTGCTGGGTAGAGCACTCTTGGTTGTAGGTTCTTGCTATTCATCACTTTGAATATTTCCTGCCACTCCCGTCTGGCCAGCATAGTTTCTGTTGAGAAATCAGCTGACAGTCATATGGATACTTGCTTGTAGGTAACTGACTGTTTTTCTCTTGATGCTTTCAAGATTCTCTCTTTGTTTTTTTGCTCTTGGCATTCTAATTATGATGTGTCTTGGTGTGGTCCTCTTTGGATTCCTTTTGTTTGGGGTTCTCTGGGCTTCCTGGACTTGTAAGTCCATTTCTTTCATCAGGGAGGGAAAGTTTTCAGTCATTATTTCTTCAAATAGGTTTTCAGTATCTTGCTCTCTTTTTTCTTCTGGCACCGCCATAATTCTGATGTTGGCATGCTTAAAGTTGTCCCAGAGGATCTTTACACATCTTCACATTTTTAGACTCTTTTTTTCTCTTTGTTTTTCTGGTTGGGTATTTTTTGCTTCCTCATATTTCAAATCTTTGGTTTGATTCTTGGAGTCCTCTAGTCTGCTGTTGGATTTCTGTATATTATTCTTTATTTCAGATAGTGTATGCTTAATTTCTGACTGTTTTTTTTCCCTTTTTTTTTTTGTTGTTGTTTTTTGGCATTCTCATTAAGATCCTTGAAGACCTCACTAAGTTTCTTGGCGGTTTGTAAAAGATTCTTGAGTAACCTTTATAAATGTAATTTTGAACTCTATGTCCAGTAGTTTGCTTTCCTCCATTTCTTTCATTCGTGACATGTTTCTTTGTCTCTGCATTTTGGCTGCTTCCCTGTATTGATGGAGTGGCTTTGTGTGGTAGTTGTCCTTTATGGCCCAGTAGCTCTGCCTCCACAACCACCTAAGGTGGACATCTTGGTGCACCCCTTTGTGGGCTGGGTACACAGTCTTGTTTTAGTTAAGTCTTGATTGCTATTGGTACACTGGGAGGAATTAACCTCCAGGCCAATTGACTGTGAGGATTAACTGTGTTTATTAATGGAAGAACTGCTGTGCTGGAGCACCCCTTTGAGGCAGGACTTGCTTCAGTGGGACTTTGATGCTTGCTGAGTCTGTCTCTTGAGTGTGTCACTTATGATGTATGTGCGGAGTTGAAATCTGCTGTCCTCTTGCACTGACCTCTAGGTAGATGGGTTCCTGGATCTCCAAAAAGGTGCAAGTCAGCTAGTGTCTGAGGCCACCTAGCAGGAGCTACAGGGAGATCTTCAGATTTCTCCTCTTTGCTTGGAGTTTGGAAGTTTTGGAGTTGTCTGACCCAGTTGCAATTTATTAGGTTAAGCTGCTTGAGGGCAGGCCATTCATATGCAAAAGCCTCTGTGCACAGCTTGGTGGGTTTTAAATTGGGCAGAGAGGGTTCTCAGGGAATTGCTAGGCTAGGGCGTGGCAAACAGCGCTGGCTGCCAGTAAGCCCTCTCTGCTGCTTTCTGTTCCATTTCCCACATCCTGTGCCCCTACGCAGTAAACAATGATTCCTGTGTGCACCTCTGCAAGAAGGCCACCCTCCCTTTCCGAACTGATAGCAGATAGTCCAGTTTCTCCCTGTACGTGTCTGGGTCCCCAGAATCTTGCCGGAAATTGGACTTTAGAGAGTGAGGAACTTGTAACTCCCTCTCAATTGAAAAAAACAGCACATGCCAGCCTGATTCGCATGCGTCTACGTACCTCTGCCTTTCTGAGCCTCTGCACATCCTACCAGGTCTCAATGCACTTTTTTCTTCCTTTCTAGTTGTAGAACTTCCACTCTTCCCATGGTTCTGGGGGATAGTTGTTTTGTCTTTTATTTGTAGTTTTGGTGTGATTGTGAGAGGCAGCATGTACAGGTATATACCTTATGCCGCCATCTTGGTTCCCCCATAATTTTTATCTTTACCTATTTCTTCTTCTTCCTCTTAAAGAATACCTTTCAGCATTTCATATAATACTGGTTTGGCGGTGATGAATTCCTTTAGTTTTTTCTTGTCTGTGAAGTTCTTTATCTTACCTTTATCTGAATGATAGTTTTGCTGGGTAGAGTAATTTTGGTTTAGGTTTTTGTTATTCATCACTATGAATGTTTCTTGCTACTTCCGTCTGGCCAGCAGAGTTTCGGTTGAGAAATCAGCTGACAATCGTATGGGTGCTCTCTTGTAGGTAATAACTGTTTCTCTCTTGATGCTTTTAATATTCTCTTTGTCTTTTGCTCTTGGCATTATAATTATGATGTGTCTTGGTGTGATCCTCTTTGGATTCCTTTTATTTGGGGTTTTGTGCGCTTTCTAGACTTGTAAGTCTATTTGTTTCACCAGGTGGGGGAAGTTTTCAGTCATTATTTCTTCAAATAGGTTTTCAGTATCTTGCTCTCTCTTTTCTTCTGGCACTCCCATAATTCAGATGTTGGTGCACTTGAAGTTCTCCCAGAGGCTCCTTACACTATTTTCATATTTTTGAATTCTTTTTTCTTTTTGCTTTTCCTGTTTGGGTGTTTTTTGCTTTGTTGTATTTCAAATCTTTGACTTGATCCTTGTGATCCTCTAGTCTGTTGTTTGATCTCTGTATATTATTTTTTATTTTAGTCAGTGTATGCTTAAGTTCTAGTTGATCCTTTTTCATATCCTCAGTGGTCTCGTTAAATTTATTGGTCTTTACTAGGAAATTCTTTTAAAAACCTTATAACCGTGGTTTTGAACACTCTTGGTGCGCCCCTTTGTGGGATATGTGCACTGTTTTGTTATAGTTAAGCATTGATGTTGTTATCCCTGAGAGGAATTGATCTCCAGGCCAATTGGCTGTGAGGATCAATTGTGTCTATGATGGGAGAACTTCTGCACTGGAGACACCCTCATGAGGCAAGACTTGCTTCAGTGGTGCTTTGGAGCTCACTGAGTCTGTCCCCTGAGTGTATCCCTTATGGATCTGAGGAGTTGTAATCTGAATGGTCCCACTGTGACCCTGGGTACACTGGCTCTTGGATTTCCAAGGAGGTGCTAATTTAGCCTCTGCCTGAGGTCACCCAGCAGGAGCTACAGAGAGATTTACAGATTCCTCTTCTTTGTTTGGGTTTTGGAGGTGCCCAGATGAGTCCCAGCTGTGAAGCACTGCAAGCTGCCCTGGAGCCTTGAGCCTTCTTTGGGATATTCTGGGTCTCACTGACTCAGCTGCAGTTTGTTAGGTAAGTTTAGATTTCAAAGGACCAGGCCATTCATATGCAAAAGCCTCTGCACACAGCTGGGGTGGGGTGGAGTCTCAGGGCAGAGCAAACAGCAATGGCTTCCCCTCAGCCCTCCCCTAAGAGGCCCCCAGGTCTCAGTGTCCCTTGGTAATCACTGCAAGCACTTCTGAGAGAAAGCCGCCCTTGAGTTCCGCACAATGTCAGACAGTCTAGTTTCTCCCCATATGAGTCTGGGTCCCCAGAGTCTCGCCCAGAACTGGAGTTTAGAGCAGTCAGGAGCTTGTGTCTCCCTCCTGAATGAGAAAGACAGCCACGTACTCAGTTGCCAGCCCTCTCCACACATACCTACGTACCTCTCCCTTTACTTCTGCAGCTTCTCTGAGTCTCAGTGTGGTTTTCTCTTTCCTTCTAGTTTTAGAATTTCCACTCAGCCAGCCTTCCTGTAGTTCTGGATGATGTTTGTTTTGTCTTTTAGTTGTAGTTTTGAGGTTGTTGTGCGAGGCAGCAGTTCAGGTGTTTACCTATTCTGCCATCTTGATTTCTCTCTCTCTCTCTCTTTTTTTTTTAAATATATTTTATTGATTTTTTATAGAGAGGAAGGGAGAGAGATAGAAAGTCAGAAACTTCGATGAGAGAGAGACATCGATCAGCTGCCTCCTGTACGCCCCACAGTGGAGATGTGCCAGCAAACAAGGTACATGCCCCCAACCGGAATCGAACCTGGGACCTTTCAGTCCGCAGGCCAACGCTCTATCCACTGAGCCAAACTGATCTCGGCGATTTCTCTTTTTTTTAAAGAGAGAGTTGGTGGCAGGAAAAGAGAAAGAGAGAGGGAAAAACATCAATGTGACATAATGTGAGAAAGACACATTGATTAGTTGCTACTTCCTGCATGAACCCTGACGGGAAGCTGGGGATCGTCAAACCTGCAATCCATGTGCTTGCCCTTAACTTGTAATTAAACCTGAGATCCTTTGGTCCATGTGCCAATGCTCTAACTACTGAACAACACTTGCCAGGGCCTATGAGTTCATTCTTGTATCCAAAGCAAGGCCTATTTATTAGGCATTCACAGTCAATGCAGTTCTTTTACCCTAATGTCTAATGATAATACGTATGCTCAAGTTCCTGAACCAGACAAATCCGGTCCTGATGTTTGCATGTTGTATGTTATTAGGGATATCATTTAACCTTTGAAAACTTAAGTATTTTTATCTGCAAAAGATCATGATAGCAGACACATCATTGTGTTCTTGTAAAATAATGCATGTAGAATGCTTGGCTTAGTGCATGGCACATGATGACCCTCAACAAATGATCAGATGGATGTTGATCCTTGTTACTATTGTTGTTGGGAGCTGCTGTTCTCTTCTGAAATATTGTGACTTTCTTTTCTTGAATGCCCTTTTGCACTACATCAAGCAATTTCTCTGATCTGGGATATTTTCTCACCATCTCTATTTTATTATTAGTCTCCATACAGGCAAAATTGCTCTCCTCCACAGTCCTCCAAATCTATAACCCTTGTAATGCTATTATCCTTTCCCTTCAGAAAACAAAGAGGATGAAGGAAACTGTTGGAGGGGATGGATATGTTTATGTCATGGTTTCATGGATATATACTTATCTTAAACTTATCAAATTGTTTACATTAAATATGTGCCATTTTTGTATGTTAAGCATACCTCAGTAAATCGGCTAAAAAAGAAGGAAGAAATCATAGGGTAAGGCAGAATTGGTGTGGGATGACTGTTTTTTTTTTGGCAATTGCCTTCAAAACATGTTCTTTATTTTGATAAAGAGAATCAGACTCCTCAACGATAACTTGGGTCTCATATACCATACACTGGGGATGCTACATTTATTAAAAACACCTCAGAAAGGGACTGTGTGCAATACGACAGTTTAACTATAGCTTATAAGGATCTTTATTGTCAATTTCGTGGCTGACATGCATGGATTTTTCTCTGAAGAGGTGTGTACTCTTCACAATCACAGAAACTCAGTTGTATTTTTTTTTTGTTAAAAAGGAAATTAAACCATTTTAAGAGCATGAACTATGTGCTATGCTATGTGCTATTTATTTTTTCATGCCAAACTTTTACATTAATGATCTTATTTCCACTTTATAGATGAGAAAATTGAAAGTCAGAGAAGCTAAATAACTCAACCAAGATCACACAATGATGTATTTAATTTTAGTTAATTTATTCTGGAATTTTTATGAGCACCATGAAATGTATCCTAACATATTTAAACAGTGACATGTAGGTAGGGGGAAGCCTGGATCTTTGTTATACAAGAGAACTTTCTCATTAAAAAAAAAATGCATATAAACCAAATTGAAAACATAAAACTTGCTTCAGATCCTACTACCTAACGATTGTCACTTCTAGCATTTACCTCAATTAAAAAATAATTGTGAGCCGAGACCGGTTTGGCTCAGTGGATAGAGCGTCGGCTTGTGGACTGAAAGGTCCCAGGTCCGATTCCGGGGCATGTACCTTGCTTGCGGGCACATCTCCACTGTGGGGTGTGCAGGAGGCGGCTGATCGATGTCTCTCTCTCGATGTTTCTGACTTTCTGTCTCTCTCTCCTTTCCTCTCTGTAAAAAGTCAATAAAATATATTTTAAAAAATAATTGTGATTTTTATAGGAAACCTTCAATTATTCATACTAATGGAAGGAGAGAAAAGAGTGAAGAATCTAAAAATCATTTCTGTCTTCATTGTGTACTTTGGGGAGTGAAAAATTAAACTTTTTGACCATGTTCTGCTTGGGCTAATTACTAGAATCACTTTTCCTTTCCCAACTGATCCCAGTTCAGAGTAGAGTCCCAGAAGCATTTTGGTGACAAGGGATTAAACGTGTGCTGAGGCTAATCCAAGAAATGGAGACTCTACCCATGGCTAATTAAGATCTGACTCCTAAACAAAAGCTCACACACTGTTGAAGTACGGGGCTCTCCAATGCTTTATCCTCAGAGCAATCTTGAAAGGAGATTCAATTTGTCTGGTATTCATGGGAGACTGATTTGCTCTCCTGTGTTAAAATATCCAGGAAACAGTCCCTGATTGTAAGGAACACATAATCTAGTGAAGAAGACAGGTTATGCATCTCACTAAATTTAATAATAGTTATGGTAACAGCAGTTCACACTTCTTGAACACTTGCTTGCCCTAGGGCTCCGCCTTGCTCTAAGTTTCTTAAAGTCTTAACTCATTTAACCCTCATATAAAGCACAGTGTAATAAGGGGAATGCATAGTTTTAAAGGAAAAAGAAAAGTTTATCCTGAATTGGGACTTAGGGAACTTTCAAGGACTTTTGTCACAGGTGGAAGCTCATAGGCTAAAGGGACCATCTTTCCAAAGCTGAGCTCGTAAAACAGGTGCTGTGGACTGAAGTCCTCTGGCTGCATTTATTTGTTCTTCCTCTCAGTATTGGTGACTGCCTGGCTTACAATGGTGTCCCCAGTATTACTCTCAGCTGGAGTAGACTTTGTTCCATGTCTCTGTGATCACATATGACATTATGTCTCTGAACATAGCTGATTAGGATAGGTTTTGGTACTAAACCCAGCTGGGCAATTTAGATCCTTCCACAAAATTAAGGAGAAACTGTCAGTCTCTCTGTTGGTGGCAACTGAGGGTTATGAAGTTTTAGAACTGTTGGTAGCTAAGGTGACCATGAAAATAGGCCACTCAGATCTCTTGCTTGGGGAAGGATAATTGACCCACAGATTGAACTTCTTGTTCTGTGTCCACTGCTCTGTCAGTGCGGAGGCCACCCTTCTCACAGGCCAAGAAGTGAGCATGGCAGGCAGAGGAAGGCAGACCTATTTTTGTGAGATGGGAAACTTCGGCTCTGGGGCTCCTCAAAACATAGAAGTCTCATGCAGCATATCCTACATCCTTTTCTAGCCCCTCTCCTTCAGACCTGCACCACCTGTCTTGCCCACCATTTCCTCCTGATCTTTATCCCCAATAAATATCTTGCACATCTGACCCCATCTTGGCATCTGTTTTTCTGAGGAAGCAGTTTAATGTTGGGCTTTTTCTTCTTGTGGTCTTTCATCAAAAAATCTAGACTAAGTTTCATCACATGGTAACATTGGTACTTCAAGAAGGTAAGCCCCAATGAACTAGCCCTTATGAAGCATCATATTTGCTGTTGCCTAGTGACTGTAACCAGTCACATGGCCAAGCCCGGAGTCCATGTGGGAAGTATTACACAAGGGAGTGGATACCCATAGGTTTGATTTATTGACCATTCTTAGTGTAATGATTCAATAGAGTTTTTAACAGGGAACTTGCATTTCCCATATACTGTAATTTACAGAAAGATGGTTTCATATACTAACACTGCCTTCTGGGAAAATAATAAACTCAAAGAGATATCTGATAGAAACAGATTGTTCAGGAGACTATTATAACATGAAGACATGTTTAGAAAAGAAACCTTGTTTGTATCTGATTGGCTCATTGAAATCATCTCTCAAGTAGTAGGATTGGAATTTCTAAGTTTTCTCTAAGCACAAAATATAACAAGAAGGAGCAACTGAAGCTTTGAAAATGTTTAGCTAAATGGTACTTTTTGAATGTTTACTGTGCCCTATGGGTAACTCTGCATTCAGGAAGTCACTTGTAAGCCTGTCTCATAAAAGAAGGTGGGCAGAAGTTTAGCAGAGTTCTTTGATTACAGGAAGTGGAGATAGACTGGTAGGAAGGGCCCTGTGCTATAGTTTGGTAGGAAATAAAGCACATAAAAGAATGTCCCCCTTTCAGGACCTGTTCTATGAACTAAATACAATCTTGGTCTCTCACTACGTCCTCTTCATCTTATTAAACTAGTTTTAGCACCCAGCATATTGCTTGAGGAATTGAAGGGCACTGTTATTTGGATTAGTTGCTTGCTCTTTTCTTAAATTCTTGCCCTTGGAAGGGTGGGGAAATTTCATGGAAATAAGTAAACTTTGCTCTCACAAGAGCTACAGGGAGACTTGATCCTTTCACTCACCCTCTGGAATCCTGTTTAAAGATGCAAAGATACAGGATCTTCAGCTGAATAATGTACTACGAATATTGTGGTAACTATACAGAGAGTATTGTAGATTCAGAAATGTATATATTTATTTATTTATTCCAAAAGTATGGAGGTGGGGAGAGAGAAGAGAGGTTAGAAATGAATATTGGTTGGTTCTGTGTTGAGTGGGAGCAGAATGACAATCCCTCCACTTTGAGGTTTTTTGGAGCAATTTGAGAAATTATATTAATGTTTTGAAGAATTTCAATGACTAAACCTCTTCTTTACTCAGTTTAAAAGCTTATGAATAAGGTGCCTCATCCAAGGGAACAGGTTAGACAATTCCTTGCAATAAGTCTTATTCATCAAAGTAGGAATCCTCCTACTTTGGCCTCCAAGGTCAGTTCCTGAAACTCACATATCAGAAATGTGCTATGAAGACTCCTTAGGTAACCTAAAACCTCACCTGATATTAGCCTTGATTCCAGCCTCCAGGCATTAATTCTCTCAAAAAAAAGTTGTTATATTGGCTTGAGTTACATAACCACATATATCCTTGAAAATTACAATTAATTTCTGTCTAAGCTACATCAGCACCAAGTCAGATAGTGAATGAAATGTCTTCCCAGGCGCCGCCCCCCCACCCCCGCCCCCGTTTTTTTTTTTGTTGTTGTTGTTTGTTTGTTTTTGTTTAATTGAAAGGGAAAAGGTACCCTTCTTTTGACAAACTGAGTTAATAACTTAGTGTCATAGGGGGTGGTCAAATCAGGGGCAATTTACAAACTCAAGCTCACCTCCTAGGCAGTCACAAAGATTACCCAGCCATAAAAATCCCAAGGCATTTGCACATAAAATTAATGAGTCTGTGGATCCGATGAAGCTGCAAATCTCAACAGATGACAAGCTACAAATTGGGTGAGCTGCCTCTGTTCTCCGGGTGAAGGAGAACAGGGCTCCTGTGAGAAGGTGATACTAGTTTCTGATTATTATAATGCCATGATGAAGTTCAGCCCAGAAAACCAGATGGCCAGTCCCCTGGCAAAGCTGCCTCTTTCCTCACCCTACATTTTCTCAAACCTTGCATCTGGGAGCCTTCACCATCTATCTTGTTTTGTGTGACATTTTTGCCTTTTTGTTGCCTATAAGGAAATGTGACACTTGCTAATTATGACATTGAAAGTCCTTCTCAGTCTATTTCTGATCCTGGCTTCCCATTTTTCTCTCTGATCACTTTACTTGCCCCTTTTCCTGTCCAGATAAGTGAGCAAATGGACTCCCATAGTATTCATCCCAGAAAGCTTTCATGCCATATAATGATTTCACCTGAAATCATTATATTCCTCAGAAATGTAGATGGTCACTCAAAGATGCGGAACTAGTTTGCAGGACCTGAAAGTTACATCCTACATTATCACCTAGGGAAGAAAAGACAAAATCCAGGATATCAAACTGTGATGGTTAACTTCTATGTCAACTTGATAAGGCAAGGGTGCCCAGTTGTTTGCTCAACACTCGTCAAAATGTTGTGAACATGTTTTATAGTTGTGATTAACATCTGTAATCAGTTGATTTTAGAGATAATCATCTGTAATTAATTGACTTTAAAGTAAAAGTTGAGTATGTCTGTGGGACTTATCCAATCAGTTGAAAGCCTTAAGAACAGAAACTGATTTCCTAGAGAAGTAATTCTGCCTCAAGACAGTAACATAGAAATCTGTCTAAGTCTCCAGCTTGCTGGACTGCCCTACAACTTTCAATTTCAAGATTGTGCAACATCTACTCCAGTCTGATTTTCTAATCTCCTGGATTGAGCTACCAATTTAGACATCAAGACAACAACATCATATCTTTCCTGAGTTGCCAGCCTCCTAGTCAGACTACAGACTTGTCAGCCCCATAGTTATGATTCAATTCCTTGCAATAAGTCTTATTCATCTTCTCTTCTGTTTCTCTGAAGAGGCCTACTGATGTGCAATACAACTAGGTAGAAGTTTAGGGACAGAGTCAAAGTGGGAATAAAAAACTAGAAAGTTAATAAGTAGGAAGAGCAGAGAGTGGTTGCCATAAACCTCTATAACCACTAGAGGTGAAATTGAAGCACCTTGTTGTGTTCAAGGATTGCATGAGTCAGCCAGGTTTATATTAGGGAGTCAGCTCAGCAATTCTTGAGAAATAGTAGAAAATAGCTGTTGCTGAATGAACAAATGAATGCATTTATGAAAGACTTGATAAATCCTTTCCTTTTCTTCCCTTTACAACTTTATAGCTAGAAACACTAGAAATACGCACATTGGGATAACTTTGGCTCCTAGGCAAAGTAATCACAACCAGCTGAACTATTCTTTACTTCTATCATAGCCGTATTTGAACTACAGAATGACAAAATTATGCCAAGGGAAGGTAATCAATTTTACTTTTAGAAGTTTCTCATATTAAGTAGAGGAGTTTTCTTAGCCCAAGGATGATGCCAGCTTCTGTAGCTTCCTATGGAAACCACCATGGAAGCTATCAAAGGCCCAGGGCACTCCTTTGCTATAGGTACTATCCTTCTCCTAACATCCGCTATCTGATCTAGGGATCAGTTATTCCACAGAGGAGATAATCCTGTGAGTCCTCAAGGCAAAACCCCTGCATGTTAGGCCAACCTTGGACAACACCCAGAAGGTTGGTTTTAGCCTCTGGAAATCATTTAATCTCAGGCAAAGGGTTTTGCTCTTTCCCCCCAGGAATATGCAGGAATGCACATCCAAGGGAGTTGTGGCTTCTAAAAGGTTTAGGCATAGTCATAGATGGCATATCTCTGCTGACTACTCTGGGTCTGTCCTCTGGGCAGATACAGAGCTAAGACCTCTCTTCTGTCCAGGACTGCATTCTGTCATCAGCTGGGGCTCCCATATCCTTTGTTTTTTTTTTTTATTCAGCAAACACTTTTTGAGCATCTTCTGTGTTCAAGATGTCATTAAGGGCGTGGAGCTACGGGGACAACTCATTTGTATAACCTCTCCTGCAGCTAGCAGAAACACAAGTGATTACATTGCAAACACAGGGCAATATGATAAAAATATATAGAGCAAACCATAGGAATTTAGGTGGACAAAAAACTAAATAAATTCCAGCAAGAACAGATTTCCCCAAACCTGTTTAAGCATGTAATGATTTTGCAGAGAAAGAATATGCATGAATAAAGTTCTAAGAGTTCACATGCTTTGGGAAATGCTGCAATCAAGCTTTTGGATTTATTATTTCCCTTGGGAGTTTGGTACTTATCAATACTTTTCAAAACTATATGCCTTGAAGCCCTAGATTTCAACAAGAAGTTAATTGGAGTTCTAGGAAAATATGAATTCTCAAGCCAAATAAATATGGATTCTTGAGTTTCTCAGTGGAACTAAGAAAAACTGTACACTTATTCTGTCCCCTCTCCTCCATTCAGGTTTCCAGTTGATTTTAGGCATCTCGGCATTTTATAATATTAAGGCATAACCTATTAACATGTTAAATGTTTTAAGATATCCAACAAAAAATAATTGATTAGGAAATACTTAAATAGGAGACTCAGGATAACTTCATGGTAACATCTCAGGAGCTTTAAGGGGATAAAAGAATTGTTGAGAACAATCTTGGGCAGAGCCTCTTCTTGTCTACCATGCTGTCAAAATAGTTCTTTTCAGAACTGACACTGCCTCTATTTCCTTGTCACTTCTTTGGGTAAAGGGCCTTAAGGGAAGGAGCCACCTTCCCTCCCACCCCAGCACTATCATGCAGTTCCCTTGCTGAGGTTTCTCAGAGATGATTCCCAAGTTTTGGGAGGGGAAGCCTGAGAATTTTCAGTGCTTCTTGGACACTGCCAGTTGAACCCCCAGGGGGCAACAGCTCAGGATTGCACAGTAAGGCTCACATGTGTTGAGGAATGGTATGTTTTAAATGGAGCTCTATGGTTTTGCTAAAATAAATGGGGGAATGAATGAGCTTGCCAATAGTGTTCCTGAGCATGAAACCATAAAGAAGACTGCAAGGAATCTGACAGGTTGAAAGTTGTCTAGTAGAAGGCAAGAGAGAAGAGGGATCATATATGCTGAATTATTGTAATGCAGGTGGTGAGTGGGTCTCTTTTACTGGGAAGTAAAAAGGGAGGAAAAGAGAGACTGAAAGGGAAGGAGGTGATTACAAAGTTGACTTTGCCCACTCCTTTCAGGCAAATTAGGTGTCTTGAGTTCAAGATAAAGATCTTCTCCCCACCTTTCCTTCTACATACTTTCACCCTGATCCTTATAGAAAATTCCCTACCTTAAGAAAATTTTATAATTATTTCACTCTTTCATTATTTTAATCACTTCTCTCCACCTTTAAACAGATTTGGTCCTTGCAGTACAAAGTCAGGATTCCAAAAAATCCCTACAGCTGGCCAATTCCCATTTCTGTTAATAGTGTAGTAAGTGGTTGGCAAACTGTGGCTTGTGAGCTGAGGTTTGCTGCTTGTTGACTGAGTTTGCCGACCACTGGGATAGGGGCTTATTCACAAGGAACAACAGCCTGTAATTATTGGAATCAAGAGTCTAGGTCAGTGATAGGCAAACTCATTAGTCAACTGAGCAGCAAACCACGGCTTGTGAGCAGCAGTTTTCCGACCACTGGTGTAGATAATTTCATCACTTCTAGGTGTGTGTTTTTTTTTAAGGTAATTCAGCAATAATTCAGTTATTTCTAGTGTATGATATATTTTTAATAAGTCTTCCCCAACATATTTTCTCCCTAGAGCCTCCTCTAACCCCCATCCATATGCATATATGTCTTTGGTAACATCTCAGTGATAATGCTTAGAGGGGTAGTCTACCTAATGGGTTTCTCTCTTCTGTCATTGATGATATCCTGGTTCAGCCTGTGTTTTGTCTCTATGGATGCCCATAGTTTGCTTCAGTTCAGTGACTGGATGGGTTGCAGACGTTCATTCAGAATGGACTCAACCCTCTGAAGTTGGAAATCTTGAGTAAACTGCATCCATGTCCTCTGAATCTCTAGCATAGGTAGTCCCTCATGCTTTCTGCTGTGGAGTCTTCCTACTTGGCCCAACCAAGAAATCCCTAGGCTTTCTTTCAACAGTGTTTTGTTCTCCCAGGTACAGGGACCTTTCTGTGTCCTCCGTTAACTGGAGAAAAATACAAGAAAGTGATCTTAGGCCCCTCTTATGCCAGGATTTGCCTGTCATCATCTTTATTGACCTCTGTCATTACTAGGGGTATGGTAAATATTTGCCAACTTCCGCTCTTAAAAAATATAAGTAAAGAACAAACCTTGCAAAACTCAAAACATTTCAGCAGGCCACCAATCTCCCCACTCTAGAAGCACTTAATCTGGAATATTCTCTAGTATTCTGCTCAATCCCATCTATTTATACAGAAAAGGGGTGGTAGGCAACAAACATTCCTGTAGGACTTCTTTTTCTTTTACTCTATGAACTTTTACCTCTGCAGCTTAGAGGATTCATTTAGCTCATCTGGATTAAAAAGAAAATAAGGTTTCCTGTGGGTATTGTTGAGCAAATCACTTCTGATTCATGCTATGTTGATACCTTTTGAACTGAGAGGCTTAGAATGTGGTGTGTTTGTGTGTGTGTGTGTGTGTTGTGGGGGAAGGGACTCTGTACTACAAAGATGCCCCTTTCTTTATTTGCCAAGTGGTCAGGTATCTGCAGCTACCGTGAGTCAGGCTAAATCAGCATGACAGAGCATACTTTAAAATATTATTTTGTCCCATGTGTACAGCTATATAGCTCAGGGATCCTAATTTCTCCAGCCTTCAGGGAACACTCTTCTTTTAATTATGAAAGTAATGAAGAACCAACTCATGTGGTTGCAGTTTTTGTTAGGTTCCATCCCTATGAATTTATAATTATTTGTCAGGGAATTCTAACACTATTCACAAACACATTTTTATCTCCAACAACCTATTCTCTGGACTGCGACCATTGTCTTGAAGATTCCTTCTACCAACTACCCCAAATGCTGACACAGAGTGTAAATAGTTCCTTCTCTTATTTTACCAAAATATACCTAAGACCAGTTGTTAATACAGTGGTACCTCGAGATACGAGTGCCCTAACATACAAGATTTTTGAGTTACGAGCCATTGAGCGAGCGATTTTTGCTTTGAAATATGAGCAACATTTGAGATAGGAGTAATCGCGTGGATCGGCCGACTGCACATGACCCACCAGTTTACCGCGACTCGAGCGTCTCATAGTTTCCCACACCTCAAGGTTATGGAACGAATTAAACTCGTATCTCGAGGTACCACTATATTTAACAACACAGAATTAGAAAGCAGAAAAGACCACTTTTTAGTGGATACTATATATCACTGCACCTACAATACCAAAACATGCTCCTCCACACATTATTTCAATGGGTGTCTCTCTCTCTCCAGTCTCTACCATCCACTACATTGCAGAGACCAGTCTACCCTACACACTGAGCCAGAAATGTGTAAGGACTCCAATGTGGCAGGCATGTATTTCCACTGACGCAAAATTCAAAGTGGATTTTGACTGCTGAGCTCTTCCTTGAGCACTGACTCAGGGACCCAGACTTTTCTATCTTGAGATTCTGCCATTTTCATCCCATGGGACTTCCAAGGATACTGTGCTCATCTGCACTGGGCCAGAGGAAAGGAAGCGAATACAGGCTCAGATTTAGAAGTTTTTTTATGCACCAGTCCCAGAATATGACTTTCTTTCACCTTCCATTGGCTAGAACTCAGTCTGGGAGATTTAGTCTTAAGTATATGCCCAGCAAGAAAAGGAAGTAGGCTTAGTGAGCAAGTAACCAGTTTCAAAGGGGGAAGCAAAACAAAACAAAACAAAACAAAAAACAGCTGATGATATAGCCAGTAGGCAGTTGTCAGGCAACACAATACTTTACAGAGATTACAACTCTCCTCCCAAAGGAAACAACTTTTGATGGGATTCCAGTCATTATGCATTTGGATTGGGGTTTGACTTTCCATTTTATCAAAATGGAAAGCCCAACCGAGTACGTATTAGTTCAACAATCCTCTGCCTCCAAAAATGAATTTTGCTCTTTTTTTCCCCCTAGAATAATAGACATATATAAATTTCAGAAGTATTAGTATCCAGTTACAGATAATTCTACCATAATCAGATGCATGGGTAAGTTTAACTTTTCACTCTTTATAATTAGAGGGCATGACTTCTATTTTCTTCTAAGAATTCTTTCATTGCCTTTGTACATAAGTTTTTTAGAATTACAGAAGTAGTTGTTTGAAACTGCAATGCAAGAATAAAGCTGAGATAAGGGTCATAATGCTCTCTGACTGGAGAGCAACTGTAAGACATTTATATGAACATAGAACATAGTTAGCACAATCATTTATAATGAGAAAACCATCACAGAACTGATGTGCACATTACAACTAGGATGACTAAATTCAATTTGCTCCAACAAACATATTCTAACAAATGCAATTTCCTCTAACAACATAGAGAGTAAATACAATATCCAATAACAAATATATGTATAAAGCCTTTTGGCAGTAATTATAGCCTCAAGGTTAAGGATTATGTCCTATAGGAAATAACAATAAAACATATTCTTAAACAATAGAATGTCATAGAAGAGGCTCTGGTCATTCTTAGCAAAAAGCTGTCTATTAACTCAATCTTATATTGTCAAGATATAGATGGCAATATTTATGTGTGCTTTTATCAGGATATTTACACTCAGTGCTTTGCATTCTCAGCAGTACTTGTGTTTTTCATCTTCTTATAAAGATTTCTCACTAACTACAATTTTAACTTGTGTCAACAGTTTCAATGCAAATTGTTTATTTTTAATCGCTCAATATAAAATTGGGGCTTATAACTTTCTATTTCCATATTTCCTTTTTAGAAAATAACTCCTAGATATAGCCACTCCAATTACTGAACCATATATTAGAGACTTGGCAAGACAGTTAAAAAGATTATTTTATTTTTTTAATGATAGGCTATTTATTTATTTTTGATCTGCCCTTCCTTTTACTCTGTATTAACTCTACCCTGAGTGTGTATACATGTATGTATGAGTGAAGGTGTGTATGTAAGAATGAATGTGTGTCAGTAATCAACAAATCAATTCTTCATTGCAAACAGCAAAAATTGACTTTGGAGAGCATAAGCAGTAAAGAATTTGTGGAAAGATGTTATTTGGCTCATAAACAGATGGAAAGCCTAGAGAACCAAACTTACAAATAGGAAAGAATTAGGGAAGCAGGTTGCCAGGACTGTAGCCAAATCACATCAGAAGGGTTTGGTTAGATCATCATGGCCTCTACTGGTATTTCTGCTCCTCTCAGCTCTGGACATTAACCATCACCTCCTGCTTGACTTAGATTACCAATCTACCAGTTTGTTGTTGTTGTTGTTGTTGTTTTTGGACTCCTGGGGACAGAAGGCAAGTCCCTACTTCTGTCCAAGATTTATAGGATAGTGGATTATCCCAAACCAGTGCGTGGTTTAAATGAGAGCTAACCAGAGCACAGGCAGCATACATCCACTGAGTTGTGATGAGAAATTTGATTCCATTTTTTAATATCTGACCTGTGACAGCTTTTAAGCTTCACTATTCCTCTTTCCCTTGTGCCTCACATCTGGGACAAGCAGGTAAAAATCCTGATTGCTTCTTCCTTTGGTGCCAGCAGGGTATTCAAACCATAAGGCCCCTGCCATGTGATAACTCTCACCAAGCTACACCTCCCACAGCAAAAACCTAGGCCAGTCTTCTTTCCCTGATCTCACGCCTTTTCAGATATGCGGGAGAAGAGTGCCCTGTTCTCCCAGAGACCTCAAACTCTGGAATGTCAGAGCTGTTGAGTTGAATGCCTATGCCTGGTGGTTACATGAGGGAGCTTTGAACCTATTTGGGGCCATGGACAAAATGTGCATATTTCCCTGACTAAATAGCAATGAACTCTTTCATATGGGCTATGATTTAACTTGTATTCTAAGGGAAGTTGATTTATTAGAACATATGCAGATGGCAGGGGCCTTAAGCGAACATCTAGGCTACCCATTATTTCTTCTAACATCTGTGACCAAGTGGCTGATCACCTTCTACTGGAATACTATACTGAAGTTTGTCCTTCTTTGGAGAAATCCTACTTATAAAAAATCCCTCCTTCCATTGATCCTAGTTTTACTCATGGCCACCAAGAGCAATCTGATATATCCTCCTTGTATTCAGAAGCCCTGCTTCAATTTACTCAGTGTGTTATCTGCTTTCCTACACCCTCTTTTATCCAAAAATATCAACTGAAGACTGTAGAGACATGTCTAGATCCTTCCCACGGACAAAAAATATCACAAGAAATATGGAAGACCAAATGACTAAGTTCATCCTCACAATGATGAGTTGCCCGTGTGTGCTCTTTAACTTTAGTAATTGTAATAAGGGAAGGCCCTTTCTGTACTGTTCACAACTGACAGCATGATTTATGGTCGAGCTCCAATAGGCATGTTAAGTATATTGTGTGCTGCTTTTGCGGGCAGAGAAAGCCCGTTTACTTGCTCCTGCTATAATAATAAAGCCTCCTTTCTTCGTCTGTGCTGACAGAAGTGGGCTCTAAAGCACCCCATGTGTAGCCTATTGCCAAATAATCTTTATTTACTACATAACTGGATTAGCAGGTTATGGGTCTGCATCTGTGAAGACAGGAATTGGTATATGCAAAGGGCCCCCCTGGCTGAGACAGGGGCTATCTGGTCCCTGGCTATCTTCTGAGGATAAATTGGGAAATATCCTGGTAGGTTAAACCCATGGTCAGCAAACTGCAGCTCACTAGCCACATGCAGCTCTTTGGCCCCTTGTGTGTGGCTCTTCCACAAAATACATTGGTCTGGTTGAGTCTATTTTGAAGAAGTGGCATTTAGAATTTAAGTTTAAAAAATTTGGCTCTCAAAAGAAATTTAAATCGTTGTACTGTTGATATTTGGCTCTGTTGGTTAATGAGTTTGCCGACCACTGGTTAAACAAAAATTCTTTCAATACGATGAGGTGAATCACAACAACCAGGTAGACTATGGGTCCATCCAATGAAGTTTTCACAGGTCAGAGACTCCTAGATTTATTACAGACCCTTAAGATAAGAACCTGCTATATTTCACAGGTGCACTGCTAAATAATGTTTTCTGTGTTTTTTTTTAATAAAAACATAATTTATTATCTTCTTAAATTTATTTGATTTCTCTAAGGAGACATTCTGGAAACTTATAGAAAATTCATCTTGCAGAAACCTTTTATACTACATATGTTTCAGTGTTATGTTTAGAGAAAGGGAGAGCTTAATGAGGAAAGTCCCAAGAAATATTATTTGGAGCTGAGCTCCATTCCTGAAACCCAGAAGCAAAAGAAGACAATTTATAAAGTACCATCTGGATGCAAGCTGGAAAATAGCCTGGGGCCACTCTGGCCTGTTGCAGATGCAGTGGGAGCATGGGCAGATGTAGTGGGAGCATGGAAGGGAGATGAGAGCCCTGTGAAGAAGTGAGAGTGGAATGGAAGGCAGCAGAGAGATGTCCTGTACCAACTTCATGCCCAGGACTCTTCTAGCCTTAAGGAAACGATGCCATATTCCTGCCTTCAACTGTCTTCACTTCTTCCACTTGAAGTCCCTCTGCACAGATTTTACTAATTAAAATGCTATCCATCCTTCAAGGCTCACAGTAATGCTGGGATAGAAGGCATTTGTACACATGATAGCCATTTTCAATTCAGAGATTTGTATCTCAGAGTTTGATGTTTGGTATGACAAGATAAATCTTACATATCTGTACCATATTCTATTCTATTTGTACCTCGTCACACACATTTGGCTCTCTATTAATTAGTGCCTTTATTAGGTAAATCATTCCTGTATTTAACATAAATGCTGTATTTAACTCACTTCTGAATCCTTAGCCAAACAATATCTCGTAACCCACTCAGTTAATATCTATTGTTAATGTCTCTGAAATCGAAACAACTTCAAGGTGCTCTTTAGAGCAAATAATCTGAGTGATCTTATTTTTTTATTTTGTAACTTATTTTGCCCTATTTTTAAAAGAAATTATTTTTAATTATAGTTGACATACAGTATATTAGTTTCAAGTGTACAACATAGTGTTTCAACATTTATATCCATTACAAAGTGATCACCGCAGTAAGTCTAGTTACCACCTGTCACCGTATGTAGTTATGGTATTATTGACTTTCTATGCTGTCTATTACATCCCTATGATTTATTTTAAATTGGAAGTTTGAACTTACTAATCACCTTCCCCTTTTCTGTCCAATCTCCCACCTCTGTTCCCTCTGACATTAATCAGTTTGTACACTGCATCTATGAGTTTGATTCATTTTGATTTTTGGATTCCACATGTAAGTGAAATCATATGGTATTTGTTTTTCTCTATATGACATATTTTACTTAACATAATACTCTATAGGTGCATCTCGGTTGTTACACATTGCAAGATTTCACTCTTTTTTTATGGCTCAATAATATTTCATTGTATGCATGTACCACATTGCTTTATCCATTCCTCTACCCATGGACACCTACATTGCTTCCATATCTTGGCTATTGTAAAAACACTGTGGTGAACATAGGGGTGCATATGTCTTTATAGAATAAATACACCTAGGTCATACTGTTGTTCTTTTTTAATTTTTTTAAGAATCTCCATACTATTATCCATAGTGCCTGCACTAATTTACATTCCCACCGAGAGCACAACATTTTTATTTTCTCCACATCCTCCCCAACATTGGTTGTATTTTTTTTTATAATACCCATTCTGACAGTGTGAGGTGATACCTCATTGTATTTTTAAATTTGCATTTCCCTGATGACTAGTGATGTTGAGCATTTTTTATGTTTCTTTTTTTTTTTGTGTGTGTGGGGAGGGGGAGTCTAGTCAGGTCCTCTGTTCATTTTTAAATTGTCTTGTTTGCTATTTGATGTGAGTTTTATGAGTTCCTTATACATTTTGGATGGTATCTTTCTAACCTATGTGCACTTAAAACCCAAGACTAATGGTCTAATTCAGAGTAAAAGTCACAAGTCTATTAACCTCTTTTATTTCCAGTTTCTAGTAGGAAAAATAGTATTGATAATAAAGAACTAGAGAGAGCAGAATTATTTTGGTTTCATCAAAATTTAACAAAAAAATTTAACAAATATTTTGGCACTATATTTTAGTAACATTGAGTAGCTTTATAGGTTATGAGTGAGTGGTTCTTACTCATATAAACTTTTATGGAATTGTATGTCATTCCCAGGATCCCTTAAGTCTAACCGTGGGCTGGATCCTAAACATTGGCATTGACATAATCAACTGACCATAGCTGTTTTTAAAAAAATATATTTTTCTATTAATTTTTATTCTTACCCTATAATTATAACTTCCCCAACCTTTCAGAATGATAAGAAATCTGTAGCCTCCCTAGTATTTTATTGCAAAGATAGTTATCAGCTGCATATCCTTCCCCTTCTCAGCTTTAATATCTGTAAGTTGAATGTTTTTCACAGTTCTGTTTTTCCCCCATTCTCTGTAGTGATGCTTAGTAGATGCTTACTATCCCAAGTATGGCAATCTTTCACATTTTGAAGACCAATTAATTTTACACATGTGTATATGCTTAGATAATAGTCATTAATAAAACTTTATTAATGTTTAACACAGGAAAAATGTGCATAGAAATAAAGGTACAGCTTAGTGATTTATCAAAAACAAACACCTGTGGAACCATATCTAGGTTGAGATATAAAACATTGCTATACCCAAGAAGTTTGCCTTGTGCTCTCCTAATCACCACCTACCTATCTTCCTCCTCCCAAGAAGAAACCACTTGAGAATCATATAGTATTACTTACATATGACATATTTTGGCTCAGTATTATGTTGATCACTTACTGTGTTCCATTGCATCATTATACCAGAATGCATTTATCCCTTCTACTGTTGATCGACATTTATGTTATTCAGAATTTTTGGTTCTATGATTAATGTTGCAATGGAATCTTATTCTTGTTCACATATACTTACATTTCTATTTATTATATAACTACAGCCTATACAACTATTGGATAAAGTATGCATATATTCCACTTCAGAATGCTTAACCGTGTAATAAAGTGTTTATAAAATTGAATTCCAACAAGCATAGTGTGACAGATCTACTACTCTTTATCCTCATCAATATTTGATATTTTAGTCTAATATTAGCAGTTCTGGTTAGTGTGTATAGGTATTGCACTGTAGCTTTAATTTGCACTTTCTTGATTATGAAATTGAGTACTTTTTCATAAGTTTGAACAATTTGGCTATACTTTTTTGGTGACTATTCAAGCCTAGAAGTGCCTTTTTCATATACAGTATATTGTGACTATAAACCCTTTGTTATATTAATGCGGGCAACTTCTGAAGTGTTACGTTCCTATTCTAATTTCTAATATTAATTACTTTTCCTCTTTTTTACATAAATTTCATGTGTACATTATAATCCAGTATTTGTATACTATATTGCTTGCTCAAAAAGTCTAATTTCCTTCCCTATTTACCCAAATGCCATTTACCCAAATACCATTCTTCCTCTAGTAACCACCATTCCATATGTATCTATGAGTTTGTTTTTGTTGGTTTGGTTCGATGGTTTATTTCTCTCTTGTCCTATATTCCACACATGAATGAAATTGTTTTTTTTTGTCCCTTTCTGTCTGACTTCTTTCACTTAGCGTAATACTCTCAAGATCCATCCATGTTGTTGCAATGTAATGTTTTCTTTTTTAATGGCTGAGTAGTGTTTCATTGTGTGTGTGTGTGTGTGTGTATTCCATTAATCCATTGGTGGACACTTAGGTTGTTTTCCATGGTGTAAATAATGTAACTAAACTGTAATATTGTAAATGATGCTGCAAAGAACATAGGGGTTTAGTATATTTCTTTACAAATTAGTGTTATTATATTTTGGGAGTAAATACTTAAAACATGCTACACCAGTTCCTCTTCTATCTAATTTTTAAAGGCATCTCCATGATATATGATGATTTTGTTTATTTTTCTCAAGGCACAGTACACTTTTTATTCTGCATGGTTGTTGTACAAAACCCCGCTTTTCTGGAGAAACAGTATCATATCTAAAATACACTTTGATGAACATTGAATATTAAAATATTCATAATGCCATATAAATGAAGTGAACAAAAATACACAGCCTTCAACCCTTCAATATTCTAAGAATATACCACAGCATTGATAATATGAAAGAAAATTTGGAAGAAAATGTTCAGAATTATTTTTAAACTCTTCAGGTTCTCCACTAGGAGGCGAAAAGGTAATCAGGTTACCACCAAAGGAAATGTGTTTGGCATGTTCTCGATGTCTCCTTTCCACATGAGTGAATGGATCATTGTAGTATAGGCCTGTTGAATCAAGAAGATGACATTCAGTTGTAAGACTTTTATTATGAAATAATACTGACTGGGAAATTTTAGTCTCTTCCTGTGGGATGTTATTTCACATTAGTGGCTGCACCAATTTACAGTCCCACCAACATTTATTATTTCTTATCTTTTTGATGATAGCCATTCTAATAGGTGTGGTTTTGATATGCATTTTTCTAATAATTGATGTTGAACACATATTTGCATATGTAAAATGGCCATTTGTATGTCATGTCTTCCTTGGGAAAATGTCTATCTAGGTCCCTTGCCCATTTTTTAAATTAGATTGTTTGCTTTTTTATTTTATTTTTTTAACCGAGTTGTATAAGTTCTTTATATATTTTGGCTATAGTCCCTTATTGGGAATATCATTTGCAAATAGCTTATCCCATTTGGTAGGTTGCCTTTTCGTGTGTGGATGGTTTCTTTTGCTATGCAGAAGTTTCTTAGTTTAAAGAAATCCCCTTTGTTTTTGCTTTTGTTTCCCTTGCTGTTTGAGTCAAGTTCACAAAAACATCTCCGAGAGCATTGTCCATTAATTTAGTGCCTATGTTTTCTTCTATGTGTTTTATTGTTTTAGGTCTTACATTCAAGTCTTTAATATAATTTTAGTTAACCTTTTGTGTATGGTGTAAGATAGCATTCTCATGATATTCTTTCATATGTGGCTATACAGTTTTTTCTAGCACTACTTATTAAAGAGACTTTTCTTTCTCCATTGTGTATTTTTGGCTCCTTTGTCATAAATTAGTTGCCCATAAGTATATGGGTTTCTTTCTGGGATCTGTTCTGCTCTACTGGTCTGTTTTTCTGCAAACATCATATTCTTTTATTAGATGCAAAAATCCTCAATAGAATACTAGCAAATCTATGTTCAGAGCTACTGGTTTGTAACTTTGTGTGTGTGTGTGTGATGTCCTGGTATGGCTTTGATAACAGGGTAATGGCCTTATAAAGTGAATAAGAATGAATTTTTCCTCTTCAATTTTTTGGAAGAGTTTGATATGGATAGGTAAATCTTTGAATGTTTATTAGAATTCACCAGTGAAGCAATTTTGTCCTGGACTTTTATCTTTTGGGTGGCATTTGATTACTATTTTGTTTTTTATTTAAATCTACCATATTATTATTTGCTTTCCATTTGTCCCATCTGTCCTAACTTCTTCACCCCCCTCTATTTTTACATTGCAAAAAGTGATTTTGAAAACGATTCAATCTTCTCATATATATATATATATATTTTTTCGAAATATGGTTACAGGTTTATTTTATTATATTACAACCACATTATTAGATCAAGGTCTTTACTGTCCTCGGAATGTGGCCCTGTGGAGCAGCTTTGTATTGGCTATGGGCTACAGAGACAGCATCACAGACAAGATGCAAGTTCAGATACTGTTTCATTTCCAAGCTCAGCTGCCTTCTTGCATTTGTTCTAATTGGTGCTGATAGAAAAGTGCAGTTGTTATTGAAACACCATTTTTCCTGGAAATTCTGCAATACATGGTCATGCTTAGCTTTTATCCAATAAGTTGCTTCAGTTTCCTTTTTTATAGTAGCAACTCAGATTTATCCAGAGACACACAGCAGCTCCTAAGATGCCTCACACCAAAGTCATTAGGTTTCACTTTAACATAATCACAGATCAGATTTTAAAAGACAAAGACACATTCCCAGAAACTATTTATGAGAATTTGGTTCCCTGCACCTTCACAACTGATGTTCATACAGGTTTTGATGGGAAAATCAATTGTTTCTCTGCAAGCAAGCTTAAGATCATGTTTTCAAATGGCAAGTAACATTGCTCTGGACATTAAAAAATAAATAAATAAATAAAGCCCTAACTGGTTTGGCTCAGTGGATAGAGTGTCAGCCTGATGTACCTTGGTTGTGGGCACATCCAAAATAAAGGATCCTTATTCAGCTATTATATTTTTTAAATGTATAGAAAGTAATTAAGTTTTATGTATGCATTATTTTATACTTCCCCTTGAAAACATACAATCATTTTTGTCATTCTTTTCCATGAAAACTACTTAACTATTTAATGGCTACATTGTGATGTATTACACATGGCATTATAGCATGTTTATAAAATTGTACATATATATTTCTTTAATCATTTCTTATTCTACATTTAGGTATTTCTACCCTTATTTTACTATTGTGAATAATATAATTGGCCATTTCAGATTTCATGGATTTTACTTACTATATTCCTTTAATATTTGTAAAACTCTTTTTAAAAATCATAAAGTATTAACTTAAATATTTTCAGATGTATAATGTATTGAAATTCTCAAATTTTAATCATAAATGACTAAGAGAAACCTAAAGTAATTATTAGCCAGTTATTAACTAATAATTTCTGCATGTGTGTATATTGGTGTATTTAGCTCATATTTTGTCACCTTTGACATTCTAATAGACATCTGTTTAAAATGATGCACCACAATGATCAATTATGATTTATCTTGAACTTTTTGTCCTGTTTTTCTGATTACCTGTATTTTCTGGTGTATAAGATGACTGGACATATAAGAAGACCCCCAACTCTTCCAGTTAAAATATAGAATTTGGGATATGCACACCAAATAAAAATTTAAAAAAACATCAGATTTGATTTCAATATGGTAATTTTAATTCAAATGCTTATGACATGCAGGTACTTAGCAGGAAAACTGTCACTTATAAAAACATAAGGCTGTTTGTCATCAAATATGTAAACATATAACAGTGCAAGTGGATTAAACTTTTCCTAATTCACTCTAAAGCTGAAAGAAAGGATAAAATAAATCCATAGGACCGCAGATTCTCCAGTCTGGCTCAGAAGTTTCAGCACCCGCCCTATAAGATGACACCCAGCGTATAAGATGACCCTCAACTTTTGAGAAGATTTTCTTGGGTTAAAAAGTCATCTTATACGCTGAAAAATATGGTAGGAATTGTGTACTTAAACAATCAATGGGGTGATCAAATCTGCTAAATAAAAGGCCAATAGGTGAAAAGGAAGAAAGGGGAGGAATCTAATGATCTATTCAGTATCAGTATTTCCAAAATAATGTTTGGATAATGGGATCGTTCTATTTCCTCACCAATTCTAAAGCAACAACTAGTTGTAACAGTTCCAAACATACCTGTGCTGTATTTGGACTTACCTTAACTCATTTGGTTGATTTGCAGCCAGTTGCTCATCTCACTATATGCATTGCTACTTGGCAAGATGACAGCCACCTTAAATCCTCTTGATCTGACAACTCGAGCACATTCTCTCCTCCTATCCATGGCATTCCTGAGATGATCATTATCCAGAGTCAGGTCAACGAGGGCCAAAAATATCCATTCCATGCCAGGATGTCTTTTTGTTCTTTTGGTAAGTAAACTTCCACTTGCCTGGTTTGGGGTGTTAAGATCCCAAAGCTTTGAGATAGTATAAAGTTTGCTTAATGCTGACACTGATAAAGTAGAAATCAGGAGAGGGGTACAGAGAGACCCCAAAAGCTGAAGACATCACCTAAGCCCCAAATCTAGTTGCACCTGAAAATTGGGTATTCCTAACCTTTTAATATACTCTATGAGCCAATAAAGACTTTTCTTTTTGTGTAAGCCAAAGTTATCAGACTTTAACTAACAATAGCAAGGCCTAACTTTATGGGTCCCCTGCTTTTCCTCAGAGCACTTGTCACAGTGCAATTTTAATCATTATTTATTTAATAGCAGCCTCTCTGCCTAGACTAGTCTCCATGCAAGTGGCATTGGCATCTTATTTGTTCACAGCTGCTTCTCTAATGCCTATGACAGTTCCGATTCATTATTGGCATTCCATGATACTGAGTAACTGTATAAGCAATCCAAGCTATACTTTTCTTAGCTGTGTTCCCCCAAGAGTTTAAGAAACTAATATTATGGAGTTATTATTCTTTTGCATGAGAGCTGACAGTTGTTTCAGAATGACAAAACTTGTATCCTAAGAGAAGAGTAATATGCTAATTGACCATATCTCCGCTATACCCATAGCCAATCAGGGGTGCTATGCAAATTAATCTAGCAAAGAGGGCGGGTAGATTTGCATAAGCAATCGGCAGGAGACAGCATCTAATGCCGCTGCTGCCAGCCAAGTCCAAGCCGCAATTTATGACCGGGCAGGGTCTGATGCTGATGGCCAGATCCAAGCCAAGATGGGGGACCCGGCAGTTGGTGGGGGGCAGTGCCCCAAGCCACGATCACTGACCTGGGCAAGTAGCGTGGGGCAGCACCTGATGCTGCCCACCGGATCCAAGCCTTGATCGCGTCACCAGCCGAGTCCAAGCTGCGATGGGTGTCGGGGCAAGCAGCATGGTGCAGCATCTGATGTCGCCAGCTGGATCTAAGCTGCGATCCCTGACCTGGGCAGGTGGCAGGGGGCGGGCAGCGCCTGATGTCACCGGTCAGATCCAAGCCAAGATGGGGGACCAGGCGGTCAGTGGGGGCAGCGCCCGGTGCCACCAGCTGGATCCAAGCTGGGATCGCACTGCCTGCCCAGGTCCACCCCACGATGAGGGACTGGGCAGGCGGCGGGGGGCAGCACCGGATGCCGCTGGCTGGACCCAGTTCAGAAGGGGGATGGGGCAAGCAGCATGGGGCAGCACCAGACGCGACCAGCTGGATCGCAGACCCGAGCAGGCGGCGTAGGGCAGCACCCACTGCCACCAGCCAGATCCAAGACAGGATGGGCGAGCAGGCAATCGGTGGGGGCAGTGCCCCACGCTACCAGCTGGATCTGAGCAGCAATCGAGGACCCAGGCAGGCGGCGTGGGACAGAGCCTGACGCGGCCGGGCTGGATTCAAGCTCCGATGAGGGACAGGGCAGTTGGGGGTGGGGGGGAAAGGGAGGAGCAGCATCCGACGATGCCGGTGCCATCCCAGCTGCGATCCTGGACCTGGGCAGGCGGAGTGGGGCAGCGCCCAATGCCACCGGCTGGATCCAAGCCAAGATAGGGGACCCGGCAAGCGGCAGGGTCCAAGCCGTGGGGACCTGGGCAGCCCCTGCCAAGGCTGCCTGTGGGGTAGAGCAGAGTGAGAAAGCTGGTGGCTTAGAGGGGCATTGGTCCCTCTGGAGCCTCATCTTCCGCATTCCCGCTGTGGAAACTGACAACAGGTAGGAGGAAGTCCCACCCCACAGTTGGTTACACAGCTCAAAGGCCTGACAGTCAAGGCTCTCATTCACCTGAATCTCAGACCTGGGCAGTAGAGAGGTGGGACTATGTCCAAAGAAAAGTAGTTGATACAACGTAGCTCTTCAGCAGAAAGATGCCGATGTTATCGAAAATGTCTGAAGAGCAACGTGTGTCTGAACTTGAAAGAAGGGGACGCCTGCGACAGAATGTATTTGAAGAGCAGCTATTGGGAAAAACATCGCTCTGAAGCCGAAAAACACCGGCATCATCCACAGAAAATGTCTAAAGACCAACGTGCCTTTGAAGTTGAAAGAAGGCAGTGGCAAAGACAGAATATGTCCTAGAGAACTATCATCAACAAGTACTAGCAATGCAGGTAGGAACTGCCTTCTCGGCGAAAATGGAGTACATGAGGATGCAATTCTCGAACATAGTTGTGGTGGAATGACTGTTAGATGTGAATTTTGCCTATCACTAAATTTCTCCGATGAAAACCCATTCGATGGGAAATTTACTCGATGTTGTAGCAAAGGGAAAGTCTGTCCAAATGATAAACATTTTCCAGATTACCCGGCATATTTAAAATGATTAATGATAAACGAAGATTTGGACAGTAAAAATTTCATGGAAAATATTCGATCCATGAATATAAATAGTTCTTTGGCTTTTGCTTCCATGGGTGCAAATATTGCATTGCCATCTGTTTTAGAATACACGGACAAATTTATCACCATTCTGGAATTTTACCCCCTTCGGATGGTGTTTCTCGGAAGTTTGCTCAACTTTATATTTTGGATACAGCCAAAGCTACAAGTAAAAGATTAGCAATGCCAGAAACCCAGGGCTGCTCAGAAAGACTCATGATCAACATCAACAACCTCATGCATGAAATAAATGAATTAACAAAACCATACAAGAGGCTACAAGAAGCCCAATCTAAAGCAGCAGCAAAAGATAATGCTCCCACAGAAGTAACTAGGACAATTACGATTGTAACAGTGACCCAGGTAGATATAATTCTCCCCGTGTAACCGAGGTTGCTGTCATATTCAGAAATGAAGATGGAGAACCTCCTTTTGAAAAGGACTTGCTCATTCATTGTAAACCAGATCCCAATAATCTAAGTGCCACTAAAATGAAACAAATCAGTTTCCTGTTTCCTACATATCCTATTCTTTTTCCACATGGTGAAAAAGGCTGGGGAATAGATATTGCATTAAATCTCAGAGGCAACAATGCACTCAACAGTAATACTAGACAAAATGTAAGGACATGCATCACACAAATGCAGTATTATGGATTTCATCTCTCTGTGAGGGACACGTTCAATCCTATTTTAAATGCAGAAAAATTAACTCAACAGTTTATCGTGGATTCGTATTAAAAATGGAGGCCAATCGGATAAATTTCATTAAAGCAAACCAATCTAAGCTGAGAGTTGAAAAATATAGTGGTTTGATGGATTATCTCAAATGTAGATCTGAAAATGAAAATGTGCCGATTAGTAAAATACTTCCATCATCTTTTGAGGGTAGTCCCACAAATATGCAGCAGCAATATCAGGATGCTATGGCAATTGTAACCAAGTATGGCAAGCCCGATTTATCTATAACCATGACATGCAACCCCAAATAGGCAGATAATACAATTTACAACACTGGCAAAAAGCTGAAAACAGACCTGACTTGGTAGCCAGAGTTTTTAATATTAAGCTGAACGCTCTTTTAAATAATGTATGTAAATTCCATTTATTTGGCAAAGTAATAGCTAAGATTCATGTCATTGAATTTCAGAAATGCGGACTGCCTCACACTCACATATTATTATTAGTGAGTCAAAATTACATTTAGAAGATGACTTTGACCCTATAGTTAAGGCAAAAATTCCAGATGAGGACCAGTGTCCTTGACTTTTTCAAATTGTAAAATCAAAATATGGTACATGGACCATGTGGAATACAAAATCCAAATAGTCCATGTATGGAAAATGGAAAATGTTTAAAGGTATATCTGAAAGAATTTCAAAATGTGACCATTGGAAATATTGATGGATATTCCAAAAACAAATGAAGTTCTGGTAGTACCATTTCTATTGGAAATAAAATTGTCAATAATACTTGGATTGTCCCTTATAACCCGTATTTGTGCCTCAAAAATAATTGTCATATAAATGTTGCAGTCTGTGCATCAATTAGAAGTGTCAAATATCTATTTAAATACATCTATAAAGGGCATGATTGTGCAAATATTCAAATTTCTGAAAAAAATATTATCAATCATGATGAAGTACAGGACTTCATTGACTTCAGAAGCTATTTGGAGACTTTTTGGAATGTGAATGAATGACCAGTTTCATGCAATCATAAGATTAACTATTTATTTGCCAAATGATCAAAATTTGTATTTTCATGCCAATGATTTTGCTGAAGTTTTAGATAGGGATAAAAGACATAACTCAACTTTGATGACTTGGTTCTTATTGAATAGAGAAGACTCTGATGCACGTAATTATTATTATTGGGAGATTCCACAGCATTATGTCTTTAATAATTCTTTGTGGACAAAATGCCGAAAGGGTGGGAATGAAATATTAGGTAGACTGTTCACTGTGAGCTCTCGAGAACCACGACGACATTACCTTAGACTTTTGCTTCTGCATGTAAAAGGTGTGATAAGTTTTGAGGATCTGGGAACTGTAGGAGGTATAACTTATTATACATTTCATGAAGCTGCTAAACACCGAGGATTATTACTTGACAACACTACCTGGAAAGATACGATTGATGATGCAATCATCCTTAATATGCCCACACAACTACAGCAACTTTTTGCGCATGTGTGCGCGTGCGTGTGTGTGTGTGTGTGTGTGTGTGTGTGTGTGTGTGTGTTTGAATGTCCTGCTGCAGACAAATTATGGGATGAGAAGAAAGCTCATTATATTGAAGATTTATGTTGGAAATTGCACCGAAGAGAAAGTGCCTGTGTGAACTGTGAAATGCATGCCCTTAACGAAATTCACGAAGTATTCACATTGCATGGAATGAAATGTTCACATTTCAAACTTCCAGACTATCCTTTATTAATGAATGCCAATACATGTGATGAATTGTATGAGTGACAACAGGCAGAGGTTTTGATAAATTCTCTGAATGATGAACAGTTGGCAGCCTTTCAAACTATAACTTCAGCCATCGAAGATCAAACTGTATACTCCAAATGCTTTTTCTTGGGTGGTCCAGGTGGTAGTGGAAAAACATATCTGTATAAAGTTTTAATAGATTATATTAGAGATTGTGGTGGTACTGTTTTACCCACAGCATCTACAGGAGTTGCTACAAATTTATTTTTTGGTGGAAGAACCTTTCATTCCCAATATTAATTACCAATTCCATTAAATGAAACTTCAATTTCTAGACTCGATATAAAGAGTGAAGTTGCTAAAACCATTAAAAAGGCCCAACTTCTTCTTCTTGATGAATGCACCATGGCATCCAGTCAAGCTATAAATGCCATAGATAGGTTACTAAGAGAAATTATGAATTTGAATGTTGCATTTGGTAGAAAAGTTCTCCTTCTCAGAGGGGATTTTCAGCAATGTCTGTATTGTGCTGCATGCTATGTTTTCGGCCATAGTACAAACAAGTTTAAAGTACTGTGATGTTTGGGATGTTTCAGAAAGTTGTCTCTGAAAACAAAGATGAGATCAGAGGATTATAGCGAATGGTTAGTAAAACTTGGAGATGGCAAACTTGATAGCAGTTTTCATTTAGAAATGGATATTATTGAAATTCCCCATGAAATGATTTATAATGGATCTATTATTGAAGCCACCTTTGGAAATAGAATATCTATAGATATTAAAAATATATCTAAATGTGTGATTCTTTGTCTAAGAAATGATCATGTTCAAAAATTAAAAATTTTTGGATAAACTTGATGGAGATTTTCACACCCATTTGAGTGATGATTCCATTGATTCAACAGATGATGCTGAAACGAAAAAATTTTCCCATTGAATTTCTTAATAGTATTACTCCTTCAGGAATTCCATGTCATAAATTAAAATTGAAAGTGGGTGCAATCATCATGCTATTGAGAAATCTTAATAGTAAATGAGGTCTTTGCATTGGTTCCAGATTTATTATTAAAAGATTATGACATAACATTATTGAAGCTGAAGTATTAACAGGATCTGCAGAGGGAAAGGTTGTTCTGATTCCAAGAATCGATTTGTCTCCATCTGATACTAGCCTCCCATTTAAATTAATTCAACGACAGTTTCCCATGATGCCATCATTTGCAATGACTATTAATAAATCACAAGGACAAACTCTAAACAGAATAGGAATATTCCTACCTGAACCCACTTTTGCACATGGTCAGTTATATGTTGCTTTCTCTCAAGTTTGAAGAGCATGTGACTTTAAAGTTGTAAATATTTTATCCCAAGGGAAATTAGTCAAGCACTCTGAAAGTGTTTTCACTCTTACTGTGGTATACAGAGATATATTAGAATAAGTTTAATCACTTTATCAGTCATTATTTGCATCAATGTTGTTTTTTCATCATGAGTTTATTATATCATTTTGTTGTTTATTAATAAAATTATGTATTATTTTCATATACATGTAGACATTTTATCTCTTACACTTATAGAGGAAGGGCAAATAACAATATTAAAATATTTCCTCTAATTCCCTTTCAATGTGCATGAATTTAGTGTACTGGGACACTAGTATATTATAATGCACTTGCATAAATTTATATAGTAGTCATCTTCCACAGAATTAAAGATGACCCATGACCTCTAAATGGAATGAAGCCAAGACCTATTTCTTTGCTGTGAAAACTTAGGTGAACTATTTTCTCTGAGCCTCAGTTTGCTTACCAGGGAAAGGGGCTTACCTCCAGGCAGTTACTTGTTGATAGCCTCTTGGGAATTACTGTTAGTACAAAGAAACTAAGCAGATAACTAGGGGAGAACATTCAAAATCAAATGGCTGAATGGACAAAAGCAAAGGCCAGGGCTGCATTACACTGACATTTTTATTAGAATTCATCTGTAACAAATGGAACTTGTGTCAGCAAAGAACTGATTTTCATACAGACTTCTTTCGCCACCAATGTAACGAAGTAAGAAAATAAAAAGCACGCCTTTCATTCTGTAAAACATTTACGCGTACTACTAATTAGAGGTAATTGTATTTTTTAACAAGCCATTTTACAAGTTTTTTTTTTTTTAATTTTTCAGTCTATGCATCCAAAATGAGAGCAAAGAACACAACTGTTATTATCTTTTTAGACACTCCAAGCTTGGATGGCAAAGCCACATAATGGATGGATAGGATGGATTTGTAGCCTTCTGACCTCTGCTGGAGTATCAGGGCACCCATAAACCCAACGGAAGCAAAACCCAAAAGAGGAGAAAGAAAAGGTATGTGAAAAATCAAAATGAGGGGCTAAACCAAAGCAAAACCAAGAATAAACAGGAAAGAAAAAAAAATATCTCTACATTACTGCAGAATTTTTCCCTTCCTGTTTCTACGCTGAGTTATTTACATACACACAAATGAGTTTCTGAAGCAGTTTCTTACAGATGGGTTCAAGTAATAACATTATTGGGTGTAGAATCAATAGGGCAGTGCATAGTACAAAGGTATAGAAAGTGCAAAGTTCCCTAGAGGCCCTTCCCTCCCCTGGCTGTCCTCACCGTTGTCTAACCATGCAAATCATTTTTAAAAAAGAGCTAAAATAAAGTTCTGTACAAATCACTTCTTATATATTTTGATTTTTTACCATTGTAACTAATTACAAAATTATACATAACTACACGTACATAGGTAAATAATAGCACCGTACTGGTTATGATGATGAAAATAATTGGAAACTTGAGCAGTAATGGCAGATAAAGATGTCTACCTGTGAAAATAAAACTAGAATGGTTTGTACAGAAAAGCACAGAGTGGAATGCACATCAATGACAGGAGGGAGTTAGTTCTCGGAACAGCTCCTGTACAGGAGGATGCCTGGAAGTCTCCGCCTTGTTCGTCTATGGTATGCATCCCATTCGTTTCCTTCTTAGTTGTCTCCTCTTTCCCTTTGTCCATGGGTGGTTTTTGTCTCGGGGAGAGAAACTGCTCATTGCACAAGGGTTCTGGTGTGCAGTACACCATCTGATGCAACATGGCATGTCGGTATAATGCGATGTCTGTCTAATGACCCTCTTTGTTTCGCTAAATGAAAATTACAGCACTGAGTAATCTGG
Organism: Lasiurus cinereus; assembly: GCA_011751065.1. Classification (NCBI taxonomy): domain Eukaryota; kingdom Metazoa; phylum Chordata; class Mammalia; order Chiroptera; family Vespertilionidae; genus Lasiurus; species Lasiurus cinereus. The sequence goes on from JAAGEH010000226.1 coordinate 36,804,342, forward strand.
CACTTGGATAGATCTCCAAAAGGTACAAACTGAAAGGAAACACACCCACGTAGTGCACATTCTTCTCTGGTTCTGATGTAGGTTAGAGAGTCTCATTCTGAGGTAGCCTTCTAGATACTTTTTAAGTATTATACATTATTCCTTTTTTTCTTTTTTTTTCTTTTTTTTACAAAAGTGCTCATATATGATACTTGCAAGTGTTTGGTCTCTTGGATTTCATTCTGTTAATGATGGGAACATGTAGAAAACAGAACATCAATGGATCTAATATTAAACCAAAATATTATACCTATATGGACACTCTTAAAGAGTTCCTTGAACATTTGGAGGATTCTTTAAAATTGTGGAAGATATGGCAAGCTCATGACATCATCCATGGCTTCCTATAGTAATTTGGGGGGGAGTTATATATACATTTTTAAAAATTTCCCCTTTTAGAAAAAATCCTAATGGAATAGGAAATATATTCCAAAGTGGTCAATGATAATTGTTACTAAAATAAGTTTGGTGCCTTTTCTGGATGTTCCAGAGCAGATTTGGAAGGAATTAAAAATAAAACCATTTTTTTTTCCTGATGTGGACAATTATAAAAGGAAGAAGGGCCCTGATTATCCAAGTGCTTTGGGCTGTTACAATCACTAACCTCCCCGACCTGGTTGAGAACTAGGAATGCATATTATTCAAAGAGTTTCTGTACATGTGGTAAACAGATAATGCTTTAATAGGAAGAGTAACATATACGAACAACTAATGGAAATACGAACCAAAAGCTAAAAAGAAATGCTATTAAAATAGGCATCAATTATAAGGCACTCTAAATGCAAAACTTAAACCAAAAGAAAACAAAGTACAGCACTTCCCAGGAATGCTGTATGCCACGAAATGTTTCTGACTCAACAGAGTAACATGAGTTTGGCTTTGCCCCTGTTACATATCATAAATGCAAATTTCATAGCACATACTATAGACAATATACGATTGAATACACTTTTTTAAACAACTTGATAGCTGATATATTAAAACATTCTCCCCTCCTAAAGGGATATGCACTGACCTTTCCCACATGCACACCTCCTAGATATTTAATATGTTTTTATTGCACTAGAGTTGTTAGAAATATCGAACTTTGTTGGAAGCCTGGCTAACAAAATGGTATTTGTGAATATGGGTAGGAAATTAGGGGGTGAGGTTTGATAATCACTGATGTGCATTCCTCATTGCCCTTAAAAATTAAAATTTTGTGATATTAAGAAATACCAATGTCATAAAATTAATAACAAATTGAAAAAAAGATGTTTACAATAGCTTTTTTACCTTAAAAAATACTAAACCATGGAAGAACTGAATGATAGCTATCTCTATCATTTTGTGTGAACACACTGTCTATATATACATAGACACCCCTATAAAATACGGATACATATGTATATATGTTAGCAGCAACTTTATACTTTGCGCCTCCCTGTTGATTCTAAAACAAAACAAAATTCTGATTATTTGAAAAGAATGGGTACTTTCTTACCAAACAGACAGAAGTGTGAAAGTAATATCTGATGAAACCAATACTGTAGATAAAGAGTATTGCACAAAAATGTGCAAAATTTCATATGTGATATTTCTACAGCAAGATATGACACATAACAGTTGTACAGCTTAAAAAAAACCTACAATTTGGAAATAAAAAAAAATGAAGAGTTATGTAACCTTTTTAAAATTTACTTTATAGAATGATAGATACATTTTGTTAAAAAAAAGTTTACACAGTTAAAAATGAAGCACAGGTCAGCAGTATCTTACAATACTAAAAAACTAAATCAAAGACTTTCTTTTTAAACATTCCCCCCTCTTCTCCCTAAAATGTTAGTATGAGCAATATGGTGGGAAGGGGTCATGTCGAAGCAGTTCGTTTTACCATGAGAAGCCACACCAGCAGACATCCACGCGGCACTCCTCCTTGTACCTAGCGAGCGATCCTGAACAAGATGCTGGTTCTTTGTTGAGATTTTTTTCTTCCCTTTATTTTGAATCCTTGAGGTATCGGTAACTAAAATCCTCCAGATCCCTCATCAGTCAGGATTCTCTTATTATTTTCAGATTAGATTATTAAACTAGGAATTCTTGGTCCGCCTGGAAGAGTTTTTAGTTAGTTTATGTGTAATAGTCCCACTAAGGGGTTGTTACCTAGAAGTTAAGAAGGACTTCTCAAGTGCCCTGTATGGCTCAGAAGAGACTCCATGGGTATTGAAGGGCCCATTGTAAAAATCCAAAATGGGTCAGGGGTTTCTACGTTGCATAGTGATCAAAGCTGCCCAGGTACTCGAGTGAGGCTCGATAGCAGAATTGGTACTGGTCCTGCAGGGGGAAGGCATGGAGAGAAAGAGGAGAAGGGGCCATGAGCACAGCACATCAGAAAAATTAAAATCGGTGTTAGAAAACAGTTACATCTTAATAGGGACAAAATCACTACTTTTGTCAATCAATTCATTCCAATGAACAATCGATTTTAGTGAGCAAAGAGCGATCAGTCATATGTGGTGTTCATTAACTCCACCAATCAATTGGACTAAAATAGTCTCCCAATTCCAAGTAGTGATAGCTCTGATGAACATTATCTTCCAGACCAGTGTGAACCATTCTCCAGGTCATATCAAATCACCACCTATGGAACACGTGAGCTCCTTATACATCCCAGACCTCTTTTACAATTACCTGCTTATTTGTGATAACTAAACTCATTCTCAGTGTGCATATTTAAGAGATGCTGATGAAGACACACACTGTCCCAAGGAACATTTAGATTCATGTACCTCTGGGCTATTGGCAATAGAATTTAAATTAAAAAAAAAAAGTCTTATTAGACAGTAGAACTTGCTACCACAATCAGAATTACCCAACATTATTTCTGATGTTCTTATAGGTATGAGGGAGGCAGCCAAAAGGTATCTGTGAGGAACATTATGTACACAAAGCCATTAATTTACTCAGGATGCTGGACTTGAAGATTTTCAACTCTTGAAAATGACAACACAAGACTGTCTGTCCACATAAAAAGATCCCCGTGCCGTGGGCCTAATTTAATAGGACTGCTGTTTTAAAAGGCCTACCTTAAAATAACAGTGTGAAACATGACCTTTTTCAGACAGGGGAGAACATAGTCATTTAGGAATATGTTGGGGCACTACTGGGGAGATGGAAAAATTATAATTTATAGATGAGAAAGGATGAGAAAAAGTAGGATTTTCCTCATAAAAGAAACTTATTTTCAGTAGCCAATGGGCCTGAAAGTAGATAGTTTCTATTTTGCTTAAATGTGCATTTTTCTACAATAAAAATGGTAATGCAAAATAAATGGAGTTTGCTTTCTATCTTGTCACAGTAAGTTGCTTGGCTAAATGTTAAGGCTTTTTAAATGTCTAACTTCCCTCTGTCACCCCCAACACCTATTAAGTTTGTCACACTGACATAATGTTTTGAATATTGCAAGCCAAATGCTTGCACTATTTTAAAATCAAAGTCTGAAAGATATTGTGAATGACAAATTTAGGAACATGTATAACCTACAGAACTTGTTGGTCTTTTGAAAAACGAACACAATGTATCTGTCCCTCATATTATCCTTAGAAATGATTAGTCAGTGGGCCAAATCATGAATTCATATTTTTCTGAGTAATATGAGAATTTCCATATTAATTATTGGACTAGAAAATGGGGGGTTAATTTCTCGAGGTCTTGTCCAGATTCTAAGCATTTAAAATGACCATTATTAAGAAATTAACTATAGAGAAGCTGATTTTTAACACGTAGGCATACAGAAAGAGTATGGAATATAAAATGGGCTGAGGGTCTACTATAAATCAGGCATTGTAATTTTTATAAATACTTACATATACATATGTATATTAGTTTAATATGTATACAGTGGTACCTCGAGATACGAGTGCCCTAACATACAAGATTTTTGAGATATGAACCGTCGAGCGAGCAATTTTTGCTTTGAAATACGAGCAATATTTGAGGTAGGAGTAATCGAGCTCGGATTGGCCGGCTGCACACAACCCACCAGTTTATCGCAACTCAAGCGTCTCACAGTTTCCCATGCCTCAAGGTTACGAAACGAATTAAACTCGTATCTCGAGGTACCACTGTATAATGAGCTATGCAAACTTTCCACTTTTAGAGGCCTAATATTGTTAAATAGTGACAATATGGTTCAATCTACTATATAATCTCATCTAACTCCCAAAACAACTCCAAGACATTGTCACTGTCACTCCAATTTAACCAAGGGATGAATGAGGTTCACAATATTAAAAATTTTGATGCTTTTCCTATAATATTTTCCTATATTTTGCCTTTGATGTTGATGATCTCTGGACTCTAGAAGGTCTTGGATAAGAAAATCTCTTATTTGGCTCATGAAGATTTTTTTTTACCTCTGTCTGTACCATGGCTGGTCGTTGTGTTCTCAACATTTTGACCGTCTGGAAGATATCTACAACTCCTTCATATCTCATTCTCTCCAGAACAATGCTTAGTGTTATGAAGACTCCAGTTCTTCCAACGCCCGCACTGTCACAGAAACAAAGGCAACACTCCTGATGAGATGCTCAAAGCCATGGCTACATTTACTTGTAAGTGGACCTGTGTCCACTAGCTTTCAAAATGCACCATGACTCCCACAGCCACAATCAGGAAAATGTGTTAGAATCACCCAATGATTACCCTTGGGATAATGTGTTGTGGTAACAAAAGAATGAGTGTGGAATAATTAGGATTCAGTCTTCTAAAACAAAATGACTTTCCAATTGGGAACATATGCCTTTTTAGAAAGATCTAGGAAACTCATATTAAAATCTATATATATAAAAGCCTAAGCAACCATTATGACCAAACAACCATATGATTGGCCAGTCATATAACATGCACTGTCCCAGACCTTGCTGCGGGGGCCCTGGCAGCCCTGAATCTGGTTCACCCACACCCCAGATCCAAACAGGAGTGGGGAGGGAGCCCGATTCCTTGTGAAATCGGCCATTGGTTAGCTTGCTGGCCGGCCCTCCAATTGGCCTCAATCGCTGGCCAGGTTGAAGGACCCCACCTGTGTATGAATTTGTGCACTGGGCCTCTAGTAAATGAATAAAAGGAAAGGTAAATAATTATAGATTTGTACTCTTCATGCAGATCCTGAAACTGTAGACCTTGCCTGCTTCATATTTGTAAAATATGAAGTAATTCAGATAAGGTGAAATAAACTGAACATGTTCAAGTTTTTAGTGTTTTACTTATTGTAGTCACTTAAAATTTGTTCAGGATGACCCAGCACCTAAACATGTAAATAGGAAGGTATATAGATTATTCAAACTCAAATATTTTTGACATGAGAAGAGAGATTATTTATCAGGGTATTTTTTATACAGAATCCTAATTCAATGTTCAGGATGAGTCCATGAATACCTTATACATAAGGGTTGGGAAAATTACATATATTTTTTTTGTTTAATGAAACATAACTTTAAGAAGATTCTAAGAGAGGTCTCTAACCTAAATAGAAAAAAAAACCCCAGAAAACTAGTTAAGAGCTATTTCTTTATACAACTAATATACCATTTTAAACAGGATCCTTTTCACCACATTAACGAGGTTTGAGTTTCTGTTTTCATTCTTGTTTTAAGGTAATTTCAGGATCTTCAGTGCAGCAAGAGAAGAAAATGAATTCATAGCTTTTGTGCTCTTAAGAAGTAGAAAAGCATCTGGAGGTTCAGGTAATGAGGAGAAGAATGAATAATCTACAAAATTCCTCCATTTTTGGATCCTAATTAAATGGCCCATGTAACGCTTGGGTACAGGCTGTAGAAAATGGATGGATTCATTTACTTGAGGATGTAGCTGACAGGCATATAAATAGTGTGTCCCTTTAAAAACTTGGATTTATAAAGAGTCCTAACAAATGTTAACTGAGGCTTTAAAATCCATGGATAGTCTTTACAAAGTGGCTGAGCATGTCCTGGAGCAGGCAAGGCTCTCTGTTAAGATGGAGTAGATGACCTTGAAAGTTTCTTTCAACCTTGAAATCTCAGAGATTATGATTTATGATCTTGTTGTTGGATGGTCTCTAGTACTCCAGAGTCTATCTTACCTTGATTTAATTGCTCAAATGTGACAAAAATAGTTTTTTTGCTTTCTGCCAGACACTTGCTGGAAAATAACAGGCACTGGCCTTATACCTTCTAAATTATTGACTGTATTATATTACTTTAATAAGGAATCTATATATCTAAATGCCTAAGTGACCATCAGACTGTTTGACCAGTAGCTATGATGTGCATTGATCACCAGGGAGCAGACTTTCAAAGCACAGGCATGGAAGCATGGAACAGACTGATGAATCTCAGATGGAAGGGTGAGAAGAGATCAACCAAAGATCTTATATGCATACTAGAGGCCCAGTGCACTGATTTGTGCACTGGTGGGGTCCCTTGGCCTCTTCTGTGTCCTCTCGCAATTCAGGACCCCTTGGGGGATGTTGGAGAGCTGATTTTGGCCCAATCCCCATAGGCCAGGCTGAGGGACCCCCCACCGGTGTACAAATCCATGCACCGGGCATCTAGTAAATAAAATAAGTGGCATTTTTAGTATATTTCCAGATAACAGAAAATAATGGGGAGCCTTTAAGATGTATATGGTATATGAATAACATGTCATGTAATTTATACTATAGTGTGTTTAAAGTATTTTGTGATGACGGAGCATCACAAAATGATACAGGTAATTTAACTCCAATATATCCACTTTATCTGAATCCTTAAGCCCATGTACTATTTCCTACATGCTCTTCAATTGTTTATAGCAAAGGATTTTGGATAACTCAACACAAAGCAAATGTGTATAAATAAGGTCTGATTCTCATCCACTATTGGGACACAGTGTGTGCTAAGAAGATTCTTACAGCTCTTGAGAAAACTAAGGTTCAGAGAAATGTCCCTAGTGCTATAGAGCGACAGCCGACAGAGTGGAACCAGGACTCTGACATTTGAAGCTCCACTCGAACAGTTCTACTTTGAGACCCTGTCTTCCATGTCACTAAGAAATAGTTTGTTTTTGCCATTCCTTTTTGAAACAAAATCAATTTAATAAACTCTCTCAAGATTTAGACCATAAAGAAATTAAAAACTGAGATTTCCAAAGTTGCTAGAATCCTAAAATAAGTGAATTCTCTCTGTTGGAAGATTTTTGCACAGAAACTTCCAAAAGCACTACATTTATGGTGAGTGTCCTTTCTGAACCATTTGCTTTTTATATCTATTAACTTTAATACCTGAATTATAAAACCCGTGGAAACTATTGAAAATAACTTGAAGGGGCTTCATTTTCTGATACAGCACAATTTATCAAACAAATTACAATTTTAACTGAGGTACCATTCTAATCACTGGCAAAAATTAGTATTGTCATTAAGACTTGATAACTATTTATGGTTTCCCAAGAAGACAAACACAGGAGTAAGACACTAAAAGATAGTTATTAGTGTAATTCTAAAAAAAAGTAAGAAATGACAAACTGAACAAACTTTCACAAGGGAATGTACCAATAATTCCTGTTAAAATAGGCCAGAGAAACACAGTGTAGTTCTTTGTTATAATAGGCAAAATTTGGGGATAAAAATCTTCCTCTGGCTTCCTTTTGTGGAAGGAAAGAGAAGTGAGTACTTGCTTTAGGTTTTACAATACTTTTTTTTTTTTAGAATAAAATGTTTATTTTTGCAGATTTACCATAAGAAGCCTGATCTGACAATAAATAGACGATACATATTTTCAAAGTTGCCACTACATTAATCACAAGTGGAAGGAAACTCACCATTCCTGATTCTTAGCTCACCTGCAATGGACTGAAATGGGTCCATCTTGGCCAAACTGCTCTTTTGTCTTGTGAACTTGGCCGATGAAGTCAATAAATCCTTCTCCAGACTTTGGCACGCCTTGCTCTGGCCAGTCAGTGAACTGGAACTGTCTCACTGTTCGGGACTGACCGTCCTTCAGGGAGAAAGCCACACCCAGCCACAGAGGACGTTGGGAGGGTTCAGCCGCACACAGACACAGTAACAAACATGATGGTTTTTCCAGAAAGAAAAAAGTGAGGAGTGGAGAGGGAGGAGGAGATAGAAGCATATTTAATTAGAAGCTTACATTCATATATTAATGTCTTATTTGCTTAGGAACGCTGTCTCCATTCACATATTAACATGGCAATTTTTTCTGCTCTCACAATTCCCACCTCAGAGAATAGAGTCATTTAGTTCCTATATCAGTACATGTTTTGAGACCCAAAGTTTGCCTCTAAAACCCAGGTGGAACCTATGTACTCTTTCAAAAATTTGTGAATCCAATCACTTCTTAATATTGAAAGGAGCATCCAGGCATGTCATCGAGAATGGACAGTTTGCTATTGACACAACTTTACATCTGCCGGTTTTGCTTATTTCTAGCATTGCGAAATGACAAACAGTGACATGGAAAAGATCTGACACAAATTAGGTAGCTGCTGTTAACCCGGATGGCCCACATGTTTCAGAGGCATACAATTTCCAGACAATGGCAGGATATACAACATGTGCCTTGTGACCGACTATGCTGCTGAGTAGGAAGTGAGGCATCCCTCAAATAAATCAGAGAGATTGCTAGCAAATAAATGCCCTATTCTCCAAAAGGACTCTTTCTGGCTGACCATGGGAATTAAGGCGTGTAGGGTTTTGTTCTTTTTTTGAAACTCAGACAAATCAGAACACGAAGAGGAAACAGGCGATGAAAACATGACTTTCTTTCCTACAATGATTAGCAGGCAAAACTGCTTTGACTCATGAAGTATAAATCATTTGAAAAGAAGATAGGAAGGCATTGCTGATTCCTTCTGGAATTTTACAATATTTTTGGAAGCACAACAAAAGCAGGAGTTTCTGTTTACAGAAGCTGGAATAACAATTATGCCCATCATCTATCTCCCCAGGATCTGTTTCTGGAAAAGGTTTGAAAAGCCAGAGGTGAGAAAATGCAGACCTGTTGTCCGCTGAATGTTCTTTCTGACCACAGTTGCTTTCAACAGCAAGAAGAGGTCTTCAGCACAAACCCTTCCTCTTCAGAGGAGAGACCACCTGGCTGCACTTACAGGCTACCTGTTTAACAACACGCTATCCTTAAGTGCCAACTTGCTTTCTAAACTGGGAAGTTGAGATTAGAAACACACTAGGAGCACAGACAGCAAACGTTTTGGCAGCTAGGAAGATTATTCAATCACAGGAAGCCTTTAAAAAGCAAACAAAGGCATGCCCAAATTTCTGCTTCACTGTTTGAGTACTATGATTAGATTTAATTTGGGCAGGAGAGGAGTGGTGAAGAACATATCTCTGGCATTTATAGAGCCTGGGTACAACTCTTTTATCATTAGAAATGGTTGCTGAGTTTGCTTAGAATGCAAGTAACATTTTCATTCAGGTATCTTGCTCCAAATTCTGAAAGGCCATTATTATTAGCATTAATTTTTAAACAATGGGGTGGGTCACTAAGGCATGCTTACTTGGGCAGCTCAAAAACGACACCTAGGAATTTAACTGCTGCTGCCTTGTGCACACTTTCAGAGTAGTTACTAGTAAGACTTCAGATTTTCTAGCATTAACAGGTCTGTCACCTGAGTCAACTAGCCTGCTAACCAAGTTCTTTCACTTTAGGTCAGTGGTCGGCAAATTGCAGCTCGCGAGCCACATGCGGCTCTTTGGCCCCTTGAGTGTGGCTCTTCCACAAAATATCACAGCCTGGGCGAGTCTGTTTTGAAGTGGCATTAGAAGAAGTTTAAGTTTAAAAAATTTGGCTCAAAAAAATTTCAATCGTTGTACTGTTTATATTTGGCTCTGTTGACTAATGAGTTTGCCGACCACTGCTTTAGGTCAACCGCCAGGTTCTCGGCTTTGGGGATTATCGGACAATCTCTAAATGTGAGTACTGATTTAGAAAGCAGCTTTCCAGAGACAAACAAACAAACAAAAAAACAATGGATCACATGAATAGTTTCACACTGGAGTTTTACTCGACACACCCAAGTTCCAAATATAAGGCAGGCTTTGGACTGACCCTCTTTCCCCCAAGATGTATTTGTAATCACGGTTGGAGAGTGGCTAAAGGCAAGGATATGAAAGTTTCTGCACAGAACATCTTACATCAGAGCTGAACTTTGGACTCAGCAATCTAGACAAGAAATGCAGAATGCAAATTAGCCAGCAAGGGTCATGGGTGCACAGCTCTCACGGACAGACACATTAGCACACCGAGGAATAAACCACGCCAGCAATCAAATTAGAATGTGCAAAGCTTGTCAGATTCCTCTAAAAAAAGCCATTTGTTCTGCGGTTTTAAAATCATACCAAATTAACCTCCAAGCCCACATGACCTACAGGGCTTTGCAAAAACAACAACATATTTACAGCCTCAAGTAATGAAGAAGTCAAGGAAGTTCCAAAGAGAATGTGCTGAGAAGGTGAATATCAGCGCAGCCAGCCAATCAGTAAACGCTTCCCAGCACACATACGCACCAAATGCAGTCTCAGAGTTGAGCTGCCAGATGTTACATTTGAAAGGAAGCCAAGCTGGGTTTGTGAGAACACTTGCCAGACAGAAGAAAGTTACTCTTACATTAATAATCATCATAATAAAAAGTCTTCTAGGATGGGTGATCTCTTTTCACTAGGGCATATGGCCACGGGCCAATGTTTCTCCCAGAGAAGCACTTGAGACCAGTGGTCGCCAACCGGTGGTCGGCAGCCTCCTGTTGGTCTGTGAGGTCTGAAAGGTTGGCGACCACTGCTTTAGACTACTTTTCAGCTAATGGTTGAGAGCATAAGACTGTGCCAACTTACCCTGGCATCTGTGACCTTGAATTCTCTTAGGATATATTGTGGCATGTTGTATTCAGCCATGGGATCTACAACAAAGTACTGGTATCTTGCAGATCGTTCTGCTGGCCAGTATTGGTGACATTTCTCCTGAAAGGAGAGGCGATTCATGTAAACTATACATGTCAATAAACTTTGTCTATCATCTATATATCTATAGCATCTAGTTATCTATATATTTCTCTAATTAAAATTCAAGCCCATTCTAGTTGCATGTGACTCATTTTTTTTTCTTTGAACCCATGAGTTTCCTGAGGATAGGGAAATCCTATAATTTAATCCTTGCCCATGGCATCAAGCACAGTACTTGAAATATAATAAATAGCTGGAATATATATAATAAATAGCTGGTAATCTATATCTGTCAAAGTGAATACTTCGATAAGAATAAGCATATTCATTCCTACAAGTTATTCAAATAATTATATCAGTCCTTGGGCATAATGCTGGTCCTGTCAATCACATATTGCATCACTTTAGCAGACCTGGACCATTGTGGTTTGGGATGAAGAGAACCATCAAGTATGAGCGGACAAAAACCTCTGAATTGATTCCTAGACAGCCCAGGCAGTTTTAATGACTTAATGACCATGTAGAATAATCAAGTCATTTTCCTAATTCTTTTTCTCTCTCTTTGGGCCCTGAAAAAGCTGGGTTTCAGACATATTTCTACAAAGAAAAGAGAGAGAGAGAATATCTCAAAGATAGCAAAATGCTTACTTGTAGCTATTGCATTTAAGAGGTAAGTCTTAATGTATCTCTAAGACTATTTTCTGAGTATTTTCAGAATAATAATTTTTTAAAAATGTTTTTTTATAAAAACTATGTAAATTTCCAACACTTTATTCAATGGGGGAAAATGGTGAGCACGTAAGAATTTGCCTAAAGGAATGAAAGTCAAATTACTTCCTAAGAGATGTGATGGCCCCTTTGCTCATGAAACTCCAGCTTGTCCAGAGTGAAAGGAAATAAGGATGTGCTGAGAGCTGGGGCATAAGTTAGGGGCATCTATTTGTCTTTTTGATTGTGTCTCATTGAAAAAAGAAAACTAGATCTTTCTTCAAAACACCAATGAAAGAACTGGATGTGGCTTTGTAAATTAAAATCCGACCCAGCATAATGAGTGGCCCAATGTTTTAGGAGTACCCTGTCAAAGAAATGGCCCTGGCACTCGCGTTCTTGACATGAAACCCTCACTTCTCTACGAAGAAAATGTCTCAGGAGGAGACACTCACTCTGCCCATCTCACGCAGCTTGGTGAGCATCACCACGATGGTGGAATTGTGTTCCCAGAGCATCCGCCAGAAGTCTTCAGTGGTCTCCGCCAAGGGTCCCTGGGTAGCAATGTAGGCTTTCTGTTGTCTGAATTACAGAGAATGAAAACAGCATGTTAAAAAAAAAATCAGAGAACACACAAAGGTTCACATTTGCTATGTAAACATCCAACCCAGTAATAAAACTGAAACTATATCATTGATGCAATTGCAGTAAATGTCCATTAAGATTGTATTATCAAAGAACATTTATTACATTTTGGAAACTTAGCAAAAGAAACGGCTTTGTTAATATTATGATGTATGTCTATCATTATTATTTAAATTTTAGTGCCACATTAATAGCTTAATGTCATGTGCATACAAATCGTTTAGGAAACAGTTGGACATCAATTTAAAGACGTGACTTTTACAGAATCTATTACATTTATGAAATATGGCACAAAACAACTTTTTTATTAACTCCTTCTGAAGGAAATGTGCAGGAGACCAGATTAACAACTCCACGATGGCTTCTTCTTACTTCTATCCAAAACAATAGAAAACAAGTATCACAGGATTGACTGCTGACCTATGCAGAAAAATAATGCTTTGACTTGAGATAAAATTCATTCTGGCTATGAAACTAGGACACATGCAAATATCAAGGCTTCAGATTGTCAGGGGAACAAGAGTATATACCTGTATCCATCAATAAAACTGGCATTGATGTAATCAGATCCTTCTACTCCTCGGATAGGCTGCAGGCATACCCTTGTGGATTCATATGGCATAATATTAACAAGGCGATTTTTGAATTTATTACATGGAAGATTGGCACTGATGAATCTTGAGGTGTGAGCTTTAGAGCTGGCTAGACGCTGTTGAATAGAAAAAAAAAAGGAAAAAATCTCAAAGATAATTTTAGCCTATGGTTTGAATGCAACATACCTGAGATTTCCTCTTTAGATATAAAGCTTTGGTTTACTTCAAAGTAAATGATGCATCTAACTGCATCAATTCAGTAGGCTATATGAAGTCCAATAGGTAGACTGCCTTTCACGTCTACCTAATGGACTTAAATATAGCCTACTGAATTTTTAAATATTATGTTCTATGGGTATCACTTCTCAGTTTAAATTAGGGTATAAAACAGCTCAAGGTATTAGGAAACAGAATAGAAGAGGAAAAGAGGAAGAAAGTGTTTTATAGTCTGACACCTGAGGGAAGGGAAAGTCAAGTGAATCTTGTCACTTGACACATTTGAAAGGGTCAGAAAGGAAAGCCAGTACTCAAAGACGATCAGGGAATGACTTGCTCCTGAATTACCACATCACCCCTGATGTCATACCTTAAATTCAAGCTCCATTCCTGTCACATTCTCTCCTGTCTCTATTTGTGTCAGCTTCTGAATGTAGGCATACAGGTTTCTCGCTGGCACTTCGGTATTTCCACAAGTCACTGCTTCCAGCAGCGCATCGTGGATAAAGATGTACTGGTCTTCTGTTTGCACCATGTAATTCCTCTGGGCTCTCATTAAAGTTACATGGCCATAAATATCTACAGTTTTTTCATGCTTTATTCTTTCTAACATGGCATCTATTACAATGAAACAACCAGTCCGACCAACTCCCGCACTACAAGAAAAAACAAAGGAAAAGTTTTAAATAAATCTTTTAGAAAATTAACATGTAATACAAGCATCTTCATTATTCTTGTGAACTAGGTTTTCAATACATTAACTCTACTCAGATTGCTATTATGATGATTTTGGAGCACTCTAAAGTCAAGTATTATCAAGTCATCATAACCAGTGGAGAGGAAGCATTGTACCAAGTGAAATTAGTTTGGTGTCAACATGTAAAAATATTAAATCCATAATTACTATGCTCTTTGATCACATAATACAAACTAGACATTATTTTGAAACTATAATAAAAAAAAGAAAAACGCCCCACTATCATTTAGGCTGTTTATACTAGAAAATATTTTTAAACGGTCAATATCTAACTAGGCTCTGTATATTTTTGCAAACCATCTCAGGCTATTTTAGTTCAATTGACAAAAAAACAAACAAACAAAAAACAACTAATAAATCACTCGACTTATATTTTCATATTTTAAAAGTCTGCAAAAAATTATAAAACCAACCTACTTTGAAGTGAAGTGTGTAATTAAAATAGTAAAATGTTGTTGCATACTAAAAATAGTGCTGGGTATTCTCAGTGGAAAAAATCCCTAATGGAGATCAAGCCCTAAAGAGTGTGGGTGTGTTTCTAGTTCTTACTCCCTTTTCTTTCAGAGTTGTATATATTTTGAAATTCCAGGTGAAATTCCAGTATTCTCTGTGGGAAAATAAAAACTCCACTCTTTGTTGGAAGACATTCCGAGCATTTTATGAACTCCTTCCCTTTCGGATTTTATGGGTCATTTTTTAGTTGGTAGAAACTCATTCAAAGAGGAGGAGGTAAGAGAGTCAACAAAGCACAAAGACAAGATCTGCTGCTGCAAGGAAACAATCTAATCTACTGAACTGGATCACAGGGTCAGGTAGTAGAAACATTGGAATTTCCTCCTATGTTGAAAAAAACAAAATAACACTCCTGTATTCTTAAATCTCAAGGGGAGCCTTATTTATCTCTTATTTTATTGAATCCTTTAGGCTGAGTCTATTTATGTGTCAAGTATGCTTGAATAGAAATCATGGATGGTTACCTGGCTGGGTAACATGAATCAATAGGTATATGTATATATATATCATCAGCTTAGATACCATGCATCAGACGGCCTCCTTCAATCACTACCTGCCACTGTCTCCCATATGTGTTTATTTATTTGTGCATCTGTCCATCTCTTTATTCAATGAACAATGAAGTACTTTGCTAGGTAACAGAGGGGATACAACATTAGAGACGACTTAGGTCCTACCTTAAAGTTCTCAGAGTCTGCTCTACATAACTATTTATAAGACAAGAAATAAAGAATATCTGGGGAGAAGGGTGACATGTCATTTGCACCAAGACTAAAGAACAGAAATGATGGTGAACTGAGGTGGCAGGAACAGTAAAAGAGAAGGAATGGCTTTTGCAGTCGTACTGCTGGCTCTGGGTGCTCCATGTGACACTTTCTAGACCTGGTGAGGCACCGATGCAGGGAACATACAAGAACTCCAAATGAATGAGTTTAATGAGCATGAGGGCGCCTGCGTCAACTTAAATGTCAAGTTCTCTCCAGTGCCAAGTAGCTGCAAGGTGGTGAGACTTCTGCAAAAAGTAATACTTTTAAACTACTGAGTACAGACCAAATCCAGCTTCCATAGAGGAGCCCTGAAGTTTGTGGACGAGGTTACATGGGCTGATGATAGGACCACTATTTAAAAATTGCTTACATCTCTTCATGTCCTGGCAGGCACAAAAAATGACTGTCAGTATCTAGTCAGAGAGCCTCTGGGTACTGATTCTAAGACTCTAAGGTTTAAACCACAAAATGACATGATGTTGAGATGGAATGTAAAATACTTCTGGGACACAGAGCCTTAGAAATGATAGCACATTTCTTAGTACAAAACAGTTGAAAAAACCCATGCTCTGAGAACCACAGCGATCTGCTTGATTTAGTTGGTTCTACCACATAAACCTGTGAAATGGTAAGTTTTCCCTGATATTCCCCACCCTGACAATCTCCACACTCCCACATCCCCCAGCAGGACTCATCACCCCATGTTCTAGATTCCCTGCTGTCTTAACACTCTACTACTACTGTCCCAGTTATAACAAAGTATTAATTAGTCTGGTAGGGCCTCATCCACAACAGAGCATCTCCTGAGAGCAGAAACTGCATTTCTGTTACCTTTGTGTGCCCTGCACCGAGCATGCCCTCAGTGCTCACCACTGTTGAGGAAGTAAGTGAATGGATGAGTCACTGGCACAGGAAGGCCTCATGGGCGGAGCAGCCCACCAAGATTCAGTGAGCCTTGTGTGGAGGCAGGGCTCTCCATCAGTGAGAGAAATCCCACATTCGACCACAGTGCAGAGTCCACCTGAGGGTTGAACCACAATCCCTTGACAGGCAAGAGAGAGACAGGAAAATGCTTTGAGCCATTTCCATGTCTTAATTTCGATGTGCCATTGCATGGCCATGAAATGAAACTTAGTAAGACTTAACCTGGAAAGGGAGGCAGCCCCCATGTCTGGCAGGTTCTAAGACCATGAATCTATGTCTAGATTATGCATAGTTCTATATTCTGGCAGAAAGATACCAAAGAATCATATGTGTTTGAGTCTAAATCACGAATTGTGGGAAGACAAAAAAGAGAGAGAGAGAGAGAGAGAGAGAGAGAGAGAGAGAGAGAGAGAGAGGGAGAGATTATGACTGGAGAAAAACC
Source organism: Lasiurus cinereus (assembly GCA_011751065.1). Classification (NCBI taxonomy): domain Eukaryota; kingdom Metazoa; phylum Chordata; class Mammalia; order Chiroptera; family Vespertilionidae; genus Lasiurus; species Lasiurus cinereus. The sequence continues at coordinate 36,820,915 of JAAGEH010000226.1, forward strand.
TGCTTACTCTCCCCCAAATATAAAATATTGTTAGCTGCCCAGCCTTGGTGTTCAGTCGGAAGATGGGGAAGGAGCAGATCCTTAGAACTTGTGAGTTACTTCTTCTCTAAAATGAAGAGTTCTTGAGGGTTTTAAATGGAAGAGGTGTCTCTTAGCTTGAAGCAAGACCATGAGATTCAAGATACTTTTTCCAGATACCAATGGCTGGATGCCCTTGAGAAAGTCACTCGGCCTTTCTCCTCATTTGCTTAAATCCTGATAATTAACATAATGATAATGTGTTAATAGTGATAATTAACATAAAGAAGCAGTTACTTTGTAGGAACAGAATCCAACACCTGATGCTGACCACAAAGAACAGGCAATGTTGAATCTGGGAAAATTATGACAGAATCACCATTGGATAGATTAGGCGTTCAAAATCTTGCTTTACCCTACCTACCTCCATGAACTGCTTCCCTTTTCCTATTTCCAATAAACAATATCTAAGGTTGGAGGAATTTTCTGCTTTTACATATACTGGGTTGATAAATGAGATGGCAGTAAAATGCCTTCCTACCCCAGGGCATGGTCCCTGGGAGGCGTTCAGCAAATATGTCTATTTCCTTTTCCCTTCTGTGAGTCATAACATTTGGAAACTTCCCTGAACCCATTTTTAGTGCTAACAGCAAAGACAAACAGGGATTCAAATGCAGGCTCTGAGATGCTAAACTATAGAACCACATTTCATGGCACCGCCATGGTTTCCCATGGCTTCCTGTCACCTGGGGCAGCAACATTGTCAAATACGGTGACTTCCTTGTGGCTCACCCCTCAGTAACATCCCTTTAGTACTGTTTACTCTGAATGCAGTTTTCTTGAAAAGTCTTTCTTGGTTTCTAAGATACTGATTGAGGGAGTATGGGGAATATCAGAAAATTCTTTGGGGGTTGATGGTAGGAAGGGAAAAATTTTATAATTATCTCAAACACAAAATAAGCTGAATCATGTAACATAAATAACAGTAGCCAAACAAACAAACAAAAACACACCAAAAAACAACAACAAAAACACCTGTAACTCTATAATGGTTTATAGACTCCATGACATTTTAGAAGTTCTATCAAGTTGAAAACAAAAATCAGTGATCAACCCTAACTGTTACCTTCAGAAATCTACCAAAACTCCTTTAGATTGATCCCCAGTAAGGAATATTACCCCCATTAGATCCATGAGCTGATTATTCTCCTGTCTCTGGATTTTTCCATCTGTAGCTCTTTCCCTAATTTGAATATCTTCGCCAGCCCCCAAAATGTAGTTAAATATCCCCCAAATTCTCTTCTGCTTTCTCTCATTCCCCTTCATGGTTCAGCAATACAACAGATTTCTAAAGTGATAGCATAAGGGAAGACATCTACTTCAAACTACCCTCACATTTCTCAAGAAATAAGATTCTCAGATTAATATCTTCTCTGCTCAAATCTGTTCTCACTCAGGTCTAAAATTTAAGAACCGGCTTAGCCTGTTTTTGCCTCTTTTCCTGCACAATAATAATACATTTCTGTGCATCCAACCTTTACAATTTTATTCAACTATTCATCAGTGGTGTGCTAGAGCTGGAAAAAGCCAATCGCTCAAATAAAAATTTCTGCATATATATATATATATATATATATATATATATATATATATAGGCAATATACAAAACACATTGCTTCTTAATTATTTTACATTGATGTTCTTGAGGTGGCAAGATATATAATGGGGTGCTACTATCATTCAAGGCTGTTACATTTGTAGCTTGAAATCAGGCATGGTGGGAGTACTTACACCAAGTAAATTGCTAAACATTCCCTCTTTCCCACTCCCTGAGACACCAGTGGTTGTTACACATTATTAGTGCAGACTGACTATCCAAATTCATTCATTCCCATCACCTAGCGACAGACAGGAAAGGGCCTATTATTTTGTTCTTCCATCCACAGTTGCTATATACTCTGTCATAAGGCTCTGCAGGCTATTACCCATACATACTTACTGAGTGCTTACTATGTGTCATGCTCAGGAAAGTGGTGAGCAAAACAAGCATGGGCTTTTCCTCAGGGAGATTATAGGTTGGGTGGGGGGGGGTATTAGCTATTAAATGATCATGTGAATAAATATATTTATGAATCTCAGCAACTGCTGTGAGGTAAATGTGCAGGATGTTGGCACAATACCTTTGAAGAAATGCCATTTAAATTGATACTTGTGCTCAGTAGTTGAGTGTCAACCTGTAAACCAGGAGAGGTCATGGTTCAATTCCCAGTCAGGGCACATGCCTGGATTGCAGGCTCAATTCCTAATAGGGGGTGTGCAGGAGGCAGCCGATTAATGATGTTCTCTTGTTATTGATGTTTCTCTCTCTCCCTCTCCCTTTCTCTTTCAAATCAATATAAATATTTTTAAAAATTAAAAAGGATAAATTGATACCTGTTAGAGACTGAACTGTGTCCCCTAAAAATTCACGGTGAAGCCCCTAACCCCAGTGTGCCTGTGTTTGGAGATAGGGCCTCTAGGAAGGTAATGAAGGTTACATGAAGTCATAACGATGGGGTCTACACCCAGTTGGACTTTACAACAGTAGGAGAGGCACAGAGCTCCCCCTGGGCACATGCACGGGAGAGCTCACGTGAGGCCACAGCTGGCAGGTGGCATCTGAAGCCAAGAAGAGTGGGCTCACAAGAAACCAGCCCTGATGGCACCTCACTCTTGGACTTCTGGCCTCCTGAACTGTGAGAAAAATATTTTTATTATCTAAGACTTCTGATTTGCAGTTCTTTATTATGGCAGGCTTAGCTGACCACTGCTAGGGCAGGGTAATTTTACTGACTGAAAAGGGTAGAAAAGCTTTTGGGGAGAGATGCTATCCCAAAGGAAGTGTCCTAAAGTGGAAATAGCTTAGCATAGTTGTAGAACTAAAAAGAAAGTCAGGGAGGCTGAAAGGCAGTGAGGGAAAAAGGGCATGCTCCACATACTTATTTTCCATTTTTTTAAAGTACTGTTATAACATTTTTTATTAAACATATAACTGAGTTAATAACAGTTATTTAAAATAACTGCATGTTCATAAATAGGCAATAAACAGGAAATATGTATGTAAACGGCTAATATGCAAAGTGTCTCCTTGGAAGTTCGACTGGGAGACTGGGATTTCAATTGTTCACTATGATGGTCGCTGACCACCTGGGGGCGGCGTGGAATGAAGGAAGAACCACTGGCAGCTGGCAGCTGGGGGAAGAGAGGCCCCAGCCGGCCCTGATCTCTGGCCAGGCCTAGGGACCCTACTGGCAATTCGTGCATCATGCCTCTAGTGTTTGTTTTAAGAGTTATGGCTTTTCCTGAGCTCAATTTAAACATATTTTAAGCTTTCCCACCTCTGGTCTTTGCTAATGCAGGTCCTTCCTCCTTATCATGTCAACCTGTGATACCTACCATCCTCCCAGACTTAGCTCATGTGCTGCATCCAGGATCAAGACTTGCCTTGGTTTAGGCCTCCTTGGATCCCATCTCTCTCTCTCTCTCTCTCTCTCTCTCTCTCTCTTTCTCTCTCTCTCTCTCTTAAATGTTTTTATTGATTTCAGAGATTGGAAGGGAGAGGGAGAGAGAAATAGAAATATCAATGATAAGAGAGAATCACTGATCAATCACCTCCTTCATGCCTAGGATTAAGCCTACAACCTGGACATGTGCCCTGATCTAGAATTCAACCATGACCTCCTGGTTCATGGGCTGATGTTCAACCACTGAGTCACACTGGCTGGGTGACAACTATACTTTTTAAAAAATATTTTATTGATTTTTTACAGAGAGGAAGGGAGAGGGATAGAGAGTTAGAAACATCGATAAGAAAGAAACATCGATCAGCTGCCTCCTGCACACTCCCTACTGCAGTGGTTATCAACCTTTCTAATGCCGCGACCCTTTAATACAGTACTTCATGTTGTGGTGACCCCCAACCACAAAATTATTTTCGTTGCTACTTCATAACTGTAATTTTGCTATGTTAATGAATCATAATGTAAATATTCGTGTTTTCCGATGGTCCTGACCCACAGGTTGAGAACCGCTAGCAGGGTTGCCTAAGACCAGACCATTGGAAAACACAGATATTTACATTATAATTCATTAATTACAGTTATGAAAGAGCAACAAAAATAATTTTATAGTTGGGGGTCAACACAACATGAGGAATTGTATTAGAGTGTTGCAGCATAGAAAGGTTGGGAACCACTGCCCTACTGGGTATGTGCCTGCAAGCAAGGTACATGCCCTCTTGACTGGAATTGAACCTGGGACCCTTGAATTCACAGATTGACTCTCTATCCACTGAGCCAAACAGGTTAGGGCGCAGCTATACTTCTTTATGAGCAACTGCCTTGCCTTATTTTTTGTTTTCCGGTTATTATGTTTATACCAGTTAATAATCTCCTGGGAGGGAATGACAGCTTTCTTGTCTCTACTGCCTTTGATAGTTTCTCATGGCAACTGCCATGCCAGGGAAATTGAAGGTGCTCAATGTGAGTTGCAAGATTTAAAAAAAAAGTAAGTTTAAAAATATGAAACTCCTTTCTGAATCAATGATATATTGATATATACAGGAATATCCCCCAAAGCCCCCAGCATGGGAATATTTTGATATAAGTTTACAAAGATAGAGAGAGAGCCTCTAACTTAAGGAGATGGAAATAACCATGCTTATGCTTGCTTTACTCCAGTTGCTCAGGAATGATGAACTTCAGGCACTATTTTTTTTTTTCCTTAAGAAACTGAGCGATGAAAATTCCGAGCTTTTCAATGTATGCCAGCTTATTTTGTTTGAATTTCCAAGTTCCCATAGCAGCACATATTTTACTTCCTTCTCCAATTTACTCTATTTTTCACCCATCCTGGGTGTCTGAGTGCAGTGCACCTCTCAAAATGAAGGATTGTGGTTCTAAAAGCAAATGCATTTTTCTTTGATCCTGGAAATTCAGCTCCCCATAGCAGTGATAATGATGGAACCCTATTTAGTGCTGTTTGTTTTTCATCATTTCAACAGCCTTCAACCTGAAACATGATAAGAACAGCAAAGCTGATAAACCACCCTTATTTTTATCTGTTTTCTGTCGGGGTAGTTGCCAAGCACAGAGACAGATTTTTCTAAATAACTTTAAAAAAAGAAAAAGAAAAAAGGAGTGCATAACCCCGTGCTTCAGGCTGAGGCCAGCACAATTCAGTACATTTACTCTGTTACAGAATTTTCCAGCAAAAAGGGAAGAGGACAGCACTTTTAAATCAAGCCTAGCATCAGGCTGGTCCGTTACCCTTGAAGTAAGACCGACTTTCTAAGTTATCTTCCAGCAAGGATGATGATTCAACTAAAGCAAACCAAATTATGGACAAACTTTTGCCTTAAAGACAAGCTGAACCAAAACAAAACAAAACTGTTTCGGTGAGCGATAGACTGTGCAATCCATTAAACAAGTAGCCTACGAGGAAATTGCTATTACTTCAATATTATCATTCACCCAGTTACAGCATTTGTTTTCAATTTCTAAAAACATGATCGAGTTAGTCCCATGAGTTGAAATATGCTTAATGTCCCGTGATGTGATACGGTAGTAATGTAGAAAAGAAAAACATTAAGAGGCATAAGGGGGCTATTTTGTGCTAAACTCATTCTGGGGATATGCTTAAGAACTGGCTTTCCTGATTAATCTGATGGAGTTTTCATGCTGTCCCTTTACTGATACTTCACTGAACTGGCAAAGAAATACAATAGAATTAGGAGGTTTTACAGTACAGTTAGTTGGGTACAAAGACAGTAAAATATAGACCAAAAATCATGGTAAATATTCTGTACATATATCAGCTCATAGTTGGATTGGGTATTACACTTAGCTATGGCAAGAATGGCATTCATGAATTGCATGAATATTAAAAAAGAACATCTATGAAAATGGATTGAGCTTTATGACTATGACTAAGAATTACAAGATGAATTAGATTTTCTTTGTACTAGCAAAACTATGAAGTGATCTTGATATGGCTGGGTGATGGTTGGCAGCTTCTTGCCATGCAGATTTGCTCCTGCCATCCAGTGCGAGCCATTGGGGAGTGGGTTTCCAAAAGCATGGGAGACAGCAGAGAGGGGAGCATGCGTAGTACAGTTAGGGTAAGCAAATGTAAGGATGAGACCACCCAGACCCTTGGTCACCCTAGAAAGGAAACTTACACTGCATCCTTGTGTGGCATCCTCTGAGGAACAAAAGTTCACAACTCAGCACAGAACCTGACCTGATGAGGATCCTAGTCTAAAATATTGAGAGGTCAGGGTGACTTATCCTGACCATACTTCTTGGGGCACTTTATTTTTCCATGATAGGTGAAGGGGTGTTTCGTAGAATAAGACCACAAAAAACAAAATCCATATGTGCCTAATCTGATATTTTTGAAGCATTTTGATTAAAAAAATTTCCTCCAAAGTCTTTTGTATGATGTTGGCTCTGTCCCAACATTATCTGCCAAACACATTCCTTATTATTTTAAAAATGTGATGCTCAAAATAAATTCAGAGGCTAATATCTATATAAAACCCTAATATGCAAATAGACCGAATGGCAGAACCAAACAACCAGTGGCTATGACGTGCACTGACCACCAGGGGGTGTGCATGAAACATGGTGGGCGTAGGCAGCAGGCAGCTGAGTCTGGAACATGGTGGGCATTGGCTACAGTGGAACAAGTAAGTGAGGGTTCCAGACCAAGGCTGGGCATTGGTCACTGTCATGAGGGTGAGCCTCTGATGGTTACTGAAAATTCTTTGCTCCTGCTTGCTGTGGTCCAGCCTGGCACTCGCATCTGCTGCTGGTGCTGGAGCCACTGCTCGCACTTGCTGCCAGTGCCCGGTGACAGCCCCAATTGCTGAACACTATCAGTGGACGTAAGCAGCGGCTGCCGGTCCCAATTGCTCCTCAGTGCTTCTCCACTTCCCCCTGCTCCTGAGGAGTGATTGGGGCCGGCAGTTGCCTCTTGCACCTGCTGTATGTGATGACCCTGTTCACACATACAGCCAGTGCCAGAGCCACTGCTTGCACCAGCTGTTGGCTCCCGGCAGCTGCTGGCTTTGATTGCCCCTGAGGGCTTCTCTACCTCCCCCTGCTCCTGAGGGGCGACTGGGGCAACAGCTGCCACAACTGCTCACAGGGCCAGACCTGCTTGCACCCTGAGTGGAGCAATTAGGGCCAGTGCCAACAGTGGGAGTGACAGCAGCAAATGGAATCAGAGGGTTGTGGTCGGAGGGGCCAGGCAGGGGTGCGGAGGATGGGCTGAGACACTGGGCCCCTAGTGTTTATATAAAGGACACTTGAATATGCAATAGCCCCTCTTGTTTTACAGAGGGATTGAGGAGGTCATAAGGCATAGATAAAAACCCAACTTTGCTAGCCCTGATAAATGTTCGCTGACTTGAATCTGAATGAATGATGCTATGGAAGTATAAGGAACTACATCATTTTCATAGAGATTTTCTTTGTATTAGTAAATACCCACATCAGTTCAGTCCATATTCTATACTAGAGGCCCATTGAATGAAATTTGTGCACTGATAGGGTCCTTTGTGGCTGCCGACTGCTGGTTGGATACTCCCTCCCTTCCCCCGGCTGCCTGCCACCACCACTGGCTGGGGCCTCTCTCTCTTCTTGCCAGCCCTGCCCTCTGGTCTAACTCCTGGACCAAGTCTGGGTCAAGGGGACAATTTGCATACTACACTTTTATTATATAGGATGACACTATTAATGTCATTAAACAAGTTTTTATCTGCATGTATACTTGAATTTCTCTTGGATATGTATACTTAGGAGTAGAAATGCTAGGTCAGAGTGTAAGTTTTCATTTAACTAAGAAACTGCTAAATTGTTTTTCCAAAGTGATTGTACTCCTTTATATTCTTACTAGAGGCCTGGTGCATGACATTTGTGTGGGGAGGGGGTGTCCCTCAGCCCAGCCTGCACCCTCTCCAGTCTGGCCCCCCTTGAGGGATGTCCAACAGTCAGACAGCCCTTACACAGTCGAGAACTGCTGGCTCCCAACTGCTTGCCCTGCCTTTCTGATTGCCCTTAACTGCTTCTGCCTGCCAGCCTGATCACCTGCTAACCACTCCCCTGCCAGCCTGATTGATGCCTAACTGCTTCTTTGCCAGCCTGATCACCCCTAATTGCCCTTCCCTGTAGGCTCGGTCATGCCCAACTTCCCTCCTCTGCTGGCTTGGTTATCCCTAACTGCCCTCCCCTGCAGGCTTGATTGCCCCCAACTACCCTCCCTTGCAGGCCTGGTCCCTGCCAACTGCCCTCCCCTGCTGGCCATCTTGTGGTGGCCATCTGTGTTAGATGGTCAATCTTCATATTACTCTTTTATTAGGTAGGATAAAGGCCTGATTAACTGGTTAGGGCCAGCTGGTTTGCCCTGAAGGGTGTTCTGGATCAGGGTGGGTGTTCTCTTGGGACATGGGGTGGATGGACGAGGGGCCTGTCATGGTTTGCAGACTGGCCACGCCCCCCAGCAACTCAAGTGGATGCCCTGGTATCTGGGATTTATTTATCTTCTATTATTGAAACTTTTAGCCTGGAGTGGAGCCAAGCCTCCTGCTCACTCCTTGGTGGCAGCCATTTCTGTTGTGATTTATTTATCTTATATAATTGAAACTTTGTAGCCTTGAGTGGAGGCCTGGGCTCACCAGGGTGTGTGGAAAGCTTGGCAAAATCCAAGCCTACTTCCTGCTCACTCCATGGACGCAGCTATCTTGGTTGGGGCTTATTTACATACTCGCTCCTGATTGGCTTGTGGGCATGGCTTGTGGGTGTAGTGGAGTGATGGTTAATTTGCATATTACTCTTTTATTAGATAGGATTGTTTAGAATAAGATAAAACTATTGACATTCTGAAAGTGATACAACTACTAAGTAGCCCTACCAAAGTAATGACTCATAGGTTGTGAACTGCTCAACCCAAGAAAGTAACAGTTATTTAGATTATTATGGGTACAGCCTGTCTAGTCCACACAGCAGCTCACCATCAGCATATCAGTGCTATTACTCCTCACTCAGGGTAAGCAGAGTCAAACAAAAGATACTCAAATTTTAGCAACAGTATTTCTATTTTTTTTTTCCAAAGAATGTAACATGTTTTCCCACAGGGTAAGATATAGGGGAGAAGGGCTAGTTTTTTGTTTGTTTTTTAATATGCAATTATATCCATTTAAAAATTGGTGGCTCTATGTTTTGTTTGAGCTTTCATTTGAATTCTACAAGCTTTTATAAAGCAACTAGAGCCCCTCACAGCCTCAGGTTTGTCTAGAAAGTCATCTGAATGATTGTTCTGCTGTTTGGTCTAATTAGCATATTAGCTCTTTATTATATAGGATGAGCATCTCAGTCTCAATACAATCAATTTACCTACAAATACAGGGCCTGCATCACTTACCTATACCACCCTGCAGACCTCCAGCCATCCTCTGTGTTGGCGTCCTCAAGGGCCTGATCTGGCATCTTAAACTCACAGGTTTTTGAATTAATGCATCAGTGTACTGCTCACTGCCTCTTCCAACTCATCTGTTAACTTAGTTGTTTTTTTTTGTAGGGAGAAACTGAGACTTAGGTAGGGTTAGGGATTTGACCAAAATCACATGGCTGTTACTAGAAAAGTTGAAGCTCAAGCTCATGTCCCAGCAGTGGAGTTTTGCTGAAGACAGGTGCCATTTTCCTTAGAGTTCCCCAGATGGACCCAAAGTCCATGATGCTATCCATTTAGGACCAACAGTATTGTCCCAGAAGAAACATGCTGTCCAGTAAACTGTTCTTTAATCAGGAACATAAGCTCCCTTACTCCATTCAGCTACCCAAAGAGAAATGAATGAAATGGCTTTTAAAGCTCTGTCACAAAAGATCTTGGATCAGTTCCAAGATGGTTGTGGACTAGGTGGAAGCTACACTCACCTCCTCCTGGCACCAAACTGATTTACTGCCAAATGACAGAGCAATGAACCTGACTAACCAAAGAAGTATAGCTGAACAGGAGTGTTATAACCAATGATTTACAGAAGAAGCCACATAATATCATAAAAGTGGAGATAGGGCGAGGGCTGGTTCCTGCACCCACGTACAGCAGTTGAGATCCTGGAGGGTTACATCAGCAGCAAAAGTCCCTAGTGAAGAGTCTCCCCACTCCTGGATCCCCAACCCAGAGCTCCAGGGCCAGGAAGAGGAGCCTGCATAGTATTTGGCAGTGAAAATCAGCAGACTCTCAGTCATCCTAGAAGAATAGAGTCTGCTAGAAACCCGGGTGCTCTCTTTAAAGGGCCAATACACAAGGTCTTTCTCTCTGTCACTGACCCAGATATCTGGAGGACCTGCCACTGAGATCCCTGTCCTGTATCTCTATCCCACACCGCCCTCAAGTGCCATCTTCCAAGGCTTGAGCACCCCTATTACTACAGCACCAGCTGGGAAGTGCACTAGCCTGGACCTCCAACTACTGGTAACACTATCTGCCAAGCTCAAGTCCTGTAGAGAGGACTGTTGGGTGCTCCCAACAGGGACCTCTGATGTGCTCTTTTCCTGGAGGAGCTCTAGGCAGACACTCGGACATCACTGAGCTGTGTGGCTCTGGAACACTAGCCAGTCTTGTAGGCCTCCTGCAGACTCAGCCAGCACCAACCCCAATGGGAGACTGTTTTGATCTGTTCTCCCAAATCCCGATGGCTCCACTTCCTGGAGCATGTCTCCCTCAGAGGCTCTTGTCCAGGACTTGGGAAGGCAGTGAGCTGTGCAGCTGGCTGTGGAGTAGGGGCAGCATGGGAGTGGGGGGACAGGTGAAGTACTTGCCTCCCTTCTGCAGGCTAGGCCTGTGCCACCTCCAATGGAAGACCACTTTAATCTGTCCTTCCAAGTCCCCGTGGCCCCACCCTGCTGAGCTCAGCCTCACTGAGGGATTGGAGTAGCTGGGACTTTGGAGTGCTTCTGCTACGAACACAGATGGGTGCTGGGTTCTGGGGCCTGGAGTGGGGGAAACCATCTTTACCATCCTGAGAACACACTGGCACCACTATCTCCAAAGGGAGACATGCTTGACCTGTCCTTCTGACTTTTAGTGGTTCAGGCCTACTGGGCAAAGGGACCAGATGGCTACACCCCATCTGAAACTGCAGTGAGATGCTTCTAGGGGAATTGGGTCAAGGACTCAGGCGGAAAATGGCTCTAGAGTAGGGGGCACTTTCCCCCACTGAGTGCCTGATGTGCTGCCCCCAAGTATAAGACCCACTAGTCCAAGGGGTAAGAAACTTCTGTGCTGACCCTTGGACCATATAATATCCATGGAATCATTTGAGTCTGGCCCTGCCAAAGCATTAGGGGTGAATTTATTAAATGTTTGACCAAATATAGCAGGCTAATTTTTAAGTTGATAATTTTGTATAGTCCTCAAATGATGTTATAAATATCCAAATGATCCTTGGCAGAAAAAAGATTCCTCACTTGTTCTAGCCTCCAAACATGGGTCACCCCACCTTACCAAACTCTCACCTTGTGGAAGAGACTGTGGGTTGAGGCCAGGCTGGGCCCACTCTATAGTCTTTCTCCGGAAGGCTCTGGAGGAAAACCAGGCAACCTCAGTGGGTGGTGGAGTAGACAACAGGTGGAGGGAGCCTTGACCTTGTATTGATCTGTCCCAGTTCAGAGCTCAAGGAAGCCTACCCTTGCACAGAGCTCGACCCTCCCCCCACCCACCCCATGCACATCTGGGCCCAGTAGACATAGCTACAAACAGTGACTAGCAAAGTAGCTCCAGACAGGTAGGCCAAGGCTGGTTATACACAATATCTGATATCAACCTGTACCAGAACCTGCCCAAATTGATCCAGAACCAACACAACCAGTGGTGGCCTTAAGACCACACCACAGCTTGACCCAACTAACCATATAAGCGGCACACCCAAACAGGGAGTCTAGTAGGTACCAGCCCTGCTGAGAACAATTCTGCCTCTGGGGATAGCTCCTGCAAGGGGAGTCATACATGGTCACTGAGGTCTATCCTTATAGTAAGCTAGCCTGAGAGTTAATCTCAACGGCCAACAGCACTTAAGATTCAACAACAACAGGGGGGCACACATAGCCCATATAAGAAACATTCCTGGAGCATCTAGCACAGGTAATCTGAAAGACTGTGCCACTGAGTCCTACAAGACACTGACATCATAAAACAATCATGACAAGTTTGGGAATCATAGCAAATCTATCTAATACACAGATATACACAAAGACAGACAAAATGAGAAGACAAAGAAATATGCCCCAAATAGAAGAGCCAGAGAAAATGCTCCCACAATAATGAAATGAAATGGAAGCACCCATTTCATAACAGATGAAGAGTTTGAAACAATGGTTATAAGAATTCTCTAGGACAGCGGTCACCAACAGGTGGTCTGTGAACCACTGGTGGTCCATGGAGTCTGAAAGGTTGGTGACTGCTGCTCTAGGACCTTAGGGGAAGAAAGAATATTTCAGTGAGAACTTAAATGAAAAGATAGTAAGTACTAAACATGACATAGAAAAAATAAAGAACCATTTGGAAATAAAGAATACAATGTCTGGAGTGAAAAATATACTAGAAAGAATAAACAGAAGAGTAGATAAAGCAGAGGATCAAAACAACAATCTAGAGGACCAGATAAAAGGAAATATGGAAGCAGAGCAAGAAAAGGAAAAAAATCATTTTTAAAAATGAGGAAAAGTCTAAGACCTCTGGGACAGCATCAAGCATACCAACTTCTGCATCACAGGGGTATCAGAGGGTAAAGAAAGTGAGCAAGGGATTGAGAATTTATTTAAAAAATAATGGCTGAAAATGTCCTTAAACCCGGTGAAGGAAAAAGACACACAAATCCAAGAAGCAGGAAGAGTCCAAAATAAGAAGAACCCAAAGAGGCCCACACCAACACACATTATAATTAAAATGACAAAGGTTACAAACAGAGAATTTAAAGAGCAAGATAAAGACAGTTGGCTACCTACAAGGGATTTCCATAAGGCTGTCAGCTGACTTCTTAATAGAAACACTTCAAGGTAGAAGAGATTGGCATGAAATATTCAAAGTGATAAAAACTAAGGACCTACAATCAAGACTAATCTCCAGTAAGGTTATCATTTAAAATTGAAGGTGAAATAAAGAGCTTCCCAGACAAAAAATAAAAAAAAGTTAAAGGAGCTCATTACCACCAATAGACATGAAAAAAAAAAAGCTTAATGTCGCTAATCATCAGAGAAATACAAATGAAAACCACAATGAGCTATCACCTCAGACCTCTCAGAATAATTATCATTAATAAATCAACAAACAGCAGGTGTTGGTGAGAATGTGGAGAAAAGAGAATCCTCTTGGCAGGAACGTAGATTGTTGCAGCCACTGTGGAAAACAGTATGGAGTTTCCTCAAATAATTAAAAATTGAACTGCTTTATGACCAAGCGATTCCACTGGTGGGAATATATCCAAAGAGACCTGAGCGTGGATTTGAAATAATATATGCATCCCTATGTTCTTTGCACATTATTTACAATAGCCACGATTTGGAAGAAACCCAAGAGCCCATCAAAAAGTGAGTAGATAAAAAAGCTGTGGTACATTTACACTATGGAATACTACTTGGCCGTAAAAAAGAAGGAAACATAACCTTTTTGAACAGCATGGATGAACCTAGAGAGTATAATGTTAAGTGAAATAAATCAGTGAAAGACAAATGCCATATGATTTCACATATATGTAGAATCTAATGAACAAAATAAACACAAACACAATAGAAACAAACTCATAGATACATAGAACCAACTGACAGCCGTCAGAAGAAAGGAAGGTTGGGGGGCTGGGCAAAAAAGATTAAGAGATAAAAGAAAAAGACATAGATAAAACAGTATGGGGATTACCAGAAGGAAAGTAGTGTGTGTGTGTGTGTGTGTGTGTGTGTAAGATAGCAAAGGAGCAATAAATGGTGGTGGAAAGATACTTGAGCCTACAAGGCAGTATGCAAATGATGTGTTACAGAGCTGAACACTTAAAATGTGTGGTTTTTATTAACCAATGTCATCTCAATACATCCAATTAAAAATTATCTTCAGTATCTGGCTATGTATTAACTATTTTGGCTATATATTAGTTGTATTGAAGTCAGCTCTATTTCAGATAGATGGATGGCTTTCATAACTGTAGTCTTCACACATGATGACTTCTTAATTAATGAAAACTAGTATCAAGTGTATTTAGAATGACATATTGGCCATGTTTCAGGATGGGAGACTAGAGAACAAGGTTTACCTCTCATGCAGGGTAATAGCAGGAGATCGAAAATGTACTCATAATATTGTGACACCAAAGAGATGGAATCTAATCAATAAATACAAAATGAGAGATTTCTCTTTTATGTATGAATCACCCTGCAATATACCACCAGGCTTTTATGAATTACACATCCATCCAAGGGATCTCTATACATCCTCATGTGTGTTAACACAGATTCCTGGGCTCTGCCCCAGAGATTTCAATTTAGTATCTCTGGTGTGGAATCCAAGATTGTGCATTTCCAAGAAGCTCCAAGTGATGCTAATGCTGCTGATCCATAGGCCATACTTAGGATAACACAGATAAAGTAACACTTCTCTTATAATATTTTATATGTAAATGACAGCAAAAATATGTATAAAATATACTCCTAATAACATATGCATGTGTGTATACTAGTATGTGTCTTTTTATAATTAAAAAAAAATCTTGATCTAATTAAGACTTCAATGCAAGGATCAGACTGCAAAGGCTATTTAAAAAAATTTTTCCTTTTTTTTTTTAAAGACCAAATACTTTACTAGGTCCAGATAACTTCAAATATATGAAATTATCTTATAATAAAACTCAGATGCCAGAAGCCCATTTTGCAAGTTTTTTTTTTGTAAGAAACAACCCCAATAGGAGCAAATCAGAAAGACAGAAAGAAAAACACATAGGCAATAGAACCATGATTGGAAAGACATAATACAAAGATAACAGAACTATTTTTAAGCTTCATTTTATGACCAGGGGCACAGAAAAATAGTTTGAAAAAGGAAGTTTTCATGCTGATTATATGAAATCAAAATCACTATTCAAAGGCAGCAGCATTTAAAAAGAAAACGAAGCCTACAATACATTTCAGTGTTCTTTCAGTCTGGGAATATTGCAAAATACATTGCAGGTACAGCTGGGAAAACTCAGTGATACCCTGTCCAGATCTCAGCGATTAGGTTATAAAAATATTTTCACATTCCTGCAGATGTCTAAATTCCTTTCTTTGCTAGTGATTTTAATTCAGAACTCATTATTGATAGCTATTTGTTCTGATAGAACCTAATTGCTCTTTTACCAGGCCCAGCTGCAAGCAGGCTGATAATTCCTTTCCCTTATAGAGTATATTACATATAAACACAGGCAGGAAAAAAAATAACCAATTAACTAAATACATATGCATAAAATGATTCATTGAGAGTGCTGATCAAGTAATGCATCTAACTGCAACACAGGTCAAAGGAAATTACCACACTTATAGCTTACAGTATTGAATATAATTATATGGAAAATTCGTAAGCATTAAAATATATAGATGATGAGTGGTAGCAACTGAAAATTTACCCTTTTGTTAGAGAAACATAAATTACTACATTTGAGTAACTGACAGGGCATTTAATCTACTGAAGGAATAACTAAAGGATTGCTTTCTGACAAGCTGTACACGGAGGCCTGCCATAGCTGACACCAGACCGGAGGAATGTAACATAATGTGGGATCATTTTGCTGTGCAGATAATCCTTTCTGTGGAGGGGAGTTTCTAGGGACCCACCAACTCTTTTCCCTACAACCCAGTCACTGCTGTGGTGAGCTGCTTTCCCCAACTTTTCTGGAAGGGATGAATACAAATCCGTTCAAGTCAGAGCTATCTCCTCCGGAAGATTCTCTTCAAAGGCAATGCCTCATTTTAGTAGCTCCTCAAGAGATCCAGGCACAGCTTGGCAATGTTCACTCTATCAGATGTCTTGGCAGCCTCGCTCACTGAGTCTGTACCAATTTGGGGACCCCAAGCTGTCTTTCTTAGTGGACTGGAACCCCCAAAGCGAGGTAAACTACTGGCTGGATTCAACAGAGACCACATAAATAGCAAATACACTGCATCTGAGAAGAGCAATAGCTCGTTTTATTTCCTCTCTGTCTGTTCCGGAAATGGAGAGAATGGGGTGATCAGGGATGAGCAAACTGCTCCTTAGCAAGGAACCCATTCAAGGAAAATGAACTTTTTCTTAACATCAGGGACACTACATGGTGCTTCCCTTTCTAAGGGCACTAAATGCTTCTCTGTGAAGACTTAATCTACCTCATATAGGGAGAAAGATATTCGGAATGGGAAGTTACTGCCCTGATAACTCCCTTTCCATTAATACCAGACATAATGTTAATTAGCATGGAAACCCCAGACTCAACATTTACAAGGCCTTATGTAATGAATGTAAAGTGTGATATGGGGCTGGAGGTGCACAAAATCTGTTCCGTAGCCTTCTCCCAGCCTCTCCCCACCTAATCAGCAATGGAAACGATTTTATTTGGCATTTAAGAGTAATGCTACTACCACATGTTGTTGTTATTGTTATTATTTTTACTTCCACAGCACAGATTATACCATTTGGAATTCATGCCTGGCTTTGCCTCTGGTATAGTTTTAGATCGTGACACTTCCCTGCCATGGGCCTTATTCATCAATATCTATTCAGTGTCTTTTTCAGGTGTGGCACAGTTCCAGGGGAGAGGGATGTATAGTAAACTCTTACACATCATCTCGGAACTCCTATCTCCAGTGGTTGGACATTACAGTCCAGGGAGAAAAATTCCAATGTTTGCTCATGGATTTAACACCATATTTTAAAAGCCCTCCCCCCTTTTTTTCTTTGATGATTCAATTTTTACTGATTAAAATAATTTAAAAATTATCAAATTACTGAGTTGATGAAACTATGTATTTTATTTCCACATAAGCATGGCAGGGAAAGTAGTTTCTGATATATCATATTTATTTTATGAGTCAATTTGGCAAATGGAAATAGTGTGAATTTTACAGGTTCAAAACCTGGCTCTTCACCTGCAAGCTGTGGATATTAGGTCATCTAGTTATCCTCCCTGAGCCTCAGTTTTCTCAACTGTAAAATGCAAACACACTTAAGGGCGCTATAAGGCTATTGTTGGTGAAATGCCTTTTCCTTAATGGCTTCTTGATTATGTTCATTTTCTTACTCTCCTTTTTCCTATGAACTGAAGTTGTAGAGTTGAATATACTTCAGTTGGCCTAATGGCAGAGTAGATCTGCAGCTTTCATATTCTTGCATGGTTTATATTAAATACTTGTGCTAATGAATTTATAAAACTAATATTCCATTTTATTTCCTGATATATACCCTCTCAGAAAAAAAATATGTACAATTGAATCAGATTTTAGACTTAAAGGTTCTCAAAGTGCAGCCCCATGACCGGCAGCATTGTGCATCACTTGGTAATTTGGACCACCTGCACAAGCTGGTCCCTTAAATTTTATAGATGGAGAGACTGAGCATCAGAGAACCAATCCTCAGGACTGAAATAAAATCTCTCAACCTCAGATGTAGTGCTTTTGTGTAGAGTTCTTTTTTCTTCCCCTTATCTCAAAGTAGTAATTACTGTGTGTTCCATCATTCCTTCCTTTCCATATGCATATAGATATCTGTATGCATTATCTTATTGATCTCCATTTAACCAACTTAACCCAAACTTCCCCTTTCCTCCAAAATCAGGCTATTTTCTAGGATGTCTGGCTCTTTTGTGGAGTCATGATGCTTATTTTAAAATAACCAGTTATTTTAGTTAAATAATCTGGTTAAGTATTAAATAAACTGGTGAGCTATTGCTACAAAATGAAAGGGCATTGTTTCTACAAAAACTAAGTTAACCTGCTTTGGGAAGATTTACTAGAAGTGTCTTGTGACCCATCACCACACAAAATTACTGTTGAATTAGATATTGATCAGAAACCTGTAAATAAATAGAAAATATTCTATAAAAATTTAGAAGGATTCCATACTTAAGTCACTACCAAACCACTACCTTTTTTCTCTATGTTAAAAACATTTAATCTTCTAATCATAGGCCACAATCAAAGAATAGTGGTTTTTTTTAAATTTTTTTGATGTTTAAAAAAATCACTTTTAGAGAGAGAAACACAGATTTGTGTTCCACTTATTATGCATTCATTGCTTGACTCTTGTATGTGCCATGACCGAGGACTAAATCCACAACTTTGGAGAATTGGGACAATGCTTTATCCAACTGAGATACCTGGCCAGAGCTCAAAGAAGAGTTCTTAATTCTAAATTGAAAAACTAATGAGTTAATATAATATATGCTTAAATTAACCATATATTATATACTTTTTTGAGGTTCTTTACTTTAACTACAGTTTTCTTTAAATGACCAAGTCTTAACTGAATACATACATCAGGTTTCTTCTGAAAGTTTTAGAGGTCTTTTGTATATGTTGTTACAAGCTTTTTGAGGGAGGCCCATTCTGCTTTATCTCCTTACTGCATAGCTTGGACTACTGCACAGGTTAGTTTTAATGAATATTTATTTATTTATATACTTTATTGAGGGTTACTGGTTAATTAGCCAGTTTCATTTGTTAGCTCAGGGTCCTGTTTTATCACCATGAGCCAAATTATCTTTTATGATGGCACTTCCTAAAGGTCCTTCCAAAGTTCCAAGCAAGGACAGTTTCATGTCTAGGTTAGTTTCAGAAATTCTCTTTTGGCGGTTCCCGAGGAAAATGAGTATTTTGTGGGGTTGAGGAACTCTGCTGGAAAGCAGCCCATGCGATTACATAAAATAACCGCAACATAACTCATGACTCAGAGGGTATACATGTTGATGAGGCGTCCCCAATTTTCTGAGTGACTTTCCTTCTTATGCTCAAATCATAATTCTGTTTCTATAAACTCATACTTCTTATAGAAACAAGAATGGGTATGAAAATCATCTATCAGATCATATATGCTGGTATTTGTTTGGGAAATGGTCAATGCACAGATTTGTAAAACTACTTTTTTTTTTCTCTTTTGTTTTCCTTTTATCTACATCAGGTAGTTAATCATTACTGAATCCAAATCTATTCTCAAAGGTTAAAAGAAGTAAGCTGAAGCCAGGAGAGTTAAATGACTGTGGTGCAGCCTATGATAAATGGAGACTTAACAAAAGTGACATGTCATTGAAAAATGAAAATGCTGAATATTTTTTTAAAAAGTTGTCTGCAAGCCAAACTTGCTAAGGACAATTTTGGGAACAAGGTCTCCAAAGAGGGAGGTGGGTTAGTCAGTCTTGAATCATTTTAACACTTGTTTCTGTAAGACTTCAGAGTTTACAGCAGTGTAAGTAACCCATTCTACTGGCATAGGAGCTCTAGGACAGGAATACTTAGCCTGGAGGCAAGAAAGTGGTAACGGGTCCCCTTTACATTAAGTCTGTCCATGGAAACTGAGCATTTATTTACCTGAGATAAGGCTGCCCAAGTTATTAAAATCTCAAATGTTGAATGGCAGTTATGTAATGGGTTTCTTTGAAAAAATAGAAAATGAGCTGTCATTTAATAAACATGGCCTGAAACGCTGGTAGCTGAAGCTGGGTGATGGGTGTTTGGAGTTGATTATACATTCTCTCTACTTTTGGGTATGTTTGAAAATGTCCGAATTCAAAGTTTAGAAAAAAACAGCCTAATTTCCCCCTCTAAGACAAAGCTCTTTCCAAATGCATGGTCCCTAAGGGAGAGAAATAACAAAGATGCTGTTCAGAACCATTAACCTAGTTTCAATAGCTAGGATGGGACCCTAAATTTCTTGTTAGAGCCAAACTGTAAAATAACACAGCTTTAAAAAGAAACTGTAAACATCAGTGATAATTCCAGAAGTGCTACTTAGTAAGACTGTATGTAGGGAAACATAGGCAGAGAATTCAGCAAAAGGCATGATGACCACCTTAGGAATTACATCTTTGTATATTATATATGCCACAAAGATTCTAAAAATGACCTCCATGCAGAATTATCTCATATTTTAAAAATGTGTTTATTCCTAAGCCTTTAGGAAATATAACCACAACAACAAAGACATACATACATCTATAGCTCTTATAATTGGTTGCATTCACAGAACTTCTTACTGAATTCTGGAAAAGGTTTTGCTAAGCTTGTGGCTTTACTATTGTGCCCTACAAACCACTAAGTTTGAGTTTAATTGAACCAAGATAACAAGTGAATTTCAGGCGGTAGTACATCAGAGAAAATAGTCTGAAGCCAGGTCAATCATTTCCAGACACACAAAAGAGGGATGAAATGTTGACTCCAGGTTAGAAAGGATTTTTGTGGTGTGCAACATAATTGGTTATGGTTTTTCAAACGTAAGTAGTGAGCATGAGTCCAGACTGAGCAAGACTCTCTGCCCGATTGATGAAAATTAGAGTTGGGTTAAGGTTGACAAAGTAAAACTTTTTAAAAAATTATACTTTTAACCTTTTGACCCACTTTACCGATTTCTTCCAATCCATGCCCAACAACCACCAATTTTTCTCTGTATTGCTAAGCTTTTTTAAAAATAAATGTTCTTAGAGTCTTTATATAAGACAGATCCTAAAGTATTTATCTTTCCCACTGATTGCCTGTGGACCTAGTTGGGACTGAATTTAAAGGTAGTCAGAAAAAATGTCTTATTATGGCTTCCATAGAACAAAATTTCTAATCATCATAATTATAAATAAGCATTTAATCTATCAATTTTTACACAGTTTTCCCTTATAGAAAAGATGCCTTTGGCAAATGACCACATTGTTTTCCACCTTCCTGAGAAATAGCAACTTAGTCAGGCAAGTGATTTGCACAAGGCCTCATAGTCTTAGGGCATCCACTCTCTTTCATTTTTCTATATACACAATTTCTATTTCTTAGCCTAAAAGTCAAATATATAGTAAAGGTCATAATTCAGAGTTTTTCTCATTAGCACACTTAACAATGAAACCTTTAAGACCCAGGAGCTTCATTTCTTACTCTTTATTTTGAAATGTTCTACTATGCGTAACCAACTTTAGGAAGACTTTGCTTTTTACTGGTGTGAAACACGCCTCATATTTTCAGAGGATCCCTGGGACATTCTTCATTTGTCCACATTAAGATCTAACACACTTGGTTCTTCATAAAATTCAGAGGCTTGCCGTCGTGACCTACTGAGGTTGTATCTTTTGTACATTCATTCTCTTTCCTCACTCAGAGCATCCAACCTGAACCTGTCTTCAAGGATAGTGCAGTAAAACAACCAGCTTCCTCAAATAATCCAAATTCAGGCAACAGCTGCAATCTTGTAAAGTCACCGCCTCAGTGACAAGAGGGGGCTCTGCCCACTTAGGCCTGCTCCTTATGGACAGAGAACACAGCAAGGAGGTGAGAAGCAGAGAGAATGTCACCCCAACTCGCTTCTCTACCAATCTGGTGGTAGTTATGAATCCAAAACAAAACCACCCAGGAAATAAAGGAACCGAGTGACAATGGCAATAGATTGTCCAAAGAACCTGTATTTTGGGCTACACTTGGAGTTTTGCTCTTCTTATCCAGTCTCATGAAGGAAATTCACATTCAAACTAACTGGGCTGAGAACTGTGAAGTAGTGAGAAATACTGAGCAGGCTCACCAGTGTCACATTTGGGCAGAAAGAAAGGTTTGATACAATAACATGGAGTCCAGTGGTTAGTAGATGCTTAAGACTCCCTCCTACTCCCCCCGCCTCTCACACACACATCTGGAGCATGTTCTGTGTCCAGAAGGAGCCTTTTTGTTTGTTTCATTTGTCATCACTTAGTTTGTCTTCAGCACAGGCACTGTTTACACATGCAGGCTTTTATTTCAAAAGGGATTCTCTCCTGATTCTGGTGTCACTTCCTACATTTCTGCAACAAGAAATCCCCCAACAGCTGTACTTATTTTATAAACACAAATGTACCTTATTAATGCTATTTCTCAAGGCAAAGGCTTTAAAAATACTTGCTAAACATGTTTATTTATACGAAAAATATCAGAGTTTTTCACAGCTAGATTTAGGGCATATAACAAACCCTGTGAGTATGTGAGAGAAATAGAAGCAGATGGCATGGTCAAAAGCAAGGGGTTTGCAAATTCAAGGAATAGCACAAACCCAAATGGAGAAGTCTGAATGGCTATAATTGTACCACAATTATACAGAATGAAGAAGGGCATTATGTTAAGAAATACAGGGGCAGAGTCTTAACTTCCATAAGCATGCCACACAAAATGGGGATTCAGAACACGGATTGCTATTGGACAATATACCACACAGTTTTTATTTCAGTTCCAGCAGTAAAACAATATTGACAAATTTCTTTCTCTCTGCTTCCTACTTTATTCAATAGAAGAGGTAACAATAGCATCTGCTGCACTTGGCTGGAGCCTGGGATGAGGAAATTGTGGATTATGAGCCTCCCAGGCATATAGCCACTAAAACGCTCGTGCAACAGCCATGACACAGCCAGGCGACAGCTCCAGTGGGAGCGGCGGATACACAGGCCAGCACAGTGACACAGGGCAGGGCTGCCAGGACAGCATGCAAAGCCATTTTGGGTGGCCTAATGTGGTTTCCCCCATCATAGCTCCATTCCAGCTCCAGCCACTACTGCAAAGCAAGATGAGTGAATCTCTGACATTGTCTCCTCCATCCTCTTGACACTCGAGCATTTTCCGCTGCCCCAGCCTAATAACCACCTGGCTGCCTAGCACATCCAGGTTGCTCCCTGGCTCCTCATCAGCCCTCCTTATAATCGGTCTTGAAGATCTGTGATACTTAATTGGCTTTAATGCATCAAAATTACCTACTCTGACCATCTTAGTTCCAAACATAATACCGCTTGCCATTATACAGGTGCTTTCTGATTACTCTCCTAATTCACCTAGAAAATGTTAAGGGACTCTTTAGTCAAATTAATGAGAACAAAATTAAAAGGACCATAATGTAGTGGAAAACATATTGGATGAAAAAGATCTATGGGAAAGCTGTAAATCTTATTGTGCTTCAATTTATTTTTTTCCATCTCTAAAATCAAAGAGATGGAGGGGGACAAGGAGAATGGAGAGATAGTGAAGAGAGAGCAGAGCCTGGGAGACAGGGGAGAGAAGGAGGAAAGAGAGGGGAAGAAGAAGGGGGGGAGGTGAGGGGAAGGGAAGGGAAGGGAAGAGAAGGGAAGAGAGGGAGAGGGAGGGAGGGAGGGAGGGAGAGAGAGAGAGGATGAGAGAGAGAGGGAGAGGGAGAAGGAGAAGGAGGAGGGGCTTTTCTGGGAGGCTTGAAATGTCCTTTCTAGGTTTATGATTTACTTATTCATTATGAGTAAATGATACTCAAGTTTTTGAGTTAAATAAAAAGTCTATCACCCCTAATAAATCCTAAATTACGAGAGGATATAAAGGAAATATTTTTGAGACTAAAGAGTACAAGATCTCCCACTACACAAGCTGAAATTTCAGCAAAAATCAGGTAGCAGGTATGAACCAAATTAAATGGATTTTCCTCCACTTTTTAAAAATTGCCCATTTCTTATATGAACAGGAACACTGTCTTGGGGTGGACCCAGGGGCTTTGGCTCTGCTCACCCAGCCCCAGGAGGGAAATCCACAGTGAACTGAGGCAAGCTGGTCAGAATGAGAGGAAAGACTCCCAGTCCAGTACCCAGTACCTACCAGCTTCAGCCATGCAGCCCTCAGTGGGGGTTAGGGGGTTGAGGGGGTGGGAGTAGATGAGGCCACAACTGTTCCTTGCTTCTTACAGCAAGAGGTGGAGACTGTGCTGCCACCTCTTGAATCAGGGCTAGCTCTTGCCTTTCTTTGAACAAAAGAATGTGGTGGTGGAAGTGATGATGTGTGACTTCCAAGCCTCTCTATCAACAGGCCTTGTAAGCTCCTCCTTTCATCCCCAGGCCCTGGGACCATCCCTCTGAACAGGATGAAAGTCTCAGGAGACAGAGGCCTCGCTCTCCCAGCCCTTCCAGCTGACTACAAAGGAGATCCCAGGAGAGAGGCAGTGGGCCCCTGCCCACCCCAAGTCAGCCACAGAATACTGAGACACACACACAGTGGCAATGAAGCCAGAAAACTGGTTAATATTTGTAGGCAACAATGACTAAGTAATTGATTTATCCCCCATTTCAGAAAAGTGGCCAACAGTGAAGGAACACAGTTGTATTAGACACTGAAATATAACTACACTTAAAACAAATGGTCCAATGTTCAAAACTAACCCAAATTAAAACAGACAAAAACAGAGAAGGCCCAGTTTTTCATAATAATCACAATTCAAATAGACAGCTGTTTGCTTAAATGCTCATAGAGTTTAAGCAAATAGTTGTCTAGTCTTTCTTGTCAGAATAGAAGAGCATAGTTAATCCTGATCCCTCATTTATTTTATCTGTTTAGATAAAGTCTCTAAGCAACACTGTGGACTGAGGAAAGTCTTAACTACTGACTCTTGATGGACTGACTTACAAACAAGAGTGTGCTATTTTATTTTGATGTAGTCCCATTTATTTTCTCCTTAGTTTCCATTGTCCTATGAGTAGTATTGGTAAAGAAATTGCTTTGGCATATGTCTGAGATTTTGCTGCCTATGGATTCTCTTAGGATTTTTATGATTTCCCTTCTTATGTTTAAGTCCTTTATCCACTTTGGGTTTATTTTTGTGTATGGTCTAAGTTGGTGGTTTAGTTTCTTTTTTTGGCATGCATTTGTCCAATTTTCCCAACACCAAAATAAAAAGCTTCTGCACAGCAAAAGAAACCATCAACAAACCATAAGAAAGCTCACTGCTTGAGAGAACATATTTGCCAAAGCTATATCTGATAAGGGCCTAATCTCCAAAATTTATAGGGAACTCGTATATCTTAACAAAAGAAAAATAAACAATCCAATCAAAAAATAGGCACAGGACTTAAATAGGCACTTTTTGAAGAAGGCCATGAGACATATGAAAACATGCTCAAAGTCACTAATCATCTGAGAGATGCAAATCAAAACACAATGAGCTACCATCTCACACCTGTCACAATGGCTATCATCAACAAATAGACAAATGAGAATTGCTGGGGAGGATGTAGAGAAAAAGAAACCTTCGTGCACTGCTGGTGGAAATACAGACTGGTGCAGCCACTGTGGAAGACAGTATGGAGTTTCCTCAAAAAATTGAAAGTGGAACTCCCATTTGACCTAGTAATCCCACTTCTATGAATATATCCCAAGAAATCAGAAGCACCAATCAGAAAGGACTTATGTATCTCTATGTTCACAGAAGCACAATTTACAATAGCCAAGATTTGGAAACAGCTTAAGTACCATCCCAGATAAGTGGATTAAAAATTGTGGAATACTATTTTGCTGTTAAAAAAAAAAAAGAACTCTTACCATTTGCAAAAGCATGGATGGACCTGGAAAGCAATATGCTAAGTGAAATAAGCCAGTTGGAGAAAGATAATCTCACACTCATATGTGGAATATAATGAATATAAACTGATGAATAAAAATAGATCCAGAGACACAGAAGCATCAAACAGTCTATCAATCTTCAGAGAAAAGGCAAAGGAGGATGGGGATGAGGGGTAAGAGATCAACCAAAGGACTTGTATGCATGCAACCAATGGACACACACACTAGGAGTGTGGGGAAAAAAGGAGACAAATGTAATTCTATATATAATAGCTTAGACAATAAAGAGGATTCACTGTAGCAGTGCTTCCACGATGCGAAAGTACTACTGGAACAACTGTCTTGCAGTAAATAGCATTAAGAACCCATGCCCTGTTCACTTGAATTCCCTAATGGTGGCACATCTTGTTCATAAAGGTAGACTTGTTAAGTGCCAAGAGATTTTACAGTTGGTGATCAAGATAGGGAATATTTTTGGGCGATTCTTCAAGTAATGAATTAAGTTATCTATATACTTCTAAAGTAATTCTTTTTTTTTTAAATATTTTTAATTGATTTCTCAGAGAGGAAGGGAGAATGATAGAGAGCTAGAAACATTGATGAGAGAGAAACATCGATCAGCTGCCTCCTGCACTCCCCTTACTGGTACCCGCAACCAAGGTACATGCCCTTGACCAAAATCAAACCTGGGACCTTTCTGTTCGCAGGCTGACGCTCTATCCACTGAGCCAAACCAGTTTCAGCCAAAAGTAATTCTTAAGGTAAAGTAAGTCTCCTAAAGACATTCTCCTAATGTTTTAAAAAAGTATGCCATTCAAAGAAGTGTTTTCAAGTTTAAAACTTTGAGGCGGTCTCCTATTTGGATGCATACGTTCTGCCACAATCATAAGTCAGTTTTGTTGCTATAGCAGCGGTTCTCAACTAAGGGTGATTTTGCCCCTTCAGAGACATTGGCAATGTCTGAAGACATTTTAATTTGTTGCAACTGTTGGAGGTGGAGGGGGTTATGTGGGGGGTGCTACTGGCACCTGGTGGTCAGTGGCAGGGAGCTGCAAAAGGTCCTCCAATGCACAGCACAGCCCCCACAACAAAAATCACACACACAAATGTCAATGCTGAGGAGGTTGAGAAATCTGGACTGATAGGAACAATCCATTCTGGAAAGTAAAGAACTTTTTTTCAGTGCAATGAAATAATTATGACAGTATTTATGCATTATTAAAGTATTAATTAGTCTAATAGTCACTTATCTTTAGGTTAATACACACATATACATTTTGATTCTAAATCACAACTTAGAAGTAGAGCTCTCATTTCAGAAACTGTCATAGTATTGTTTTTTTGATTGATAGTAATAGAACCAATTTAAATAATCACCACACTGATAAAAATAATAAAGTAATCATAAACTATACAAAATAAAAATGACTACAAACAATAATTGGCTTCTTTCTATGTGGCAGGTACCTGGCTAATTATCACTTTACACATAATCTTATTTAATCTTTATAAATAATCCTATGAAGATTATACTGCCATTATCTCCACTTTATTAACCCAGAAATGACAGTTGTAATAAGGTTAAATAACTTGACTACCATCCTAGATATAGGAAATGGTGCAGCTGGGATTTGAACTCTCATAAGCTGATTTCATGTTCACAGTTTTCACCATCATGCTGTGCTGCCCCAAAGGGGCGTTCAGATCTGCTAAGAGCCATCTCTGTTGTGGGCTCAGGACAGTTCTGCTCGCATTTGTGTAACATACATTAAGCAAAATAGAAAATGGCAGTATGGTATGGACAAAGAGGAGAACATATGAGTCATACAACATGGGATCTCAGGCAGATTCTCTACTTACTGGTTGGGTCTTCAGTCAAGGTCTCGGGGTCTCAATTTCCTGATCTGTACAGTGAGGATAGCAATAAAACACACCTACCATTCTTGTCATAAAGACTAAATTAAGTGAGTGATGGGAAGATGCTCTTTGTAAATGGTTGGATTCTCACAAAAGTGATTTGGTTGCTTTCCTGTGCATGGAATGGCAAAGTGACAGTTTCTCAGTTGCCCTTGACAGGATTTTCATGATATAGACTGAAATATGGACTTCAAATGAGATAGTTTTTAAAAATACTTTTATTGATTTCAGAGAAGAAAGGAGAGGGAGACAGGGATAGAAACATCAATGATAAGAAAGAATAATTCATAGGCTGCCTCCTGCATGCTCCAAACTGGGGATTGAGCATGTGCCATGTCTAGGAATTGAACTGTGACCTCCTTCTTCATAGGTGGATGCTCAACCACTGAGCAACACTGGCTGGGCGAAATGAGATAGTTGCTTACAATATTGGCCTCACTTCTCTATTGCTTTAGGTTTATAATGCTTCTTTTCAAACAAATATTCAATTTTATCAGGCATCCAGAGTACTCTTCCCAGAATTCCAAACACCTTCTTCATTTTGAGTTTTATATTTTACACTTACTGGGGCTCTTGTGCAATTCCTTTTGATGTTTCTTTTGGTTCAATTACTTTTAAACTATTTCAGTGGAAGTAAGGTATTTTTCTCTTATAGGATTGTGGCATCATTATATTGTAGACTTGGCATCCTGTTTTATATCACTGTATTGTTCATAAATATAGAATTTGTTTTTTTTAATATATTTTATTGATTTTTTTTTTTTACAGAGAGGAAGGGAGAGAGATAGAAAGTCAGAAACATTGATGAGAGAGAGACATCGATCAGCCGCCTCCTGCACACCCCACAGTGGAGATGTGCCCGCAAGCAAGGTACATGCCCCCGACCGGAATCGAACCTGGGACCTTTCAGTCCACAAGCCGATGCTCTATCCACTGAGCCAAACCGGTCTCGGCTAGAATTTGTTTTTTCATGCAGAATTATTGGTATATGAGAAGAGAACCTGGCATAATAGTTTCCATATGGCATAATTACTTCTCCTCACCTTAAAATGTTGCCATAAATAAGGACATAATTTGTATTTTCCATCCATTTTCTTATCCGGAGATGTTGGTATTTTTAACAATCTAGTCTTTCAGCTACAGAAAGCTAGCTTCTTATATTACTTAATTTATACATGAAAATGAGTACCAGGTTTAAGGAAAATATGGGTGTACAGTTTGTACTTGTCAGCATCACAAAACTATCACATGCCTTGGCAATACTTGTGGTCTTTGATCTAAAGAGATATTTGAATGAAACTAGAATAAAGAATGGAATTTAGAATGAGTGATTAAAAATGCATTAAACAATTTTCCATACCACTTTCAGCTTCTTTGGATCACAAGGTCTTTTATTTTTATGCTCAGAGGCAATGCTTTCCAAAATGTTTTGACCTTCAGATGGCTGTTGTTGTCAATACTGGGTTGGTATTAGGAATAAATGGTTATATTATGAATATGATCTAAGTAGTTTCTTGGTTATGCCTTCACATATAAAGTCAAAAAAAGATTATGAAGATTGGACCTTAGGAATCTTTCCAACCCCAAATTGTCACTTGATTTTTATTGGGTCTCACTCAGTGGCTCATGATGCTTCAAGGGCTTTTATTGATCTAGATCTGGCTCACATTCCCTGTTTCTTCCAATTTTGAAGATTGCTTTGATTCTATGATATGAAAGATTTAAATTATCTTTAAGAGGTCTAGTTTGTTCTCCTTCAAATGTTTCATTTAGAAGTAGATTCAGGGAAGTCTGATCTATCCTTCTTTCTTATGTATTCATAAATGAATTTTTTTCTCCTATGAAGAAAATATATTCCCTTGTTTCTAAGAGGGGTTAACATGACTCAGAGTTAGTATATTGGTCAAGGGTTTACTATTACCTCAATGTAATGATAGTTTTATCTCAATTTTTCATTCTTAACAAGAACCAAGTACTTAGAGAAAATTAGTTGTCACAGTCCTTTGGTACCAATAGCATATTAACCATAAGTTCTTCTATAAAACAACCTAAAATACTGAGCTCAAAAGAAGAAAGGGGAACAAAACTTCTTTATTTTCTAAGAGGAAGACTGAAACAATATGCAAAAATATATGACCTCTATAAAACCTAAGCTTAGGAAATAGCTTGAAAGTTCTCCCCTTTCTCTTTTAAGATCAAACTTTATAAATAAGGAAAAAAACATTGCATATCTCTAGTTAGACATTACATAGCTATCTGTGAAGAGGTCCATCTGATGACTACTCAGTCAATAAATATGTAGTAATGAACTACGTGGTCTCTGCAAGAAGAGTCAGAAGTAGACATAAGTGGGTAAAAGAGTCTTGGGCTTTGAAATAGGCCTAAATTTATGAGTCATTTTACCTTGAGCAAATCACCTATGACCTCTCTATGCTTAATTGTTCCTCACAAGTAAAATATAGTGTTTTGTGGATTAAATGAGTGTAACTAAAGTGTTTGGTAACACTTAGAAAACAGTAATGGTTCAGTAATTGGTAGCTATTGTGATTATGTTAATATGATTAAGGGGTCAAAGATACACATGCTAGCAATTACCTCTGATACAAAAAGAGTGAAATAAAGGCTAGATTATGGCCACGTGATGTGGGGTCAGAAAGGAAGGAATGGCTCCTCTGACCAGGTCATTAGGGTGGCTGTAAAAGTGAAATGCCCTCTATAAAGGCCAGGCACCCTGGGGCATGTAATGGTTTTGTCACTACTAGTGCCATCAGCTCAGGCAGTTAAGCTGACCTGTCTTGGCCTCTGTTTTTTAATTGTGTGAAATGAGAGATAAAAAGTTCCTAAGGTTCCTACCTCTGAAGATGATTTGGCGCGGGGAAGTGGGAGGAGGGGGAGGAGCATTGAAACATATAAAACACTTAGAAGAGGCCTCCCCAGTTGAGAAGATAATATATTTGATATTGACTAAGGGTTCAACATTCTTAACTATCATTATAGCTGTAAAATAGGAAGCTATATCTATATTTATTAATAAAATGGAGGACATATAGGAAAGGACATAAATGATGGAACAGTAAAAAAGGGACTGGGAAATAGGTATAAAAAAGACAAAGACAGTTTAAAATAATGAAACTTTCTTAAAAATACTCAAAATATAAAGAGATACAAATATAGTCTTGTGTTTAAAAACAGGAACAAAAGATAGTCCAGCCTTGAAATGATCTTACTATTTCTGCAAAAATTCCTAAAGTGCCATATAGACTTCAATTAATTTCAGCACACAATTATTGAGCACCTACCATGATGTAAGAGCAATGCTACAGATGTGCATAATCCATAGTCCACATCCTCTAAGATACCGACCACTGCTTTAAGATTTCACAGCATATGCGATCTGCACACATAAATCTAAATATACTAAGTGTGAACACAATACTTTATGCAAGCTCAAGGAAGAAACTGTTTAATTCTTTCAGTAGGGAAAGGAATGGGGAATGACCTTTAAAGGTTTCTCCAGGGTTTCACCTCAAATGTCTATAATATGAAGCAATTCCTAAAATGAAGAG
Source organism: Lasiurus cinereus (assembly GCA_011751065.1). Classification (NCBI taxonomy): domain Eukaryota; kingdom Metazoa; phylum Chordata; class Mammalia; order Chiroptera; family Vespertilionidae; genus Lasiurus; species Lasiurus cinereus. Next base: position 36,851,999 of record JAAGEH010000226.1, read on the forward strand.
TTGAGCTGTGTGTAAAACAACAGGGAGTGGTGAGGGTTTGGAGAACTGGATAGTGCATTCCAGCTTAAAAGCACTCAAGTTCAATTTGTTTACAACAAAAACAAAAACTATCACTTCTATGAACAAAGCCATCTGAGGCCAGTTTGCAACCTTTACAAGGCAACATGAGAAGTAATCTTTGATTTGGATTATGAAACAGGGTTGAACAACATCAGATAGAGAAGGGGAATAGGTTAAGATACTAAATTGGTTGAATATCATGTTCTGAGAGCCAGAGATGAAAGTACTTAGAATGCTCAGCAGGTGGCTGCAAGGGTGAACAATTAGGCATGAAGGATGAGATCAGCCTAGGTCTTTTGTCAGCAAACTGCAGCTCATGAGCCACATGCCGCTCTTTGGCCCTTGGAGTGTGACTCTTCTACAAAATACCATGGCCTGGGTAAGTCTATTTTGAAGAAGTGGCACTAGAAGAAGTTTAAGTTTAAAAAATGTATCTCTCAAAAGAAATTTCAATCCTTGTACTGTTGATATTTGGCTCTATTGACTAATGAGTTTGCCGACCACTGTAGCTAGATTGTAAGCTCTTACAGGTTAGGGATGATCTATTCATCTTGGTACAAGTAACAGGTCCAGCACAATATTTTGTCCATACAACAGCTCAATATATTTTGATTTGTAATAAATGAATTTTTTATGTTCAAAGCAGGCAGCTACTCTCTACTGCCTGCATATGTAAGTTGCAATTTTCTCTTCTGCAGAAGCCTGTAAGACAGAAGCCTGTAAGACAGAGAAGCAAGCCCAGGAGAGAAGGCAGTGGAAACTTTTGAAAGACACCTGCCCTTCAAGCCCTATCTCCCTACACAACCCACACAAAGACCTCCTTCCAGCTTCTAGACTTCTTTCATTTTCTTATCTCAGCTGCACATAGCTTCTTGGAAGTGGTTCTGTTGAATATATTTGAGTCAGTTGCTGGTTCATTAGCACCTTCTTGCATTCAGCTGTGTCAGGTACAGAGCAACTTATTTTTCTCAATTAAGAAAAGTTGCAGCTCCAGAGACAACTGAGAGGCTTCTAGGTCTACCCAGGATGCAGTAACATCAGGACAAAAGCGACACAGTTGCTATGCCTAGGTAGATAGTATGCATGTGGTTACACTGAGACCCTCGGCCTGAGCCAGGGATACTTCTCTTGCAGCCATCGAATCCCCCAGGCAGAGTCCGAAGCAGGTTCTAGATCCTGAAGATTAATTAGGGCAGTGGGTGGCAAACTTTGGCTCTTTGGCCCTTGAGTGTGGATCTTCCACAAAATACCATGGCCTGGGCATGTCTATTTTGAAGAAGTGGCATTAGAAGAAATTTAAGTTTAAAAAATTTGACTCTCAAAAGAAATTTCAGTCGTTGTACTGTTGATATTTGGCTCTGTTGACTAATGAGTTTGCCGACCACTGGCCTAGATTAAGAACCATGGACACCATGCTATGTTCAAACTTTATCTTGTAGGCATCAAGAACCTCCACATTAATTTCTCTGTACCTTTAACAGCATCATTTTAAGAGTTCAATGGCATTATCATGATGGAAAATACCTCAATTAAAAAAATTCATTCAATTAAATGTTTGGGTATTTATAAACACTTCATTAGTCATAGGATAGATGGCTCAGGTAATATAGATTACCTAAGTTCATGTTGAATTTTTCTCCTTAGAGTTTAAATATACATATGGTTTTTTAAGACTCATTAATTAATATACCAGCGATGTCATATCATTGCATACTTCTACATATGCACTGTCCTAAGTGCTTTATGTGTATAATTTCATTTAAGAAGTTATATAAACAGTTACCCTTCTGCGAAGAAACAGAATCTTACAGATAAGATCTTTCCAAAAGGCACACAGCCAATGAGTGAACCAGCCAGAGCTTTATCTAGGCATCCATTGTTTCTGAGAGGACACTCTTAATGCTGAGATTATATGCTTGGTATGAATTGACGGATAGCCAGACCTTAACTTCCCTTCTATACCTATTGAACTGACCCTCTCTTTCAGGAATGGGGTAGAATGTATCCTTTTCTGTGGCCCTTTAAGCATTTGTCCATGCTTGTTGCAATATTACTTTCTTACTATTATTGTTAGAACTTCTCCTTATAATGACTTTTTAGTCCTGGCATATTTATCACTACACAAAACTATTGGAGGAATGTGAATTTTCTTTTTTTCTGCTCCTTCTCTCCCCATCCTTTTTTATTTGGTCTACACCAAACTTATACAACCTTCTCCATTCTCAGAAGATCTCCTGGGTAAAGGTTTGGGTTTTGTTTGAGTCACTACTCTGTCACTACTTCTTCAGTAAAGACAAAATAATTCAAGTCTGTCATCAGAAACATCACAAAATGAAATATAGTATATATAATCCAGACTATGTGGTGTGATGATTTGTGCCAGGACCCTGCCAACTACCAGCAACATTTCTTTGTGGCTTGGCTAGTGTAACTTTCTGCATGGTATCTTCCTGCTCAGGGATAAGTCTACAGCAGCATTTCTGGGATGCCACATGAGCCGTTGTTATCTGGAATAACTTGAATTTGTTAACTGGAATAACTTATCAGCACAGTTATGCTCATGAGTTTTAACATGCTGGTGTCCAAAGATCCATGATGGTTTGAATGTTGGCAACATGGACATGGTCTCTCCTAAATAAAGAGGCCAAGGTTTCTCAGCAGACACATGGGACTACCTGTAGGTGAACACAGGTCATTTCCTGGAGTTCAGTTTATGCTGCATCTTTCCCTCATTGTGTTGCAGTTGCTGACAAATTTCTTCCACCAAATATACCTGCCCTTCTGCTGTTTGTTTCAACACCAGCTTCTCCAGAGCCTCAGGCACAGTACTTCCAAATGTCAGCAGCTATTAGCTCTGCACATTCATCTTTGTTTCCTTGTTTCTCCCAAGCCATCTATATCTCCCCGAGCTGAGTGCAGGTGGCTTAACATAACTTAGGGGTGTGTTTGTGTGTGTGTATGAGGGTGATGAGGTTGGGGGAGATATGCATTTTCTAAAAAATAAGGCATTATAGTTATCTATCTTTTCCTTCCCACTTGTTTGAAAACTGTTTTGTGGGTCTAAGTATCTAGCATAAAGCCTTATGCTTTACTTACAATCAACAGAGAGTAAATGGCATTTTAAAAATTGCCTATCATCTGTTTATCTATCAACTTATCTATGTATCTATCATCTTAGTTTTCCAGGACCTCACTTTAATTTATAGGAAACATTGAGAGAGTAAACATGCTATATTTCAAAATGCAATGAACATATAATACTGTTTTTTTTTTTTTAGTAAAGACTTCCAAGTTAGGCTTCATATATATATATATCATAGACACACACACACACACACACCTCTGTGTGAACTGCATTTTTGCCATTAGGTATATAAGGGCGACATTTCTTCAGTGAGCTCAAACTTCCTATTAGGTGGGAGCCTCTCCTACATCTGCTGCAGGTGGGCAGTAAGGAGTGAGGCGTTCCACACTGGGAGAGGGATGTCTGCTGAGGGGGGTTCCAGAATGCAAGAGGGTGCAGGCCGGGATCCTGTGCCCAAACTCCATCTGAAAACATTTTATCATTTAACACGTGACCCTTATAATGAAGTTAAGCTTGTGCCAGGCAGGAACACTTTATAATCAGGCACAATGTCTCTTTGAGGCCTGCTAAGATGTGTAAGGGGGTATATTATACGTACTGGTTAAACTAGCACCTGATGAAAACAATGGGCAGGAGAACCAGAAATCTGCTTTCATGATGTGAAAGCATGTGTTCAAATTAATAAAAAATAATTTCTAGTGTTTAAGAATTATGCAAAAAACTGCACCACAGTGGCAGGTCCTCAAAGGTCCCTGTCTTGGTTACAGCAGAGCGAGACCTAGATTACAAGGTGAGACCGAATGGACTCCTCCATCTTTGCAGCTACCAGTACTTGCACCAAACCCTGTGGTCTCTCTTGTATTCTCACCTTTTGACCCAGCATACTGTCGTTAAAAACATAAAACAAAAATAAAGCATGGGGGAGTGGTTTGGAATTTGTACAAAACTCTACAAATATATTTGTTTTTTTGTTGTGAAAAATAACTGCTAGAAAAGAGAACTACATTATCTTGTTTAGAATTTTCAGTCCATTGTTTAACAATTACTACTGTAGAATGAATTAGTCAGATGAATTTTGTTGCTTTGATTCTGGTCTATCCATTGTCCCACCTTTTTGTAAAAATAGAGTGTTATGCTATTAAGTCATCATAGAACTGGGTTTATAGTAGAAGCTTTGTTTCCTTCCTAATATACTTGCACAGTACAATCTTAGTTTTTTGTGCAAGAAGCCAATAGCCTCTCATATTTGAACTACTCAGTTTATAAAAAAAACTATTAGGAAGTTACATGAACTATACATTTATTCTATACAATAAAACCCTAATATGCAAATTGACCAAACAGCAGATCGAACAGTCGTTATGACGCACACTGACCACCAGAGGCAGATGTTCAACGTAGGAGCTGTCCCCTACTGGTCAGTGCGCTCCCACAGGAGGAGTGTCACTCAGCCAGAAGCTGGGCTCACAGCTGGCAAGTGCAGCAGCAGTGGTGGGAGCCTTTCCTACATCCGCAGCAGGTGGGCAGTAAATAGTGAGGCGTTCCACACTGGGAGAGGGATGTCTGCTGAGGGGGGTCCCAGAATACGAGAGGGCACAGGCCGGGGTGAGGGGGAATCTCTTCCCCCCGTCCCCCCTCCTCCACCACTGAGTGTATGAATTTCATGCACCAGGGCTCTAGTATAGTAATAAGTAGAATGTGACTAGATATCTTTAGTGAGCTGTTAGTAATAATACTCTAGAGAAACTCAGGGAACTGAAAGAATTCAGTTTCATATTGAAAATATATGAACACAAATATAGTAGGGTCTAAGCGGTGATATGGAGGATGTCAGTCAGGTTTGTCTAAATGTGACTTGATAATATTAACATGCAGGAGACATCCTTAAGCAGTAAGAAATTCTCTGAAAGTGTAAAATTCTCTGAAATAATTTAGTTTAGCATTTTTCCCTACCATAGTTAAAAGGATATATCAGCTCAGCCATTAAGAACTTGTCAAACAACTGTAAAATACACACACACACACACACACACACACACTTCACACAGCTGAAACTGGAAACTAATTACAAGGTTAATTCTCAGAGATCAACCAAAGGACTTGTATGCATGCATATAAGCATAACCAATGGACATAGACACCGGGGGTTGGGGGGGTGGGGGCGGTGAGAGCATGAGCAGGGAAGGGGGTAAATAAGGACACATATGTAATACCTTAATCAATAAAGAAAATAAAAATATTCTCAATTTTTTTCTGTTACATGTTCATATATTTATGCCCATGTACATATTTAATTTTGTGTTAATTTATTTTCATATGAAAGATAAAACAGGGTAAGGTATATAGATCTATATCAAATTCTTCCTTTTATTGTTAGTATGAGCTCATTTGACTGAAAAACCCCACCTGTATTATTTATGAAGATATTTACTTTCCCAGAGTATTACGAAATTGCAAAGAGACTATGCAATGAGGAACCATTTGAGCTTTCTGTCTCCCCACACACCTGACTGCGAGAAAAACAAATGCTCTCTGTGGCTCTTACCTGCAGTGCACAACCATCGGGCCTGCATCCGGAGGGTTACAGGTCTTGACTCTCCGAAGGAAAGCGAGGAAAGGTGTCGGGTGTTCTGGGACACCGTGGTCGGGCCAGGCAGTGAACTGGAATTGCCGCACTTCCCGCTTCTCGCTGGACCCGTTCTGTGAAGTAGGAACACTGGCTGAAATGCTGATCCCCTACCCCGGGTTGTAAGGAGGAATAATGACATGGAAGAGGTAACACGACAATGTGCATCTTGATTCCTCCCCCGGCCCGATATCCTTTGGGAAGACACTGTTTGGAGATAGAAACCTCGAGCTATTTGTAAATGACAAATGTTTGTTCAGGAAGATGAAAGTCCTAGGTGAGAAGCATTACATTTTTCAGGTGTAACCATCAGGAGCGCTCATGTTATATTTTACAGGAAAAAGTGGTTCTTCCTTGTCTATTCTTCATTTGCCGAAACTTTTATTCAGAGCAAGGGTTCCATATTTACTAATAAATCAACAGAGAGAAAAATGGCTGAGCGATAATGGAAGGATTATTTTACTCTTCACTGCTGCCAGGGGAATCAAGTTAAAAATAAAGCCTTAAGATAAGTGATTTCTCAAAAGAATATTTCTTCAATACTGGGAAGGGGGAAAAGGAGGTAAAAACATCAAAAGCAAACCTTGTAAAGTGCAAAGGTTCGAACACAATATGTGGCCAGCTCCACAGTATCGAGCAGCGTCACCTGGACCAGCCCGTGGGTTTCTGTGCCTCTGCTGGGCCAGTACTGGTCACACTTCACCTGGAAGAAAGGGGAGAGTGACACATTCAGGGCAGGCGCTCATCAATTTCTCTATTAGCTCCACGGCGAGTTGCTATTGAAGGAAAAGAGCTTTTCTGCATTTCATTTCATGTTGATCTTTTTCTGGCATGTATTCCTGTTATCCCAATATATGTAAATTACTGCTCTGATGCCAATATAAACCACATTTTTCAAACTGGTAGGAATACTAAGCAGTAACAGATTCAATTTTCCCGGAGAAAAAGAAACTGCAGATTGTTGTAGGTAAAATAACTAGAGAGGTATTTGAAACGTCAGAATTCTCAAAAAGAAAACAAATCTGTTCTGGGACAGACATTAAGAATTGCATCGGGAAGATCCCATATAGGCATTTAAACCACATGGTGAGGTAGTTAGCTTTCATCCATCAAGGTTTAAAGGCACATGTTATTTCATCTTGTGCTATCACAATTTCCAAACATGCTCATTTAAAGAAAAGTAGGCATAATTTGTAAATCAATCAAAGTATAATAAACAACGTAGCATTTTTTAACATACAAGAAAAATGGTACTTGCATTCAAGACAAATTAAATCTGTAATGTCTAAGAAAAAATGAGCTGTCTGTTCTTAAAAAAGTCTCAAAGGGTCACACACTAGCAGTGCAAAGTTTAAATAATTTAAAATTTATTCATTTGAGATGAATAATATACCATTTCTATGTGGAGTTGAAGAAAAGCACTTAAAAAGTATTCACCCAATTAATTTAACATGTAGCAAAGAATAATTCAAGGTCTGCAATACGACTCAAATTTACTGAATGTGTCCTTTGGGCATTAAAAAGCATAATGAAAAATGACACACACACAACACTGTATTTTCTAGCAAGGCTATAGATCAGAATATATTTACCCTTTCTATTTCAGGTTAAAAGAAAAATGGGAGTAATTCTTACTGAAACAAACCAAAATGTATTTCTCTAGGCAAAGAAATCTAGTACTATTTAATATTAGGAAATACACCTTCTACTTGAAAAAGAAAGATATGAAAGTTACAAACATTGGATTGAAATAAAGCAATGAGACATTATTAGTATAGATGCTAGAATTTTTTGGTTCAGTGACTAGTATTACTAGATAATTATTTGATTTTATGTTGAATATAAGTATCAGTATCATTCTGTGAGAAATATTGTAATTTTCTGTTTCATAGATGGAGATCTACTCCTCAAAGTATGCTAGGCCTTCTAAAAAGGGAGAGTTTTTTTCCTTTACACAATTTCCTAGACAACAAAAAAAAAGAGAAAAAGCCTAAATGTATAATTAAACAATTACACAGAGATTGACTTTACAATGTTTGATTCCTGTGTCTTTATTTCAACAGCGAGAACACACAAAAAAATAATCTAGTTCATGAAAAGCAAACAAAAATAGTTGGCAGTAAAATGGAAAAATTGTCTCTTACTAGGATTTATAAAACATTATTTGCATGATTCCTAGATGCACAAAATAGTCTTCTGTGTATTATATGTCTACCATATGTCCTACATCCAAGAAAGACAACATGAGGAAAAGACTTTAAGAACACTTATGTAGTGGTCAGGGCTTAGCATCTCTGTGTTTTCTGACCATCCATTAAAATCCAAGCTGTATCTGGACAGATTTAGCCAAGGCCTCTACCTGAATGGAGCCAACACTACTTATGCAGCCACCATAGAAATGGAAACACACACACACACACACACACACACACACACACACACACACTAAGCCAAAGGCTCTGTTTTCAACCATGAAATAGATGTCAAGTTTATGTCTCGCTGCAAAGGCCAGAAGTAACTTTGGAGGCCTCTTATTTCAGCATGGGAGAGGAGGCCAGCGAAGTGTTAAGGTGAAGAAGTGAGAGATAACCTCAAACTCATCACTTTACAGTTTCAGCTGGATGACAACCCTCTCCAATCAAAACCAACAGTGCAAATCCCAGGAGGACAAATGCCACTATGGTGGGCACAAAAAGAGAAGTAAATGTATGAGGTCAGTTCAAAGCACGGAACCAGATTCAATGCAATCATATTTCAAAGCCTGGCCTTGGTTATCCTCAGACCTGTTGGTGAGGTAAGACAAAGGGAATACAGGAAAGAACCACGAGCCAGCCTTTTAGTGAGCTCTGGACAAATGGCTCCATTATTCAGCGACTTTTCATCCACATATCCCCTCAATACTTAAGACGTTGGAGAAACTAATCATTCTCATAATGCTAGTAATAAGTTTAGAACTGCAAATATTACTGTTTTAGACTCTGAACCCTTTAGGAAAAAAAAATTCCACCAAAATGGAATGAATATTGTGAATATTGTTAGCTTAAACAAACAAACAAACAACTTTTGTACTCAATTTAAATAATGTATTTTAGGCTCACTTTTTACAAAGATGTTTTAAAATCAAAGTCATCTGCAAAAATTGGGAGCAATTCTTTAAAGCAAATATATTTAAACACTGCTGTTTCTCTCCGGAAATATTTCACAAATGGAGTTTATGGAACACTAAACATTCTAACGTGTGTGCACAGGCACACATCTGGGCTTGGCAGAGGGATTAGAAGCCACCCCTGAGCTTATCTGAATGGCTACAGCAACACAGTCTTCCTTCATTAGTAAATACCTCAGCGTTGCTTTTCCCAGCCTCATTCTCTGAGTAGCCTGCACAGGTTTCATCTGATTTCTGAGGGCCAATTGTAAGGGCTTAGTTTTACTGACAGCTATTCTTTTAAGTCTTTCATTTGTAGCCATTCACTAAACAAATAATATCTGATTTCAACATCAGAGAGTAAGTCGGAGGTGCAGTGAGAAAAGACAACAGAAATGATTTTCCCCCCTAATTAGCTAATGCAAATGAACTAGCTCCATTTCTCTCTCTTGAAATTTCTTTGACAACAGTCCCACTCCCTATCTTTTTTCTTGCGAGAAAACCTTAGAAGGTATTTCCAGAGAGGGTGACTAAAAACTTCTCAGGCTTCAAGCATAGGGCTGGTGTGGGCACAGATGTGTATATAAGACCTAGAAGGTAGGAGCTCCTGAGTACGAAGACTGCTTTTTGCTTTTCCCTATTTGATTCTCATGTGTCTACAAAAGACTCATGGAGAGTCTGGCAGCATCATTGGATGACTGCTAAGCTGCTTATCTATTTTTAGAACCCAAACCCCATAGGCTCATCTGTAAAATGGGAACACTATCTCTGTCATTCCCGGGCTATTATAAGGCTCCAAAATCATGACATTGAACTCAATGGCTAGCACAAGTAGGCATTCAAACAGGCAATAGCTATTATCAGTTAGATCATGTTCTCAATTCTATGTAGTTGTTATAAACTATCTCAATAACTTTAAATGTGAAAGAGGCATATGTTTTAAACCCAGCAGATATGTATTTAGGACAGTCCAGGTGGAAGGCAAGGTATTAGCAGATATAGGAGACACCAAAGTGAAATGACAGGTAGACTCTGCCCCAAATCCATCAGCCTTATTGATTACAGAGCTATGATTACATTTTCTGATTCTCCAAAGAGATCATTGTGAGATTCCAAAGAATACCCTTCATCTACCCAGACCCAGGCCCAGGTCTGTGGAGAGAAGAGGATGCCTTAGAGTAGGAGATGGGGAAGGAGAGCAGAAAAATCTGCTACAAGGCTGTGGCTATTTATTTATTTATTTTAAAACTATATTTGATTGATTTTTTACAGAGAAGAATGGAGAGGGATAGAGAGTTAGAAACATCAATGAGATAGAATCATGGATCGGCTGCCTCCTGCTTGCCCCTTACTGGGGATGTGCCCACAACCAAGGTACATGTCCTTGACCAGAATCGAATCTGGGACCACTCAGTCCACAGACTGATGCTCTATCCACTGAACCAAATTGGTTAGGGCAGGGCAGGCTGTGGTTTTGAAGCATCAGCCTGTCCTTGAGGCTTAAACTACATAAAACAGTTAGGATTTCTGGCTGAATTTCTAGATTTCTTTTATTATCACAAAGTGATCAGCCTTAGATGGTACGCTTTCATTTCTATATAATTATGGAAAGGAGAGGTTCACCACAGCTAAATGTATGTTATGAAATTAATTCATTTGACTTCTTTCATGACAAACCATCAAACGGGAGGTGATAAAGTGGATAAAACACATGTATAGGTATTCAGAAGGGAGTATCTTGAGGATTTGACTAGCAGGTCTGCTGACTGCTTTAAGGGAATATGTTTCTTCTGGTTCCACATTTGCTACACGTGGCTTATCCTTATCCTGGAAGTGCCTGGCACATCACAGGCACTCAGCAACTGGAAGCCAACAGTATAAGCAACTATACTGTGGTCTAGGTTGGCTTATTTTCAAGAGGGCTAAGATTTTGTGAAAATAAAACCTCCTCCTTTCCAGTTAATGAAGACTTATTGAGTGTGGCAGTATGGCCAAGCATCCAAATTCCAAATGTAATGAACCAAGATCTCTGAAGGGTCCCAACATCACGGATACCAAATGCATTTGCCACATGGCATTTTGAGAAGCCTGCCTGGGGCCAGATTATTTTGACAAAGAAGGACCTAGGACAGACAATGAATGATGAATGGGCAACCATGACTGCTGCTGAAAGTGACTGGAAATCAATATCTAATAAGTTTGGGTACAGGATTCTCCTGTGACAGAAGTAAGCTAACATTCGATAGAACAAATCAAAGTTATTATTGGAAGTGAGGAAATGTTAACATACACTTATCAACACCTATTTAAAAAGGTCCACAGCAGTAAGAGAAAGTTTTAGAGAAATGTTAGGATATATTTTAGTGGACAGAAACAAGTTATATGCTAAATTATTTCTTAGGTTATAATATCTCTTTTGGAAGTTTTGAAGACCAGTTTTAATACTTAATTTTTCACAATAGGATAGTGATCACCTCAATGAGCCTATTGTCTCAACAAAACCATCTGTTTCATATATTTCCCCTTTTCATTAGTTCTTTGCTGACCAAAATTTAGTGGAAGATCAAGGGCAATGGAAAACGTGAAATGAGAGTAATGTTAAAGAATTTACTACCAATGAAGTAATAGCTTTTCATAAAAAAACTATAAAGTTGAAAAATATTATTCTCTAAATAAACCAAATTATGTATCATAAAACTGCTTATTGGTTCATTGAATTATTATAACATTTTCCAAACCATTTGTTAATTAAAAAGAATGGACATTCTTTTTGTTTTATGTGTGCTATAGACTGAACTTTGTGTTCTCCTAAAACTCATATGTTGAAACCTAATTCTCTGTGTGATGGTATTAGGAGATGGGGCCTTTAAGAAGTTAAGTCAAAAGAGTTAAGCCCCCGTGGCACAGAATCAGTGCCTCGAAAGAGACCCCAGAGAGCCCTCTTGCCCCTCCCATCACACAAGGACATAGTAAGAAGGTGTCTATGAATCACCTTACTATGTCCTTGTGCCAGTGTCTTGATCTTAAACTTCCCAGCCTTTGGGATGGTGAGAAAGAAATGTCTGTAGTTAATAAATCACCCATTCCACAGTATTCTATGAGAGCAGCCCGAACCGACTAAGAAAACGGGTCTGCTAAAAGTTAACAGAATTGCTGCACTAAACTTTTCCAATGACTTCTCCCATTAAACTGAGTGTTATTACCTCTCCAGTTTCTGGAAGCAATTTTAAGCAGAGGACAATTGTGTGAAGTGCCCCTTTGCAGTGGCTGGGTCTGGCTTGAGTCCTTCATGTTTATGCCTGGGTTCTAATTATTCCTGGCAGTGGCTGGGTGCTCCACGTAGCCCTGCTGCACCTCTGCTTCTGCCCTGGTCTGCCCAGTGGCTGCCACTGGCCCCAAAACATGCCTGCATTCCTACCACATCACTTGCATAAAATTTCAACAAAAAGGTATTTCCATACACCAGCTACTACATAGCGTTTCAGTATTTTAACAATCAGTACAACTGCACTGATGCATACCAGCTAAACATCAGCCTTGCCCAAGACTAGAGATCAATCCACACTTCCCCAAACCTTAAAATGACCTAATCCAGCCTGGGATGGCTATAAATACGACTTCAGAGAATAAGAAGGGCTTTGCAGAAATCATCAGGGGCCAGTTTTATCTCCTCCTCCAAGTCCCGCTCTTTTCTTAGGCTGTGTTGCCTTGAACTCACTTTGCTAGGAATGTTCTGAGCCAGAATCTGTAAGCTTCCATTGTAAATAGAGGAGGCAGGGTGGGAAAGAAGTAGAAAATCCAGGAAGCTAACAAACAATAGGAAATTGGTGGGATTCTTTTTCTTTTATCTGACACTATGTCTGTTGACAAGAGAAAACCAAGAGTATGGGACTTGCTAGATAAGGACCCAAACATCCGTTAGGTTGCCAACTCGAGCATCATCCTTTTTGTTGCTTGTGTCCTATTTACATTAGGTATCCAACACTTTTCAAAAACAATCCCATACATCACAAAGACTCCAAGGGCAATGTTTGTACTGCCATTCCTATAGTTGCTCAAGGAAAAAGCAGTTTCTGCTGCTCTAGACAGGCAGCGCTTCAGGCTGCAGTTGGAGAAATTAAATGTTCAAGGCCTTTGGCGCTTCCAGTTCTATTTGGAAGAGAACACAGACCTGGCATTTGGAAAGCATTTGTTCTCCATTAAACCTACCGAACCTTGACAAACCAGAATTAATCTGCCATTGGCCAAGGCTGGGCCTTCCCAAACCAATATCGGCAATGAAAACAGTAACACTGACATTTGTAATCTTCAACCGGATTCTGCCAACATTTAACCCCGCATGACCTCACAATCTGAAAAGAATCTCAAGATTTGTTTTATAGGAAAACAAGAAAATGTTTGACTAGCATCTCCTTTTTTTGGGGCTTTTTGCCTGCAATTGCCATCTTGCCTTTTGGGCATAGAACCAAATGTGTGTCTCCATCCCAACTTCAGTCTCATTCAGGGGAAATTTGCTAAAGTGACATTCAAAGACTGGAAAGGACATAGGAAGAGCAAGTGGTCATTAAGGTCAGAAGTGTTCCACTGGCCAGATGCCAAATATCCATACTCGAATTCCCTAAATTATTAACATAGTGTAATTAATACCAGCCTGGTCCCTTTGGCCTTGAAAACATCTAATCTATATTAATTAGCACACACACACACACACAAAAAAAAACCCAAAAAATTTAGCATAGAGAACTTTGATTATTCTCTGGCCTAAGATGAACAAAAGTCATGATGCACAAAACTTTTGATCTGCTCCAGCAATGAATATCATTCACTGGTTTTCAAGATACTCTATTTCAAACCAGAAAACAGTATTTAGCAAGAATAGAACTCATGTCTATCTCTATGCTATTACTACACATCAGTGTGGCTTACAACGGATGATAATTCAAATCATGAATCACGTCTCATTTATTGATTATCAAAATTTCACTCCCCATCCTCAACATTTATAGCACTAAATACCACCGTAGTCACAGCTCTTTAAGCGAACCAACTCCCACTCTGAAGCTTGGAAGACACAGAATCAACAATGAGTGTCAACTCTGGGCAGTAACTGAAGGCAAGCCAACGAGCAGGTGAGAACTAGTGAAAGCCAAATAAGTCATTTCAGCTTCTAACACTAACTCCTTAAGGAGTTGCCAAGCATAAGGTTTGCCCATTCTCTCTGTCTTGTGTACCTCACATGGCAAACAAAGCAGAGGAGAAATAGTCAAAAGCAGATAAAGGGAAAAAAAAGTGGATAATCATCAACAAAACAATAAAGCTTCCTGGGCCAGGAATCACCTTGGCAAATCCCACTTTGGAGACTCCAATTCTTCAAGTGAGACTGCCAATCATGTGTCCCAGTTGCCCACAAATAAAAATAAGTGGAACTTGGACTGGAACTCCCAGCTGTATATATTTTATTCCCTTACCATGTTTCATTTTTTCCAAACTTTTTCTTCCTCCATGTGGTTGCCCAAACCAATTCATGTGCTTACTGGCATGTTATGAAACATGGAAACAATTAGAGACCACATTCTAGGGCACCAGAATGATCTTCTACAGAATCAATGAACTACGCAGAACTTGAGAGCATTTGGCAAAAAAGATGGAAACTGCGGAATAAAACCCACTAACCGTATCTCATGTCATAGTACATTTTACAAGGCTTTAACTTGACCTGTATTTTAGGCAGCAATCATATTTTAACTTCAAAATCTCCAGATTTTAGCCTTTTATTTTATTTTGTTTATCTATCCTAATGACACTCATAGAAAACACTCAATATATAATACACATTTCTTTTTTTTGGGTTGAAAACAGTGTATGTATCAGGCAAATAGTCAGTTAGGTTTGAGATCCTAACTGAATAGGGGGAATATTGTTATTTGAAAATCAAAGAATTTATGTTTTCAAGTGGCCAACTGAAGTCCTAAGTCATACATCATAGGACTAAGACCTTCCTTAGCCATTCAGACCAAAGAATGGTCACTTCCCTCATAAAAGGCCAGTTAAACTTCTAACACCAGCTAATGACCCCAGTGGCTTTTTGTGTGAATCAGCTGTTGTAGTTCAACAAAGATTACAAGCTTTTTCTGCTTTATCCACAGTAGGGCAGAATGACAAGGAAAGAGTGAACCAAGCCTGGGCAAATCAGAAAGCTGGAAAAAACAGGTAATAGGTCTTAAGTAAAGAATTCCCTAGCCTCATCAAATAAAATAAGAATGGGAAGAAACGTGGTATCTAGAATACATGGACTCTACTGACAATTATCATATGTAACTCATATCAATATCACTCACTATTTTTATATTGTACTAGAGGCCCAGTGCATGACATTAGTGCATTGGGGGAAAAGGGGAAGGGGAGGCATCCCTCAGCCTGGCCTGTGCCCTCTCGCAGTCCGAGAGCTCTCAGGGATACCCAACTGATGGCTTAGGCCCACACCTGTGGCCATTCCACCATTCGGTAAATTTGTATATTAGACTTTTATTCTATAGGATAGGATTCCTTCAAGATATGGCTGCAATGAAAGTAGCAACCACAGTAGTCAAGGTCTGTTTGCAGACTGATGAATGAGTTTCTGCATCCGTCCTGGAGATTCTGTCCTGGGGAAAGGCAAATGCAAAAAACCCACATAAAATGCTCATGTTCTCAGCTACACTCTTTTCTAGACCATAATGCATGGGTGTGTTACTCTGGGAACAGTTGGCAGGATTTTCCATGTGCAGTGACTCTATGAACTTGGTCAGGATTCACGGTCAATTGCAGAAAATCAAACTCATGTCATTTGGAAACAAAAAAATTAATTATTTGGAAGACAGCTTTAGGAGGAAGTGAAGTTGTAATGGCAAAGCCTCCCACGTCTCTCTCTCAAACCAAACAATAATAGTTGAGAGTCATTGGGCCATCTTGTCACAATCTCTATCTCAGTCAATTCCAACAGTAATCATTTCATGCAGGTCGAAAAGGAGAAGTGAGACTTTGAGGGCTCTAGTAAGTTTCTCATTATTACAAAGTGAGTGAGCACTAGAATCTTAATCTAAACCCCCAGACATTTGACTGGGAGACAGCTCTACTTGGAACTGTTTTGTAGCTTCCCCTTTTCTCTGACAGTGATGTGATGTCTCCAGAGACTTGTATAACATTATGTTATTCTCCCATCCCTTTCCTTTTCTTCTTTCTTCCCCACCTCACATCTCCAGTCAACACATATTCCTATATACTTATAATACACATAGGTGTTTATTTACACACACACACACACACACACACACACACACACACACACCCCTCACCAAGGAGATGGATA
Organism: Lasiurus cinereus; assembly: GCA_011751065.1. Classification (NCBI taxonomy): domain Eukaryota; kingdom Metazoa; phylum Chordata; class Mammalia; order Chiroptera; family Vespertilionidae; genus Lasiurus; species Lasiurus cinereus. The sequence continues at coordinate 36,868,263 of JAAGEH010000226.1, forward strand.
TTATTTCAAGAACCTGAGCCTTAATCAAAATAAGAAACTTTTAGGTTTCAGTCCTTGGAGAGGTGATTCATTTAAACTACCCAGATCACCTCCATTTATGAGGGAGACTACAGGCAATTCCTAACTAAAGTCAAAGTAGTTCAAATGTCTGCTTTGAAGTTGGTTGCTGGGAATTGAGAATTCACTGAGACTCCAGATCAGCCACATAACCCACAAAGTTTCTGAAGTATGGAGCTATAGATTTCCAACAATAACCACTATAACATTGTTTTTATAGTGAAACTCAATCCAAGGTCTTGTTTGAGAATCCAGGAATGCTTAGCTAGCTCTTTCTCCCTGAGCCTGTAGGTGAGGGAGACACTTCATAGGGAAAAGGTGAGGCAGGTGGATGTGAAGGAGAAAGATGGAAGAACAGGTGACAAAATGTGGGGCACCAGATCTCTCTGTTGCATTGGGTCATTTATTCTCAAATGTTCCAGGCTGGAGAACAAAGGTCTTTGGGACTTTAGGGATCAGGCCTCATTGCTATGAGCAGATTGATAATGGTTGGAACTCTTCAGTATTGGCTTATGCAGGTTTGGGGACAGGCTGAATCACCACAGAATAAAAATCGCAAGACAGCATTTTAATTGGCCTCCTTTAGGCCATTTAACAAAGAGAAAGCTAACTTGCAAGAGCAAAGAGTAATTAATGAAGAGAGAAAACAGAAGTTCCTTTAGTGACTTCCAAATAAGTTCCTCTGTCTAAGGTGGGGGGTAGTGGGAGTAGCCTGCAACATAAAGATAAACTGTAGGTATTTAAGTCACAATGCCTTCCGTCAAGAACTGCTCATTACCATCAGATGCCGCGGTGGCAGAGGGGCCAGTTAGAGCTAACTTTATTATTAGAAGTAATTAGGGAGAAAAGGGGCAGAATTTCATTTGGTTATTTCAAAACAAGTTTCTGTGCATAGTTTAATGAAGGCCTGCAGTGTCAAGATAAAATGTGTGTTTTACTGAAAACAGCTTTTGCAAATGACTGCTAAGTTACCAGCCGGTATCTACCGGCAAAGTTGTCCCGGGTAGGTTGGTTTTACATGCCAAAATAGAAGAGTTTAGCTGTCTCAGCTTCACAGAATTGTTACCAGGCAGTATGGACCAAGGGTTAAGCACATGTGTTCTGGATTCAGACTCTGTCTTCAATTCCTAATACTGCCCTGGTAGATGAATGACCGTGGGTGACCTTCTGGAATGTTCTAGCCAGATTTTACTCATATGTAAAGTGGAGATCATGGTAATATTTATCTCAGAGGGTTGTTAAGAAATATCAATATACCAAATATGTATCAGACACTGTTTTAATTACTAACATGTATATTTAAGAATCACTTGGGTAGGGGGTTGTTGTTAATGAAAGGTTTTGCTGTATAAGGAGTACCCTAAGTACCAATCAATAATAGGTCCATTTATATCTTTTGGTGTTAGCATGTAAAGATACTTGTCTTCAGAGTCATAACAGTTTTTTTAATCTAAATTCATTTCAGACAATATTTCAATATTTCTACATAATCCACATGTTTTAAAAAGATCTGATTTTTTTTTTTTTTTGCAAAACCAGTTGTGAAACATCTCCTTTTATTTCTCAACTCCTTATCTGTAAGGTAACAGCTGGGGCTTTTTGTATTTTCCTAAATCTGAGCTTTTTCCTTATAAACCCTCTTGGCAGCTTTCAACTCTTCTGTCACATACAGACCAAGGCTGAGAAAAGCTGCCATGAACTGAGCTTAGACCATTTGGAAAGCCTCAACTGTCACACAACAAATGGGGAGGTGGGGTTTGGCTTCCTTCTCAATATCCATTCTGAGCTGTTATGGTCACTTTGAGAGATCTCTCACTGGCGGTTTCAAACTCTCCTCTGCTTGCCCCACTCTTCAGTGAGAGTTACTATCCTTTTCAGCAATTTTTTCAGAGACTTCTTCATTAAATTCTCAAGATTTAAAGATCGACTTTTATCAGCTGGCTATAATATCTGCTTATTTTCTTGGAAATATGGCGTACCCATTATGTTTTGGTTTAGCAAATCATCAGTTTTTAACTAACGTGCCATGTACCATAATATTAGATCCATATGATGAATACCACTCCTTCCTTGGACCTTAATAAGCAATGACTATATTATTAAAATATACTCATTTTTGAGAAGGCTAAACTAGCAAAATACCCTCTACACATTTATTTTTCTGGCTTTCCTGAGTTAATTTATGCAATTCGAATAATTTAAGTAAGAGCCTGTGTCACATATTTTTAGATCTTATGCTTCAGATTGTGGGAAACAAAAAGTTAAAAATACTGGGAAGTAGGTATTGGTGAAACTCTCCCCAAAAGTCTGTGTATTCGATTAATGTTTTTGAAAGAACTGGTGCAAGCTAATAACTATTTTCCCTAACCAAGTTATCTATCTCTTTGAGTAATAATTTTTGTTTGTTTGTTTTAGGGATCACACACATTGTAACATGAAAGAATTTCACTTTTGAAAGACTCAGAAGTGTTGAGGAATGGTTGAATCATAGTTGTTGATGCCCATTCACAATAATGCCAGTTAGAAGGTTAGAGCTTAAGGTTAGATTCTGAAACGAATGAAATATGCAGCACTGGGAGTATCTAATGGAAGCTTTCTAAGAGGGAAGAGGCAGATATTTATTCTTACCCTGGATCGTTCTTCTAGTTTTGTCATCATGACAACTGTGGCACTCCGCTGCTCCCATATCATTCTCCAAAAGTCCCCAAATGTTTCAGGGAGAGATCCCTGTGTTGCAATGTAGGCGTTTTGTTTCCTGTAACCATCTATGTAGTTGGCATTCACATAGTCACTTCCTGGGATGCCTGTAAAGGAGAAATGTTATTCAACTAAGTGAGCATATCACAAGAGGAAATAACTTGGGAGACAGTGTAAGGGCATTGTCTATTATTGTTCCACACTACTCTAGAGGACTCATAGTGATGTATTAGAATTTGGATTTTAAGCAAGATTCAAAACAGGTCTAATAGGATTAAATAAATGCAATGTTTGAGTTGTTAGGTCTTTATAAAATGACAAGGTGGACTACCAAAGAAAGAACAACACAACCAAGTGCCCACAGAATGCCTTCTCTCACATTGTCTTTTTCCATTGCATTAGTAACATACAGCTTGTAAAGGAGAATAAACAATTACCTGGTCACATTCCTCACTCATTCTCTTCCTCTTTCCCAGACAAAAAAACAAATAAAGTAATGCCTGGGACTGAAAAATGTGGTATAGCATGTCATAATGGTAAAAAATTAACTGCAGATTTCACGGTCAGGGAACTCATTTAATCCTCACAACAACTCTACAGAGTGAGTCCTCTGATGATCTTCCTTTCATAGAAGATTAAACTGAGATGCACAGCATTTGAAAACTTGCTGGAGTTGATAGAGTCTGGTTTAATTATAGATAGGCAGTCTGTTATGAATTTGTCCTAACTTCTGCAGAGTATTGCTTCTTGTTTAAACCTCAGGGGGTTGTTGTATCACATGAACTTCTCTTTGGATTATGACAGTTGCTTCCTAATTGGTTGTCCCACTTCTACTTTTATCCTTTGCAGTCTGTTCTCCATCTAGCATGAGAGGATTTTTTAAAAGCATAATTCCGATGACTATAACATCTCTTCTGAAAACCCAACCATGGCTTCCCTGTACATTTCAAATAAAATTCACATGCTTAACAATGGCTACAGAGCTCTGCCCTTCTCCAGACTAATCTCATTCCATTAAGCTTCTAAGTTTCTAAACTCTAGACTCTGCTTCATTTGAGAAAACAATGCTCTCCTACCATAGTGCCATCCCACATCCTGGAACATACTCTGTCTCTGTCCCATTGTAAAATGTTCACTTCCATCTCAGAAGGCCTGCCCTTTGCACATTGGGACCTCAGGACACCCTTGGCAATTCTGTACATTATATATCACAAACTGTAATTAAATATTTGTTTGTTGACTTGTTTATTGCCCATTTTGACCTCTAGATCATGTCTCTTTTATTCAACTGTGCTACTCCTAGTGACAAAAAGAGTAAATAATTTTCTCCAGTTCCAACATTTAATAAGTAGCTGAGCTATAATTTAATGCAGATATTCTGAGTGAAAGTCTAATTTTCCCTCAAAATAATGCCTTTAAGAAAAATAGAGGCAAGTTTTCACTTCTTCCAGGGAGAGTGGCCGGAGTGATGAAGATGATGAAATCTATTTCATATAAGAAAAGAATATAGAGGAGAATCCAAGATGGCGGCATAGGTAAACACCTATACTGCTGCCTCGCACAACAATTTCAAAACTACAACTAAAAGACAGAACGGACATCATCCAGAGCCACAGGAAAGCTGGCTGAGTGGAAGTTCTACAACTAGAGGGAAAGAGAGGGGCTC
>JAAGEH010000226.1:36873082-37074392 GCA_011751065.1 Lasiurus cinereus
CTTTTAGAAGAGGAAGAAGAAAAAGGTAAAAGACAAAAAATTATGAACAGCAAATACACATCTGTCAACAAGTGAATCTAAAAATTAAGTGAATTAAAAATCTGATCAACAGAATAAACTGGTGAATATAATAGAATCAGGAGCACAGAAAGGGAGTAGACTGATAATTCTCAGGAGGACAAAAATCATAAAGCATCAAACAGACTGTGAAATTATAGCAGAAAGATTAAAGTTAGGTGAGGTAAAGAAGTGATCAATCAAAGGACTTGTATGCATGCTTATAAACATAACCAATGATCACAGACACTGGGGGGTCAGGGTACGCCTGGGAGGGAGGGGGGCAATAGGGAGATATGTATAAAAAAATTAATTAAAAAAAATTAAAAAAAAAAAGAAAATATAGAACACAACTTGGCAAAGGAAAAGGTAAGGGTTGGGAATAAGATCTGCTCATGTGTATCTGAAGAGAAGTTCAGGTTTACTTTGTTGAAACCCACATTTTTCAATTCTGAAAGATATAACTGCAGAGATGGGGAGTTTATCTTCAATATAATAAAGCATTAAAAATATAATATAAAAGGGAATGGATTTACTTGGGTAGTAACAAGCTGCCTATTCCTAGAGGGAGATGAGCACTTTACAGAGATATCATGTGAGATGGGAGGCAGTATTAGGACATGTACATGGTTTCTTTTTTGCTCTGGGAACACATGGGTCTTGGGTTTGTGGAAAAAATATTTTCTTTATAATGAAACATATGCTGTTCCCAAGCTAAAATTATTATATTTCACTGATTGCCACTCTCAATTACGTTGAGTGATTTTCTGACTCCAGTTGTAAAACTGATCCTCTCAAGGAAAGTTAATGAAAGTCAGATGGAAACTACTGAGTTTCGAGATGAACACACGGATGTAAAATACCACCGGCGTCAGTGAAAAGCCTTTTGAGCAAAAAGGCTTTTGCTCAGTTGATTGTAACATTTTTCATCTATTACAGCCACTCAAGAAACAGTTGGGATTCTGGCAGTCCTTTGCTGATCAAGATCCTATTTCTCCCTAACACGAAATTATCATAAATTCAAAGGACAGTTTAAATAAAGTCCTTAGGTTACAGCTACTGGGAGGTAACACATCTACATGTCCACCACATTTGGTCCTGAGGCAACAATAAATTATTCTATAAACCAGGAAAAGCCCACTTACAATTAATTTAGCAGTTAGTAACATTTACAAACTCATAAAAAGGTGTTTTGCTGTGGCCCCCACTCAGCTACGAACATTACACAAAACTTTTTCTCAAAATTCAGTATGAAGGTATCCCGGTTAATGACTCAGAAAAAAACATCACCTGGACACTGCCATGTCCCCTTCCGCAAGGATCACAGATGACTTTGAAATGACGGTTCTGATGGACATGAGACTCAGATCTAAAGCAAGGGAACCAAGCCTGTCCAACATTGAGTTATGAGGTAATGAACCGTTTTTAGATCTACTGCTCAAGTTTGAATAATAAGCTATTATTAACTTTTAGGGTGAATGGGTTGCTACTGCATAATGATTGCACTTCCCAGAAATAAAAATACAAAACTTCTGCCTGAAAACTATGGGACACCTGGGATCAACACTGTATCACCAAATGCTTTATGAATTTGGGACTTGATATTTCGAAAAGAAGGAAAACTAAAATTTCAACACTTGGTAGAGGTGATTATTAGGCTAATGTTTGCATCCTGAAAGAATGCGGAGGCTCTTGTGTGTGGACCCTTGTCTCTAAGGAGGTTGCACCTGAAATGAAAGCATCCTCCTGAAAATCCCTCAACTCACGTGGGCAAAATGATATTTCACGTACGTTCTCTCTTCATGTCCTTTGCAACATGGAGAAGTGAGGGAGGGGTTTATTCTCTACAAGCTCTCAGATCTACTGTGACCTACATTCATAAAACCCAACCTAATAAGCTGTGTGGGAAGATGAATGAAAAAGGATTTTAGAAGGGGTGATGGCTTGCCCTTCTAAAAATATTAACTCTAGATTGGAAGCTAAAGTTACCAAGCAGCGTGGTTTTAGGTCGATGAGGCCTTAGTTTTGAGAAAGTTTTCAACCAACTCTGGCCTGTTGGGAGGCAGGGGGAAGGAGCTTCACATACTGGTTTTCCAAGTGGGAGCCCTGGACCACTTCTTTAGTAGCTAGTGATTATGAGGTTTCTGCTGGGAGGCTGGATCTACAAAGTGCTTTCATCATTTTAGGGTAATCTTCTGCAAGTAATGCACATTTGTTTATTTAATTTTCAGTCCCCTGCCTTATCTGGACAATGATTTGCAACTGCTAATGCAACACTAATAAGAGTGCACTTCTAATCTAAGAGAAGTGTGTGAAAGTTAATTGAATTCCTCTGGGCCTATGATAGATAGAAACCTAAATTATAATAGAGTACTGAAAGAATACCAAATTATTATAAATTAGCTTATTAATTTTATTTCTTGGAGTGAAGGAGACCTTGGTTCAATACTATAATAATATTGCTTGTCTTTATGGAAAAGTCTTAGGTCTGTTACTCTCTCTTAGAGTCAGTGTTAATATTGCTCAAGAATAACTTAGGTCTAAAAGTTTATCTTTCCTAGGAATCCATAGATTCATTATATTTATAAACTTAACAAATTTCCATGTATTGTTTTAGGTGTACTCTCCAATTAATAGTCATGTAAATAGTTCCAACGCTAGTAATACTTATCATTTTCATCTTATAAGTGAGAAAGTGGAGGCTAGATATTGGATTCATATTACATCAGTACACCCCACTCCTGTGGTACAAGTATTTCATCGGTTAATGGACTATATTATTTTGTGGTGCTTATAAGGATTACTTACATGTTTTATATTAGGTTTTTGTGTTTCAGATAAACTAAACTTGCAGCTGGAAAACTCGTCTCTAAGAATAACAAAGGTCATGATGAGGTGAAAGATTATTAGAGTTGGGCTTCTGTATTCTCAATGCATAAGAAACCACAGTGAACAGCTATTTCAACAGAATTAGGCCAGTTAAAGCCTTCCCTTTTATTTTCTGGGATTGCTGGTAATAGCTCTCTGTGGAAAAATTAGCCTGGGCATGGACTTTGAGATCTACTCTTCTTTTAATTGCCTGAAAAACTTTGAAAATGTTATCATGAGTTCAAAATGCAAGGGGTTCACTGTTCTTCTTCATCTAAGCATGGGAAGAATAGGACAGAACTCCCTGACCTTGTTCCTACATGTGTTTGAATAGTAACCGAAGGGGCAGAAACCTTGGTAACACAAAGCTACTCTGCTCAAAAAAAATTTGTGATGAATAAATACCAAAAAAGACTTTAAGGCCTTGAAAACATTTGGCAATGTTAAAGAATATACTATATGAGTTGTTTTGTCATGACTGGATTAAAATAAGGTTTTGTTTTTGTTTTTTTGTATTTATTTGAGGAGGACCAATTGAACCAAATGGATCTGCTAAAAACAAAGAAACAAACAAAAAAACACCAATAACTAGCTTTGCATTTAATTTTTCAAGTTAGTAGATAATTTTTTTAAGAAAAGATTTCTCTTAGTGAGGAGTATTTAAAATTATCGTTTTATAGTAAGGCCTTACGTCCCGATGTTAACTGGAAAAGCAAGACTAAAAATAGTACATGAGTTATTTTATCGATATGAAATGAGGTAATCATAAGGAGAATGCACCTACTTTTGTATTACTTATCACTGCAGGAAAGTCCTATGTGCCTTTTGAAGCGTTGGGACACTAAGCATTTGCTAAAACACTAGAGAACTTGACCAGGAAACGGGACTCCTGCCTGGGCCACTGGCAGTCTGCTCTTTGCCATTTAAGCAGTTGTTTAATTTGTCCAGACCATTGATTGCTTATCTGTTAAACAAGACATGTTGCACAAATTGATTCCCTCAAATCCTTTTGAGTTCTAAAATAAGATGTCTCCTTGTGGTATTCTTAACCTTCTTGGATTTGGAAATCTCTGTGAAGTTATTTTAAGATGAATAGAGGCTTTGTGTCTCTCAGATTAGGGAGGAACATTCTCTTTCAAGCTGACTTTTCTATTGCTTCTACCTCTGATGTGCTGAGGTGTGTGTGTGTGTGTGTGTGTGTGTGTGTGTGTGTGCGCGCGCGATACTGACTGATACTTCCAATTTTGATTAGAATCTGGTGGGCTACAAAACAAAACAAATTAAAAAACAAGAGGAGATAGTGGTACTAGGCTAGTAGATGGTCTGTTCAGGAAAAGAGCTCTTCTGAGGTGAGAAGAAGGCAACACTAGAGGGAAAGCAGAATCCCATCTATGGCTCCAGGGGACACATTGCTACAGCACTGTAAGTCCTCACCCATTGTCTTCCAGAGGATCTGCATCTTTAAGCAAAACAATGTATAACAGAAGCAATGGACCATAGGCTAACTGATATAGATAAGAGGTGAGTTCCTAGGGTGTCACATCCACATTTGCAGAAAACGCTAGTTAAAGTCCTGCTCTGCAGAGCTGGCGATGAGCCTTCAGCTGAGTGGTTGACTTTACTCCAACTCAGCATGGCATCAAACCCCAGCTACAGTTATTTTCTTTCACTTCTACAAGTCCTTAGTGAAGTTTGCATAAAAAATAAATTGGTTTTGACACACTAGTTTATTCCCTGTTATAAGACAGAAGTACTTACGTTCAAATAGAGCACAAAGGCTACCTTTTTCCCCATCTTAGTCCCCTGATTCTTTTAATATTGGTTCCATTAAATTTAAAAATGTATTAAAAGCTACTTTTTATTCAGTAAATAATGTCCCCTTCTCTATTTCAATACAGAAACCATAAACAAACAAACAAACAAACAAACAAAACTCCATTGAACAACAGTGAATTGTTGGTCAAGGCCTAGATTGAAATTTTTACAATTCACAATGCAGAAAAAAAAGCTTACTTTGCTGACAGCAGCAAACTAGAGAAGATAGAATGGAAAAATGAAACCTAATAAAAATTACTACGAATACATTATTTAATTCGAAGACTACAGGTTTTCTTTCCCCTTCACTTGCACCGTGGTGGCCACCAATGGCTATAGTAGGAAAAGCAAAATGGACTTTCTTTGCCCAAGAAAACAAATGCTTCTCACCAAGGCACAGTGCATCATCTGCCAGGACATCCCCGGATGGAACCTCAGTTTGGCAAATCGCCCTCTATCTCTATAGTACCCAGGGCAAGGTTCTTAGAATCGTGCCTTGCTCTGTGGGCACTACAGCTCATCTCGGTGAGTATTCATGGGGGAATGGGCAACTTCCAAAGAATGTGCCAATTCTGCATCCACCTATGATCCCTCCATGGTTTTCCTATATCTCTGCACTGCTGAGAGGCTGGGTTACCCCAGGGAAGGATATTAAATTAATATTATCTTTGAATATTAAATTATCTTTGAATGGCAATTAAATTATCTTTGAATGTATTCCAAGATTAGCTACAAGTGTTGGGGACTTATCCACACCTCTTTTGTAGTTAGGGAGCTGTTTGGCATGAGATAAAGCAGACCGTGGGCCAGCGCAGAATACCTTTTCAGCCACATCAGACTTCTGCAATTATTACAGGGCTTCATGCAGCAATGAGGTGTCAGGTCCAGCAAGGAGTGTGATGACAGGAGCTCTGTCTGCATGTGGGAAACTCACAGAGCCTGAGTCTTCTCATATATCACATATATCCTAATATCACAGCAACATTATCATAATGGCCTTACCCAACACCTCTGTGGGAATCAGCTGAGACTATATATTTGAAACTTCTAAAATACTACTGAGTATTCACTATTCTTAAGACCAATATAATAAACAGAAATAAGACAAACCTATTTCCTAAACATCCTGATGGATGGAAAATAATTCCAAATCTGAAAGGCCTTTTTCTAGTTTCTATATATTAAAAAAAAAATCAATGGAGAGACCAAAAATAATTATTTTATAACTTCCTAGCGATGTACAACCTGTGCTTTTATTCTAACAATAACGTCACACCAACCATAGAACGTGTGGGTTTCTCTATAGCCTCAGAGCAATGATGTGCAGATTCATTAGTGCAGTCTGCATGAGTGTACAATAAAAATTTTAAAAATCCCAATAACCGAGCTAAAGACAACTGGAGATAAAAAACTCACAGCGCTTTCAGATTTACTGTTCAATTAGTTTCCTGAAAACAAGAGTAAAGAAAAAAGCTAACATAACCAGACATCTATTAAAAATGTGTTTTCTCTTTTCCAGGTAAGAAACAGAACAGTTAGTTATAGGCTGAGGTCAGAGCCATACAAATCCCACACCACGTCCCAGGCTGCATGCAGAAGAGAGGCACAACTAAAACTGCTCAAATTAGTCTTTACTCAGTCTGTAAGCACCTTGGGAAATAGTTCCCAGTTTCCAAAGGCTAAGTCGGATCTTTCCTTCTATTGAAGACTAATTAGGCTAGAAAAATTCATCTGCGCACTGCTCCTCAAAGAGAAAGATGCTTTTACTTAAAAAAATCACTGAGATAAATGGATTAAACTTTGTCATGCTTGTAAACAGGAAAGGAAAGAATGAAAAATGTTAAAGAAACTATTGGATCAATGATTGATGTTCTGAAAAATATGAGAAAAATAAACTCAACCAATAATTGGATGAGAATGGGGGAGGGGGAGAATTTTTCCCCTTTATCTTAGATGCATATATTCCAGTCAATTTTAGTTTAAGCAGAATTTCAAGGGAAAAAGAATAAACAATAGGTGTCCACGAGCTATATTTATTCACTAGTGCCCAGGCTAACAGGAAAGATAGAAAATAGGTAGCGAAGTAGGTAGGTAGATGAAAAGAAAGGAGAAAAAGAGATTCTAGAGGGAAAAGGGGATCATGTTTAGTGAGCTGATTTGGGAAATTGCACATGACAGCTGTTAAAAAGAATTCTTTATTGGGGAAAATAATTTAAATTCTTTGATGTTAGAGTTTCATGTGGAGTTTGAACATCAAACATTTGTATTCACTAAAATATTATTAACTTATTTTACTGGGTTGTTTTGCTTTCACTTACTGAAAAATATCAGAGCACGGGTACCCTGTGAAGCTGGAAAATATGTGACCGAGTGCTGACAGCTGCTTTAAATGAGTCGACAGTCACTTAGCACCGAACACTCTGCAGAAGGGAGGCTAGAACATAACTTAAACACAGGGCTCGGTGTGGTGGCAAATGGTGAAGTGACAGTATAGGCGAACATCGGTGGTTTTTCTCTCTTCCCGTTTTAAAATTAGATTTATCTAAGGGGCAGAGATTCCTTGTGAGCCACTTTCTCACTTTGAAGGTGCTAAATTGCCCATCTCACAAATAATCAAGTTGTTGTAACATCATCTATACTATTTACAGTTGGATTTTTTGGAATTGCTCCTATTATGCAAATCAAACAGCAGATGATATATCTCAGATTTCCATTTAAAAGAACACATTCTTCCCCCTGCTGAAATCTGTAATGCTATTATGGGTCTGGTTTTCATTTATCAAGTACCCATATTTTCTTTTGCTTTACAGAGTACTCCAAATATATGCAGCTTTCTCATTTGGATAGTATTAATTTTTCCATATATCATATACAAAAGAAATTCCATCTGAGGATAAAAGGACCTAGTGATAGTAGCAATAAAATTCATAATATCAACAATGATAATTTTAATAGTTCCCAATATTTGTCAGGCATTGTCTGTGTGACAAGCACTCTTCTAAATGCTTTACATGCATTAACTCATTAAATCCTATTAATTCCAGGAGATCCTTACTATTTGCATAGAGGAGGGACCTGGGGCATAGAACATTTCCCAACAACTCTTTACAAGGATGCAGAACTTAGGATGCTTTCATAGGAAAGAAGTTCTTGAGAAGCATATGTGCCCTTTAAAGAGATGAAGTAAAGAAACAGACTTAGGTTTTGAAACTCTAAATATATATCCCCCAAACTAGAGAAAAAACATAAAATAAAGCCATGTTTTTCTAAGCTCCTTTTATCAGGTTAACAGGCACTAGTGTTAAAGAACACACATGACATAATGTGGTTTACCCCTTTGTCATTTCTAACTCGTGCAGACAAAACCATTTAAACCTAGCTTGGTAGCAGAGACACACTGCACCAGACAATAATTCCATTTGGAGTAGACCCTCTGGCTTACGTATTTGTTTGTCTGTTTTCCCCTGTGAGAACTAATCTCTTCAAGTCCAAGATTTAATATATATCTTACTATTCCTATTGTTTATCTATTGATCTCTGGATTTGGAATCACCTTTTAGGATTTCAAGACTGGCAAGAAGAGTCTTACATATTCTCATTTTATGAGAAAATCGGACAAAAGACAATCGGGCAAGGGTTCCTAGATTGCAGAGTAGACATGCAAAGGGCTTGTGCATCCATGAAACTGGTGTAAAAAGTGGCCAGGTGCCTTTTGTTTTCCAGTGGGATAGTAAATGTCATTAGCTTCTCAAAAGAACCCAGCTCCTTCAAAGGCTCAGTGTTCACTGTACTAAGAGACATGCCCAAGATCACACAGCTGCTCAGACTGAGATTTAGTCTCCTGCCTTCTTATTCCATCATCTTCCTAATATACCTTAAAGAGTGACGTTAAACAAAAACCCACCTGAAAGCTATTTATGTTGTGTATTCTTTGGAAAAATTTACTTTGACTAGAGTTTAAGAACACAATTGAAGGCCTGTAGCTCTAAGATTTTTACTGTAAGTGTTTCAAAATGTGTATTTCAAAATTCCTAGATAGTCTTCTCAGCACAAAGGCAATGTTTTTGAATATGGTATGGCATGTGTAAGCTCTACCGTTATGACTTCAAAAGCAGCTATAGGAATGAGTGGCCTACGGTGAGAACAGCTCAAATGACTCACATATTAGAGTTTTGGCTCTGCCACTTACTAGTTATTAATTAGGAGTAAGTTATTAAGTGTTTGGCTTAACAGTTTCCTCACCTATAAAACTGAATGATCACAGCTAGCTTTTGGGACTGTTCTGAACACTACAGATACAATCTATACATGCATTTGTATACAGTATATAAAATCTATGGCATGGTATCTGACACTTAGGAGGTACCCAAATGATCATATCTATAACTTTTTGTCTTTATTGTTGATTTAAAAAGTAGCTTTTTAAGTTTTTCTTTATATTTAGACATGGCCAACAATTTAAAAAATTCCATGTCAACATGGCTTTTAAATTGAAATGTTAATTATAATTATACTAACAGAAATATAGAACAAGCAGCTGTAAATTATATATTAGAAGGAAAAACCAAAACCCCTTTTATCTAGGAGTGTAATAATCAGATTGAATTTTTGCTATTTAGGAGACACTATGGTAAGTAATGTGTCACTAATTGATATTCCTTGGTTTATAAGAAGTTGAAGATACATAAAAAGATATTTGAAGGCAGTAGATCACCCATGGGATGAGCTAGGGGTAGATACAGATAACCCTCTGCAATTGTACGTCTGATGCATTTGGTGGTCTCCCACATTGTGTCATTGCCTCAGATTAGTTATGCCATGAAGTAGGAAATAAAATATTAAAGGGTAATACTTGTGCCATCCATAGGTTAATGCCCAATGATCAAATGGATTTTTAGGCCAGAAGTTAGGGCTGGGTGTTTGGATCCATGCTAAGTTACTTAATCACAGTCAAAATCTATGTCAGGAGGAAAGCCACGTGAGTGATGTGGTTGAGGAAGCTGGGGTCAAGGGCTCAGAAGGTTCGATTCTAATTTGGGCTCTATTACTCATACACTATGCAACTCAGCACCAATTTTCCCTCTGAGCTTCCATTTTCTCCTGTCTACTTGCTGGAATACTTTGGGTTATATAAGATTAGGCATATGGTTACACATTATCTTGTGCACATATACATATTAGTTTCCATTTAGTCTCTATTTGTCACACTTATCTTAAATCATTAAATTAAATCTGTTCACCTCTCTTCTTCAGGAATTACTATAATAAGTTGCTTTCTTATGGAGGGGACTCCACTGGTAACTGGATTGGTCAAAAATTCAATTGTTTTCCCATATTGCTTAATCTAAAACTTAACAATTGTAATCATTTTGTAATTTGGACTCTCTTGAATTTATTCTGCATTTTCCCCAGCATAAATAAAGCTAGCATAATTTGGAACCATGTCATAAAGTGTCACTATTTTCAAGGAGTTCAGTAAGCACATTGGTGCCCACACAGAATTCCTGATTTTTTAAAAAGTTTCCTCTTCCATCTTTCAATGACAGTGTGTTTCAATGACAGTTGTGTAATGTTTAGTACTATTAATCAGAGATAAAGGCAATGCAGATCTCTATGGCAACGTCCACTCTTTTCTTTAATGTCCGTCAAAGCCCTCTGCAAAGTAATGTGAAGATAGTGACCAGGATCTCTGAGAGAACAATAAGAATGCTAAAATAAAACCTTCACTAAAATCTTTAAGTTATTGCCATTATCACCACGAGAGCTCAAAACAGACATGTTATATTTTATAAGTTGTGCATGAAGTCACTTAACATTTTCACACACTTGAAAAATCTGGCATTGTGGTCTTCAAGCTCCCTTTATAGTAGAACCTCAGCCAGTGGTTCTGTGGTTCCAGGTGCCAGCCTCTTGTGGTTACGAAATAGGATGATGGGTTGGCCCCTTAAATATGGGGCTTAGTCTAAGATAAAATGCTGTTCATGCTTATAATCTAGATGAAAGCTCTCTGTGTAGCCCATACACTTCAATTAAATGCTTCTAGCCTTTTGCATAAGACTTAAAATGGAAAGACTTTTGGTTTCTAGGTCAGCTCTAGATTTAGGGTGTATTAGTGGCACAGAGCTATAAAAAGGCAGGTTGTAGTTTGATTCTAGTGTTTTGGCTTTTTATACTGCAAAAATATCATAGGAATGAAATGTACATGGCTTCCAACTGTCATTAAAAAGGCACATGGAGGAATAGTTGTGTGTTGTTGTTTTTTTTTTTTACACACACCACAGTTTAGATGGTAGAAAATAACAGGCTAAGGAAAACAATGACAAAGTGGGCAAAAGTACAGGGATGTGGCAATATCGACTGACCTAATTTTGAGTGAAAACAATGCTCCCATACAGCAAAGGCAGACTGACAAGTTCTTCAGCCAAGACCAAGCCAAATGCATTCTCAATTTACACCCATTTATTTTATTTCTATAACTTATCTTGCTTCAGAATAAAAAAAAATTAAAGGTTTCTCTATTTGTGCCTTGGTTTAGTTTCTCATTTACTATGGCGATCATTTAAGAGACTTGAGACAAAAAATTGTACTCCTCTTTACATTTTAAAATGGGAAAAATATAGAGACAAAGTGGAAAATCTATATGCAAATCACCCCAATTACAGTTGCTAAACAGGATTTGAGAGAAGCAGTTTCCTGTTTGACACTACTCTGCTTAGAGTAGCATTGGTGAAACTTTGATACATCTGATCAATTTTTTTTTTCAGCACAGAAAAAAGCTAATTCTGGGACACCTAGTATCTTCAGTTGCTTCATAAAGGTATTATAACATTTTTCCAACATCAGAAATAAACCTTTGAGAAGTTTATGAGATGTCTGTGCCACATAATACCATTCTGAGGAAAGGGGCTGTTAGGTAGGGGCTTGCTGAAATGCTGAAGGATCATCCTTGTTCCTCCGACACTGGAAATACATGGAATGGTTGTCTTGGTGATTACTGGGAAAGTTTTTAATCAGAGTTTCACTTTCAAATTAGCTGTGGGTATGAAGGAGGTAGATAGGACTTGTTTCAAGTTATGAGATAAAGGGTAGTTATCACAGCTTTCGGAAGCAGAAAAAAGGGAAAAATACTTGAATAACTATTGATGGAAATGTTTTAACTGTAAGGCTCTCAAAAGGACTGGGTCTGAAGCTGGTGTTAATGTTTTATAAAAATGTGGAAGAGGGTGAACAGTAAACTTTTACATCTGAGAAGCCTACAATGCTCTTCTGAATGCCAGTGAGGATGCACGTGGTAGAGTGCACTTGGCGGGTCAGGTTAGCTGCTAAGACAAGGACGGATTTAAGGGACTGAAAACTATTTTCTGTGGACAGCAGCCCCATGTACCACCATCGCCAGAAAAGACTAACACAATGCTGAGTGCTGAATGTGATCTTCTAATTGCTTTTGAAACACCACGTGAGAGGGTTTTAGTTTTGGAAAAGGATGAATGGAAAATATTTCCATCATGAATCCATAAAAGAAGCTAGGCATATTTGAAGAGCAATTCTCATCTTTCAGGAGCAATCATTCCCTCTGAAATGTACCACAATTATGAGAGATTATAAAGCAGTCCACATATAAGATATACCACACATCTCCAATGTGCTTACTTTGTATTACTACATCACTAATCCTAAACCTTTAGACTGTCCCTAGAGCCTATCCACATTTATTTACAAACAAACTTTTTCATTTGCCCATTTTTAAGTAACAGTCACTGGGCATCTTCTAACAATCACCTTTTTATTTCCAACCATCAGTAATCCTCAGTAAATGGACAACCCAAAATTGTTTCCCTTATGAACATCAACTACATAATCAAGTCTTTCACGTAGGGTAGAGGCAAAGAGGTCATGAGGGATGCTCTTATATTATAGGATGGTGGGCGTGTGTGTGTGTGTGTGTGTGTGTGTGTGTGTGTGTATGGTAGATATATGTCTATGAGAAAGAAAAATTGAGTACCAGCATTGGCTAAATCTTAAATAACTATTTTTATAGATGGTTCAATTCCTAGTTAAAGCTGTATTTTCATGCACATCCTTAAACCCATGAAAATAAAGGTGTACATAAGGTCAGTATTTTCTTACCTTCTATTGCTGATAGGAGAACCCGGGAATGATCATAGGCGATTACGTTTGCATATCTATTCTTTGGTTTGTTTACTTCCAAGTTTGAATGTTCCCAGGTGAACTGCTGGCCAGGATCAATTGACTTTAAAAGAAAAACAGCACACACCCCGAATCAATACTGAATATCAGTGGATTATAGACATTTATCACAAGTAACATGATTTTGAAAAGAAAACTCTGAAGCCACGCTTCATCAAGATGGCCCTAGCTGTGAAGCTGAGCACTGATATACTCAGAATCACATGAAATGATTAATCAGAGTAAAACAGTGTAGTTACCAACATTGATTCAGATGAAAAAGAAAATCAATACAGATGTTCTGTTAATATTGGAAAGGCAAGTTTTATTATTATTATTTTACTTTTCCATTTTTTTTTCTCTCTGCTGCTGTAGCTTACAAGTTACTTTGGTTCGATATTCCTTCCAGTTCTGTGAGCATTACTTTATCTTGTTTGCTCTGCCCTATTTTTCCTATCTGGACCTAATCTCAATTTTTAAATTGAGTGGTTTTTCACTGGCTCCCCTGGGCACAGCGTTACTGTACTCTCTTCACCTACAGGCTTACATCTTGACGGCAACTTAAAATTTTGTCTATTCCTCTGCAATACATCATGGCCAATATCATAAGGCAATTTGTACAATTCTAACAGTTAAGAGTAACAGTAAAGAAGGCAGGTTAGTTAATCATTTTAAAATATTAATTTGTAACTCAATGCAGATAGGACCTAACTGCTTTTCTATTTAAATTGTGTTTCCTATTGTTCATTATGTTATCATGTTTACATCATTTTATTCTTTAAACTTATTTGTTCTGATTTCTAGTGCATTTCCTTAATTCCTTAGTTCAACCACTTAATAAATATTACAGATAATAATATAATATGTAACTTTTCATATGTAAAGTAAAACAATGATTTTGAGAATGAATCCAGGCTTTGATTACAACATCTTGGGAGACTATATTTTCCTGCAATATTATGGAAATCAAAACATATTTTCTTTTATCATAAGATACTGACACTTTTTTAATACTTATAATTTCATGGTATATGGAAACACGAGTTTAGTAATTGCATAAACATGATTTTAAATGATCAAAATAAAGTTTTCAGAAACAATTAATGCTAAATGAAGTTTATATACAGGTGAAAATTTTAAAAAGTAAAGATAGTATGTTATGTTGATAGAATTTTTAGCAGTAATTTTTGATGCTTGGTATTTTCTATTCTTTTATGGGTATGTGTAGAATTTGAAACTAAAACATATCCAATGGCTGTTACAATATTGAAGATGCATACATTTTGTATTAAAAGGACAGAGTTCAGCATGATGATAAAACTCAACAGTATAAAAAGTCAAGCCTATGGACAGTCACAAATAGCCTCTAAACATGCTAACATTCTCCGCAGTACAGATTGCAGCCTCTAATTTACGGAGGATTTAATCCCCTTTTCCTTTTTTAGCTTATAATATATATAAACTAGTCGATCATTAAACAGTATGCAACAAAATAATTATCCATGCCTTAGAGTCTAAAGAATAGTGTAATTAGGGGTCTTTCTTGTTGGTTCTTCCAAGAAAACTCATCATCTCTCCACAGAATGTACTCTCCAAGTATCCCAGAAGCTAAAGAGAGCAGAGCATTCATCTGGGTGGACACCTTCAAGTCAACCTTGAACTCTCACACAACTCCATTCAGCGACCAAGACCAGATTTAAACATTTCTCAATTCAGTCCCCACATCCAGTCCTTCAGCATTTGATGTCTGATTAGAATATCTCCTATAATCTCTCACTCCAACCCATTCTTCAAAGCAAAGTGGTCTTTCTTCAGCAATACTCTAGGCAGGTTAGGTCCCTATTTAAGAACTCCCACTGGCTCTGAGTGACCTACTACCTACATTCTGAAGTTCTCAGCCATAGTCCTACCTATACATTTTCACTTATATCTGCATCTACAAAGATGGCTCAACACATGGTTTGACAAATGATTTTTTAAAAAATGAAATGAATTGATGAATAAGAGAAATCATGGAGTAATTCCTTCATATAACATGGGAGCTAGAGAACAGATGATAGCAACTGTGTTGTATAGTACTCTCACTTTAATATTTTAATACTCATTAGCATATGACTTAGTAATTAAATATATGATCCTGAAGTTATAACTACCACTGACATTATAGTGATGAGCAGACTTAGTACATAAGCTTCTTGCAAATTATTCTCTAAAATATACCAAGAAGCTCCTAATCTCACTGAGGTATACAGTCTTTTGGTGGAAGTTATTACTCTCTCTATGGCCTTGTTACTCAGACTATGATCACTCATAGATGGAAAATGGCATAAATTTGATTAGACCAATGAAACTGCAGCTATCCACTCACAGACACTGTTAAAGTCATGTCCATTTCTACTCTTGCCACATATTCTCAGCCATCTGCATGATTTGATACCTGCATGGAAGAGTTTGTGAAAGTTGACACAAGTGGAGCCATTGTAAAAAGCCAGAGCAGCCAATTCCAGAGGAACTGGCTCGTACATACTTTTTTCTAAATCATTGGACTAGTCCTAACACAACTGTTTTATAAACCAGTTATTTGTAACGTCAAAAGGAAATGAAACATCCTGATCACCAGGACTAATGATTATGGACTATCTGGAGACAGACTCAGTAACCAACTACACATAGTCAAGAGTGGCTCAGCTTGTTAGAACCAGTAGGAATTCTTTCTTCTTTTCATGCTACTGCTCCTTTATTTTCCCCCTGATAACAAAGCCCTTTCCTTCCCTCTGTAATCAGGACACTATCTGAGTTTCTGTCTCAGAAACTGTGGTCCACCAAATTATAATTCTGGCTTTTTCATCTTAGGTTAACAATGTAAAAAGTGGTAATGGAAACATGACTTATACATCACATATGTTAATATGCTTATGCTTAAAATACGACCCAGGAGAAGACCTGTAAGTAACTGGATCATTACAATAATAGCTGCATGGTCATTGTGCTCTACATCCAGTAGGCTGTTTAATTTTCATAAATATTTTGAGGCAGGTGCTGTTGTTTCTCCATTTCACAGACAAGGAAATTGAAGTAAATAAAGATTAATTCAATAAATCCCACTCAAAGCCTTCTCGGTAGCAGCTGCTTTGCTATTTTGTGATAAGGTAACTTTCTCACACATCTAGAATCATACATTCACCTTCAACTCCAGATCTGTATCATGTCAAAGCCCAGCTGATAACTAATAACTGGTCATCACCAAGACATGATGCCACTTAACTATTGAAAGGGTCACTGCAAAATGGAAAAGCCCCACATAGGAAACACTCACACATAACTACCCTCCTTTATCTCTCTAGTCCAAATGCTGTTTGCTCCCAACTGATCATCCTGTGTCATTCTGGGGCAGTTACGTAAGAAATCAAGTTTTAAAAATGAGGTTGGCTTCATATGGATGACAAAACAGATGGAGTGCAGCTTACATTTATACTCATTTTACACTGATCAAACAAACATTGATTAAATAATGCTGACTTGTCTTTCTGCAACATACTCATCCATCTGTATCTATCCATCTGACTGAACATTTAACAATACACAACACAGGTCATTATTTTGGAGCTTGTCAGAATGCTGAGAGGAGTAAACTCAGTAAAGAAAAATGAATTACTAGTAGGTAAAATATAAGATCTTGTATATTCAGGAAAAAACCTGGTTGAGCAAAATCAAATTTCAATTATCAATGTTAATGAGGCAAAGACATCATGGATAAATAAGACCCTTATTCTCAAAACCCACTGTCTAGGCTTTTCTTAGTGTCATCAAAGTTGCTTTGCCTTTTTGTTTTCTGGCTTTTCTTACTGAGATCTTCCTAAAGAAAAATAAAAAGACCAACATAGGAAAGATCAACACAAGAATGAATTGATAGAGAAGCTAACTTCCACTTCGACATTGTATTTATGACTGGGCCATTATGTCTAGACTAGAGGACCAATGCACAAAGATTCATGCAAGAATGGGCCTTTTTTTCCCTGGCTGCTGGCATCGCCTTCCCTCTGGCCGGAGTCGCCTTTCCGCTCCGACCCAGAACTGTTTTTCTGCCTTCCCATGCTGCCCTGAGGCCCAGAGCACCTGTGTATGCAAATTAACCTGTCATATTTTGGGTTAATTTGCATACTCACTCCTGATTGGCTGGTGGGCATTGTGAAGGTACTGTCAATTAGCATGTTGCTCTTTTATTAGCATAGATATATTTCTATTATAAAGTTAAATGAGGCTACGCCAATATTAAATTTTGAAATAAGTCCCCTTGTTCCTAATAGCGTCAACTTCTTCCTGCTGCTGGTATTGAATTTCCCTGAGCTAGATTCTCAGTTACCTCTGTTCATCCTCCTGGCTCTATTTATCCACAAAACTTTTGGCTGGTTATTCCCTCCTTCCTAGCACTTAATTCCAAGTTCTAGAGCAGGAATCTTGGTCAGGTCTTTGTTAGCCTCCACTGGGAGGAATTTTACAAGTTGGGAATAAAGCACACTAGACATTTTCAACCAGAAGTTGATTAATGACTCTTAAAAAATACTATATGAAATTTGTATATGACATTTTTACAGAATTTATAAACAGGAATGCTATTCCTAAGATTTACCTTTGTTTTTCCAGTCAATTTCAAGGCCCTTGAAAGGTAGGTACTGCATGAATACTATGTAGCATCTAAAATTTTACTAACATGCTAAACCATTAACATCACTTCCTATCTGCATACTTGGCTACTTGGCACAAGACACAAACACACATACACCCTTTCCTCTTCCCATAGCTGTTGACTGAATCATTCTACTCCTATCTAGTAAAAGAGTAATATGCAAATTAAGCATCACTCCATTACACTCACAAAGCCATGCCCACCAGCCAATCAGGAGTGGGTATGTAAATTAACCCAACTAAAATGGCTGTAGCCACAGAGAGAGCAGGAGGGAGGCTTGGGTTTCCCAGCGATGGAGGAAGCCAAGCTTTCCGTATACCCTGGCTAGCCCAGGCCTCCACTCCAGGCTACAAAGTTTCAATTACAGAAGATAAATAAATCCCAACAAAAATGACAGCAGTCACAGAGATGGAGAGAGCAGGAGGCTAGAGTTGCCCCCAGTAATGGAGGAAGCCAAGATTTCTGCGTACCCTGGCCAGCCTAGGCCTCCACTCAAGGCTACAAAGTTTTAATTATAGAAGATAAATAAATCCCAACAAAAATGGTGGCAACCATGGAGCTGGAGAGAGCAGGGAGCTTGAGATGTACCCAGCTATGGAGGAAGCCAAGCTTCTGCAGCTCTACTATGCCTTGGCCTCTGTTTAAGGCTACAAAGCTTCAATTGTAGAAAATAAATAAATCTGACTTCAAGGCCTCCGCTTGGGTGGCCAGGGGGCATGGCTGGCCTGCAAACCACCATAGGCCTCTTGTCCAAGATACCCCATATCCCAAGAGAACCTCCTCCCTGATCCAGGACATCCTTAAGGGAAAATCAGCCGGCCCCCACCCTCCATTCTATCCTATTTAATCCTATCTAATAAAAGAATAATATGCAAATTGACCATCACTCCAACACACAAGATGACTGCTCCATGTGGTCAAAGATTCTGCTCCCATGTGGACACAAGAAGGCCACCACAAGATGGCCAGTAGTGGAGGGGAGTTGGGAGGGAACAGATCTGAGAGCAAGGGCAGTTGTGGGCAATCAGGCCAGCAGAGGAGGGCATTTGGGAGGGACCAGGCTTGCAAGGGAGGGCAGCTGGGGGCAATCAAGCCTGCAGGGGAGGGCAGTTAGGGGTGACCAGGCCAGCAGAGGAGAGAAGTTGGAGGTGACCGGGCCAACAAAGAAGGGCAGTTGGGGAGAACCCAGGGCTGCAGGGGAGAGCAGTTGAGTGGTATCAGGCCTGCAGGGGAGGGCAGTTAGGGGTGACTACACTTATAGGGGAGGGCAGTTAGGGGCAAAGAGGCTGGCAATGGAGCAGTTAGGCATCAATCAGGCTGACAGGGGAGTGGTTAGGGAGTGATCAGGCTGGCAGGCAGAAGCAGTTAGGAGCAAACAGTAAGGCAAGCAATTGGGAGTCAGCAGTCCTGGATTGTGAGAGGGATGTCCTACCTGGAACGGGCCTAAGCCAGCAGGCGGACATCCCTCAAGGGGTCCCTGATGGCAAGAGCATGCAGGCTGGGCTGAGGGACTCCCTCCTCCCTCAGTGCACAAATTTCATGTACTGTGCCTCTAGTTTTTGATAAAGCTCAAGTCATCCTCTTAAAGCAAAGTCCTTTAAATGTGGTTCTGCAAGATTCTGAATTCTCTTCCCAGAAAAAAATATGTAATTCACAGGTATAAAACATCACACAATACCAGTTGCTCTGTATTCTACTTTCCTTCACCCCATCAGGAGAAAAACCTCAAAATCTTCCCTTTAGAAACTCATCAAAGAGAAACCACAAAAAAGATACATCCTGTTTCTGTGTGTGTTTTAAAACAACTAACAGAAGTGTAATTACATAGGAGGGATAGACCAACTACTTGACTAGCCAAACTATGGGTCAGACTAAGTGTCCCTTTTACAGGGAACTGAACTTTCAATGACCTTATCCTCCGGAGAAACACTATTTTCCCACATTGTTCCCCAGCAGCAGGCTCACTTTGTCCTAAGAGTGGTTTTCCCAAATATTCTGAAATGCTTTCTGAGGTTCAGAAGAGCAATCTGCCATTGACGTGTACTTCTGTAATTAAGCCCCCCCTTTTTTTTCATTCTCATTCATTTATATTCTTTCTCTCAGTTTGAAAACGGTAAATTAATATGTATCCATTGGAAAAAGATCCACGTTTGCATAGCTGGGAAGGGCTATATTTTGCACAATTAGCAGAAGCCTGCAATTGACATAATGAGTACTTTCTTCAAAGAGAAGAGCATGAGTTCAGTTGAGTCCGATGATGCTTTAAAAAATGGAAAGTGTGGGGATGAGCAAAGTCTGGCGGTCATAGCCCCTGATTAACTTTGGCAAATCTGTAGTTTAGGCCTGTTTGCTCTGTTTCTTTTTCCTATTAATGCCATTCCAGTGTCAGGTTTGTGCCCTCATTTTCTCTAATATCTCTTTATCCAAGCTGTCATCAGCACCTCTTAAATCTTTCCTTATGAAGACATATCTGAGCAGGTCACCATTAGAATCTGAAGGATTTAAATACTTTTCAAGATTCTCAGTGTTAACTAATCAATGGATATGGCCATTCTCTACCTTGAATGGTAGGTAGATGATACAATTTACAAATGATAAAACTGCATCAACTTTACATGTTGTCTAATGTTTTGATTTGAAATTCCGATCATAAAATATTATGTAATAAGTACTCATAGAAAATTACCAAAAGCAGTAAGTTATTTATATACATAATTAGAATTGATATATAGAGAACTAAATAGGAGAAACTATATTCATAGTGAAGCATCCAGCCATGTGAGGCGAGTATTTACAGCAATTCTTTGATAAACATTTTATTCTAAATCATATCTCAGCAGTAAGAACGAGTTAGCTTATTTCTCTGAGGATACCATTTACTCCTAGAAGTACGCTGAACTTATTCTTACTATGGACTCAAGATGATGAAAACCTATAACAATCCAACAACAAACACTGGATTCTTTTCACCTCAGTAGGACAACACTACCTGATCTCTAGAATGCAGATGAGCCTTTTACTGCTTTATGTGTGTGACTGAGGAAAAGAGTATTTCTCAGAGTTCCTTTCAAATAAGAGTTCAAAAAAGAAGATGGAATTTTAAGATCTGAAGGTGTAAAAGTCCAGATTTCCCCCCCACCTCTCCACCAAACTCTCTTTAACATGCTCCAACGTTTTTGTGGATGCTACTAAATGTGGAACAGACATTCCTAGCTCCCAAAGGCAGTGGTTCTAGCAATGATAATAATGATATCTCTTAATCTTAATGTTTTAATTTTAGCTATTCATCTCCTCCATCAAATTAAAGTGCATAAGAAAGGGACAGATAGAATTAAAGGTGACATTCTTAAACACTAGAGCTTCGTGGAGAGTCATTTTACAAATATAATTCACACACAAGGATTTCTGATGTTATTTGGAAAAGCAAAAGGAATTATAATTTTTCCAGACAGTTTGGATCAAAAAAATGTTATTAGAAATGTATTAAACTGCTCTGACTGAAGAGAAAATGTTGACTGAATTGGTAGAAAGTAATTGCAGTATTTATTAAAAGAATTATGTGTAGGTAACAAATAAAAATATCTATTAGATGAAATGGATGTGCAGCATTTCACACAATGGCATATTTTCTTTTGCATGAATAACAGGGCACTAGTTTTTGTCAACAAATTCACAAGATGAATGCATTAATTCCTCATCACTCTTTGCAAATGTGACACATTTGTACCGACCCAATCGTACTAAGAAAAGTAATATGTTTAAAACACAGTATACATTGTTACTGCTAAAAGACTTGGGAGGTATTTTGCTTCCTCCTGCCTTTACCCATTGACTTGAGTAAGAATATCTTGATTTAAGACAATCTTGGCAGCCAGCGAATATCTGTTTTCTCCCTGATGCTAACTGTATCTTCTTTATCATTGAAGCATAAAATTAGGGCAATTGTCCAGTTGATTTAGCCCCCCACCCCCAAAAACAAAAACAAAAACAAAACACACAAAAAAAACCCAAATCAATTTCTGCCCTTCTACATGCCATATGACAATATGTTCATCACGTTCCAAATTGGCAGAGATAACTACAACAACAAAACAGAAAACACAGAAACAAAAAGCAAACCTCACCGGCAGCCACATCTAATTCTGTTTCCGTTTAATTTGATACTGAGATCTGATCATCCATAAATCGCATGGAAAAGTAAATTAAAAAAAATCAATTGAATGAATAAATGGATTGGTTTCATAATTGTTGTGTGAGGCACATTACAACAGCATTTTATAAACAACAGAATAAGGGAAACAGGGAAGATAAATCATCCTCTTGGCTTTTGAATGTTTAAAGTTGAGCTTTAGCTGAAACATTAATTCTTCTTTATTAAATGTGGAAATTTCTAACCTAATTTTAAACACTGTATTTCCCCCCTTATTAACTTTGTATCCCATAGACAGTTATATTTTAGGCTTCCAGCACTGCCTTGCTTGCTATTTAATAAAAAGTTTCCTTGTTAAATCTTTGTTTCTTCTTCTGTATTTATTTTCAGATCTAAGATGAAAAACAGATAAATTTCCAAACTGAAATATGTCTGAATTCATTTCTGTTCATGTTTAGTCAAAGCCTTTCATATCTTTTTCCTGCTTCAGAAAAAAAAAGAATTATACATCTGAAATGGAATTAGAATATGTAATGCTTCTTCCAAGTCTTTGATAGGTAACAGAAAATCCTACATAATCCCTTAAAAAACTCACCCAGTCTCTTCCATCCCCATTTGTATTCAGTGCAACTAACTAGTTGAAACACAGGAATTCCCATATATATTTTGGGCACACTATTTACATTAAGAACCCTTTGCTGTTAAATATCATCATTCCTTCAGTAAAGTAACAGTAGGCTATACTGAATATAGGCTTCTAATTATACAGAGATTGACAATTTATATTCTACATTGCATATTTTCTTCTCTTATTCATGTGACAAACAAACTAGGAAGGTTAAAACAAACTAAAATAGTACAAAAGTTTAAAGTTCAATTTCTTTCTAAACTAAAATATTAATGTGCTCTGTTAAAACATATACTGGCTTTATAATATAAAATTAAATACTATTCTAGGTAAAATATTGTATATTATAAAATATCAGTACATTGGTAATTATATATATATTTTATTGATTTCAGGGAGGAAGGGAAAGAAAGAGATAGAAACATAGAAACATCAATGATGAGAGAGAATTACTGATGCGCTGCCTCTTACACTGATGATTAAGCCTACAACCAGGCATGTGCCCTGACCAGGAATCAAACCTTGACCTCCTGGTTCATAGGTTGATGCTCAACTACTGAGCAACACTGGCTGGGTGGTAATTTTCTATATTAGCCCTTTGGAAAAAACTGCACTCACTTGAGCATATCACTACAGGGGCTGTTCTCTTTCTGATGTTGAACACTAATTGTTTAGCATATAGTTGATTTTAACATGTATTTGTAGAATGTTTGAAATGCATTAAAAGCGGGACAATGACATTTAGCTCAAAACCTTAGAAAGAGTTTAGTAAGTTTCCCTTTTGAAGATGTGACTATAAACTAAACACACATTAGACCAGCCCAGAGGTATATAAAATCATTGTAAGTAAATAAAGTGGCTCCCTGGCTCACACTTGGTTGAAACTTGATTCATGAGAAGGGAAACCCTTTGGCACCATGAGATGTATTAGGGTTATGCACAAGAGGCTTTCCTAGGCAGTGTTTGGGGGTCACAGAGTGCTAGAAATCATCCAGCACCAGTGCAGATGCTAGAGCTGAATAAGAAACTAGGGTCGGGGGGTGGAGGGTTGGGGAGCAGAGAGGGTCAGGAGCTAGACAATCAAAACCAACTTAGAGAAATTACAGCATCTCTGAGAAAAAACAAATACCAAAAAACTCCTGACTAAATGCTTCCAATCGCCACGGTTCTCAGCCGTTCACATGCCTCAACTCATTTTACCCTCACGACTGTAAAATGGATGTTAAAGTATTACCACTCTTATTTTACACAGAACACTGAGACACAGAAAAAATGACTTGCTCAAGGTCACACCACTAGGAAGTGGCAGAGCTGGGTTTTGAAGCCAGCCTTTCCGGGTTCAGAGTCAGCACTTGTAATGACTCCACGACTCTTGTCTGAAGAGTTCACAGCCCAGTAAGTAGGTCGATGGGGAAAGAGAGATGGACAGATGGCAGGTTCTGTTAAATACCGAGTTCACAGACATAGCCTATCACCTCACAGATAGGTGGGGAAAAGTAAAGAGCAATTTCTACAGAAGGACACTGGACTCTACTTATATACTCGGCTGAGGGAAGAATGGAACATTAAAGCCAGAATGAAAGAAGGTGGGTGGCCTGACCCAATGCTTCATCTTGTCCAACTTTTCCATGGAGCTGCACAGAGGAGAGAAAGAGGAAGAGGACAGAACATGATGGTAACACACATTTCCCCTGCTCATTGCTAAGCCACCAACGTAGCCTACTCAGGTTATAACTGCTTTCCTTCTTCAGGGTAGAGGATGGGAGAACTGGAGGGCTACTTATGGATTATGTGTGTTCAACTGTGAAGGAGAAGAATAACTTTAAAGAACTGATTTTATATATGAATCATTTCTATAAAAATAATTCTATTCTTTATTCATGCTATAAAATAATTTTTTAAATGTTTTGTCTAATATTTTATAATATTTAAAAGCTATTATTAAAAATTAGGTGTGATTATGCTACAATTCCTTTCTTTTTTAGTTGTTATGGAAATGGAACTGTTGACTTATCCTACTGCTTGAGTATTACACAATTCAACCATCATACATATCTTCAAATAAAATACATTCTTCATCATACATGTCTTGAGAAAATATCAAGGTTCTTTTACGGGGTGGAGGCATGGCGTGGGGTCACCTTGCCTTCTCCATCTGACTCAGATGCATCCCACTGGACACCTTGATCAAACTAAACAGGTCCCTGATTCATCACCTCCCCAGTGTTAGACTTCAGACATATGCTCAGGTACTCAGCTCTGTCTAAAAAGTCTATGAAGATAAAAACCATGTCTTTCTCTTGGACACATCTAGAGGAGAGTAACTGTAGATTCATTGAGAACAGTAAAAAATTAGGAAATAGCCTTTCACATAAGAGAGGACTGGTGAAAGGACTTATAGTAGGAAAAACGTATAAAGCTATGGAAACCGCTATGTATCACAGACATAGAGATGTCTTCATTATTCTTTTTTTTTTTAATCCTCACCCAAGGATATTTCTTTTTCTTACTGATTTTTAGGGAGAGTAGAAGGGAGAAAGAGAGAGAGAGAGAAACATTAATGTGAAGGAGACATACCCATTGGTTGCCTCTTGCATGATCTGGGCAGGAGATCAAGCCTGTAACCCTATACAGGCTGACATTCTAACCACGTAGCCAACCAGCTAGGACAATATTTACTTTTTTTTTAAGTATATTTTTATTGATTTCAGAAAAGAAGGGAGAGGGAGAGAGAGATAAAAACATCAGTGATTGGAGAGAATCATCAATTGGCTGGCTGGAATTGTATGGTGACCTCCTAGTTCACAGGTCAACACTCAACCACTGAGCAACACTGGCTGGGCCCATATTTTCTTTTAAATAAAAAAATTATAAAGCAGTTAAAATATATACATATATTCTCACATACTGCATGTATATATAAAATCATAACACATGTATCCACATGTATTATAAATGTGAGTATATACAATCATAAACATAGATATATATAAACGTGTGTGTGTGTGTGTGTGTGTGTGTGTGTGTGTGTGTACTACAGGTCTGGTGCATGAAATTCATGCACGGGGGGTGGGGGCGTATCCCTCAGCCCAGCCTGCACCCTCTTCAATCTGGGACCCCTTGAGGGATGTCCGACTGCCTATTTAGGCACGTCGGATTGGGCCTAATCAGGCAATCTGACATCCCTCTCACAATCCAAGACTGCTGGCTCCCAACTTCTCACCTGACTGCCTTCCTGATTGCCCTTAACTGCTTCTGTCTGCCAGCCTGATCACCCCCTAACCATTTCCCTGCCAGCTTGATTGATGCCTAACTGATCCCCTGCCAGCCTGTTTGCCCCTAACTGCCCATCCCTGCAGGCCTGGTCCCTTCCAACTGCCCTCCCCTGCTGGCCTGATCACCCACAACTGC
Organism: Lasiurus cinereus; assembly: GCA_011751065.1. Classification (NCBI taxonomy): domain Eukaryota; kingdom Metazoa; phylum Chordata; class Mammalia; order Chiroptera; family Vespertilionidae; genus Lasiurus; species Lasiurus cinereus. The sequence continues at coordinate 36,898,886 of JAAGEH010000226.1, forward strand.
CCTCCCTTGCAGGCCTGGTCCCTCCCAAATGCCCTTCCCTGCTGGCCATCTTGTGGTGGCCATCTTGTATACTCATGGGGACAGGATCTTTGACCACATGGGGGCAGCCATCTTGTGTGTTGGAGTGATGGTCAATCTGCATATTACTCTTTTATTAGATAAGGATAGAGGCCTGGTGCATGGGTGGGGGCCAACTAGTTTGCCTGAAGTGTGTCCCAGATCAGGGTGGGGATTTCTTGGGGCATGGGATGACCTGGGTGAGGGCCCTGTGGTGGTTTGCAGGCTGGCCATGCCCATGCCCCCTGGCAACCCAAGGGGAGGCCCCAGTGTCTGATATTTATTTATCTTCTACAATTGAAACTTTGTAGCCTAGAGCGGAGCCAAGCCTCCTGCTCCGTCCATGGTGGCAGTCATTCTGTTGGGATTTATTTATCTTCTATAATTGAAACTTTGTAGTCTTGAGTGGAGGCCTGGGCCTGCCAGGGTGTGTGAAAAGCTTGGCTTCCTCCATAGCCAGGGAAACCCAAGCCTCTTTCCTGCTCTCTCTGTGGTCGCAGCCATCTTGGTTGGGGTTAATTTCCATACTCGCTCCTGACTGGCTTGGGGTGTAGCAGAGTGATGGTTAATTTGCATATTACTCTTTTATTAGATAGGATATCTCCCAGAATGTTATATATATCAATGCTTCCAGCACTTATCTTTGGGATGACAATATTGATCATGTTAATTAAGCAATGAAGCCATTAGACTGAGGTGTCCCTATTGCTATGGTGGCTCATAAGAAACCAAAACCTAAGCCTGTGAATGTAAATACTCCAGATTACAAAATCCAAACCCTAAGGACAACCAGTCCTAAATAGCCTTAAATTAGAGCCATTTAAATAATTTCTTTACTTCCACATTTTCTCTATAAAATCTCTCCCTTGGCTCCTGTTATGGGTGAGCGTTGCCTCATTCTAATTATTTTTTGCTCAAATAAAATCACAAAATTTTAAATAAGTCTGTTTAACTTTTAATAATAATTTTTTCAAATACTTCAAGGATTTGTTACCTGTATTCTTTAATTTTCTCAGTTTGTGAACATTTTACTACTTTTCAAAACTTAAGACATTTTCTATAAGGTACCCCAATAGTTCACAATGTAGTGAAACTGAAATATGAATGCAGACTTTTCTGACTTTGGGAGTCAGCTCTTAACTACTACACTCTAGTTCATATATGTAAGTCATAACTCTAAAATCATTATCACAAAGTTCAATTTTTTTATTGCAAAACTGTGGACAACAGATTAAATACCAGATTTCTGTCAGCTTGATTTAATGAGAAATTCATATCAGTTTAAATTCATTTTCATTTTCAAAATTTTGAAGCTAAAAGACTCACTATAGCTTTCTATATTGTTAGATTTGAATATAATTCTTATGAGATTAAAAAGAGAGGCATCTTCAGTACAATCTTTATCCTATATAATTAGAAACAAAGACATAGGATTTCAATCTCTCCTATTTCCACCTCCCAATCACACCTCCTTCTTCTTTTCTCTTCCCCTTTATTTATTTCCTTTCCTCCCCTTCCCCTCTCACGCACCAAAAATTGTACAATGAGAGGAAGCTGACAGATATTAAATCATTGGAACTGAATAGCCACAGTGGAACAAAGGCTAGAGCAATATTGGCAAAAAGGACTGGGAATGGTGGGAGACCAATAACTCATGAATAACAAGTCTGCATAAACAGTTTTAATGACTATTCTAATGGTTTAATGGATGGCAGTTTAATAGGATTTCTAGTACAATCCTGAAAGCTTGTCTTCCATAAACCTGTCATTAACAAAGAACTGGATTGCTTCACCACATAACCATAGTCTGCTGAACTGAATACGCAAAAAATTATAGCAGTTGTCATCATATATTACTCTCCTTGTCACAAGTATTTGTTAACTATTGTGAGAGAGACAACTACATGCTCAAAATGTAGGTTGCCACTGAAAGAGATGCATTTATACTAAGAGGATTCAGTAGAAATTAAGTAAAATACAACAGGAAGCTCACAATTACAATGTGTATGAAGCCAACGATAGAAACAGCAACTGGGATACAAACACATAGGTGTGTAAGCATGAAAACTTGAAATATTCATTGGTGCTGTCTTTGAAATAAAATATGAAATTCCTTGGGTAATTAGTTACGGATCCCTACAGCACGGATCCCACACTTGTCTCATATTATTTTGTTCTTATTTCCTGTACTGACTTAAAGTTCTTAAAAGTCAGAATCACCATGCTGTGCTTCTCAGTGTGCATACCAAATCGATATATATGTTGAATTGGTTATAATCAGCCCTAGTGGATAATCCTAAATTCTAGCCCTTGGCTATTTTCCTCTATCCATGTCAGACATCCTCAATTCTGACTTCTCACATTGGAATACCTCTTGTCTAGAGAGCACTTTCTTATTCTTTTTTGTCTAAATCCTACCTTGCTTTCAAGGTTCAGCTCAAATCCCGCTGTCCCAACCCATCCTTGCCTGGAGAGCTCTCCCACACTCATATGCACCTACCACCATGCATTACAGCGTGGCACATCCATTGGGCAATTACTTATGTTTAGATTCATAGCATTTTTCTTTTAAATGCATTATTTTAATTACCCTTTCATTTAATAATTTTTTCTATTGTTTGTATGAGACACCTCTATTATTTAACATTTTGAAAATTACAGTTTATATTCCATGTTATTTTATCTTAGTTTCAGATATACAGCATAGTGGTTAGACAATCATATATTTTACAAAGTGATCCCCCAGATACATCCACTTGGTAATTCTCAATTCCCCAAATCTATTCTAAGTTCCTGAACAAAATACTGTCTATAGTGTAACTTTGTAGTCCGTGTGCTTGCTCAGTACAGGTGCAAGTAAAAATATTGATGCAATTTTTAACAATATCAGAGTTTTGTCTGAATTTCTGTGCAAGTCTTTTGAAATTGAGAATTATTATTATTATTATTTGCAATTGTTCTGTCACCTCCTGGTTTAGAATTCTCAGTTTAAACATATATCCAAAGATTTTGAACCTGAAGGTAACAGACTATATACCCCATCAATGCTGATAGCTATAAATTCATGGACTTTATAAGCAATCTCTACTGACTATCAAGATTACTGAAAAAGCCCATTGCCTAAACTAAAGTTCATTAAAATTGTACAAAATGAGCAGGAAAAAATAACCTTTCTAAGACCCAATTTTGGAGAAAATATGAATAGATATAGCTTTCCTAGGGGATATGTATATATTTATTATTAGGAATGTTACTGTAAAATTGACTCCCTTTTTAAAAAAATTGAAAGTATTATCAACCAAGCCATTCAATAAAAGTAAGCATAATTTTATGCTAGAAAAGAAAAAGAACTATATTTAAGTTCATTTAAAAAAATCTCTTGATTATTGAAGAGAAACATTAGATTATAGGTTCTGCTCTTTATTATACAAGTCTTATTTAGTCCACTTTGAAGGTACACTTTGATAATTTAACAAGATGGCAAACAAAACACAAAGGGCTAACTAATCTTATACTGGTGAATAATAACATAAGTAAAGTAATAAGAACATTTTTCTAACAAATGGAGCCTTTTTTACCAATAGAGACATAAAAATACAAATAGGTTATCTCAGACTATGAATTATAAGGAAAGAAGAGAAAGAGATCTACATTATACTTGATCAACCCCTATTTCTTTCTGTTGGCACATATTTCATCCATTTAGGGAAATCTTGGTTGATATTACAACATAAAATATTATGCTTGATAACTTCTCCCAAACTTTAGAGAAACATTAAGATGTTCTGCCATGGAAACATAATAAAGAACAAATGTGGTTTCTTAACCTTATTTGACATACATTAAAATAACAGAATATGAGAAGGGAAATTTGAGTTTTCTTTACATGGGGCCAAAAAGCTAAGAGTTTGAAGCATTTATTTTTCTGTCCAAGAAATTAGCAAATATAGAGTCTGAAGAACAGATTTTTAGATAGCTGCTAGCACTCTAACTAGATTTCTAAAAACCTGAATTTATTGAATGTTAGAAAAATAATCCAACAACACGTCACCTGTCACATGGTGGATATAACATAGAAAAAATCCTAGGCCTATTACATTGGAGGAAAACTCATAGTTGCATGGTATTGGAATCCCTACAAAAATCCAGTTATTGAAGCTTTGGACTAAAGTTTGGCTAAACTCCGAAGGAACCCTTAGACTCAGAATTCAAGGCAAGGATTATGTATTAATTCATTTTTGTATCCACCCCCTGTCTTTAGAAGAGTACCTGGCACATAGTAAGAACTCAGTAAATGTCTGTGGCAGGACACAAAGTGAATATAAAGCTGGAAAAGGAACAAAGACCTTTAAAGAAACAGGCATTCCTGTTTTTGAACATTTTTTTTAGAGGCAACCAATAAATTTAGAATTGGTCTCCCATTGTTCTCAAGGAGATTTGGAAGAAATGAGCAGCTTTGTTTCAAGGAGTTCATTTGTTTATTCCCTAACGAAAATTATAATCCTTGGCATCATAATTGGTTGCTGGTCTGTGGCATCACAATTGGTTGCTGTAGGAATGATTACAGATCAAAACCAAAAAGATTATATCCCTTTTCAAGAGCAAATGAGTAGCAAGCGCAGTAGAAGTCTTTAAGGAAACAAAGATGTTCTTTTCATGCAAATATTTTTATGATAAAACTACTAGTATAGAGAGATAAATTCTTTGTGAAATTTGCTGGCAGATTTCTAGCTTTGGGGAAAGATGATATCATATCTCCCTCCAGAGTTGGCCTGAGATGGGAATACTCCAGATCACTTTTTTTTTACAGACACTGGGAGAGTAGAAAAAGTGAGTTCTGTACGCTTATGCTGCTTTATTTTAGGCAGGGACGAATGTCCTCCCTGTCTGTACACCAATCACTGTCAGGGGAGTGGATCTTCCCAAACTATCCTAACAATGGATTGCCCAAGGGAGGGCCCCTAAAGAAAGCCAACAGTGGATCCTCCACCCAAACAGGAGACCATTGGCCATGCAGCTGCTGCTCCTCTGTCCGCACAGGACATCTGTTGCAGGACAGTAATATTATAACCCAACGCGCCATCTTTCTTCATGACCTGCTAAGTGATACCCATCTTGTGACTGCATGGGAAGTGGCAGATAGATACAAAGAGCAAACAAGTTTCCTGTTTCATATTTTAAAATGGATTCCTATATTCACTGAGTAAATATTGACCATGCTAGTCACAAGGATACTCCAATAAGATACATTCCCTATCCTAAGGAAGCTTTACTTCTAAGGGAAGATAGACAAGTAAAACTATCAAAACTGCAGTCCCATACAATATCATGGATTCAGCCACAGTAAAGGGCAGATCACATCTGCCAGATACACAGTGAAAGGAGCTTGTCTCGCCCTAATGTTGGCCTTCTGTGCTCATGCTTCCTTCAGACTTTGAAACTGAGCATGTTTAAAGAACTCCACAGTACCAACAGCTCCCTCCACCAGGGGTTTAAAAACAATTCCAGCAATGGAAATAGAAATCTTCACTAAAACCAGAGGGGACAAATAGGGGAAGGACGAGGTGGGGGAGAAGCTTAGTGGTTTTCTTGACTTGTTTTAATATAACCATTTACTAGTCAAATGTAAAGTGTATCCACTAAATTGTACACCTTAAAATGGTGAATTTATATATCAATAAGTTAAAGAAAAATATATAAAATACATCATCCAAATTTATTTTTTGCCTAAAACCATTTTGTTCTTTCAATAATCAAAAATCACCTTTTATCACAATCCTTGATAGCTATCTAAATTCCTACAACTGTTTGTGAGGGTTCTCATATAGAAAGAAAAACTTTGGTGTTTCCAGTTACCCTGTCTTTAAAATGTACTACTGATACTGTAGTAATTAACTAGTTATTAATAACATGAAAGAAACAAAGGGAAGGCTATATATTATAGGCACATCAGTTGGACAGTGTTACCAGGAAGTTAAAGCTTCACACTCCCCAGGGGAGCCACCGATCTCTTCCCCACAGATCGCTGGGGGAAGGGACTGGACATGTAGAATAGAAACTTTGCCCAATAAAGTCGGGGTAATGTCTGGAAGCTATTTGCCTAGCAGTCACAACTGGGAACAGGTCATTGCTCAGAATACGTTTGGCTACTGCAAGAATGGAAAATTTGGGATATTTAACCCCCTAAACAAAGAAATTCACTCTCTTGGTTCCTCTTATGCTCTTGGAACTCTGATTGCCCAGGGTGTGCTCTCTGGTATTCACCCATGTGGCCCACAGCCATGTGGAGCACCACACATCATGGACAACTAGACTGCTGCCATTCCGATGCCCGACTGGACCCAGTTCCAGTACAGAAAGAAATTCTGGATACTGGCTTTGCCTTTCCTGAAACCCCAGCTACACTTCTTCTATGACTGGACTAAGGGAAATGAGACTTTGGAAACCCAGGAATGTAATTTCATGAACATAAAGTTTTCTACTTATCTCATTCTCCCAGGAGTTCCTCCAGAAACCCTTATTCCAGTGGTGCCACAAGAACCCTCACTAGCAACAGAGAAAGACCACCCCCACTTTTCTCCTATAATATTACTATAGTTTTACTTCAAAAAACCTCTCTCCTTATTCATTAGTTTCCGTTTACCTAGGGGGCCTATCTAGAAAACATCAGCTGTTGCATAACGTTAGATGTGAAACTGGCTGAGTCCATATTCCTAAAGCTCCTTGAAATGTCTTCTCTTCATTAAAACAACATGGATGCCCTAGATTGGAAGCCTGTAGAAAGCCGCAAATATAACTACCCAGTAAACTTTATAATAACTTTTTAAATCCCTGAAACTTTAGGAAATTTTAAAATTATTTTGAAGATAATGGAAGAATCCTTGAGCTGTGACAGAAAGGATCAATATGGAAAGGATAGAAAAGGAGCAAAAATGGAAATCAATGCCCAGTTGCATGGCAGCACCCACCAACTCCAAAGCTTAGACTGAAAGTTTTTATTCTCATGTCTCCACTGATGATTAGGAGGTCAGTTAATTACTGTGGGGAGAAAAGGAATCCTAGTTCTCCTATATTTGCTGATGCAGCACCCTAACTGCTCTTAATACAGAGGGAGGCAGCATTTCACTGTTCATTAACTATGCTAATTATGGTTTCTCAATCACTTCACCCTTGTCTGCACTCCCAAATTATACACCACCAACGGAAGAGATCAAACCTAAGCCTACAGGGGTAGGGTAGGGACATCACCACAATGAGAAAACAGAGAGGGATATCTGGCATCAGAAAGAATCTCATCTTTGTAACATCTGCTGTATAATGCTTTATAACAATGATACAGACAGAATCCCATGGTTAGAGAGAGGACTTATAAAGATCACCCAATGAAATGACCTTCTGCCCCCTCAATCCAGCTTGGGAAGTGATGTGCCACTTGACATACTGTTCACTTTAACAGAAATAAAAGCTGGAGCTACAGCAAAAACAGTAACAACAATAAACCCCGAAGCTAATGAAAATGAATATAAACAGGCAATGAGTTTGCACAGCCCTACCTCAAATATGGCAAACTTCTGCTTGTGAAGTAATAGCTCCATCGTTTTAAGTCATTTAGCCTCTTTTATATGACATTAACTTGCAGAAACTTAAAAGAGGATTTTGAATTTATGAAAGAATGCTTTAAAAATCGTAAGGGTAAATATCACTTTATATCATTCAAACATTTGTTTCTGCTTCCTCTCTCCATTTTTTGTTCCCAATGAGTTGGTCAAAGTCAGACAACAAATGCAGTCACTACTGAGGTCAGAATATGACCCTGACACCAAGCCATGGGAGTTCATATCCTAGCTCTGCCCTTTTACTAGCTGTATGAGTAGTTGGACAATTTACTTAACTTTCCTGTGTGTAAGTTCAGTAGCCTCTTCTATCACATGGGGTTATTAATAGTACCTACTGGGAAGGACTGATTGAAGAAATACACGTAATGTGCTGTGAAAAACACCTGGCACAAGGTAAGAACCATGTAGATATTTGCTATTATCAGACCTGCAAAGGTTTTTCTAGACTGTGGAGTCCTACAGAAAAGCTAGGTAAAATTAGCATGATAGTGAAAAATTATGCAGTTTAGTACCAAAGAAGAAGGTATGAAGAAACATTCTGAAAACTAGCAGGAAGGAGGAAGGGAAAGGAAGGAATAAGGAGGATGGAGAAAGGGGAGAGGGAATGGAGAATGGGAGGAGTGGTAGGTGATGAAAGGAAGAATGAATGAATTCAAGGATCTCATTGGGTGACTAATAAATGCCTAGCATTAAGGAAATTTACTCAGCAAGTGAGCAATAATGCAGTTCTGATTATGCCGCATGCATCAACTTCTTAAATACTCCAGCCAAAACCGGTTTGGCTCAGTGGATAGAGCATCAGCCTGGGGACTGAAAGGTCTCAGGTTCGATTCTGGTCAAGGGCATGTACATTGGTTGCGGCCACATCCCCAGTAGGGAGAGTGCATGAGGCGGCTGATAAATGACTCTCTCTCATTGATGTTTCTGGCTTTCTATCCTTTCCCTTCCTTTCTGTGAAAAGTCAATAAAATATATTAAAAAAATAAAGTAAATACTCCAATTGCTGCATCTCTGATGCCTAGATGTTTCCTAAGGCATTGCTAAATTCACAAATTCATGTAACATCTTAATGCTCACATTCTTCTCTTTGACCTTCTCTGTACTCTGGGATGTGGTGGGGTGTGTCCAACAATTACTTTTCAAATAGAATGACAAACTGTTTAGCCACAGTAAAAACAAACAAACAAACAAACAAACAAAACCAACCAACCATGGCAAATAATATTGCCAATATCATTTATTAAATCTGAAAAGTAGTACATAAGTAAGTAAAGGCATCCCCAGTATGTAGGACAGCAGCGGGCTCTCCTTGCCCCAATCCCTTATTGTGGCATTGTTACAATTCTGCCCATAAACTATTGTCACAAGTTACATAAACATAGATGCATTCATTTGGTCTCTGGGGTTCTTGCAGCTTTAGAAGAAGCCAGAAATCATTTGTAGGTCTTGAGAGTATTTTTGAGATCATCTAGTGCAGATTCCTTAGCATGTTGTCACAATCTTGAAAGGGTGTAGGCACCTTACCCACTTCACCTCTCAGTAAAATGACCCTGGCTTTGCAGTGACAGGTACAGACCAGACTGGGTCCCCCACATGAGCCACTTCCTTATCTCCTGTCTTCCTATGTGAATCTCCCTTGCCCCACAATATTGCATTTCTAGCAAATTTCAGTGGCTCTTAAACTCAGATGTTCTCTGAGAGGCCTCTCCTCCATATGGCTTCTTCTTAAATGACCCCCTCCACACACCCATCATGTTCTGGTAATTATTGGTTCTTTTTCCATTTTTCCTATGGACACCATGGACCCATCTAGAGCATAGGTTATTCCTTGATCAGTTTCTCTTTTCCAGTAAATGCCAAGCAGATGAAGAAAGCATTTGAATGGTTCCCCTTATAAAATAAAGAAAGAGATCAGGGGAGGTAAACTATTTGTCCAGGGGCATTAAAATCCATTTTGGAGGGCAGATTCTCCTCACCAGTGACAAGGATTCTCATCAGATATTAATATGGATTTAATTACCAGAAATTCTGTTACATATAAAATATGGAAAGAATTTTGCAGACATCATAACCACCCTCTATCTTCATCACCCATCAACCTTCTCTTAATTGGTTTCACAGAGCTCCTTTTTGAAAGAAGAGGGTTATGTTTTAGAAGATGAAATGACTTGTGAGAAAAGTTCAGTGTTATTAAGTGACTAACTGGTAGGTCATGAGTATTCAGGTTCAGAGCATTGAGGGCCCCTTGCATTTACTGTGTGCTTGCTTTGTACAGAAAGGCAAGAGGCCAGGTGCAGAACCTGTATATATCTTGATGAGTAGGTGCTAATATTTTCAACTTTAATAAGAGAACCAAAGCTACTCAAGGGGAAATAACTGGTTCAGTGTCAAGTAGCACAGTTACTAATTGGCCCAGTCAAAAATATAAGGCTTGTTTTCCCCAACTTCAGATCTCTCTTGGGCATCTGCTATTGCATCCCTCTCAATGTACACTTATCACTCCCCCCAAAAAAAATCCCAATTTCATTTTAAAATAAAAATAAAACTCAAAAAGTGTTCACTTTCTACATTCTGACTATCATCTCTTTGAAGTTGAAAGCTTACTTCGGAACTAGAGACACTTCCAGATTAATTGTTTCCTGAGAGTCTTGTGTTCCACATGGGAACAGGTGAAAAGACAATTTGGACAACGTCCAAGGATGGTCAAGGGCCAAATTAGTTATAATGAACTTGTATGAGAACAAGGACTGAGAAACAGAAAACCAAAGTTATACAAGATTCCTCCAGGGCCAGATGACTCCAAGAAGAAAAAATACCAAAAAAAAAAAAAAAAAAAAAGAAAAAGAAAGAAAGAAAAAGAAGGCGTACATATGAAATATATGGGATTTAATGCCTGTAAGAAGAATGTTTGAGGCTGAAAAGTAGATACAATAACAAACATTAAAAAGTCCAATTGAAAATCAGTTTTGGAAATTGAGAACTTGGTTGCAGTTTGATCTCTAATCATTATGCACATTCAGAAAGAATAAAAGACTATAAACACAGATACCCATACCCTGGTCTTGGATGCAAAGTTTCTTCTAGGGTGAGCTGCTGTGTCTTTGTGTCCGACTAGATTTGTTGACAAGATGCAGAATGCCAGCAGCTGGGAATGGGCTCTCTGCACCTTTATATCTTACTTGATGAGGCTGGTGTTTAGCTATGAAGAAAGCAGCTTCTCAAATTGCCAAGTGGCAGGGCCATCTCTACTATAAAAACTACATTGGGAGATTAGTCAGTAGGTGACTTTAAGTTAAATCGGAGGCATCTGCATTAAAACGTATTGACTTCTTTACTGTTGAGAGATAATAACAGTCTATTTTCTCAGAGAAAAGGGCCTGAAAATAAGGCTTCACTGCTGATAAGTCAGGTGGTGTGTGGACCAAGGAAAGCTGTTCTTTTTACAGAAAGACACTCTTTGTTCTGTTTGCTTCTGGTATTGGTACTAGGAATTTTGATTACAACAAAGAGCTTCTGTGAACTATAAATTTAGTTAGATATTGATCCAGACACACACTTGGCTTAGTCATCAGTGCTGAGCTTGCTGCCAGGTGGCCACTGGCAAACAGAGACGGCCTAACACCTGATTAGGGGGATGCTATATTTGAACACAGAAAATGATTAGAATAAGAGAAAGGGCAACATAGTAAGTGCTAATTGCATTGTTTTAAACTAGCAAAGTTTTTCCATCTATTTTTGTTACTACTACTAACTTTTTTAGTAATTTCAGCAAACCCCTAGGAGTTTGACCAATGACAGGGATGAGAAGATACCAGGGTTTCACCGATCCAAAGACATATATATGTTTTTCACAGTTTAAAAGCTCTATAAAATTGATGGCATCTATTTGATGAAATAAATAATAGCTACTAAGACAACTGAGAATTTGTATCATGGACTCTGCTAAGAATTTTATATGTATTTACTTTAAATTACCTATGAGGTAAGCACTATGACTGCTTCCTTTGTAGGGGTGAAGAAACAAAAATATAGAGAGGTTCAGTGACTTACTTAAGGTCACACAGCTTGAGCCAGGGGCCAAATTTAGGCAGTGTAAGTCCAGTTCATGTACCCAGCCACTGAGCCATTGTTAGCTAAATGAGCAGATGTACCCAATCTGAAGCTATGTGCCTCGGGAAGTGGGTAATGACTTCCCTATCCACACCCCCAATCCTAGAGTATCAGGAGACTCCACTTTGGAATAGTAAATTTAGCCATTCATTACATGCCCCTCCCCGCTCCCCATGGGAGTCAATTTGGTTTAGACAGCTCAGATATACATAAGTTATTACTTTTTATTTCATGAACTCACTCAATTTTTTTCTCATTTCATTATATAAAACACCATAACTTGTTCAAAGTTAATTTTTTTTCCTACCTGTGGCTCATGTGTTAAAAATATGTAAAAACGGAGGCTTTTCCCTTATTTATCATATTCTTCAACTTTGCATAAGAGATGAAACAGATCTCTGTCATCCTCCACTTGCTTACTTTAGGAAGATAGAGAAGCCAATTCCAAGAAAAATCTAGTAATTCAAATGTGGCAAACATACAAAACAAATCAGGGGAAGGAGTGTGTAGGTGTAGAGGTGTGTGTGTGTGTGTGTGTGTGTGTGTGTGTGTGTGTTGGTTTCATGTTTGTGTCTGTGTAGTGCCCTAATTAATAGTCACCCTCATGTGTTAACACAAATTATAAATGAATTGAAAGCAGGTAAGACAAGTGGTTTTACATTATAAAAGCTGGCAGGTTTACAAAACATGTAGCAATGAAAACTATCCGTGTACAAATGTACTTTGGCACACATGGTCAAATACACCAAGAGTCTTTTCTTAGGGAAAATAGAAATGTTTTCTTTTTGGTCACTGCTTTGATGACAGATAACTTTTTGCCTTCTATGGAAAAATACAATGTTTACCATTGGGAATGAAGAAATGTCTATGCAAAAAAGGAATGCATTCCTAGCATATCATAGAAAACCACTGCGTGTTCCAAGGGATAGTCATGTCATGCAAATTGATAAGTATGACATTTTCACAGAAACTTTTGATATAAATATTATTCTAGTTGGAGATTCAAGTTTCTTGACTCTATAATCAGGGCATGGTAAGATTCAAACAGTAAAAGATGTAGGTCTCTAGAGCAGGTCAATTAAGGCACACTGTTCTTCTAATGACAAGAGGGAATAAATTGGTGACCTGGTTCAACCACATACTAGGTTAGTCACCCTGGACAAGTCGTTCTTTTCTTAGCCTCTTGTTCCTGACCTCTAGGATGAGATGACTCAACTCAGGTCTATTCCAACTCTTAACATTTAAAAATATGATCTAAGCAATAATTGTAAATGTCTCTATATGTCTTGGCACTGTCTCAATATATTTTATGATTCATGAATAATATATCTTTACCTCTCTCAATAGAGTGTTATGGATACCCTAACTTCATAGACAAAGGAGTCGCATACATAATGCTATTAAAAGAGCAGGACAGGACTCTGATATCTGAAGTTTCTGATAAAAAGCTCTTTACCACCTGACAAGCATGAGATGTGAAAGCATTGCTATTAGCACAGTAAGAAACTCTCAGCACATTTGGATGCTAACTGGTGGAGGGCGTGTGAGTGCCGAGATCAAAGGTCATCCAACTCCAAGGATGGCAGCAAAGATGTTGGGACTGGACTTTGTGATGGGAACAGAACACATCCAGCCTTTTGTGAACCTGTTTTTTGCCCCTCTCCGATCCCCAAAGAAAGCCTGCTCTTCATAGTAGTTATACTATGTGTGCTTAAGATACTACTGCTAAAAGAGTTCATAAAAGATTTGAAATCAGATGTTTGATAAGTATTCATGACTATGCAATATCATGGCAGGGTAATCTATAAGTCAGCCATTGGGAAATCTGGAAGAAAATTGCTCCTGAAACTGTTTAAAAAGGGAGTTATTTTTTCCACCTATACCACAAAACGTATAAAATCTATAACATACCTGAAATAGATGATGTGATCTAAGGGATTATTTCCATGGGACACTGTATCTTGAAAACCAAACTGCGAACTAGTTTTACATATTCTCTTAACTGTAAGTTTTCTTGCTAGTGATCACCAGACAACCATTGTGTCAGGGTCTTGACCAAGGAGGGTGGAGTGAATCCATAGAGTCAACAGTGTATTAACCCTATGTCTAGAAAATAAGGATCTTAGCTACATAACTGAGAAAGAAGGTTGCTTCTGTCTTATTCACTCACATTACAAAGGACAGGTGTGCCAATGTGTAGAAGTCAGTGTATCTCTACTTATACCATGCTATTTGCACGCTTGTAGGTAATTTGAGCATGTGTGTTCCTAAACTAAGAACTGCTTCATAATCCCCTAATTCTTCTTCCTCTTCCAGGTTCTCTGTTTCTCTTTCCATTATATACATTAATGACAAACTACCTTCCTAAGAAACCATTTTGTAAGTATGCTCTGTATTCTCGTATCACACTCTGAAAAACCTTTTATCATAGGATTGATTTTATTGCAAATTTTTCATTGAAATGCTTTGTTCAGTGAAAGGGTAAGTTACTTTGAAGAGGAAAGTAACACAGATTTCTTTTCCTACTTACCTTTGACCCTTCCCCTTGACAAAATGCTCACTCCTTTTCTTCCTAGTTCCATTAACACTACTACTTTTTCTTTAATACCTTCCCCAGTTCTTCATCACTCTCTGACCTTTACTAAATCCCAGTAGGATTCCATTAGTATTTAGGAGTAGCTCTTTGTTTTTCTTCATCTTATTTTTTTACGTTTATCTATTTTGGCCTGCTATATCCCTTCCACATGTAGCATAGTCCTTTTCTATGGTAGTATATGGATCACTGTCAGTTCATCCTTCCAGTTCAGAGCCTCTTTCCAGAATACTTCCCTCTCTCCAATCCAAGGAAGAAACCAGGTCTAGATGGGCATGTTGTTAGCATGGCTGTCCAAATGTGTGTCTCCACCACAAATGAGTGAGTTGCAGTTAAAAGTTTGTTCTCTAACATTTGAAATTAGACTGGCAAGAAAAAATGTTGTCTCTTTTTTGGAAGGGGGGGCTCTATGTTGATAAATGTTATCTGAATCATATTATATATATATTTTATTGATTTTTTACAGAGAGGAAGGGAGAGAGATAGTCAGAAACATCGATGAGAGAGAGACATCGATCAGCTGCCTCCTGCACACCCCACAGTGGAGATGTGCCCGCAAGCAAGGTACATGCCCCCAACCGGAATTGAACCTGGGACTTTTCATTCCGCAAGCCGACGCTCTATCCACTGAGCCAAACCCGTCTCGGCATGAATCATATTTTATATATGCGCATGAGAGAAGCAAGAAACTGGCCTGTACTGGAGGAAAAATGAAGCTAGCCCAGAAAACACAAAGGTGAGAGTTCCAGAGATGATGACCAGAAATCTCAAGTCTTCTAGGTCCTGATAACAGTTCTTAAAGTACCCTTGTAATGTTGGCCTTATTAAAAATGAATTTATAATAAGTAATTTATAATTAAAATGAATTCCCCTTTGTTCTCCCTAATGCAAATTATGGGCTATAGTTACTTACCACCAACCTAATATAAATAGGATTTATGTATATAATGTTATTAATAATAATGCTAACTGTGATGCCTGCCAAATGAATCTCACATACTGGCTTATCAGCCATCCCAGTAAATGGTGAAATCAAGATTGGAGGGTCATATTCTATAATATATTATCCTAAACCAATGATGGTTCTCAAACTGAAGTCTTCAGATCACCTACACCAAAGTCACCTGAAGTATTCTTTCAAAATGGATATTACCAATGAGAAATTAGTTCCAAACTGTATATCTAATAAGGAGTTACTAACAAAATATATAAAGAATTCATACAACTTAATAGTAAATAACCAAACAATTTCATTTAAAAATGGGAAAAGGAACGGAATAGACATTTTTCCAAAGATGACACACAAATGGCCAATAGGTCCATGAAAAGATGCTCAAAATCACTAATCATCAGAGAAATGCAAATCAAAAGCACGATGAGATAGCACACCAGTTAGACAGGCTGTCATAAAAAAGACAAGAAATAAGTATTGGCAAGGATGTGGAGAACAGGAAACCCTTGAGCACTGTTGGTGGGAATATAAATTGGTGCTGTCTTTATGAATAATAGTTAGATGTTTCTCTAAAAATTACAATGGAGCTACCATATGATTTAGTAATCCACTTCTGTGTATAACCAAAGAAAACAACATCACAATCTTGAAAAGATATTGTATCTCCATGCCTATTACAGCATTATTTATAATAGCTTAGCCATGGAAACAACCTAATATATATTGCTGGATGAATGGATCAAAACTGTATGGTATATATACAATAAAATTATTTAGTTATAAACAGTAGGAAATTCTGCCATGTGGACATTATGCTAAGTATAATAATCCAGACAAAGAAAGACAAATATTGTATGACCTCACATATATGTGCAATGTAGAAAAACACAAAAAACAGAACTCATAGAAACAGAAAACAGAATGGTGGTTGCTAGAAGCAGGGTGTTAGAGATGTGGGAAATGGGTAAAGGTGGTCAAAAATATAAAATCCCATTTACAAGATAAGTAAGTTCTGGGATATAATGGACACTATGATGAAAATCGTTAATACTATATTGTACATGTGAAAATTGCTGAGATTTTAACAGTTCTCATCACAAGAAAAAAACTCATAATGATGTAAGTTGGTATATATTAACTAAACATACTGTACTCATCTTTTTGCAATATATACATATGGCCAATCATTATGTTGTATACCTTAAACTAATACAATTTTATATGTCAATTATGTTTCAATAAAACTGGGGAAAAAAATAAAATGGGTGTTACTGGTTACCACAGCTGACCTACTGAATGAGCATTTCCAGCACTGGGAACAGAAATCAGTTTTAATTAGATTTCGAGATGTCCATGGGCATTAGCAAAGACTTTATTTGGCAAGACCTATACACAGTATTCTGAATAAGTCTGAAAATTCACCACCTAAAGCATTGACTTTGACAGGGACATTAACTTTAAGGAGGACTTTATTCCCTGCATTTTAGATGCCATCCTCAAATTCTGGCTGTTTAAATTCCAGTAGGATTTTGCAGCTCATATTACAAAATGAAAACCCAAAGTATTCTATTCATAAAGACCTTCAAGATGCAGTTATACTAATTTCTCAGGTCCCTTCGTGGAATCCAAAGTCTGAGCCCAGTCTTCTTGACAGTAAAGGAATTCTCTGACATCTTACCTACTAATAGACAAATATGTAAATTGACCATACCTCTGCTATGCTCACAGCCAATCAGAGTGAGAATGCAAATTAGAAGGCCAAAGATGGTGGCTACCCAGCTGCTCCAGGTATAGAGTAGCCAGGCAGGCAGGATGCCTGCTATGAGAGGGAGGGCGGGGGCAAAGGTATCTATAGGCATGGAGTGCCTCAGTGAAGACAAGCTTGCAGACTCTGGAGTCTGCAGCAAACACGAACACAGCAAACTCTGGCCAAAGTCTGCAGCAAAGACGAAGACTGCAGACGAAGAAGGCAGACTCTGGCCTGAGCAGGCCTGGGTCCCGGGTGCCAGAGGAAAAATGGTGCAAAAAGCCAAGGGAAGGAAGGCCTATTGTACGAATCTGCAATGGGCCTCTAGTGATCTAATAATGCTGTTCTACAATTTCAACCCACTTCCTCCTATTCTGACCTCAGATCAGTGCTAATAGCATTCGTACCTTTAATCTGTTTTAGTCTTAGGATAACAAATCTAGCTTCATGCATCTTGAGAGTTCAGAGCAAACATTAATCTATAGTGATTCTGACAAAATGAGATGTTTGAAAGTAATGTGACTTGTCTTTCCTTCAGTTTCTTCATTGAAAATAAGTAAAGAAATGTATTCATACTTATTTGGATAATAACATGTATTTTTTTTCAAAGTATGGCTCTGTGATCTAAAATATTGTGTAGAGGCCTGTTATCACAAATGAACACAACACTTAAATATCTCCTGCATGGCTGTTAAAGCACAGTAGACTTAATTCATGCCCAGGGAGCTTTAATCACAGATCATGGTCATGACAAAGGGTAGAGTCAGTGTAGGCTATCATGGCAATGACTACTGGGGGAGTTTTTAACGGGAGCATTGCCAGCATGTGGTTCTCATAACTACTTTCAAGGAGCACTTCTGATCTAATGGCTAAATGAGTATCATTATAGGATATTTACATGTAGCATTTCCAGAGAATTTCATATGTAAAGGTCAGCCATTATAGTCAGTGCACACAATTGAAATTGCTAGAGTGATGCAAATATTGTCAATAGTTTAAAGTGATATTGATAGTGAATTACTGGCTTATTAATGGGTTAAGCTATTAAATTTTAACAACTCATTATGATATTCATAATCACAAGTAAAGTATTATAGGGCAACCATGAAGAAAATATCACATAGCAAAACAATGAGAAGAATCCTGGTAATGATAAAGAGCAGGATGCAGAGGAGAAAAGTGGTTGGTGAAAACTGACACTTCACTAAATTTGTAAGCTTTCCCAGGTGGCATTCCTCATATGTATTCTTTTTTTCCCCTTAAAACTCAATTTGAAGCCTTAATCCTCAAATCAAAATCTACAGGACCTGCTTTAAAGAATATTGCTCTAAGTTTAAAAGAGCCATTATGGCTAAGAGGAAGAACAAGGGAAAAATAATACACTTCATAATCCAAGGTGAGTTTCATAAAATTGAGAACGTTCTCCTGAATATTTGGAACAGAATAAAAAAATACAATTTAAACAATGAGCACAAACAAACAAAAACTATCCCAAAACAAATAAACATTAAAAACCTCAAACAAAACGAACAAACAAAAAATTGGACAAAATCCCTTTTGTGTCCTATCAAATATTAGACAAAGATGTTGGATTATTCTAATTGAATAAAGGGCTCTCCAGTTCTCCAGTTTAAAAGTGCAAGGGGCTACAGTTACGTTTTGCTTGTCCAGTACCGTATTTAAAATAATGAAAAGTGGAAGAGTTGAAGACTTTAGCAAGTATGCAAATATCCAGATTGCCACAGACCTCACTACTCCTCATTCTCTTACACGGAGCTTCTTCCTATATTAATAATCCTCTTGCCATATGATGCTGGGGCTCCCTTTAGAGATTCTCACCACATGTGAGAGGACAGGTTGTTAGAGCTGGTAGGGACTGACAAATCATCCCATCCAACATCCTCACTTAAGGTTAACACAACAGAAACCAAGAGAGGTAACAGAGATACGTTTTAAGATTCCAGGTCATCAGAAACTCTCTGGTAGAATTTGGGCTGCTCAAGCACTCCACAACCTTTTGCTGTGTGGCACAACTGCAAAATTTTAGTTGTACCTGGCAATCTTATGTTAAGTTAAATAAGGCCTAAAAGAATAATGTTTGGTTATCCATAATTCATGAATTGGCTTTAATATGGGTTCCTGTTCCTTGGGAATACAAGAAATACCCAGTTTTACAACTTCTTGCTTGACAAATGCCACAACACACACACACACACACACACACACACACACACACACACACACAGACTTTCCATTCACGTTCACAAAGCACTTTTGCAAATCCTGAAATTTTAACAGACCATTCAGTTCCCCATTACTTCAAAATATGTAAGTTTCTGAGAACATAAGACTATCTTAATGTTAAAACACTACTATTTTAGACGAGAGGATAAAATCATGCAAAAGTACTCAATCGTTAACTGTTTCTAGGCCATGCACAATTAAGAGTCCTGAGGAAGCTACTACTCCCTGTAGTCTCTCT
Source organism: Lasiurus cinereus (assembly GCA_011751065.1). Taxonomy (NCBI): domain Eukaryota; kingdom Metazoa; phylum Chordata; class Mammalia; order Chiroptera; family Vespertilionidae; genus Lasiurus; species Lasiurus cinereus. The sequence goes on from JAAGEH010000226.1 coordinate 36,918,443, forward strand.
GTCTCGGTGAGAATTATCACCGGGAATCAGTGTATTTGGTCCCCATTTAATACACTGGGAAGATGATTAATTCAATACATTCCATGAATTTAAGACCAGAAAAGGTATATCAACTTCTCAAGTTACACTGAACACATGTAACATATTAAACATCTTTTAAAAGTATAACCACTGTATTGATTGAACAGAGAATTTCGAGTTGGCTACTTGTTACAAACTTTTAGATCAAATTATAAGTCCCATTGAAAAGAAAAGGCACTGATAAAGTTAATTCTCAAGAATATGGTCTCAAGATAGTACTGTCAAGTATCGAAATACTGACTTACCTCATATTCCTGGGAAAACTTCAGATTGTCATTTGCTTTCAACCTTTCAATATGATCTGCAAGTTCCAAGATGGGTATTGGAGGGTGACTAGCCATACCTAGTGAGAGGAAAGAAGAAACATATTTGAAAACCAATAAAAGTGATGCTAATTAATTCTAAAATATAGAAAATGCTATAGTTAGAAATGGCCTGAAAAATGTGTGAGTAGTAAGGATGTTTTATGTGAGGAAGCAGGCAGATAGTTTGGTTACTCAAAGCAGGACATGCTCTGGAAGAATGAATTTTGTAGCCAAATGAAAAGTCACCCAGCATAGTTCCCATACTAACACTCCTGGTGTAAAAGAAAGCATTATTGTGCTATGAACCGATGCAGTTAGCTAGTGGAGAAAACTGACAGTCAGCCTTGATGTCAACTTCTGCTTTGAGTAATGACTATTATGTCATTTCAAACTCCTTCTCCTGCACTGTGTGAAATGGAAATTGTGTGGCATTAAATGGCGTAAAGTGAACTAAGAAAACAGACACGGAGAAGGCCTAAAAGGGAAAGAGGAGTAGCTTGATAAGAAACATAAAGTGACTTATGCATAATCAAGGAAAACTAACTTGACGAATGAAGGTTACCAGGGTAACCGGAATCATCTGAACCTGCAAAGGAAATGATGGTGTAAATAAAAACAAAATAGAACAAGTTTGTAAAAAAATAAAATAAAAATGAAATGTATAGTCTAGTATACTTTTTAAAAGGATTAATAAAAATGCAGCAACTTTTTACAGGATTCATTTATACATTGTGACTCGATGTAGATCGCTTTAATACTTCACAAGTCTGTAGGTGACAGACATTCACATGCAAACATGGGCGCAAAGAATAGCATGCACCACAGCTCATAAATGATAATCACTGATGACAAAATCAGACACCAAACTAAGTTGCAAAAATGTTTCCACATGCAGCAGATTGTAGAAGCTGGGGTTGCGACCTTCTCCTTCTCCTGGGCATTGACAAACGGCCGGCACCAAGGCTTTGTGGTATTTTCCTTGTGTTCCATTATTCAACCCCCAGTAAACTACAATCTACCCCAGGTGTAAACATCTTTGTCCAATCATGCGAAATGAATTTAGGGAAGTGAGCAAATGGTGAAAGAGCAAGGAAGGTAAAAGATAAAAAAGAAAGAAAGCAGTGGCGGGAAGGGGGAGGTGGTGATGGTGGTGGCAAGCCCAGTGTAGTTCAGTCTGCCAGCTGAAGAATATCACAGATTCATTTCAAAATAATGGACTGCTAATTTTGACGATTCCCGTGTCTTTCCAATGTTTTGTGACCTTTTCATATGATTTGCATTATGTTTCTTTCAGATTCATTTTTTTAAGAATAACTTGAAAGAGAACCTGCTGACTCATGTCTTATCTGATACACATTCCAACTGGCTAGAAACACCTGAACTAGCATGCCCCCAGGGGAGCCTCGGAAGCAGAGAGTGAGAGAGAGTCTCAAACTGGAAGCCATGTTGACAGTCGGCTGTCCCTGTGACTCCTTGGAGGGTGTTAGCTTCTGGAACGGTGACCATTAAGTCAACATGGCATGTGATTACTTTATGGGCATTTTAGAAATTATGCCATTATTGAAAGTTATCCAGCAAGTTCCTTTATCACAAATGCCAAATTATCAATTGTTCTGGCAAGTTAAATGGAGAACTATTTTGATTCTTCTAGATCATGATTGTAGAACAGTGTCCTCAATTTTGGAGTTGTAGCATGTCTGGCCATGAAGGACTGCTTCCAGTTAGTTAAAATCTTAATAGTAGGCTCAATAAAAATGAGTAGGTTCAGAAGCAGAATTTGTTGCTGATATAATTATGCATTTGGGCCAAAATGTTGGATCCCATTTCTGCAACTTTTCCATATAGAAGATAGCAATTGCACTAATTTACATTCTGTGAAGGGCTGGGGAGGGTGACAGTGGTCTGGTAATTAAAGGGATCTTATCCAGATGAGGCACCCCCGGTGGCAAGAATAGAGACGCAAAGGCACAAGAGACTCTAGGCTTGTCCGGAAATGGAAATGGACTAATGTGAACATCCATTGCAGTGCTTTAACAGAGAAAATAACAGAGACAAAGATGTTTAGACCTTTTCGAGCGAATCGTGGGAGAGAGTTATTATCATATATGGACTGAGTGGTGGTTTGGCTAGAGAGGGAGGACACAGAGCCAATCAGGGAGGCGTAGGGGACTGAATTACTGCTCAAAGCTGCAAAAGTAAAGCCAGTTGGAGATGGGAAAAGTATTAGTACAACAGCAGTAGAACACCATCATCATCAACCAAAGATGCGATCAACATATTCACTTCTAGCATGCACTGGCAAAGTGGTCTGCAAGTCTTATTTTGGAAGCTAATTATAGAGAAATCCAAGCAACCCTGAACTGACTGCTTACATTCTAAACTAGGATATACATATCACATTCAAAGATACCACAGCATCCAAGAATCATTATTCATAAGACTTGTCAGTATGTATCGTTTCAGCTGAAGTTATAGAACAAGTGAAAATGGCAGAACAGGTGTTTCACAGAAAAGGGAGGAGAATTGTGGAAATCTGATGATATAGGAGAAGGAACCCCAGGCTACAATACTAGACATGAATTCCACTTCTGGTTCTGCCATCTACTAACAGGGACAATCGATTGTGATTAAGCACCTCTATTTGCTTGTGTGTAAAATAAAAGTGCAAAGCTAGATAAATCTTAGAGCCACTTCCTTCTTTGTGTTTCATTTTTATCACATGAATAAGGGATCTGTGAACATATGGAAGAGCAGAGAAGGAGCTCTTAGATATATTGCATTTATAAGGATTCTAAAAGTTACAGCTCCTTTTCTTTGAAGGGTGGTGAACATTTACTTTTTGCAAAATCCAAAATTATTATGCAGCTTAATATTCTACTTTTTGAATTATTTAAGTTTAACACCACTTTCTTTAGCTAACCAAAATGTATATCATGTATTAACATAAAAATTATGCTAAAGAATAAATCTGGATGAAAGTCCTCTAATAAGAAACTCTTTAGCTCATATCAGAAAATAATCACCAAAGATCTATTTTTTACAACATAGTATTATATTATTTTCCCAGACTTCTCCATTGTCCATCATTGATAGGGATTTATATGATATAATCAAGCATGTTAGATTCTGAATGAAAACCAGACACACTCAGAAAACTCTGACACTGACTTCACTATGGTGCCTTGTCAACCCTTTGTCTGGTTATCTGGCTGTTGTTCGTAATCTACAAACCAAAGTTTTTATTAGACCAGTGTTTTCACATTAGCATCATTTGAGGTGTTTTAAAATCCCTTCCTTCCAGACCAATTAAATCAGAACCTCTTAAGTGTGGAAGCCACTATGGCAGTGGTTGGCAAATTGCGGCTTACAAGCCACATTAGGCTCTTTGGCCCCAAATGTGGCTCTTCCACAATATACCATGGCCCGGGCTACTCTATTTTGAAGAAGTGGCATTAAAAGAAGTTTACAAAATTTGGCTCTTAAAAATAAATTTCAATCATTGTACTGTTGATATTTGGCTCTGTTGACTAATGAGTTTGCCAACCACTGCACGAAGGGAATTGTATGCAGGAACCTATAACTCCATTTATTTAATTCTCATTCAAAAATCATATCAGCATTTATGAGAATGAGGTCAGCTTTCTTCGAGTGCTACACTTGACTCTTCTTTAGCTGGTAAGCGATTATTAGCAGTGAAGACTTTGAAGAAGAGCTAACAATTGATGAGGACTTGCAAGGTTATGACTTCATCAGTTTGAAGCTACAAACGCACAAGGTAAACACATTTTAAAGGTACTCGTTGAATCTGACCAGAGTTTTCATTGTGCAGTTTTGTTATCCACAGTACACACTGTTAACATGAAAAATGATGGATACAGTCACTGAAATCTGCCTGAGGTGGAGAAAAAATATGGCAACAATAGGGCGCATATTTGTGTGAGTAATGTGGTGGTGGCTTCCTTATGAGCAGTAAAACATTAAAATCATAGCATTTTAAGCTAAGAGATACCTTAGAGCTTACTCAGTCCAGCATTTGCATTTCATGAAGTTAAGAAAACTCTGAAGTCCAGAGAAGTTAAATGACTTTTAAATAAAAAGTCTTAAGTAGGCTTGGCATCTTTCTACTGTATTCGTTCTAGAATGGCAGTTAGGATCTCCTAAAGTGGGGGGGTAGGAAGGGGCAAAATTTCCAGTGGGTGAAGGGGCAAGGGTGGTAAGGTAAATCACTGAACTTGACCAGGTATTACGTAAACACCTTCGCAAAGAAATGCACTCATCCCCATTTCCTTCCAGCTAGCAGCCTCTAGGCTTTCTTTCCTTTCCCTACTTTCAATGGAGGGTAGAGAAAGAAGAAACATTTCTCTATTATATTAAATTAACAATAAGCATGAGGTGAAAGGACAACTGGCATTCAGTCTCAGTGTCAGCGTCACCTCCAGGGGTGATGGAGGCTGAGGGGGACCTCCAAAAGGGTAATGCAATTCAGCTCTAGCAGGTATTTCCCAAGTGCTACTGCAGTGCCAGGAGCAAGAGAAACTTTTTAGATTTTTCAATAGCAACTGAAAACCTAGTCTGTTACGTGCTGTTTCCTTGACTCAGAATTTTGGTGACATCCTGTGGGACAAAGACAAGACCTTTGCCAGCTACATCTGGCTAACTAGATTGTGAATTCTGTTTTGAAAATAACAAAATGTTCTGTGTGTGTGTGTGTGTGTGTGTGTGTGTGTGTGTGAATTAAAATCAAAGAAGGTTGAGAATGACATACCGCATGCTTATATCCACAAGGCATGGGTGAGGAATAGGACAATGATACTTTTCATGAGTTACCCTCTGACCAGTAGGTTCACCTATTTTCCCTGCCTCCCCCCATTAATTTTATTAATTAGAAAAATGAAGCTCAGAGGATAAAAGGACTTGACCAAGTCCATCCTTCTCAGTAAAACTATGGCTTCATAGGGCGTATATATATATATATATATATATATATATATATATATATATAATTGATTTTTTATAGAGAGGAAGGGAGAGAGATAGAGAGTTAGAAACATCAATGAGAGAGAAACATCGATCAGCTGCCTCCTGCACACCCCCTACTGGGGATGTGCCCACAAGCAGGATACATGCCCTTGACCAGAATCGAACCTCAGACTTTCAGTCCGAAGGCCAACGCTCTATCCACTGAGCCAAACCAGTTTCAGCTTCATGGGGCTTTGATACCAGACCTGTTACTTCTCATTTAGGGAACTTCTCATTACTGTATGCCATTTAACACTGGAAAGATGGTCACACACACTGGGCTATCTATAGAGTAATGTGGAGATCATAAACCATCCTGAGTCTCATCCAGTGTGCCAATAATGTAATAGCTGGCATGTCTGGTTTGGTGGTAGGGATGAGGGAAAAGGTGCTACACACCTGTATTTTCCAGTTACTTTTAATCAAATTACTATAAGCTCCCACAAAACCATTAACTAAAGGTATACAGTCAAAATGTTAAAAACTCTAGTGTTATTTGGGAGAAGAGTATTCTTTAAATCCTTAATTTACAATGTTTTTGCTTTGAAAATGCTGCTAGATTTTAAGTAATCTATCAACACTATGATTCAAATGATTTTATAAAGAAATATTTATCAAACACTTGCTTTATATTTGCAGTAGAAATCTATCACAACTAGGCACTTTATCACAACTATTTTGCTAAATAGAGTTGTTAAGATCACTGATAGTGGTGGAACATCTTTTAGGTGATTTTTTTCTGTTATTAATAAGTGTAAGGACTTAGGAATCTGCTCTTTATGTCATCCTTCCCAACGAATTAGTTTGTAAAATATTTGTCAGACTTTTTACACAATGTATGCACTATTTAAAATAATGTGAATGAAAAATATAATCTATGTTTACTATTTGTCTCACAAATGAATGATGAATGAAATACAAAAGAGAACATTGATTTGTAAAGTATAATTACTTCTAGGTAAAAACATAATGACAATTTGAGTTAACCCATAACTAGGATCATCATTAGGGGAAAGATATACCAAGAGTGATTTTTTTAAGTACTGAATAGCATCATTAAAACTCATTTTAAAAAAATGTATTTTTATGATTTCAGAGGAAGGGAGATGGAGATAGAAACATCAATGATGAGAGAGAATCATTGACAGCTGCCTTCTGCATGCCCCCTACTGGGGATCAAGCTCGCAACCTGGCATGTGCCCTTGATCAGAATTGAAACCGGGACCATTCAGTCCACAGGCTACTCTATTCACTGAGACAAACCGGTTAGGGCTAAAACTCATTTTTTTTTACTATAAATTTTTAAATTTATTTTTATTGTGTTAAATGTATACATATCTCCCCATTGCCCCCTAAAACTCATTTTTAATGTATCATTTATAAAAGTGCAAAATTTGAATAAACTGTGTTTCTTTATATCAGAAATTTACCATTTAAATTCTATGAAACAAGTTTCAAAATCTATATAATAAAAACCTATGTGACCATTACCGTGGAACGACCAGAACGACCAGTTGCTATGATGTGCATCAACCATTAGGGGCTGACGCTCAATGCAGGAGCTGCTTCCTGGTGGTCAGTGCATTCCCACGGCTGGTGAGTCCAGCAGAGAGGTGGCCTCTGTGGCAGCGCTGAGGAGCAGTGAGCAGAGCAGTAGGGAGTGAGCAGGTGGGTGATAAGGAGTGAAGGATCCTAGATTGGCTTAGGCAGACATCCCCTGAGGTGTCCTGGACTGCGATAGGGCATAGGCCAGGCTGAGGGACCTCCCTGCCCCAAACCAATGCACAAATTTCATGCACTGGACCTCCAGTGTAATATATAAAGAGCACATAAGGTGTTCTTAATTTATATTATATACCTAAGTTTCTTACAGTACAAAACCAAATATGAAGATAAGACAGTATATGGAAAAATGGACCTTATTAACATTGGTCCAATTAAAAATACTGATGGATCACGAAAGCACAAGAGCTTTTGAAACCCATCCAATTGCTGTACAGACATTTCTGCTGCTGATACTGCTTTTTCTATGCTAACTTCTTATGAGTTTCTTATTGTTTTTCACAGCCCATCAATCACCTACCATCCATGTATGCTTTAGGGCAAAACATATTGAGGTCATTTTTACAAAATAAAAATGAGGTCTGTATATTGTAACATCTGATCATCAATTTTTAAATCTCGTTTCCTAAAAGATGCAAGTATAAACAATAGAGTTTGGTTTTTGTTTGAAAACTTTTCTGGGGGGCCATGTGTGAATATTGGTTGCAGAGACAGAAAGAATTTTTCAGTGAAAAAAAAAATTCTGATGGAAACTGACAAGTCAGCTGAAGGTGTGGTGTCCAGTATATAGTGTCTTGTGTGTGTGTTTGGGCGATGGATTTTGATGGCACAGAGAGAGATGTTGACTGGAGGATTATATGATGCTATTAGTTACATGTTCCCTTACACTTTCCTCTACTTGTAAAACTTGATCAGCTGCCAGTTCTAGCTCTTTTGTCACATTTCCTCTCTGCCTTTCTCATTTTGCCCAATTTATTCTATTTTGAATTAGAAACAAAGATTATTTCTCTGAGATGAACTTTTAAATTTGCTTCATGGAAAAAAGTAAAAATATGAACACATAATAGCAATTTCTTTGATTTTCTTATATATCATCACCTCTTGACATATTATATTTATTATAGTAATTTTGTCCAATTCTAGAGGCCCTGGCTCACTGTAAGTAAAAGCTTTTTACAACATTTCAAAAAAAATCTGTAATTGACTATCTGTTTCCAAATGGTAAATGTGCCCACCCTACAACCCTGCAATCATGCTTCTTGGTGTCTCACATTCAGAAACAGCAACAAAGATGTGAGAAGAGAGCCTTAGTACTGACCATTACAGTATTGTTTGAAAGAACTAAACACGGGAAAAATAACTTGGCCTCTGTTAATAAGAAATGAGTCCACACATTTACAACATCTGTAGAGCAGAATGCTATCAGTTGTTAAAAGGGAGGTGAAACTTAATCCACTATCTTGCAAAAAAGTCTATTTTTATATAGTTGACTGTTAAAACAGGAAATTGTATGTAAATGCAACTACCATTCTCTCTATACACCTGCTCTATATTTTATCATTTAAAAAACGGTATATGCATAGAAAAAGGCTGAAAGGATCCACATAGAGTTATATATGGTAGATCTTTCTTGAGGGTAAAATTGGAATAGTTATAGGAAATCTGTTACTTTTTATTTTAAACATGTAAAAAAAAAGTGGGGTAAAGAACAATTTTAAAGTATGTTTTTTCCAACCAATAAAAAATGTTAAACATACAACGAATTTGAGTATTCTAATGAATACCTGTATAGCTACAACTAAGTACAATTGCTAACAAACATTTTTTTATTTCACCAAATTTCCCCCTAAAATATGTGTTGCATTTGTAATTAAGGACAAAAAATATCCACAGAAGGGGGCAGTCATAGAATGACTCAGGATTTTTTTTATTAATTTCAGAGAGGAAGGGGGAAAGAGAGAGAGAGAGAAACATCAATGATGAGAAACAATCATTGATGGGTTGCCTATGGCATGTCCCAAACTGGGGATTAAGCCCACAACCCAAGCATGTGCCCTTGACCACCACTGAACCTGGGACCTTTCAGTCTGAGGCCAACATTCTATCTACTGACCCAAGCTGGCTAGGGTGGGATTTTTTTTTTAAGATAAAAATAAAAACATTCATCCCATAGTTTACTTTTTTTACTGTGTAACTCATTTATCAACCATCCTAACACACACCTCGTTACTGCTACCCACAAAGATGTATGCGGTTTAATAAAAGTATTTTTTATAAATAAATATTTTCTTCCCTTCCTTCACTTGTAAAACTTGATCAGCTGTCAATTCTAGCTCTTCTGTCACATTTCCTCTCTCCCTTTTTCATTTTCTCAATTTATTCCATTAATCATTTGAAGTTATTACTCTAACCTTAGCTAAATGATACCTTCCAAAATATTTAGGTTTCTGCTTTACTTTTGTAGGTCATAGGCGATAAAGCAATGCTCCTTTAATTATATGTTCCACACTGGTTTTGACTGACCCCCTTCACCAATGATTGATGATTATTGCAAACCATATTGTTTTAAGAGATCAGGTGGTTCACCTTCTAAATACAACTTGGCCGATACATTGGCATCAGAACCTAATGTATAGATAAACATATTCATGGCAAATATCTACAAACAGAGGTACCTGTTCTCAACCGGGAAAGTGTGTGACTTCCTCTCCCTGTTCAAATGCTTGAATGCAGTGTTCCACGAACAGTGACTTGACCATCATCCCAAATTTGGAAAGCATGCCAAAGCATTATTCTCTCTACATCTCGCAACCTCCCAAAGATGGTTGCACTGAAAGCAACCGGTTCTCTATCTCCACTTGGTGTCTTCACTGAGAGAAAGTGCATAGAATTCTGACTTTTTCCTTCTTCTAACTCAGAGACAGGTGTGCTTGTGGCACTGCAGTGAAGGGCAAGATGCTTAGAAGCACTTCAATTGTTATACTGCCGCACTTATATGAAAACTAGAAGGTGTGTTTCAAACCATTTGAATAGATGGCAGAATCAAGGGGGAAAAGTCTGCCTCCTTATATTCAGACTCTCTGATGAGAATAAATAACTTAAAAAGTAAACAGAATTTTCATTCACAAGATGACTTAACAAGAAAAGTAGAATGCATAGAATCCATGAACTAAGCAAAGTCTTCCTTTACCTTCTGAAAGAACCACTGAATTTCAAACGGTATTATTTGGTATTTTATCATCCACGACAGACTCATCAGAAGCAGAAATCAATCTGCTTTCATGAACATGTTCTGTGGTTGGGGGTGGTTATAAAAATCACCGCTTTCTGATTTCATTGTAAGTTATTTGTTTAAAGTGAATGCATGGATCATTAATTCCTTCCTTCTGCGAACCATTAATAAACACAGCCAAACTTTATAATGTTTATGCATAACAAATTACAAATTCAAATGTCTGATGTATAGAAAAACACATTTCAGAGGGTAGAAGGTACAATTTTTGGTTTAAAATCCAAAAATCAAGTAGTGTCATATCATAGGTATGCCACACCTAGTAAAGATTCATTTTTCGCTCTCTAGGAAAACCCACCATTATTCACGAATAAGAGGGGAGGAAAAAGCACAAAAAGTTTCCTAAGTTAACAATCCCACTTGCTGCTCTCATTCTATTAGCAAATAATTCAGATAATTCATAGCCACTGGCTGAAGCAAATGGTTACATTAACATGATTTTCACATTAACAGCCACGTCTATTTCCTTTGTAAAATGGTCCCATTTTCAGGACAGCAGGCTGCATTATAGATCTTGGGAGGCAAACAGACTTGTTAAACAAATCAACTTAAGTAGATCTCTTACCTAAGCCAAAGGGCATAACAGATTGCTTCCTACACAAACAGATGTGCTAGCATCTCAGGACAATTTCTCTTCTTCTATTCTCTTCCTCTACTATCACCTCTCCCCTTTATTCATCCTTCCCAAAGTTCATTCTATTACTCATCTGAGTGGCCAGTCTAAGCCTCATTAAATGGTATCTTCGATATATGGAAGTTTCCATTGGAATTTTGTAAAGCCATTGGTGACATACTGAATGTCACTGCAATTGCAGCCTTCATTTCTCTTATCAGTGACTTGTATGCATTTTAACAGGTTCCGTCTCTATGTGGATCTAACATGCCCATATATATTGGGAAAAATTTGATTTTTCATAGAATGCTTGGGTTTGGCCATAGTTTCAAAATTACCCATAAAAGTGAGAAGTATTTGCAGATGGAGGTCTCTTGGTTGAAGGCCTTTCTATGCTCTTCCTTGTAATCACCTGTCCTCTGGTAGTAATCCTTTCTACACAGTTCCCATACATGCTTTGCATTAATGCTCAGAAATATCCTCTGTTGGTGCTGGAGGTAGAGAGAATAGCACTCCCACTGACTTTCTTCTTGGAGCCACTTTCACTTTCCACTGAACGCTATAGTGTGTGTCTGTCTCTGCTGGAAGACCAAGATTGTTCCAATACAGATAACACTTCACACGCAAGCCAGAGGAGGTGAAGGCAGTGCCAAGTTCAAGATACTGAGCGACCTAATGATTTCCCCATTTCTATAATATGCTGCTCTCACAACAGTGATGAGGCAACATATTCAAGAAATCATGTACCGGATTATTTCTGTGGCTTTCAGCTCCTTTATATACTGGTTTAGCCAGATAGAAAAGTACATGAATTAAGAAGTAGTCTGTAGCCTGAAAAAGTCAGTACACTACTATTTCAAAAAATGCTGAACAGGGAAAGTTTATTACTCAATTCATATCAAGTTGCCTTAATGGAGCACAAAGCAGGCCACTCGACAGAGATCATCCAAGGTCACACAGGGATCTTTGCTCCATCATCAGCACATGTGCAAAATCTACACTGATCAGTCTGTTTAGTAATATACATAAGGGAGACTTTTGGCTATGTGAACATTTATTTCCTCCCACCTTTTATGCTGATGATGGTTTCAGTATACTTTGCTTTTTAAAATAGAATTTTTAAAAAGTCAAACTTTATTTCCAATATAATCTAAACAAAGCACATTTATAATTTGTATAACTACTTTGTAAATGCCAGACATTTATTTGAACAGAATAGTTACCAGTTACTATGACATATCTACATGTTAAAGAGAAAATAAGCTAAATACAATAGAACATGTATTTTCAAATTAAAGCAATTCACTACAAGTGTGTAGCTAAATGAACCCGTGGTGTATCTGACTGTGAGGTAGAATATCCATTGGCCACAGAGAAAACCTCCCAACAATTGGGGGAACCATGTTACCACACTTCAATCACGCAAACTTCCTAGATCAGCTCTTCACTGTGTTCATTATCATTAGCAATTATGATAGTGCCACTCAGTTTTATATTTTCATCTTTCTTTACCATTGATTACTTGCCCTTCATTTGGTATAAATAAGATTTATTTAAAAGATAGTAAAACAGAACTAGATTTCAATTAACGGTACAAAATATCCCATAGCAAGAATAGTTTTCCTCTGTTGAAGCACTTGATATTATTTATTTTCAAAAATAAGCATATTTTTATTCTCAGTCACAGTAAGAAACCTGAATTGGTCAATGAGAGTCCGATTTTGCTTTCTTCCCTCCCTCCAGCCTTCCCTTTCTCATTCTGGCCATCCCTCCTTCCCTCTTTTTCATTCTGACCATCCCTCCCTCCCTCCCCTTTTCATTCAGAGTAACATAGATGCAAATTCTTAATATAAAACTATAGAAAAAATACAGGGTGGTGCAAAATTAAATTTGCAGTTATGAGTGCATGAAACAGTTTATTCTTGCATCATTTATTACTGCATTATTCCATATGAATAACTCTAAACCTACTCTTGCTCTATCCTGTATATTCTGAATGATGTACCATTAATCCACCATCTACTCACTCAATATATAAGATGAGAACCTGAATTCTTTCCATATTTGTGTCATTGAAAAGAATAAGCCCGTAAAATATAACTATCCTTAAAAGAGTATAAATTGTCCAAATTTGAAGAAATATATGTTTTTCCTCTTTTATACTCCATCTCAGATTTGCACAAAGGGCTTAATTTTCTTTCAAGACTTATGTTTTGGAAAATCTCAATAATATATAAAAAGAGGACACACAAAATTATTGAAAACAAAGTGACACATTCATCTCTCACGGCAGTATCAACTGGGCTCTACAATTTCAGCGTAGACTGTAACGTGGGCAAGATGAGTCATGTCTCTTACCTGGTGTTTGAAAATTAAGGCGCCTTAGTTCTACGGGGTCTGTTGGATGGTGTGAAGGGACCTCCTTACTATTCGGTATGCTGCTCTTTCTAGAGTCAGACTCTGCCCTTTTCCTATAAGGAGAAAATAAAAATTTAAGACATTTTAGAAAAAATACAGAAAAATAAAACAGATTTAAAGAGCAGAGAGTCATGCCCCTTTGTTTTAAAACTCAGATTGGCTGGCTAGCTTTGTGACCTGTTCAAGGTTGCTTTTCCTTACCTAACCTATAGTATTTCCTCGGGGCTAATTTTTGTTTAGGTGGATGATCTCAAAGTCTTCTTTCAGCTAGAGAATGAAACAGTTCTATGACTCTGACTTTAGGCTTGAAAGCAGTGTTAGTGAGATACATTGGGATCCTTGCTCAGCGATTCTCCCTTATCCACTAGTTCTGTTTGTGAGGAACAGGACAGAGGACCCCTAGCAGCCAATTCTAAGATTAAAGTTAAGCTACTGGGCCTCTAAATCGGACCCAGTTTCTTATAAGAATATGTAACTGGTGGCTACAAAGTGAACATACAGTGGATTTTCCCATAAGGCAGATAACACAGTGAGTGCATTTCTAAGATTACAAGTTAGCCTAACACCTGGAGGGAGCCTGAGACACAGGAGCAACATTTATGTTCTCTTTCAAACCCCCGTCCCCTCAAAAAAGAGTGTTGACTGTTTATGGTGTTAAGCTAACTTATGATTAATATTAACTGTGATTAAGGTTTTGTTAATGAAAGCCAATCACAGTAAGATTGGAGAAAAAGTAATTTCACCTAGAGCAGTGGTCGGCAAACTCATTAGTCAACAGAGCCAAATATAAACAGTACAATGCTTGAAATTTCTTTTGAGAGCCAAAAATTTAAAACTTTTTCTAATGCCATTTCTTCAAAATAGACTTGCCCAGGCTGTAGTATTTTGTGGAAGAGCCATACTCAAGGGATCAAAGAGCCCCACCTGGCTTGTGAGCCACAGTTTGCTGACCACTGACCTAGAGGGTAGTTCCACTCTCCTAATGATCATTCAAGTATATGAACCATTCAGTTTATATTTACAAATAATCCTTCACACAATTCATTTTATTTTTGTTTTAATTGATATCTACTAGTTTTATTAAATACTTTTATTTAAAATATGATAATGTACTGTTAACAAATGTCTATATAAAAATGTCAAGTTTTCCTCTTAAGATTTCTTTATTCTTTTTTCCCCCCTCAAACCCAAATAATCAGAGTGGTACCTAACTATTTTTTTTCAGCTTGAATGAGACGAACAATTCACTTCAGAAATGGAAGGCTTTCTCAAACAGTGCCTACTTTCAAGATTCCAGCAATCCCCACACTAGTCATAATTCGAGCATCTTTCCCTCATTCAAAGCACAGGAATTCTAGTTTAGGGAACGGGTGCAGTGGAGTGTTTAGAAAACTCCCTCTGTCTTTTCACTATGATTGTGGTAGAGGTCATTGGTGTTTCTATGTCAATGGGCTCTCATTCAGGGTCACATAGATTGTCTCATGAAAAGAAAGTAAGTCTTTCTTCCATCTCTGCTCATCTGTATAAAATAAAACTTAACCAGGGATGAAGTGAAGATGGATGCAAAGAGAAAGTATACCTGACTCATTTAAGTGAGATACCTTTGGCAAAATATGATTGACTTAATGACTTTTCTTCGGTCAGTCCTAGTAAACCAACACTTTGCTCTTTTAAAACTTTGGATTACCCTATCTCCTGATTTCCTGTTTCTACCTAAAGGAAACAGACACAGTCTTAGGACAGAAGGTACTGCCAAGCTACAGCACCAATCAGAGGAAAGCAGTGAAGTGAGGGGTGCGACAGGTCCGGGGAGCTCTGGTTCTATGGAGTGTAAGATGGGAAGAAAAGAAGCCAATGTTGGGCTGGTGAAAACATGAGAAGAAAGAGAATGGGGTTCAGAAGAGCATGGGAAAGAAGGATAAGATGAACAGTTTCAGAGAGAAAATATCACTGTGTTTATGCTGGGGATATCTGCCTCACAACACAGATTCATTTTCCCCTGAAGATGCAGAATCTAAAGAGGTGAATAAAATGTCACAGAGTGTGGCTTGTCAATGGACCTCACTTGTAACGAAAAGATGGCTGGTCTTCCCATTCAGATCATCCCTGAGGCCCTTCTCAGGTTTTGGTCTTTTTGCACACATTTGCAAAGATTCTTATTTCTTCGCTGATGTACCAGATCCAATGACTACCTTTTATATCTTTTCAAAGTGGCTCTACTGTCACTGCTGCAGGATTATGGAAACCAAAAGTAGAAATACCTGGGCAAGAAAACTACTGTCATGCAGTGAAACACCTTCCTTTTCTTCTTTTACACTGAGGCCAGGGAAGTGACCCTGAGACTAAGGGACAGAAAATAATATCCTCTAAAGAAATTTAGTCAGTTTCTCTCGGGCCAGGAACACTGAAAATCAGATTTGTTACCCAGATGAGTCTGGGAAAACCCAAAGCACTGGAGTAAAATTACAATTCACACTTTCAATAAATTGGAAGGGGTGTCCTGCCATTTGATACCTCGCACCTCCCTCACTGTCCTTGTTCAAATGGAATGACATCCAAGAGCTCAGACTCCAAAAACCCTCACCAGCTAGGAAAATCAGAGTTTTAAGTTTTGTTTTGTTTAGTTTCATTTTGATGATCACAACATGGATAGTTCTGGCTTCCCACACTCTTATCATATTATTTTAAAATAGAAATGTGCTTAAATGGCTGTTATGTAACAGAAAGAATTTCTATGAAAGGCTTGCAAGACAAGGAGTTTGGTCATCAGTAATACTAGTAAAGAGCTTTAAAAATAAATTTACTATTGTAAACTTTTAAATGGCATATTCCTATTTAAATTGGGTCCAACATGAAACTATTAGAACATTTTTTCCTAAGTTTTCAGAGGTCTCATTATTTTCATATTAAACTATTTAAAAAAGCAAAGAATAGGGACTAGAATGAGATTAGAAAGTCTGCCTTGATGTTTTATGTTTCCCATTCAAATTAAAAAGCCCCGGTGTAAGTTCATTTCTTGCAGTCAGAAGTTATTTACCATGTACAGGAGTTATGGGCGAAGAGGAAGCAAAAGACAACTTTCAGAGATGGCTGAAATCACTAACAGTGTAAAAGCCTGTGTGTGTTTGGGATGTGAATAATGTACAATAAAAAATGCCACTCTGTGGTTGAAAAGGGTGGGGGAAGAGCAAATCTACTTATTTGGAACAAAGATACTCAGACATATGAGGTACAGGTTTTTAAAAAACTGTATTTAGTTGAAATCTCTCCTATATTCAAAGGTATCAGTTCAAACATTTCACAATTCTGACACCATTAGGAATAAAACCCAAACTCCAACACTACTGGTGTGTATCTCTTTGGGTACGCCAACTACAAACCTTCTCAATTTCTTCACTTATGAAACAGAGAGGAAGGTTAGAAGATGATATCTAACTTTTTGGCTCAAGTTTCATATTAATAGAACAATAAGGCATTGATATAGTTGTGTAATGTGGGCAGTATTTAATGGGAAGGTAGATGCCTAAGAATATTAAGCAGATTCAAATTGTTTTGTCTTTTGGTGGGGAAAAAAACAAATTTTCATCTTTTTTTTTTTTACCAGAATTAATGGTAACTGGTGATATATAAAAATAAATTGATAAAAAGGACCCTCACGGAGGTAGTAAGCTTCCTGTCAGGAAAAGGGTAGTAAAGCTTGCTGATCAGTATTGTGATTGTAGGGAAAATAATGCAGTAGTGGTTCTAAAACTTTATCATGTATCAGAACCTCTTGGGAGAGTTTATTAAACTATAGGTTGCTGGGCCAATGCCCAGTTTCTGATTCAGTAGGTCTGGGGGTGGGGCAAGACTTTGTATTTCAAGTTCCCTGATAATGCTGCTGCTACTGATCCAAGGACCACTCATTGAGAACCACAGAAATACAACATTGGAAAGAAGGCAAGTTAGATGAGCACTGAAATTCTTTTCTCAGTTTAATTTTAATTGGGAATATTTATCAATATGGATATATAGATAGGTATTAATTAGAAAGCTAAGAGGTAAGATTAAACCAATCAGTCAATAATCACACAGTACAGATATTATTATTGTTTGATCACTATTATTATTTAAGACTAGAAGACAGGGAAAATAATTAGGAATTACATAAGGGTTTTCATTGAAACATTATAATAAATATTTGGAGGTTTGAACAAGCTGGTAGTATCTCTGTATTGAGAGGTGATCAAAGATCAAACTTAAAAATTGATCTTTAAAACAAAAGAAAACAACTTATGGGACACCTCACATTTCTCTTGTGCAGACACACTAACACATAAAATGTTCACTTCACCTAAACAACAAAGAAAACTCAGAGACTGGCTTTAATGCCTTCTAAATTTAGCTTTACATGAAGATAATATGTCTTATCTTCTTTATAATCTTTTTCTCGAAGAATCATCTTAGTATCAATTTACTTTATATATAAATGTAGGCTTTATCCATCTTCTATTTGCCAGGCATCATCTTTTACTAGTATTTCTGACCTCCACCCTCACCCCCTCAATAACTGCAAAATCTACCCATATCTCATTGTTTTCTTACTGAGCATGAAAGGGGTTTATTCTCTATTCCTCACCTGTCAGGTTTACTGCTCCATTTTAATGCAGCAAAAAATAAAAAAATAAAAAAGGAAAGGAAAAAGAAAGGCTAAATGTTAGTTGGCCAATGGTAATAAGAGTAACCATGACAACCAAGGTTTAACAATGCTCACAAGAGGGACACATATAACTTACACACATTAGCAAATGACAGCATATCAAAATATTTAAAGGCCTCTAATTATAAAGTAAATGGAGGACACAAGATTACATGGCTAAGTAAAGCATTTTTTAGTGTATTAATGTTATATTCACTTTTATCCATCCATTTACTGCCATGATTAGTTATATTCCTGGAAGTCTTTGATGGTAGAGATATAATGTGATTTTTATAGAACACACCATGAAAAACTACCAATGTACTTAATGGAAATACCACATTATTCCATATAAGAAATTTGTTCATTTAAAATAAAGAGTTCTCAGGTAAGAGGTAGGTTATTCCCTTAATGATCTAAAAAACTTGCAAATTGCACAAAAAATTTCACAACTGCCTAATACATCATGAGGTAATACAGTGGCAGAAATGATTTCTTCAAATACCCTTTGACAAGTCAGGTCATCATAAATCTCTTTTCCAATAAAGAACTAAATACATTTAGTTTTGGAAAAGGTAATTCTCATCATTATAAATCTACAGAGATGGCCCATCTGCTGTGTAGCTGGGATAATCCAGAAACGTATTTAATACCATCTATTGATATGACAGCTATTTTCCAACAGGCATTGCAGTCTGTGAACAGACTGAGCTCATGCTTACAAACACCATCACCTGTGATAATATATAGATTATTTAAATAACCATGTTCTTTCTGAAGATAGTATATCCTTTACCTGTAAAGAAGTAATCTGAACAATCTTCACATTGAGGCAAATTGCAAGTATTAAGTTAGTTCTCAATTATAAAAATAAAGGTAATAAATATTCCTTAATGCTAATAAAATATACACTCATGTTGTTAGAGTATCTGGCTTTAGGATAACTTACCAGTGGTCGGTAAACTCATTAGTCAACAGAGCCAAATATCAACAGTACAACAATTCAGATTTCTTGTGAGAGTCAAATTTTTTAAACTTAAACTTCTTCTAATACCACTTCTTCAAAATAGACTCGCCCAAGCCATGGTCTTTTGTGGAAGAGCCACACTCAAGGGGCCAAAGAGCCACATGTAGCTCACGAGCCACAGTTTGCCGACCACTGACTTAGTCCTTATCTTTTCAAAAATAGAAAAGCTACATTTAAATCTTACAGAACACATATGAAGAGAATAATGAAGTGCCAGGTTCTTAAAAGTCCTACAAATATGTTTCTAACTTGCTCAATTTTTAATCAATGAGGTCATTAGTTGCAAGAAAATCTATCCCTCTAAATGGAAGAGAACCACTTAGTGAATTATTAGGTCTGTGTATTAAAAGACTGTTGATATTTACATTAATACAGAGTATTCAATTCACTTCTCCTTCCATAGAAATATCAGCCTCACCACATACGAGTACACATTTGGTAAAATACAGACATTTGAAGGCTTTTGAAACCAGTATATTTAAATTATAGGTTAGGGTTTTATTACAGCTCTTGCCAGCCAAGATAATGATGATATACTGAGGGATGGAGTAAAAAAGTGAGGGAACTGAGTTTAAGGCTCTTTGGCTTGTATAAATCTGATCATTCAGTATGCCTGTGTGCCATGCACCAGCTCAGCATAAAGGATACAGACAGAGTCCTTGACCAACACTATGGAGGGACAAAAAAGCTTAAAACAGGGGAGCAATTGCAATAATGTGGTAGATTCTATAATATAAGTAAGTAGAAAGTGCTATAAGAGCATAGAAAAGGGAACCCTAAGAAGCTTGAAGTGGTAGAGAGGAGAGGCCAAAAGCAAGGCTGGTAGACAGGCATTTTGTAGTAGATGGTACCTTAGCTTCTCTCTGAAGGATGAGTTAGAGTTAGCCAGGCCAAGAGGAGTGGCTGCAGAGTAAGAGGGAAGGTGTACCAGGTGTTTCTTTGCTGACAGTTTGGAAATACATGTAGGTTGATATGAAAAGAGAGGACTCCAGAGGCCAAGCCCAAAGAGGGCCAGTGTTGGATCTGGGAAAGGCTATGTCTTATTTGAGTAACATCTACCTCATGGCCTTCACACATACAGGTCTCACAGTGGGTTTGAAACTTGTTTACTTTCTCTACAGTGTACATTCAGGTTAGACCAGTGGTCGGCAAACCACAGCTTACAAGCCACATGCGACTCTTTGGTTCCTTGAGTGTGGCTCTTCCACAAAATACCACAGCCTGGGTGAGTCTATTTTGAAGAAGTGGCATAAGAAGAAGTTTAAGTTTAAAAAATTTGGCTCTCAAAAGAAATATCAGTCGTTGTACTGTTGATATTTGGCTCTGTTGGCTAATGAGTTTGCTGACCACTGGGTTAAACTATTTCTGGTCAAGGGTGAATTTTGTCTAGACCTTGCCTGAGATCTTTCCAGCTTCCTAATCCATATTTTCCTTTTTTCCATAGTCCGTTATAACTTCTCACCCATCCTGAAATGATTTCCCACAGAGTCAGCTTAGTATTTTATTATTAAATATTTTCTATATAAAGAATTACTGGACAGTTCTAGAACTAATGGCTGAAGCACCTTATATGTGTAACAAATGTACAGGATAGACGAATATCTCAGAGCATTCAATTGGTTTATGGCTTCTTTTGTGTGGGGTGTGGGGAAAAAGAAGAGCAACATGGAGTCACTTAAAACAAACACTGGGTACAGAAATAATATAATACATATTTTATTAATTGGTGTTTTCTCATCATAAAACATCATTATTTAAAATGTTCAATTATCTAGCCACCTACTTATTTTATAAATGAGGAAACAGAGACCCAGAGTGTTGGCATGATTTTCTACTCCATATTAGCTAGCTGGTCACAGAGCTGGGACTTGAACTCAATTTTATTGATTTCTAGTTGAGTGTTTTTCTAACCCTTACTACCATCTTATGTCTGTAGTTTACATTTTAAAAGCAACGTCTATGTCACATAGAGTACAACATTTCAAAAAAATCATAGTGCAAGGTAATTTCTAACACTAAAGACCTACCAAACATATTTTCATTTTCTGATGATTCAGAACGCATTTTAGAGGCCTTACAAAACCTGCATGATACTGTTTTGTCACTGGTTATCAATGTATTGTAGGTTTACAAACTACTAGGTTAAAAACAAAGTCAATTCAACCTATGTATAAACGGAAAAGCACCTAAAAGGACAAAGTATTTATTACATAATTAACTTTGCTCAGAATCCAAGCTATAAAATACACTATTCATTGCCTCCAGAAGATTTCCTCTTGAACTGCCTCATGATAATCAAGAAGGACATTGTTGGGTCTATTTGAATTTCAAGTCAGGAATGTTCTTTACTGCTGAAGCAAGCATTTCTATTTCAGAAATGCTTCACGGGCCTTCAGATGGTTAGCTAAATATACTTAGCATTCGAGGATGTGTGCAGCTTCCAACAATTGCATTAGACGATGCTCACACATGCACACACGAAAATGTGACTCTATTTTATCTGAGTCATAAAACCTTTCCATTTGAGGCCTCTTTTTGCAGGACTAAGAAAAACTATAATTGAGTTGACTTTTTCCACGCACATCAAAGGAAGAATGAAAAATGTACTGTTAAATTTAAATGTTAACCATTATCAAGGTTAAAATCCTATATCTTCACATTTACATAACCAACTCATAGATCTCTTGCACACCTCTGTTCAGTGACCTGATTTAAGGATAGTCAGATATATCCACATGAAACACAATTTAAAAAAATAAGACAAGCATTTTGTCAGTTTTGCAGTATCACAAAATGTCATGTGATATGCTCTAGAAATGCAATTGTCAGCAAGCACATGTTTTCTGATCTGACTCCCATAGTAGGATGTGGTAACCTAAATAAATATTTCACTGAAAACAATTATAATTTACTCTTATTTTTAATTATTGCATTCTCTTCGGGTAATAAGTGCAGCTCATGAACAGCAAAGGCTACTGGCTCTTGCTTGGATTCACCCATCTGTTACTGTTCTGGGGCATATGGTTATCCCCCATTTCCTCCTCTTACCTCTTGTACAAGACAGAGTTAACTAAATACAATGCACACTGGTAAGATACAAATTGGGATGAGAAGACTGAAACCATCAACTAAGAGGAGATTTTGGGCTTCAATCACTTGCTATTTTATGACACAGATAACTGAGTGACCATAGTAATCAGGGAAAAATAATTATGGGTATTTCTTACATTTTTTCTAGCTCTAAAATAGGATAGGGAATTTAATGCATTATGGTTATGAATTTCTTTCTTTAATTTGTTCTTTTATTTCCTTAGCCTTCTCTTTACACTGAAATAAAATGGAATGCAGCTTCATAAGAGAAAGTTTTTCAGAGAACTGTGTATGGAAGGATATACGCTTGAGTCAAGAGAAGAAGTTATAAAAAGTAAAATAAAGGCTATTCCAAGAACATAAGAACATATTTACAAAAGGAATACCAGTAAAGAGGTAATTAATGTAAAAAAGATAATTAATGAAGAAAACTATATGGATAGAAAAAGAAATACTAGAGATAAGATGATCAGATAAAGCATGTAAGCAAGAATCATGATGAAGAAACTCTCATCTGATCTTGAAGGTCAAAGTAATGAGGAGAGAGAAAGGCAGGGAAGAGGGAATCATGGAGAGAGAGGAAAAGAGAGAGGGAATGATAGAGGCGAGATCATCAGAGTGTTCTGAAAGATGAGACACTACAAAGGAAAATGGGAACACAAAGTTTCATGAAATAACTTAAACTGGAAAAAAGTTGATATAAAGGGAGATAATTCAGAATTTAGTCATTCTAAACGTTTAAGTTAATGTATTATGTATGTTCATTTTTATAATTTTATATACTTATAATTTTACAATTTTATATTTTAGTCTAAAAGTATTTAGAGGTAGAATTATTAATATTTTGCCTTCTGAATAAGCAGCCATCTAGGGAGAAACATCTTGCTTCTATGTAATGAAGGAAGACATAAAATTTAAAAAGTGTGGACCATCATAAAACTTGGGGTAGATGTGAACTGTCTGCATCCTAATTGTAATTAGAGATACTAACTCAGACTGATATTTGGGACTACAAAACTGCGGTTATTTTTATAAAAAGAAAATGGTAGTTCACATTCCTCTTTGGACCCAAATGAAAATTCAGTGTTGAAGATGTGGAATACGGGCTCAGTTTTGAGAAATAGCTACAGGAAGAATCTCAGCACATGTGTAATTCCAGTTACAAAATAAACACAATGTGCAAATTTTAGTTTAAAAAACCATGCCGAGATTGAGCAATTAATTGTTTAAAATAATCAAACACAAGCTTGTGTATAAGTATCTGCTTGTGAATATAATAGTGTCCCAAATGTCATGCAAAGTGCTCATACTGTGTAAAATACTCAGAAGACAGAGGCTAGGATTTGGGCATGCTGGGCAACAAAGTCTGTACCACACACACTGAATGGGATTACAAATAGTGTAGTTTTTACATTTTGTTCTAACTCTAATGCAACCACATCCCAATGACTACTGGGGCTACAGTGAAGTATTTCTCCTAAAATCAACCACATAATGACCACAGAAGGATTATTAGGGCTTCAAATATAAGAGAGCCCTCAAGATCACAATAGAAATATTGGGCAAACTTACCTTTTATAAAGAAGAATAGCTATAACAATGCAGATGATAAAGACCACTGCAAGTACAGGGCCTACAACCCAGATTAAGCCTTCTTCTTCATCGGTGATTGGCTGTGGATCCAGATCCATTGACACAACAGGGTCTGAGTAGGGACTGGTTGCATACATCTTCTGAGGAAAAACAGAGTCTATGTTAGTTACAAGCTAATGTCTTTCTGGTGTATATCTTTTGCATTAGAAGTGGCCAAAATTTGAGATAGTGGATTTGATAGTAAGTATGTAAAACAATGTTAGTAAATAAAAAGGAGGAGAAGGGAGAGGATAAGGGGAGAAAAGAAAGAGGGAAAGTAAAGAGGCTCAGCAATTTAAATGTCCTTATATGGTGAAGTATTTCATAATAAAATCATTTTATATGGTATAAAGTAGTCCAGATATATTTTTTCATTGGGGTTTATCTATGGCATATTAAGTGATTTATGAGACAAAATGTTCAATGAGCATTTACACTGTGCCAGCGTGTGCCATGCTATGTGAAAATCAACAGAAATAATTATTCCAGCTTTCAAGATATTACTACTCAGTTAAGAAGACCACACATAGAAACTAAACATTTATAGAGCAAAATATTACTATTTAATTAAATGTTAAATTATGTAAGTCATCCTTAATACTTAATATATATTAGTTAGGAAATAGAGGCCAGACAATGGACAAAGTCTACAACTTCAAGAGAGGTCAAATGTTCAAATTATAGATGCAAGATGTATGAAACTGATGATATGGCTTTCCAGAACATAGAAGTTTTATAAATTAAAAGGATTTTGCAGTTCCCATTCAATTTTATTACAGCTACTGCTCAGAGGTTGGTGTGATTGTTCCCAACTGATATAAAGGAAACCCTTATACAGTGCTGGGGGAATTGGGAATTGGTACAGCCCTTATGAAAAAATAGAATATTGACTCCTCAAAACATTAAAAATAGAACTATCACACAATCCAGCAATCCCACTCCTGGGTGTATATTCAAAGAAAATGAAATCACCATCTTAAAAAGGTATCTGCACACCAGTGTTCACTGCAGCATTATGCACAATATCAAAGGTATAGAAACAACCTAAGTGCCCTTTGATGGATGAATGAACAAAAAAAAATCTGTACACACACACACACACACATTTAGACATGTACAATGAAATAGTATTCAGCCACACAAAAAAAGGAAAACCTACCATTTGCAACAGCATGGATAAACCTTTCTGAGGGCAGTGAATAGAATGGTGATTGCCAAAGGCTGGAGGGGGAGAATGGGAAGATGTAGGTCATAGGGTACAAACCATCAGTTATAAGAAGAATAAGTTCTAGGATCTATGTACAGCCTGGTGACTATAGCTAATTTCCTTATATGCTTGAAATTCGTTGAGAGTGGATCTTAAGTATTCTCACCACATTCAAAAGAAAGGATACTAGGTGAGATGACAGATGTATAGATGTGCCAGTTATCTTGATCTTGGTAACCATGCTGCAATGTATGTGGATATCAAATTATCATTTTATACACTTTAAACATATACATAATTATGTATGTCAATTTCTCCTTAATGAAGTTGAAAAAAAATATAGTTACTCAGTGAAAGAAAGGACTAAGTGTCTATAAATTTGGCTTTTATATTTTTCTGCCCTATTTTAGCCTATATTAAAACGCTTCTCTTAACTCTGCCCCCTTTTAAGGCCTTATCTTTCCCTTTTCCAATAGAGACCAATCCACATCTATGTGCTGCCTCTCCTCTCCTACCACTCTCTTCTCATCTCTTTTCACTTCATCATTAGTCCGAGTCAATTATTTGACAAATCAAATTGTCATTATTCAGTTCTTACTCTTCCATACATCTTTTCCAGACTTGCCACTGTTGATCATGCCTTCTTTAAAACTCCCTCCTCTGGTTCTCTTAATTTGGTACTCACCTACTCGCTTCCTAACCTTGCCAACTGAGTTAATTCCTCTGCATCCATTCCATGCCAGCATTCTTACATTTTATTTTCTGCTAATCTCTCTTCCTTTCATTTAGCTGGCAAGGTCATCCCCAGCTTTAAATACCAACCTCTAAACAGATTATTTTCTCACTAATGTTCCTAAACTTGGAATCTCTGCTGAGTTCATTTCCAATTGTTTATAGAGATTCCTTCATGAATCCCCAAGTTAAGAATTGCATGTGTGTTACTTCCCTACTTCCTAGGCATACGTTCCTTCTGACTTTCCTTTTTCTCTCACTCTCTCAATGGCTAGGAATGAAACACTGCTGATTTTATCTGATTTATGTACCCCCCAGTCCATTCACCTTCTTTCCAGTCTCATAAGTACCACTTTTCTTCAGGACTCATTCATGCTCATCCCAACCATACCAAGACTTTCTTCCTTCCTTTATCAGTCTCTATTGCCAATAGGGTAATTCTCCTAAACTACAGCCATGAAACCCTTAGAAGGCTCTTAGGCGTTCCTGATAAAACCTAGACATCTTAGCATGGTCCTTAAGACACTCCACAATTTGTTTTAAACGTTCTTACCACATACAATATACTCCATCACAGCAAACTTCTTGTTACTACTCCCCAAATGCTCTATTCTCTCTCTTTCACCCTCTCACAAGTTCCATAACATTTAGCTCCAGAAGTCAAACTAATTTTCAAGGCTCTACAGAAATACTGTTTTTGATGAAGCTAACTTTCCTTCATTGAAAATAATCAATTATTCCACAATTATAGAAAAAAGTAATTTTTAAAATTCCAGCTAGTCCTGTTTAATGACATTCATCTTTTTTAAAAAAACTGTGCATATATCTTCTTTTCTTTAGTGAAACTATAAACTTCTGGAAGGCAGGGATTTAGGTACTATTTGTGTAGCTACTTAAAGTAACTAGCCCAGAACTTTGCAATGGTGAGTTCCCAACAAATCTTTGTTTTCTAAAATAAAATGTTCACCTGTTCAAATGGCTGACATTATCAAGGTATAAAAGAATGTGCTCATTTATTCCAGGGTCAATAAATACATTTAAATTTTTAAGATGTATTTTTTAAATTTGGTTAGGGACATCAATTCTCATTTTAAGTGCAATAAGCTGAGTAATCCAGCTGGAGAACACATGCCCACAATGTATTTGTTAACTAGTTTCCCTTCACATTCTCCTCACTGTGCCCAGAAAAGACATCACAGGACTAGGAGATTTCTAATGCATCAAAAAGGACAACTCCTCACTATATTTACAACCTTCTCAGAAACTGATAAGAAAAAGATATGTACAGTGTAAAGCTTTACACAGAGGACTTAACAAAGACATTGCTAGTAAATATCCAGGAAGCATTATTTTTCAAATGCGTATAACTATTTGTTTTGGCTCACACTTTCCCCTCTCCTTTTGTTGGTCAGACTCAAACTGTTGGGCAGACAAAGGTAAGCGAACTCTCTGACTTGAAATTCTTGACCAAGAACCTTTGAGATGATAATCTTGATCAGCTGAGCTGGAAATCTAAGCAGAGGTTTTCCCCAAAGCACAAAGCTCAGGAACCAGAGATGTGTAAAGTGAAAGGAAAACAAAACCATAAAATGACACCAGCTGTGTGAAACTTAGAGTTTGTTCAGTGTGCGGGGGTACCAGAAAAGACCAAACTTTGGTCATTTTGCACCCATTCCCCTATATTCTTAATATAAATCAATGAATTGAGGTTGAGTTTCTGTCTTGTTGAAAGGGGGTGTTTTCTCTATGCAAATTATCAGCTCACCTTTGGAGTAGGTGGATTAACAATCATTCATAAAATTAGAGGCTTACAAAAGGACAGTATCACACTAGCTGAATACGAGTCTTTTCTATTAAGTAAAGACTGACCTGAAAATATACGAAACATAAAAGTCATACTGTTAGCTTTGAGAGCACCATTGAGAAAGAAGAAGAAAAGAGACAATTTAGATAACATATCTGGGAAAAATGCTAATTACATAATGAATGAAACAGTGTGATGATGCACACAGGAAGGTGTAGGCGCTTCATCAATGGTGATGCATTTGAACACTAGCAAAAATACCTGGGCAACACTAGAAATCAGAGCTCTGATAGGTACTAACTGCCTAATGATCTCATGAGATTTCTCCTCTTTGCTGGATTCTCTGATCTACCTCAATGGTGAATTTGCTTTCTGAAACATCCTAGAGCTATTTAAAAGAAAATTACTTTCACATATCTAAAAGTCCTTTTTAAAAAATTGAAAAGATGATTTCCAACATTCCATTCCCTTGATGTTTTGCCTTAGAACCTTCAACTAGAGAGAGAAAGCATATCCGTGCATTAAAATTCCAGGAAGTCTGTCACTTTGTTTTCAAATGACATTCTGTGCACAAAGGTAAACCAGACAGAAAGGCTGCCTTTGTGTTTTGATTTTCCAAGGGGGAACCCTTCAGTCATTTGAAGAGAAGCTTCACTGCACATGCTCACACCAGATGTGAAGAATCTTTGGTGTATCTCAGGGATCTTATACAGTAGTCACTGGCTCAACGGAGTTGCCACACCTGTCAGTTTTGGGCCCTAATCTATTTGAGAGACACCGTTTAGAATAAGTATATTAAATGTTAATGTGAACTGCCACTTCAAGAGCCACCCCCTTCTCATCTTCTCTTTCTCTCTATTTAACATTCAAAGCAACTGGAGCATACAATGACATAAGAGCAGGAAGAATTACATAAAAGAAGACAACTCATTATTTTGAGTACCTTTGGAATTCTCAATTTTATTGACTTATTTTCTAACTTTCTGAGCTTTTCTCTGATAAAGTCACTGGAAAACTGCTACAATGAAAGAAGCTGGCTGGGCCTGCCTTTCCGAAGACAGAGCTTCCCTATGAATCAGGATAGAGAGTGCTGTGGGCTCGCATAGGAGAATAAATACAACCACCCTGTTAATATTTTCAAATACCTGCAAATATCCTGTGTGTAACTCAGAGCTTGTGCTTATTGTAATCATACAGGCTAATGTCTACTAGGTATTACCCCAGATTTTTTTTTTAATAACAGCTATTTTAAAAGGATGAGGAAGGATATGAGAGGACTAACGGCTGTCACCCTACTGTCAATACATGTATCCCACAGAAAGGTCTCAGGAACCATGCTCCAAGATTCCGGCACTTCATAGATTAGAAGTCCCTTAAACTCCCTGTTACAGACACGGCCCTGTTTGTAAGGAAAGCTCAAGCAGATGACCCAGCAGTGTCCCCAAAGCAGGCCACTGTTACAGCATTAACAGGAAATAATTAGGATTGGATATACCTATGCATCCCCGAATAACCAGGTCCTGGTGAAATTGTATATAATTCCATAGAAAATAGATGGTATCCCCCTAAAAATGTACACACATTTTAACACAGATAATTCACTTAATGTTTATTCCTTTTCAAGTTTAACTGATTTGAAATAATGAGTGAAGCCAGACTAAGCTCTAAACAAAGAAAATACATCCTAATGTGCCTCTAGACATTTTTAAATTGTAATACATAAAAGATAATTTTTTTAACATACAAAATCAGCAATAGTTAATGAATAGAGAGCACACAAATACTCATTGAAATGATTCTTGGTGTTTATGATTCCATTGCTTCACATTACAGCAGTGCCTGGATCAGAATGGTCATCAGTTTGAAAACAGGCATTGACCAAAAAATTAAATTAAAAAATTGTTCATTTCTGTAGAGTCTTTTAAATTTTGAAAATGAACTCTATATTAATAAACCCTGACTTTATAATCATTCAAAATGTGTATACATTTTTGGGAAACACCCTGGCATGTGTTAAATGCCAACACAATTAACTTACAGACTCTGCATGTTCCATCACTGCTAACACAAAGAAGACATATTCTTGACCACTTTGGAGTTGCTTGTTTGTGAATCCTCCATAATGTTTGTCATCTCCCAGGGTGAACTCCGTAGGAAGGACATCAAAGTGAGCGGCTATATATGGCTTTAATTCAACTTCTCTCCCATGACGGAGGCTTCTGCGTTTCCTGGATATCTCTTTAAGCAGCTAAAAAAAAAAAAAGTGGGAAATAGATTAAGAAATGTAAACAGTAATAACCCAACTTGATGATAGTTTCATGGGAGAAGTTAGTTCAGGACTGGGAACAACCCCAGGGTCGCTTGTTCACTCTTCCTATCAGCATCCCTAGAATCTTGGTTCTCTCTTGCAAATGTGTATCTTGCTCTCAAGGTAAGAAACTGGACTGCTACTGCAAGGCCCAGGCTACAGACTCGGGACAGTTAGGTTCTTTAGTGGTGGCTCCTATCATTGTCCGCCCCAGCGATATCTTTTCAAAAACGGAAGAGTGCATTAGAATTTATCTACAGAAAAAGCCAGCTTGAGTCATAACAGCTTGTCAACTTGGGCTTTATTGTTACTTATTAAACTAGTACTAAACTCAGATAAAGCCACCTAAACTTTCAATTATTACTAATTTTTTTAGAGGTGTTAGTGCCATTTCAGATTGTTTTTAGTAGTGATATCATTTATATGATGCAAATTCCCTCAAATCAGCAGGAATAAAATCTGATGCCTGATTTTTAACTGACAATAATAAATAGATATTTATTTAACAATTTCCAGCTTAATTTGGCTCTTGGATTTAGGTACTTATGAAAACTTAATAATAAAATTACTGACTACTCTTGTTTTCAAAAATGGAAATAATAATAGTAAAAACCAAACTAGTGATATCTTCTTAGTGAAATGAGACTCTAGCATAAGGACAGATGTTGGAAACCAAATATTGTTCTCACTAAATGGATGTAAACAGGAAGCAGGAAGGCTGGTCAACCTTAATTGCTCTGAAAGGTCAGAGCTAATTACTCACTGTTTAGTTGAAACATTATTGGTTGAAGCAACCTCTATGTTTGTTTCTTGTTAATTTCTGTTTTTGTTATTTCCTGCCTAAAGGCTAGGGGTGTGTCCCAAAGCCTTAATAAAAGGGAGAAAAAGGCCAGAGCAAGGGGCAGTCCTTTCCACTAGAGGAAGGCTCCCGCCTGGCCCCCCAATATCGCCAAATTTAAGCTTTCTAGTCTCTCATTTCGTTTGCGTGCGGCCTCCTTCAGAATCCGAACCCTGACCCGGGAACCCTGAACCACGCGGGACGTGGAAAGAGGTTCCCACAGACAGACTTTCATGTTAATAACTGGCTGCAAGTTGTACATATGACAGACACCAAATCTTTATGTTAAGAACTGATAATAAACACAGAGTTTTAAATGTGCTCTGCTGATTTAAAATGATAACCTAAAGAAGTGTGAAAAACAGTCATTTGATTATATAATCTGTGCTATTATTTTTTAGTAACTTTTCAGTTATCATATTATCACATTTTCTGTGAAATTTGAGTTTACTTTATTATTTTTAAAATATATTTTATTAATTTTTTACAGAGAGGAAGGGAAAGGGAGAGAGTTAGAAATATCTATGAGAGACATCAATCAGCTGCCTCTTGCACGCCCCCTACTGGGGATGTGCTCACAACCAAGGTACATGCCCTTTACCGGAATCAAACCTGGGACCTTTCAGTCCGCAGACCGACACTATCCACTGAGCCAAACCGGTTTCAGCTGAGTTTATTGATATAATTAGAATTATATGAAATATAGGCTATTTTATGAAACCGTTATTAGATTGGGCATAATCTGTTTAGCAAATTTGGACCATCCGATGATAAATTCAGATATACTAATCAATTATGCACCATTTGGGTTATAGTAAATCAAGGCCAGAAACTTAGTATTATCTTTCAATTCTGTTGTCAAATTTATATTTACTCATAAGGATGATGAAAATGACAATAATAGCATTAACATTAAATAAATTAACATTTATTAAGCACTTAGTAGGCACTGTTTTCAGAGCCTAAACATGTTGTATTATTACATTTACTCCTCATAATAGCCCTATAATTTAGGCTAGTATTGTCCCCATTTGATAAATGAGGTAACTGAGGCATAATAGAAAGTGACAATATATAGTTGGACTCAATTGGTGAAATAAAATGAAGTTACATGTAAGAGATTTTTAAAGCATAATTTTGTTTACTTATTGGTTGCACAACATCAAGGAAACAAACCCAGCAATTAAGGTAAATTGATCATCTAAATTGTTTTAACTCAGTCTGTACTTAGACAAATATAAATATTGTGCATCTGCTTTCATTAACACATGTTAGTGTGTATTTAGGTTTCTTTCTCCTGGATTCTTTTTACATGTTATTTTAAAAAATCCCAAGACCATATATTTAATGCTACACTTGAAAAATCATTGCAAAGGTTATTGCTGATAGGCAGTAAATGATGTGCCGTTACGTGGAGAAGGACAAATGCACTGCAGATGAGCTGAACAGTTTTTTGAAGTTGGTTAATCAGAAACATTTACCATCAGTTGTTTATGTGACTGCTCCCTTCTACTTCACTGATCAAACCCTACCTTGATTTTATTCATATTTCAGATGTAGGCAACTGTCATAACTCATCCATCTCACTGTC
This sequence comes from Lasiurus cinereus, assembly GCA_011751065.1. Lineage (NCBI taxonomy): Eukaryota > Metazoa > Chordata > Mammalia > Chiroptera > Vespertilionidae > Lasiurus > Lasiurus cinereus. Next base: position 36,950,641 of record JAAGEH010000226.1, read on the forward strand.
ATCCCCATAAATACTTTTTGGTAGAGTTTCTTTAGGAGATTTTGAGGAAGTATCTTAGGGGAAAAAAAAGGGTGTGTGTTTGGTGCTCTTTAGAACCAATGTGGCCATTCATTAAGGTGAAACCTGGAAAATCAACTCTGTCCTTGCTGGTTGCTCTAATCTTGGCAGGATGCTTCCCTGTGTTATACTTTAAATGAGTCATGTATGCTTAGATGACACTGGAGTTAGCCAGTATGCTGAAGTTAAAATCTCAACCACATTATTTTACAGCAAGCTTTTTAAAGTGCAATGCGAGGAAAAGCTTATGATATATTCCAAGACCTGCCCTGAATTAAATGTAACTAACATTTTAGGATTTATTTGGGCCCAAATCCATTTTGACTATCAATTTCTACTCTGCCCAGTCTGACTCTAACAATAGGATTTCTAATTGTATAGATTTATTATGGAAAAATTATCCTCAAACAAAGGACACATATACTTAAAAAGTAATATTTAGAATAAATCTGTTTAGAAAGCTTCTTTTCATTTTTTTATGGGCCTAGATGTGAGGCATATATTGCAACTCCCCTTAGGCCACCATTCTATTTGTTGATATTGATTGTTTGAACACTTTGAATTATACACTGTTCTAAGAAAACCACTTGGTCAAATACATTTAAGAGAGGAATACTGCTTTGTCAAACCCGACAGTACCAAGCTATAGATAAATTTACTGAAATGCATTTATTATCCATCGTAGAAATAAAAAAGGAATGAAAAACTGTTTGCAAGGATCAGAACCGGAATGAGTAAGCATAAAGGAGGTTATGGCCTGCTTTCCTTTGCTCCTCTCCACAGTAGTTACAAGATGTATTGGAGGTAATTCCAGAAGATATATCAAGGACTTTTTTATCAGAAATAATTTTCATTTTCCAGTCAATGCATATCTTATTTCTTCCACCATTAATTCTACAATGTGGTCTCAATTATATCAGTAAAAAAAGTGGGTAGCAACCCATTCTGACCCCCACATTTTGAATTAATAAATGTTCTTTATCAAACTATTATACAGATTAATGTACCACAATGTGTGGGATGATTATAATGACCCTTTGTTATGGGACTCAGCAGCACAGACCCATAGAGTTTAATTGCAAGAAAGTTCAATGTCACATAGTGCAATACTTCAATCCATTAGCATTGCTATGCATTCCTAGCCTTAGAAGAAGAGCAGTTTAATATTACTTATCACCAAATGGCTTCACCTTTAAGGAATTCTTATTATATAGAAATGCAGACTTGAAACCGATATGTTCCCATTAACCAATGTCACTCACCCCCCCCCCAAATATTTTTAAAAATAAAAAATTAAAAGTATTTGATGTCCTTGTTGGCTTGGATCTTAATTCCTTGAAAACTTAAAGAAAAAACTAGTAGAAAGACTCAAAGGTTCTATAAACTGTCTTTGCATTTTAAATCCAAATCCAACTGAATTTTACCATTCAGCTGAGAACTGATTAAAATAATAAATAATATCCCAGGATTAACTGATTAAAAATGCTGACAGAAGACTAGCTGACCATTTTTCACATTCAGACAAAGGATAACTATTTCTCTAACATCATGGAAAAATAATTTGTTCCTTTATTATCAACAACAACAAAAATAAGATTTTTACAAATTACTTGACAACCTTATTCAAATGATGCCTCAATTTGTACTCCTCCATTACTCATCTAATCACTTATACAGTGACACAAAAGTATAATCCTAACCTGAATTCATCTCCCCTTCTCCACTTGAGTTTAACTCAGATAAATGAAGTGGATGATGATGAACCCACTTCTAGAGATGACATATGTCTGCCTAAAGCAGCTACCAGCCTTTACCTGTCACATCACTGCCTCCTTAGTGCAGACATGTATGAAATAAATATCACTTGCCTGTAATACAGCTAAGGAATTTATGATTTTCCTTGTTCCATCTGAACTAATTTGAGGTAGGGAAAATACCTAGAAATTACAGGTTGGGTGATAATATAGAGCCGATATTGTAAATAATCTCAATAAATTAAAAATCTCCCATTTCCCCCAAATGGGAGGCTTTTTACGTGCCTTATGAATTGATTCAAATCAGCGTCACATGAAAACAGAAAAGTCTCTCTTAGATTTCAAATCTGAATCCCAAGCATTAACTTTCTATGGCCTTCTGGGGTATCTGGCTTACTACTTCTGACCAAAGCTTTCTCATCTCACTAGAGGTATATAATAATTAGATCTTGTGAACAACTTTACACTAACTTAAAAAACATTAAAATGTACTCACACTTGTGGTATGATTTTGAAAATTAAAATAATACTCATTTAGTATCTGCTTTATTTTTAGCACTATTTTCTTTTCTAGATCAAAATTTTGTTGTCTGCCTCTATAGTTAAATGTGATTTTGATTCTGATATCCTACAGCTGTGGTCGGCAACCCGGGGCTCGCTAGCCACATGCAGCTCTTTGGCCCCTTGAGTGTGGCTCTTCCACAAAATACCACGGCCTGCATGAGTCTATTTTGAAGAGGTAGCATTAGAAGAAGTTTAAGTTTAAAAAATTTGGCTCTCACAAGAAATTTTAATCGTTATACTGTTGATATTTGGCTCTGTTGACTAATGAGTTTGCTGACCACTGTCCTACAGAATAAGGCAAACATATGCTAATCAGCACAATTCTGTGAGAACCTGGTCAAGGATCTATAGTGGGTCAAATGTTGAATTCCACTGCAAAATGCAATTTAACATTTGTAACAGCTGCAGCTACCTCTGCATTAATGAAGTGGACTTTAGAATTCATAACATTGGTGATTAAGCCTTGCTGATAATTCACGCACCTTTTACACCTCTGCATCATGTTTTACCAAGGGCAAGGGGCAAAACACTAAAGCTAACAAAGATTAGACAAGTTGTAAGCTTTATTGCAGCTTAATGTTTTTTAATTAAAGCAAAATGCTCTTTGTTGTGATCCCTAGAGGTTAATATAGCTATAGCACTGAACTATCAGACCAGCCAGCTGACCAGCCATGCAGAAGTCAGCAACTGGATTGGATGCTGAAAGGACTTGTCTCTGTAGAGAAGAGAATGTTTAGTAAATTAAATAAACAGTGAAAGACACTGCCAACAAAGACACACTTACCTCATCTAATTCCATCTCATCTGGACTCTCCCATGGCTTGATAAATTTCCCACGAGATTTCTTCAAAGGCACAATTATTATGTAGTAACCTCTGCACAAGAATCGGCAGACAAAAATAAGTTAGTTTAGAGAGAAAAGTAAATGGCTATATCTTAAATCTTCTACAGACCAGTGATTGAGACAGAAGGCAAATTACGGAGATGGAGTAACTTAGTCCATCAATGACAAATAACCACCTGTTCGTTCAATTTTAAAAACAACATGTGTAGACCTTTATGTCTGACTTCAATGAGCTTATATGATTATATCATCATGGTTGGCTGCTCTCTTTATTAGTATCATAAACAGGATGGGAATACTTGGTGAGGACCCTGGTGTTGGACACATACAGGGCTACAAGGCTGGTATACTGAAATTGACCAACACAAGCTGCTGAACCAAATATTTTCTATGATGGCAATTTAACAGATAACTTTTAAAAAGTGAAATGTGTAATAAAAATTACTTAGTTTATACTATGCTTATCTTATGATAATGTAATCTTATTTACATACCTGTAGAATATTTTTTATTTGGGAAAAATGTTAAAAGCAAAAAAATTACTCATAATCTTATAACAATTTTATAAAGATATTAAAAAGCTCCCCTTTCTAACTATCAAATGGTAATCCTAAAGGTAAGTGTGGTAGGAATTTGGAGATACCCACTACCAAAGGGCCTTCAACACAGATCTCAATGTAATACATCTATAGGAAGAGGCGAAAGTAACCGAGTTCTCCAGATGAGAAAAGTTGACTAAAATGCAAGCAATGTATAAAGTTACCATTCCGCATATAGATGTGGGTTATTTTTTAAAAATATATTTTATTGATTTTTCACAGAGAGGAAGGGAGATAGAGAACTAGAAACATCAATGAGAGAGAAATATCAATCAGCTGCCCACAGCACACTCCCTACTGGGGATGTGCCCACAACCAAGGTACGTGCCCTTGACTGGAATGGAATCTGGGACCCTTCACAGTCTGTAGGCCAACGCTCTATCCACGTAGCAAACCAGTTTCAGCAAAATGTGGGCTATTTGTTAAATAAATAAATAAATAAATAAATAATTGTAATTTCCATATAGCCTATATCCTGCCCTTGTATTCATGGTTAGGGACTAGTTAATACCAATCTGCAATAGTAAGTATACAATGACTTTGCACATAAGTATATAATAATGGCTAACACATTAATCACTTCCTACTTCCCAGGTATTATATTAAATGCATAATTTCATTTTGTCCCTTAAAAAATCCTATAAGTAAAGATGATACACAAAGAGACAAATTGGTGAAATTACTACCCTGTTAAAAAAGATAGTAGACGGATACAAATCTATATATATATCTGAATCTTAGCAATAGTCTCCTGCCTACTCAAAATACCCCTCTGTATCACCTAATACCTACTAAGGATACCATAAATTTTGTGGAAATTTATTTTGAAAACACACATATACTTTCAGAAGGGAAGGCTGCCATGAAGGGGCAAGGGCACTAACATTATATCACAGAGACCAATAACGCACAGAAAGGCCTCTTTCCATTTATCTCAAAGGAAAACCTGCAATAAACTCAGCAAAGCCTCCTTGATAAAGAACACTGTTTGCATAAATTCCCCATGTAGTAACCAGTATCCTGTTGTGGCTTTGGAGCATCTGGAATGTGGCTAGTCTGAACTGAGGTTTGCTCTCAAATATAAAAGACATAGATGTAAAGACAATATAGAAAACAAATGTAAAATAGCTCAGTAATAATTTTTAATAGTCATCATATGTTAAAATGATATTCTAGACACTCTGGGTCAAATAAAAAGTAGTTTCATGTCTTTCTTTGTACTTCTGTAGCGGCTAGAAAATTTAAAAATTTCACATGAGGCTCTCATAATAATTGTTGGATGGTACCACTCCAGAGCATTCTTATAAAGAATGTGATGTCTGGAGATCTATATGGTCCAGAATTCAGGTTCTGTCACTAGTATGCTGTGTGATCCTGGGCTGGTCAGTTGACATCCCTGAATCTCAGTTGTATATTCTGAAAACTGTGACTTGGGGTGGTGATCACAGACAATATGATGTACAGGTAATGTGTTATGGAACTGTGCACCCAAAACCTATATAATTTTGTTAACCAGTGTCACCCAAATAAATTAAATAAAAAGATAAAAAAGAAATTAAAATTATACCAGACTGTTATTTTGAGGGAAATAAAAGCGAATTTACACAAAGCACTTAGCACAGCAGTGTGTGTCATATTGCACTAAATGGATGCCACCTGTGTCCGGTTGATATTGACCATCAGGGTAGGAGAGGTGCACCTCAACTACTTTATTTGGTAGGACACAGTGAAATTCCATGACATTTAGTTTAAAGAACTTGACAAACTTTTTTCTCTCTAATGGAGAATTCTATGACTATACCGGAGCCCTTTCTCCATAGTACTCTGAACAGCTATCGACAGACTTACAAAATTACATCACTTAGGGGGGGGGGGAGAATGAAGAATTGGAGTGTGTGAAAGGCTAATACTTTTTTAAAAAATGACCCAGAGTAAGCTTCCTCCTCTCCTGGCCCTCTACCACCTAAAGGATTTGCCCAACAAGTCTATCATGTTAAGTGAGCACTGAGGGGAATGACAGGGGTGCAACCGAGCGTAGGAAATAACGCTGCAGATATGCTTGATAAACACACTTGTCAGGGAACCGCCAGCATTTCTCTACCAATCATATACAGTCAGGACAGGTGCTCTTGCCTAAAGCAATGATAATGCACATTATCATAGAGCTCCCACTGTCCTCGTTCAGAATCTTGTAAATCAAGGTGAAGCTGATAAATTCTATTAATTTTTCTTTCTGCTTTCATACTTCGAGTTGCCATGCCTGTACATGAAAAAAGAAATCCATTCTTTCTTCTGCAACTATTCACTTCCCAACTATTCATATTACTTGCAGTTGGGTTAAGAACTGTACAGCCTCCTCCTCAGTAATTAATTGTGTGTCTGGATATGATCTCCACTGATCTTTAAAGCATTCATCGGCAACAGTCACAGGGGAGCCTGCTTCAAAGCAACTCTCATTTTTAAATTGCATTATTTTAAAAATATGTTTTTACTGATTTCAGAGACAGGAAGGGAGAGGGGGAGAGAGAGAGAGAAACATCGATGAGGAAGAAATATGGATCGGCTACCTCCTGCATGGCCCTACATGTGCCTAGACCAGAATTGAACTAGTGACTTCCTAGTGCATGGGACAATGCTCATCCAAATGAATCACTTCAGCCAGGCTCATAGCAACTCTTGTTCTGTGAAAGAAATGGAGTGGAGTGGTTGGAGTTTGGAACTCCATGTTATAGAATGTCTGGTCTGGATCTAAATTCATACATTCCAACTTTGTTCTCGGCAATTGTGGTTTTTAAAACACCAATGTGGTTGCTTTCCCTGAAATCTAGACTTCCCCAGAGTATACTGCTTCCCTTGAAGTCTCATATGGTGGCTGTTTATTCACTCCTCCTCCCCGACCCATGAACCATAGGATTAGGACCTGGGGTTTCTTTTCTAGGACTGGCCCATGAACCACCACAGCTCTGAGATTCTTAAACTCTGCCTTTCTAAAGCCAACATTCTCCACTCTACCATGGCTGAAATCTGTGATGGCCTTTCTCTGTGCCTGAACCCAAGGAGCTCAGCACAGCTTGAGAAATAACACTTGGGGAAGAAGGATGCCATAAATTCATGATCAACGAACTCAAGCCCTCAATACTGCCTGGAAATAGATCACAACTTCTTTAGTTACCTAGTCCTTCCATTTTACATGATAATGTTTTAAAACTTCCTCCCTTGGACTCAAACCCTAAACCTCCTTATCTGTCCACTAGAAGGTGGCCTTATCACTCATATACAGAGAAAATAAACACATTCAGACAATATTTTCCTCAACATCTGTCTATCAGACTACAAGTTCACCTACAAATGCACACAACCAAAATCTTTCCTTTGGGTGGGGTAGGAGGACTGGCTCTATTTTTTAAGGCCACGCACTCTTTCTTGCATTGGTTCCCATCATTTCACTCTAAGGAAGTTTACCATATACTAGCAATTTTCAACCTTTTTCTTCTCGTGGGACACGTAAACTAATTACTAAAATTCCTCAGTACACCAAAATCCTATCTAATAAAAGGCTAATATGCAAATTAACCATCACTCCGACACAAATATGGCAGCATCCATAGCCATAAGATGGTGAAGCCCAGTCTCTTCACCTTGTCAGAATCCCTCTGTCTGGGGAGAGCTGCCACCCAGAGCAGGCAGCATGAGTGGCCTGGCAGAATGTTTGCTTCGTTGCCGTGGTGACGGAGGGCCTCTGGGCAGCGAGCATGGAGCAGAGGGCCTCTGGGGGACAGGGAGGCTGGCCCGCAGCCTCTGCGCCAGAGAGCAGGCCTGGAGAGGAGATGGCAGGCCTGCCTTCCACGGAAGCAGTGAGGCTTCTTGGCGCCCACGCTTGCTTCTGCTTCCCAGGGAAGCTGCATGGCTCCCGTGGAAGCAGTGTGGCTCCCGGCAGCATGCTGCTTTCCCACCAGCTTCCATGGAAGTGGCGGGTGATGTAGCATAATGGGCTACTAGTATATGTATATTTTTGTTGATCTGACAAAAAAAAGTATACTTTAATTCATTTACATCAGATGACTATTGTGTTGGCTGTTGTAATGTTATTTGATAATCTAAAGGAAAAGAGGTCAGTGCCCCTGCCTCAAGAGTCAGGTATTGCATGTTTTAAAAATTCTTGTGGCTCATTAGCATGCCACAGCACAGAGGTTGAAATTCGCTGCTATATATCACACCCCTTCTCTTTCTCATGTATGAATATCTCAGCTTCTTTCACCTCATTGGATTCTATACATTTGTTTTCAACCTTACATAAATATCTGCCATTTAGAAACAAAGCAAACCACATCTCATTCCAGTTATCATTCCTTCTCCTCTCTTACTGTCTAAATTCTCTCTCCTCCCTTATGGTCTCCATTCCTTTACCTTCTAATCACTTTCTGGTTGATGAGACTCCTGCCTCATTAGCCCACCTCCATGTCCTTGCCAGGGTGCTCAGTGACCTCAATCATGTTACATCAAAGGGAGAATTTTTGACCTTCTTCTCTCTTGATCTTTTAGCAGAATCTGACAATGTCAATAAGATCCTCTGCACATTACCCCTGTTTCTCTAGCAGGATTTATCATCTATTAGGCTCTGGCCAAAGACTCCTTTCCACTCCTTCTCTTCCTTTGTGATCTTATTCGAGCACAGAGCATCATTTATTACCTACACACAAATGATTTACAGGCTCACATCTTCAGCCAGAATGTTCCTCTGAACATTTCAGGTTTATCCAATTCCAACTTTAGGTCTCCATGTCTATGTCACAAAAGTACTTCAAATTTACCATGATTAGAACAAACAAACAAATGCCTCCAAAATAAATCGTCTTCCAGTATCAATCATGATCCCTTTTGTGGAACAAGCTCTAACCGAAGTGTTTCCCATTAACAATCTACTTTCACTCTCTCCTTCTCTCATGCCCAACCTATTACAAAGTCCTATGCTTCCAAACCGTTCCCTACCGTTCATACCTCCTCTTCTTCTTAACTGTCACCACCCCAGGCTTATCCCATTGTTACCTATCTGGACTGTTCCATCCTTTCCTAAAATTCTATCACTATAGAGTTTAGACCCCTGTTGTTGCAGTGTCTGACCAAACTATATTATCTAACAAAAACTTGTTTAAGATGAAAAAAAAATCTTTTTGGAATAAGATCAGTAAAATTAAATGAGTGAAATTAAACTGCACACTCTGCTTTGCCTATCTGACTCAAAATTTAGGCTCAAAACACCCTTTTTAACATAGACTTTAGCTAACAGGCAAATAAATAACTTCAAAATAAATATATTTAGAAAGCCCTTGACTACTTACAAAGTAAGCTGTGTTTTCCCCACTATATTAGATTTAATTAGATAAGTTAAATTTAACCTTCAGAATTTTAATTATATTAAGTAAAGTTTTACTAATTCTATTTAATATGTTATCATCAAGGGGCCCCGCTTCACATAATTATACAGGAAGCTACAGCTCTGGCCTTGGTGGCAGTCCCATTTCAAATTCAGCCAGGCTTTTTGTATTAGCAGCCTGTATTAACATTCTCAAACTCATTATTTAACTGGGAGGCCAAAATCCATCTCAGATTTTAATAATGTTCTTTTCATAGCTTTTTATTTTTTATTTTTTTGCTATAATCATTTGGGTGTGTATTGGTTAAATAAAATTGATTTAACATAGACAAACCAAAGCAGGTTAAATGGTTTTTCTGGTTTCCATGTTTAAAATGTTTTCCATCTTTTTAGCTACTTGCTGTCAGAAAAGTTACTAAATTATCTTAAGCCTCATTTTCCTCATTTGTAAAGTGGCAGGTGATAATGCTAACCTGTGGGAAGCCTCTCCCTTTACCTCTCATCTAAATTCTCATGGAAAACTGCTGTGTGACACTCATATGTTTCCATGATCTGTGGCCATGTGTATATGCCTGGCTACTCTGGTACTAACATTTGTCTGGGCTAGTCCTGTCAATGCCTCCTTGTTGAGGAGTACTTGATTATTCAGCAGCTTGGCCAATTCCTTGCTTGGCCAATGAATTCTATGGCTGTGGAGCCACATGAGTGCTCTAGAGCAGTGGTCGCCAATTGGTGGTCTGCGGACCACTGGTGGTCTGTGACGTCCGGAAGGTTGACAATGGCAGCTCTAGAGCCAGACAACTGCAGTCAGATCTTGCCTTTCTAATTCTGCTCAGGTGTTGCCATTGCAAGTGAGTTCATCTTGACACTCCCTCAGCTTTATAATGCAAAGCACTCTTCTTGCGAAGACTACATCAGTTACTGTGTGCACTGTCCTTCTGAACAGCACTATTAACATTTCAGCATCAACACTATGACTTGGCCAGACTGCTTAGTCTCTCTGGGCCTCTCTTCATTCATCTGTCAATGGAGAGAAGGATGCCCACCACATAGGATTATTGTGAGGCTTAAATGAACCCTTCAGTTCAGTGTAAAACACTTTACAAATTCAAGCCTTTACCACCTCAATGACAATATGTGATGAATGAATTATTTCTCATTAAAAATTAAACAGATAAGATATTACTTCATTAAACTGCTAATAGTGGCGGCACAAATTTTATGAAGCAACATTCTAAGCCATGCTTCCAAGAATATGTTCTTTTCTAAAAGAAGAAAAGTAGAGAATCTGAAAGCCAAATTAGCAAGACCAAAGAAAAGTTAACTTTTATAAAATACTGTCCTTCCTCATAAACATAAAATGCTACAGTGAAATTAACTTACATTAGGTACCTTCTCTTAGTATAATCTGTGGGATACATTTTTTTCTTACCATCTGGACTAAAATCCTGCTCTATAAACTCAGAAGTTTTGACCACAACTTGCTTCTGAAACACTCTGGGCTTGCTAGATTTTTCTGACTGCCCACCCCCGCCTCCTAAAGGCATTTTAATAGAAGACTGAAGCCCTCCAAAATTCCTGGTAGCAGAACCTGTTGTTTCCTGAGAAATGGGATCTTTCCCTGAGGGAGCACCTCTGCTTCTCCAGACAAAAATAAAGTGTGGACCAATTCCAAAGCAAGGAGCTAGGTCCGCACTACATTTCCCAGGGACAGATTGGTTTGTGAGGGGTGAGCAGTTGGGGGCAGTGATCAAGACCTCCCAATTATTGTGGCTGGAAATGAGAAAAGCACGGTTTTTGTTGATAAACAAAATAGGTCTTCAATCACCAAAATTGCATTTGGCTAGTAAACAAATGGGAAGCATTTTTCTAGATAGCATTCACATAAATAAAAGTTAGCAACCCACCTATAGGTCTGGAATCAATTGCTTTCTCCCCTCATTTCACTCATAAAATACTGAAAAAACTACATTCCTCTCTAATTTCTGTACTTGCCAATTACTGCAAGTGATACTACTTAGCACACAGGTTCTTGTAATATCTGACCATCCCACTTAAACAAACCTAGAAGGATGGTTAACTTTATGCTGAAAAAAAAAAAAACCCAAATATAAATTATCTTGGTTTTCTTGGTGCTTTTTTTTCTAACTGGAGATTTGCTCTTCCATTTCTTACAGTTTGGATCCTTTTCCCACTCAAAGTACTTTTCTAATTTAGTCTTTTGTTCTTTTCCCCAGAGCAGCTAGAATATTTGAGAATCTCTTTATTTCTAGAACTTATTTTTTTTTCCATAATGATTTGGTTTCTTTTTCTGTTTTGTAATGGTCTCTTCTCTTTGTTACCAAACTCTTATGCCTTTTCCCTGATTCCCACTTCAAATATAGGAGGATAAGGTAGATAAAGAAAACATAGAAAAAAATGAACAAAAAGAAAAACACTAAAAAACAGACTAAATTCTGCGATATTCTCCACTCATTCAGAAGTTGGAAAATGAAACAAGTGTCTTCTACCAATGGACTAAAATGCCATTTCCCAATAACATCTAACACATTCTACTAAGCCAATATAGTAAATATAAGTAAAATATTGAAAACCAATTGCAAATACTACAAAATATACTATTTTCATCTTTCAACTGCTCTTTCTCTGAATAGACAGTGTATGTTTTTTAATGGATTGAACTTAGAGTCCATATTTTTTCCCTATTCTTTCATTGTTTGCAATTCTTGTAACTTTTCAAAATCTTTTTCATCCTTCAATACTCAGATGAGATGTTAGATCCTTCCAGATACCTCCTCCCCTGATATCCAAGTTGAGCTAAATCTCTGTACTCATGTTTCCACGGTACTTGGCAGACTTCTCCCATTATATTCACATTTACCCATTTCTTGTCTGTTCTCCCATGGTAAGATAGGGCTTTATCTCAGTCATCTATTCCCAGTCCTAGTGCTGGAAATACAGTGTGTACAGGATATATGTTCATTGGATGCAACTAAAAAGTTGCAATGAATGGAGAAGACATAGATGAATAACAAATGCAAGTCTTTATCTCGTTTAGGCACCATCACATACACTTCTTTTGAAACAGTGACTCCCCACCCCCATTCCATGGACCAGCTAAGTTCATGTCATTCATTAAGCCTTAGCTTAGATATCACTCTCTCCAGGACCTTTTTTCCTACCTAAGGAGGATCAGGAGTCCCTCCTGTGGCCATCTAATCTTTGAAACCACAGTACTCCACGTCAATAGATCCTTCTATATGTCCAAATCCCCTAATTAACTATGTTGTATAATATCAATGAATAAGTCTGCATTATCCCAACTAAACCCTTGAAACATTGTCTGGCACTATGGTGGGAGATAAAAAAATCAACAGAATATATAAACAAGTCAATGGATAAATATAAAAACACTTTCATATTAAATCTTGTTGGAATAAAAATTGCACTAATAGTTCATTCTCATTTCCAATGTTATGAATGACAGAAAGAGAAGAGTGAACAAAAATGGGTACCTTATTTCTCAGTGAATTTATTTTTATAATAATCTTTGGAAATTTCATCATATGGTTGAAATCATCCAATTATTTTATCAAAAAATAATAGTAACTGAATTTTTTTTTCCCAGCAGGGTTATTTCTTAAATTTCACAAATACCACAACAGCAAAAGCTTCTTATTTATAACTTTACTTTTTAATAGCTAATTTTTTTCAGTCCTATTCTTCAAGTTTTCTGGAGCTTTGTAAAGTGCTTATTGTACATATTCTTTAACAATTCCTTTGCTATGGCCCTAGCTCAGTTCCCATAACTTCCTAACAAACTTACTCTATATCCTGTACTTGCTATCTTCTTCCTAATAACCGAGACCTTTACTATTAGTCTTTTGCTTCATATTTTTACTTCATTGTTTCAGTATTTCTGTCTCCGCCCATAAAACCATTGATGATGTTACTATTCCCAAATGTCTATCTTTAATTCTAGTATTTTCTTTAAGCCCACATCCCTAATTAGTTATTTCATTGATACCTCAATGTAACATATAGACAAAATAAATGCATTAATTTCCTCTTGATATATTTTTTTTCATATCCTTTAGGACAAATGGAAGCATCACATTCATTTCTAACTATATCCCCAGAACCATCTATAATGTTTTTCTCAAACACTGAGCCATCTATGATGTTTTCCTCTACGTTAATCATTTCATCAGCTTCCAATTCCTACTGCTCTGGTTTGCCTCTGCTCAGATCCACCACCACACCTTCAGAATGTTTTTACTTGCCTAGTGTCATCTAACTATGTGGTAACTCCCCAACAGTTCTCTCTCTGCTGTTCCACTTCCCACTAACAAACACCTTCAGGATCCCTAAGAACTGTCCTAGTAGTGCTGCCAGCTTGTCACTACACATAAGGCTCTGAGGATCTATGAACTATGTTTAAATGCATCCACTTATCCTTCAAATCTTTCATTGCAAGTTTCATGTAAGCTTAATTATATGAGATAAAATAAATGATAAAGGATCTGGTCTTATCCTTAGCAGGGAGCACAATGTCCAAAATGCAGTAGACACTCAATAAATACTTCCTAAAATGGAGAAACAGAAACTTGATAATTATCCAAATGGTATCATGTCACTCTACCACATAAAACCCTTTAATATATGTTCATTATCTACAGAATATAGTCCCAACTTCTGAGCAGGAGGTGACCCTTGTACACTTCTCTGGCCAGGCCTGTAGGAGTGCTCAGGGCTCCAGAGCCTCACAGAATCACTTGCTTCCTGTACAATTGGCCTTTATATATAATCTTCTCATGCTGATTTGTTTTGTCTGCCTCGTATTTGTCCTTCAAAATTAAATTCAAGAACTTCTTTGACCCACTCCATTCCAGTTTCGCTGCTCATGAGAATATAACTCTACATTAACATGTATTACTCTATTTCTCTGTGTCCCCACCCTATGGTAAGCTCTTTGGGAATAGGGATCACATCTTTTTTATTCTCCATAGCCTTCCACCATACTCATACTCAATACACTTGACATAGACTCCTTTATAGTAATGACCATGTTCTATTTGCCATTCTATCTTTCCTAAGTAACACTGTTCCTGGAACATACAAAATACTAAATGTTAAAATAATGAGAATCTGTGTTACAATGAACACCAGACCACAGTGCAGTGAATAACAAAACTACAATCCTATGTAGAAGATTCTGGTGCACTATGTACAGCAATTTATTCTTCTATAACAATACAACACTGAGATTTAGCTTTCCTTTTCATTTACTGGCATTTCTATCCTTCTGCCTAACCCTTCAATCAACTTACTTTATATTCTCATTTGCAGGTACTTCGGGCAGCTGCACAGTAATCATGCCATCCAAGTTGGTTTTCCCGATGAAGGCAGGCTTGGTGCGCAGCACATCTGGCGCGGTCTTCGCAGTCACCCGGTGCTGCAGCCCCCCAGCACTGTTCCCACGATTTGTCAGCACAAAAGAGTACGACTTCTCAGGCTTCAGGTTGACAATTAACTTTTGTGTAGCTCGACCATCCACTTCTTCTACCATTTTCCCATCATCATAGAGAATCTAGGGAAATACCACCGATCATAGAAAGGTTAGGTATATTTTCTAAACTCATGTGCACTTGCTTATAGAAAATGCATAGCAGATCGATTTCAATTTCAGGATAATTCCTAAGCCAATAAGTACTCACAAATTCTAGAGGTTGCATCAATTTTTCATTTCATTCTTACTGTATAATGATAGAATATGTCTAACTCTAGCAAAAATTACACAAAGAATGCACAATAACTTTTCAATTTTGACTTGTCAGTTGTATGTGACAGAAATGGAATGTGTGCAGAAATTCTTCAGATTTCCAATGTATAATACACATAACTTTTTTTCTAAACGTTTCCATTCCTGTTCCTAAATATATTTTAACTTTCAAAAATGTTTCTCTACTCTTTATTTCATAGCCTTGTGCTTCTTGCTAGCATCTCTCACCATCTCTCCATGGAGTTTAAATTCTCAACTAGAATTTAAAATGTGCAAAGGATTCAGGCCAATAAATGTATTTTTAAAATCTGTTGCACTATGTATAGGTAGAAATAATACAAATTTTCTTTTCTGGGGGAAAAACAAAAACACTAGCTTAGATGTAAAAAGTTCAACTTGCAAATACTAGGTCACCTACAAAGGAATGCCAGCACTGGGCTTGAGCTCTTGCCCCCTCTTCATAGTGGAAAGGCCACACTGCCAAAGTGCCAGACTCAGTCTAGTAGATGAAAGTTACAAAAGAGCAAGTATGTGTTCCAGAATCAAAGCAGTCTGTTTGCTTTTTGGTAACTCACTTAGGAGGACTGCCCTCGGTCCCTCTACTTTTACCTGTGATTTCTTACACATTCAAAAACAACTTACCTTGAAAGGCATGGCAGAGTTATAATTCTCTGGAATCTCCCAAGACAGCAACACTGAAGTCTTCATTACAGCTTTGACATGAAAATTTTTTGCAAACACTGCTGGAAAAGGAAAAACAGTGTATTTAAACCACTCCTAAAAACCACGACCTGTCCTGTACCACCTTGGACCACAGGGCTTACGCTAGATGCTTTCTACTTTGATCAGAGAGAGAAGTGGTGATTTGCCTACCTGTTTAGAGCATTCATTTAAATACATCATTCTCACAAAGATCTTCCCTTTCTCTCCATTTCGGTCAACTATATTGTGTTTTCCTTACCTGAGGACATGGGGATGCTCTCAGCCAGACTTGGTTGGCATTCTATAACTGAAATCTAAGGCATCCAAAACATATTAAGTTTCACATACTTTACCTTTGCGCTTTGGCTGAACCTATTAACATGAATGGGTCGATCAGTTATTTTTAGCTTCAAAATACTGATTTCCAAAGACTGATATTCCTTTAAAGGAGGAAGGCCATAAGCAGACAAATCCTACCTTGATCCACAGGCAGTGTCCTGAACTGGACACTGGGACTATATGGCCCGGGCCCTTTGCTCGTGTGAGCACGTACTTTTACATCATATGTGGTATCTGGTTTTAAGCCACTGAGTGTCAGAGTGGTGTCAGCGGGAACAATAAGCTGCTCCATTGGAAGGAGAGGGATGTTGATATCCCTGTACAGAAGGGTATACTTGGTGATAATGCCATTTCTCTCTGCCAGGACAGGTGGCTGCCAAGATAACTGGACGGAGGTGGAAGTGGTGCCTTCTGAGTGGAGGTTTTGAGGGAATCCAGTTGGGATGTCTTCTGGGACAGAAATCTCCTTCACCATCTCCTCCCCAAAGCCCACTTTGTTTCTGGCTGAGAGCCTGAAGGTGTACGACGCTCCTTTATGGATGTCTGTCGCTGTAAAGTGATCTTCTTTTTCGGAGAACTCAAGAGTAGTGAGTGGCTCCATATCTTTCCGGCCAAATTTTAGACGGTAGCCCTGAAGAGGTCCAAATGTGTCCACAGGGGGGTGCCACTGAATGAGAGCAGTATTCATCTGAGTGTGGCTAATCAGAAGCCGGGGTTTCCCTGGGACTGAAGCATATAGATGGAATGATAAGACCAACTTACATGGATGCTCAGATTTCAATCACTGCTGAATGGAAACACCACTCTATGGACATTCTCATTTCTTTATTTTTAAAAACAGGGGTTGGGGGCGATGCTTGGTCTATATACCTGTGTGGCAATGCGCTACTTGTCCTACTCTATTAAAGTAGCCTGAACTGCTAGAATGTAATAATAGACACAAAATAGGAATTATTAAAAAAATAATTTGAGGAAATATTTTAACATCTTTACATTTTAGACTTCCACACATAAAGGTGCATGCCACAGAGAAATGATTGAGTGAAGATTAGCCAATTAGATGCAGCTAATAATAACAAGTGTAACATATTTAATTATTGATCGCATGCAATGTACCAGACACTGCTAAGAGCATTACATGTAATGTTTCATTTGATTTACAGTCCTTACTCCCGACTACATGCTCTCATTAGTTATCTTGATTTTGTATAATAAGAAAAGAAAACCCAGAGAGCCAGACATAGTGCAAAGTCAGACGTGTAATAAGTGAGAAAGTTGTAGTGCAAACCCAGGTCCATTGACTCTACGGACCAAATAATTAACTATATTGTTAAGCTGCTTATAAATTTACAAAAACGTAGTTCCAAATAATATGATTTTGACTTAACTATGGCTCTAATTTGCATTTTTGTTTATACTTTACTATTCACACCAGTCATCCTTATTGAATTTTCACTCTTAACACAGGAATTATGTTATGAACTACCCTATGTTGTTGTGAATATTAAATCAGAAAGTGCATGTAAAAGTCTTCCCACAAGTTTTATGTTGTATTACTATTAACATCATTCTCAATAATCAAAATACTAACCTCTTTCCTTGTAAGTACATACTTTATTATCTTTTCAAGTTAAATAAGTTAGATATGTAAAGAGTTCTAATCTACTCATTCAATAGATGTGTACAACTGCAATTTTTTAACAGAGAACAGTTATGCCTGGAATCCACACAGAAGGACAGTGGTAAATAACACAGCGTTAAAAGTTTCTTTGAGGACAGACCCAAATGAGGGAGGAAGAGGAGTATCAGCAAAATTAAAACGAAGCAAAGTTGATTGGAAGGGAAGATGGTAGAAAGGAAGGAAAGCTTGCACTAATGAGAGACTGGCAATGACAAATAGTAGTATGGGGATAAAGATTTTTAAAAATGAAACAAATAAACGATAAATAACAAAACCAGAAAGATGATAAGAAAATACATAACATATTGACCTTGGTAATGACTTGGCTAACCTTTTCATCATGTATTTTAGAAAGTTGAACCCCCCGTGGTATCATGCTTTGCCCAAGTACATGTTCATTAAGGTAATTGTATCCTTTATTAATGAAGTAACAGTTTTGTTCACATGTTGGGTAAGTTCATATAGCTAAACTAACTCACAATGCATGGGAAGAATAGTTTCTGAAGTTTGTAATGGTCATTGTGCGCGTGCTCGTGCATGTGTGCATGAGTGTGTGTGTGTGTGTGTGTGTGTGTGTGTGTGTGTTGAGAGTTGGCCCAGGGACCAAGTCAAACCAACCCAAAAATTGTGTACTCATTGCTTATCAGGAAAATATGCATGCACAGAGTTTAATCAATTAAGAAATTCTCAAACTACAAGTCATTCATAAATTGGAGAGCATTTGAATTATTCCATTTCCAGTAGTTTTCTTCAAGTTAGTCTTGGTCAACCATAGCCCGAAAGTATTAAGTGGAAAATTCCAGAAATAAACAATTCATACTAATACATTTTAAATTCTGAGTAGCCATGATACAATCTTGAGCTACCCCACTGCATCCTGCCCAGGACTTGAATCATCCCTTTGATGTCTCCACACTATAGGTTAGTCACTTAGGAGCCATCCCATTATCAGACTGACTGTCACAAGATCACAGTGCTTGTGTTGAAAGGATCACAGTGCTTGTGTTGAAGCAACCCTTATTTTACTTAACACAATGGCCCCAAAGTGAAAGAGTAGTGATGCTGCCAATTCAGATATGCCAGAGAGAAACATTAAAGTGCCTCTTTAAGAGAAAAGGTGATTCCAGTACATTAAACTATTTTGAGAGAGAGGGAACAGTCACCTAACTTTTATTTCAATATATTGTTAGACTTGTTCTATCTTATTATCAGCTGTTGTTAATCTTTCACCATGCCTAATTTATAAATTAAACATGTATGTAATGAAAAATACATAATATAAATGGGATTTGGTACCATCTTTGGTTTCAGGCATCTCCAGGGGGTCTTACAATGTAGCCCCGATAGCTAAGGAGGCACTACTGTATTTTTAGGTTAAATATATTTAAAATTATTTTCATTTTAAAAATCACTTTAAAGTAGACACTGAAAGGCATCCTTAAATTTCCCTTTGTGTGTGTAGAACATTTACGCTATTTGCTCAATAAGGGTCAATGAAGTCAAGAATTAACACATGAGGCTCTGCTGAGAAAAACTAGGGCCTTCAGCAGAAGATACATCATTCAATAAACAAACCCCAGTTCAAACTACTGGGATAAAAAAAAATAACTATTAAGTCTCAACATTTTCCAGATACAATATATTTTATTAAACATATTTATTAAAAATTCTGGTTCCAAAGAGCTGCATAGTAATTATGTATACAGTTTCTATAAGATGAATGTAAAGCTAGGATTAATCAAACACTTTTAGTTTTCTTCTTTTTTTTTAATTGATTTCAGAGTGGAAGGGAGAGGGAGAGAGAGACAGAAACATCAACGATGATAAGAGAATTATCGATTGGCTGTCTCCCACATGCCCCCTAATGGGGATCGAGTGCTCAATCCAGGCATGTGCCCTTGACTGGAATCAAACCCAGGACCCTTTAGTCTGCAGGCCCACACTCTATCCATGGAGCCAAACCAGCTAGGGCTAGTTTTCTTGATAGAAACCACAAATATTCTAATAATATTTATACTATTTGTCATCCAAATAACAATATATCTGACTAGTGGCCTGGTGCACATAATTGTGCACATTAAAAGGGGATTAGAGGAAATAATTTAATATTGCTATTTGTCCTTTCTCTATAATAGAAGAGTCAGAGATGAAAGAAAATTAGTAAAATGTATATGAAAACCTTCCTCCTGTCACAGTCTGGGGTGCACCAATGGGACCCAGAATCAAGTCCCTGCCCACCACATGTGCCTCAAAATTGCGTGAGATCCAGACCTGGTTGCCTCCCCCCACCCCTGATTCGGCTAGATCCAGACCTAGCCTGCCCAACCCTTGTCAAGCCCTGACTGGCAGGGGGTGCAGCCTCAAGTTCCCCATCAAGCTCCACCAGTATGGGGGCACAGCCTCAGGTCCCCTATCAAGCCCTACTGGGCAGGGGGTATAGCATGACTTCTCCTGATCCAGCATTGGGGGTGCACCTTGAGGTCCCCTGTCAAGCCCCTCTGGTTGAGGGGCATGGTCTGAGGTCCCCTGTCAAGTCCTGCTGAATGGGGGCATGGCCTGAGGTCCCCTGTCAAGTGCTGCTGGATGGAGGGCATGACCTGAGGGTCCTCTGTCAAGCCCTGTTGGGTGGGGCTCATGGCCTGAGATCTCCTGTCAAGCCCAGCCAAGCAGGGGGTCACAGCCTGAGGTCCCCTGGTCCAATGCTGGGGGCTGTAGTCTGAGGTCCCCCAGCCTGGTACTGGGGTGGGAGGTGCGGCCTGAAGTCCCCTGTCAAGCCCCACTTGGTGGGGGGCACAGCCCGAGTTTCCCTGTCCCAGCACTGGGGGTATACCTTGAGGTCCCCTGTCAAGCCCCACCTGGTGGTGGACTCAGCCTGAGGTCCCCTGCCTGGCGCTGGGGAGCAGCCTGAAGTCCTCTAGCCCAGTATCAGGACAGGAAGTATATCTTGAGGTCCCGTCAAGCCCTGCCGGGCAGGGGATATGGCCTCAGGTCCCCTAGCCTGACACCAGGGCAGGGGGCATGGCCTGAGGTCCTCTGTCAAGCCCTGCCGGGTGGGGAGTGCAGCCTGAGGTTCCCTGCCAAGCCCCATGGGGGTGGGGTAGGGCATAGCCTCAGGTCCCTGCTGGTTGCTCATTAAGGCTCCTTATGGGAACTTGGCCTCAGTTGTGGGTGTAGCCATCTTTGTGATGGAGTGATGGTCAATTAGAATATTCCCTCTTTATTAGATAGGATGTTTCACTTTATAATACCGCTGTGGTACAAATTTGGAGAAATATAATGGACCATTAAATTCTAAGACAAAAACACACTGGCTTTATAAAAATGTTCATCATACCGAAACCAGTTTGGCTTAGTGGATAGAGTGTTGGGCTGGGGACTGAAAGGTCCCAGGTTCGATTCCAGTCAAGGGTACGTACATTGGTTGTGGGCACATCCTCAGCAGGGGGCGTGCAGGAGGTGGCTGATCTATGTCTCTCTCTCATCGATGTTTCTGGCTTTCTATCCTTTTCCCTTCCTCTCTGTGAAAAATCAATAAAATACATTAAAAAAATGTTCATCATTCTTCTGTGGTTAAAGCTTACATTGGACTAATGTCTTTTTGTTTGTTTGAATGCCCTTTCTTAAATGGGGATATACATGCTTTGGGCTTGAATCATGGGATCAAAGTAATGCTCTAGAAGTAAGAGTCAACCCATACCTGAAACCTAAGTTAATACTGACCTATGCCAACCCAATCAATTTAACAAATATTTAAAAAAAAAAAAGTCAGAGTCAGGTCTGATCTATGGATTTCTACAGCCCTGCCAGGAGCATCTCAGTCCTGTCTCCATTCAAGCCTACAAGGTCATTCCTTCCCTTGGCAGAAGTTTCTCTAAGCCTGAAAACTACGAGACAACCAGTTCTGGAACACCACCATACACAAGTAAAGAATTCCAGAAAGAAAGAATGCTGAGGCAGCTAAAGAAAGAATACCAATATCACCTCAGGGGAGGCCAGCCACATGACGTGAATGTCTCAAAATCTCCACAAATGTGTGAAGAACAGAAGTACCTCAAGTTGGGTAAGGGTTCTTGAGTATTTCATCCAAGTAACAGATAGAAAAAAGGGAAAAGGAATGCAGGGAGTTCTACAACACTGGATATATGGTTACAAAAGAATTCTCCACATCTCCACATATTGATTCCATTCCATTTCTGATTTCCAGAAAATCTAAACATATACCATCTATTCACTTTGTGCAAAGACTCATACACGGGCACACAGGAATCAGGAATCTGGGTGGGAAAATAAAGATGGATAGTGTAGGGTCTATGTTCTCTGGTATCTGCATATTCTAAGTGGGGAATTGAAGAGATGCATTAGGCGGTACTGTATGTAGAGTCTGGCTCAAGGTTTCAGGTGCCTTAAGGTTTTATGTGGACGACTTCTACAGGTTATCCAGTAGTAGGTCAATGGTCCTGCTTCCTCCAGCAGCAGAGCTGGAGAGTAGGCAGCTTAAAGAGTATTAGATAATAACTCAGAACAGTGTGGGGGTCATTTTAGTAGTGTCCTAGTGAGGAAGCAGAGAGAGCCCAGCTGCACAGTAAATAAGCTAACTCAAATTCATGCCATGGCATATGTGTGATCCCATCTCTCTTTTGCTTTTTAAATTCTGCTTATTCCCTTACTAGATTCTTCTCTATTAAAAATCCTTTAGAATCTCAGAAATGGTATACAGAGTGTTGTCACCCTTTATTTCCTAGCAATAGCAATCACTGGGAATCCACGGAGGCACTCTGTTGGTCCCATTGGCTCTAAACTAAGTTCCAGTTTAACCTAGAACCTAAGAAGAAACGGGCCTGGGGAGTATTATGCTAAGCAAAATCAGTCAGTCAGAAAAAGGCACATATCACAAGATCTGACTCATATATGGAACTAAAGAACAAAATAAACTGATGAACAGAATAGATCCAGAGATGCAGAAACATGGAACAGACTGTGGAATCTCAGAGGGAGGATGGGTGTGGGTGGGTGGGAAGAGATTAACCAAAGAATTTATATGCATATATGCATAATCCATGGTCAGACAATAGTGTGGTGAAGGCCTGGGGTGGGGTTGAGGGTGGGGAGGAGGAAGCCTGCAGGCTAGAGTCAGTTGCGGGGAAGAGAGGACATCTATAATACAGCACTTTCAACAATAAAGATAAATTTTTAAAAAATCATAATTCACTGGCTTAAGCCTATTACTTCCAAATTCTCCATGTCATAGTTGTCTTTTCTCTCAGCTTTAACCATAGCTGTTCAGTATAGTACTTAAATTTATGCAAAAATATAGAGAAAATTTCAAACCAATGAATTTTCAGGTTGCCTTAAATCTCAAGACTTCAAGCAATAGGCCAATTAGTAGGAGACAGGACAATGTAAGAATTAACAAATAAACTACAAAAATGTCACAATCACTGAAATGTAAAAGCCAATACTTTATCCAAAGGCATCCCTCAGGTTACATCTTTCATAGATTAAGTGATGGCCAGTACATTTTGTTTTAAAGATATGATTGGGAAATTTTAGAAACATTATATTATACATTAATATATACTACAACCAGGAATTTTACTATTAAAATGAAATTTCATGAGAATTCCTGAATTCTCCATGGAAGCAATTACTAAATAGCCTAAAAACTATGGTTTCCTTGAAGCTCATATAAATGAGATAAGCTCAATAATTCTTTATAGTAACATAAATAAAAGATTTCTTGGCAATAGTATACAAAAACAATAACTAAATTTAATAAGTTTACTGATTACTTGGGGATAAATCATGACTAGGGAATGCTTTTTCAGGGGTTGCGGAAGTGCTTTTTCACTAGTAGGTTGGCAGCAAAGAAAACTACAAATTTTCTCCACAAAGGGTTATAAATCTGGATTCTTCCTCCTCCAACCCAGGCTCAGTGGGAAGGTCTCAAGAAAACAAATGCACAGACATCAAAATTTTAAGTATTTCCTACCTAAATATCTAAGTCTTCATTGATTAACAAAGACCTGAAATTGTGAATGAAAATCCCCAAATAATTTTATATATAAAAGAGATCGACAATTCTAAATAAATGTTGATAAAATTACTAAAAAGTGATGAGCTAATTTTTAAAATAGTTAATAAAATAGACACTATTATTCCTTTCTCTGGGATCCACATCCTGCTTATTATAAGACCCCCATCTTATTTATGAGAATGAGACTTTGATGATTTCCTGTAAAACATTTCAGACTTATTAAGACACAGTTATTAATATGGGAATATATGTATTTTCTTCATTTTGAAATAAAATTTCAGGAGTTTAGCCTTGGTTGTCTATATTCAAAGAGAGGTTGTTTCCATAGCAAGACAATCAGTGTGCCCCACTGAATATGTATCCCTTATGCAAGGCAAAAAATTAGCTTTATCCAATGGTATTCTTTAAAAAATTAAAATAAAGCCCAGAAGACTATCTTGAAGGAATTTTGCCATCTGTAATCCTGCTGCTTGAGGCAGTTCAAGGTGGCAGGATGTGAGGCAAATCTTATGACATTTAGACAAATTTGGCAATGAGCATGGCACCCAGGAGGGTGCTCCCCATCACAGCTGTTCCTTCCTGTATGCCTTTACCTAAAGGTGTGTTCCTAAAAAGTCATGTGAGAAATGATTTTGAAGGAGTAAATCAAGTCGAAGTTTAAATGTTCCAGAGGAGATTTCTATGGAAAGGGACAGGAGGATAATCCTTTTACAATCATCTCTTAATTTACTGGTTTTACAATGCCAGGCCTTCCTTCATGCTGGCTTTTCCTACTGTGGCCAATCAAAGTAACTCTAAAGAACACTGAGCTTTGTTCTTTAGAAAGAACAATGTGATATTTAGCCCTTTTTCTTTTCTTCGTTCTCTTTTCTGTTCCCCGTCTTTTGTGCAATTTGCCTCCTCAGGATCCCCATAAAAGGGATGAGGGGGAAAAATAATAAAAAATAAAACTAAGGCAACACCTAGTTCCAGATGGCAGCTCCTCTACCAGGGTTTGTTGTTGGGAGAGTATGAAGTTGCTGAGTGCCTTCCCTACCTAGAAGATATGCCCTCTGAACCCCGCTGAGACTTGCTCCTTCACCCCATTCAAGCCTCAGCTCAAATATCCCACTTCACAGAGACATCCAATTACTCACTCCAAAATAACCCCTAGGGGCTGCCCTATGCTTATATAAACACAACTTTATTTTTCAGTTTATCACTTACTGACTTTTTATTCTATACTGATTTATCCACTGATAAGTAGCTAGTCCTGGTCAGAAAACAAATGGCAGGAGGGCAGAGCCTGCTTTGCTGACCGATGTATGCCCAGTAATGCTCCAAATAATTGATGTTCCAAAAAGTATCTGTAAAAGGACTAAATAATTTAGGTAAATTATATTCCCATGTTCTTTTTTTTTTCTTCTGAAACACACACACACACACACACACCAAAAAAACAAAAAGTTGATCTGAGCTTACTTTTCCCCCATGGGTTAGAACCATTCGCCACTTTCCCACTTAGAAAATCAGCATTACTGTCTCCCCAAACATGTTCAAGGTACATAGCTGCACAGATCGGTTACCTGCTCCTGTGGTGGACACCAGCTTGGGCTTGCTGCGAGCACCGTCTCCTTTGGTGGTGTACGCTGTGACAGTGAGGGAGTAGGAAGTTTCAGGCTGCAGCCCAGAAATAATCATGTCCTGAAATGACACAGTAGAATGGCACTCATTCAAAACATGCTCCCAATGCTCTGGGGGAAATCAAGGCATCCGTTAGCATTTCCGTGCATGCTTCAGCATTCCCTGCAGCCATGCCAAGCACTGGAAGTTGCATGCCTGGAGCTCATGCTATGTTTTCATGCTGACACTGAAGTGGGGTCAGCCCACATAGGGCAGCTCTGAGGGAAAGTAGTTAAACACATAAAACCTAAAGACGAACACCTGAATCCTTAAATTTAAACCCATTTCCCTTTATTTATAAGCTTGGTGATCCAAGGTATACGAGTTCAACTCTGTGCCTCAGTTTCTCACATGAAAGTTATGAGTAATAAGACCGCAGAGGGCTACTGAAGGATTGAATGGGTTACATTAGGTAAATGATGAGAACTATGCCTGGCTCATAGTGAGCAATCCATAAACTAGTGGTTATTTTTCTGCCAGCAGCTCTCCATGGGCATCCCCTACAGCTTGGTCCACAGATTGTGGATGGGCTGATGCCAACGCAGTCTGTTTTACCAACCTGGACATATCTTGCCAAATGGCTGATCTGCCGGACTAGACATCTTGAGATTCAGATAAGTTTCTTGGGACTCATGAAACATATCACTGGTTGATTGTGTAGGCCCATGAATAATAATCATTATATATGCCAAACAATCTTCTGTTCGACTGAATAATTTTCTGATGTAAAACCAAATAAAAGGATTGGCTCTGCCATATCACAAATATTGTTCAAATAATTCTGACTGTTTAGAAAATGTTAAATATCACCAACATTATTTATCAAAACTCTGTTTTTGTCTTAGAAGCTGTGATAGTTATTAAGACTAGACAGAGAACTGTTCATCCAAATTGGAGGTTACATGATTCTTTACATAGAACTATTTATTTGTCCTAGAATTATTTTTAGAGATACACAGAGGGCAAGCAATAAAAAAAAAAAACCCTTTCAGATTTTTGGTACAGTTACGTTTTCAAATGAAGTGTGATAAATTTAAGAAAATATACAATGCCATTGATTCCCACATCTGAAGACAATGTGAGTGAGAGCTTAGTGAATGGGTTGGACTGTGTGGAAGACAGTAGGATTTTTCTGTGTAAGGCTGTAATGGGCACCATTGAACTCAATGGTTGACAATGATTCTCAAATATGACAGCTTTTACAATGTGCTTTTCTCAAAAAAGTAGGCATATTAACAGTGTGGAAATTCCAGTATTTCGGATTCCATCTTGAAGAGCCATTGGGAATACTATTCTGCCAGATGAATGGACTACAATTGGGAGAGAAATTTTATTTTCAGGAACTTGGAATGGTTTCACTAACATTACAGAGAATATAAAAACAAAGTGAACCACCTGAGAGTGGCATTTTAAACTGTGGAAGACAATAGCTAGTCCAAAATCCGTGATGGGTAAATGCCAACCTTATTGTTTTCAATGTCCCCCTTCACATGCTACTTGATTGCTGCTGGAAGCAGGCAAGGCTCGGAGGAAAAAAGAAGCAAGGCTTGGTTCTGCCACTGAATTGTGAGGCAAGAAGTTTGTGTCCTCTGAGCCTTGTAGCAAGTTCCTCAATTATACAAGTAGGTTAACTACTCCTGTTCTTCCTCTAGCTGTCTGACAGGATATTGTAAACAATGCAATTTGAAGTTGGTCAAGTCCTCTGTGGCCCTACAGTCTCAGCTGGTTACATCTCGGTCTGCCTAGATCACACATTCTCAGGTTACATTTTCTCTCTTTAAGCCTAGGGTGTACTTCCCCCGTGGCTTCCTACCCTCTGAGGGTTAGGGAGGCTGGTATCATGGCTGGCCGGTTCCTCACTCTGTCTTTTCCTATCCCACTCCACTTCTTGCCCTTGCTTGCTAAAAGTTGGCATTACTGGATGTTCTGTAACAGTCCCTGGTCTTCTGTTCAAAATAAACAAACAAAACAAGAAAAAAACAACAACGACCAACAACTGCATTCTTTTTCAAACCTTAAAGGCTTTTCTGCCTTCATCCCAAGTCCATGTCTAGCCCTGACCTCCTCCAGTAGACATACATTGCACACATCTGCTGGACGGTTTTCCTGGGCTGCCACGTGTGCCTTCAAGCTTTGCTTAAAAGCTGAACTAACATTCCCAGAAGCAGACTCCTCCCTTTACTTCTTTATTTTAACAAATGGTGGAGCATCTTCAAAATTTCGAAGCCATGCTTTGATGTCTTTTTTTCTTCCTCAAATTCTTTGCTAGTCAGCAAGTTTTTGTCAATTCCTTAAAATATCCATCATAATCATCCCCTATTCTATTTCTGTTGCCTGGACTCTGTTGAATTGTTATCCCTACATGGTTTGTTAGCAAAAGAGCTCTTTCTACCTGTTTCCTTGTCTACTATCTTTTTCTTTCTCATTGCTCCACAAAGTCTACAGGTAGTGACCCACTGAGTAAGACATGAAATCAAATTAGTCAGTCATGACCCTATTGAAAAAAGAAACAGAATATACTTATATACAAACTATTAAAGTTTATATATATTTAAGGGTAAGGAATTATTTTGAAAAACTTTTATTTTAAACTAATGCATGGGTGTGACATATAATGCATTTCTTACAATGGGGCATGATCAAAGAAGTTTATCAAACACTGCTATGCTACTGATTTTTCAACGTTATACTAAGATTAATTTCTTGCCTACATTTAGCCTAACTTACCAGAACCCTTCATTTCTGTCAAATTAGCAATCCGTCACCTAACTATATCACACTTGTGACTGCCTCAATCTGCTCATCTTTAAAAAATATTTTCCTGACTCCAACTTTATATTGTGCACGTGCAAGAGCACGCGCGCACGTGCATACACACACACACACACACATACACACACACACACACTTTCACCTCTTCAATCCCTGCTTATCCTTTAAGTTCTCTACTAAATTTTTAGGACCACTTCCACCATCTGGTCTAGTGTTTCTAAATGCCTAGCACTTACTGATATTATCACTCATTTACTAATTACACATTTCTTGATGTCATCATATATATTGTATTTTATGAAACTTTTCCCAACTTTACATCTTTCCTAGCCACCTAGACTGTAATCACTTGAGAGGCAAGTGCTTCATCTTGTATGCCCTTCCTCTTCCCCATTACCATACACTGAGTGGCCACATTATTATGATCTCTGAATGTATAGTAATCTGGCCACTCAGTGAATTTATGTATAAGGGAAAGCTTGCAAATCTTGATATGTCAAGGGACCAAGATAGTGGCCCCTAGCCTCTGGCTAGTAAGTCCTTTGCTTCTTTCTAACTACCCACAATGCAGTTCTTATACGTGGAAAAACCTTAAAAATCCCAACTCTGTGGTCAGTCTATACTGAGTGGCCAGATTACTATGTGTTCAGAGATCATAATAATCTGGCCACTCAGTGTATATAGATTAAGCTCTCAATAAATAACATAATCCACTCAATCGATTCTTTTTAAAAACTCCTCCTTCAGTGGGATACATTTTATTTCTTGCCATGACTCATTCAAGTTTAATAAAATTTGTATGGACACAACAGAGAATTGCCATTTCTGGATGGAGTTAATTGGTGCCAGATCTACATCATGTGATCTACTGAATCAGATTTGTGAGCAGCCTACAACCTGACAGCTCGAGTCCATGATGCCACCACTTAAAGCATGCCTCCTCTAACTGTGTCACAAGGCAGAGTTAGTAGCAGCCACCAAAATAAGATGAACTCATGATATTTCTTATGCAATCGGTAGCACCATGCCAATGTCACAAAACCAAACCAAAATATAAAGTATAATGTAGTACAGGTAATTTAAAAATAATTGGTTAGTTCATGCAGTCAAACAGTGATGATATATCATAAATACATGAAAGAGGAGTATCAGGAAAAAATAAGCATTTATCATCTGTTTTGACAACATAGTAAAAAATTACTCACATGTTCAGTAGTATCATCAAATTCCCACTGATTGAGATTAAGAAGGTTGGGGAGGGAGAAACAAAATAAAAAGAAATGAAGAGAAATTTATAGCCTGATAAAGACAATGGTGTCCTTGTTAGATTTAAGAAAAATAAAAGCAATTGAAATAGTGTATACAATCAAATTTCAAAGAGTTTAAGTGCATTATGCTGCCACATTCATTCCCAAAACGTCAAAAGTAAATATGCTCTGTATTGTTACCACTAAAACTGCCTATTTTCCAAACTTTCCATTGGGATAAATTAAGAAGGCATAGCAAAAAGCTACTTCATTCTACATTGTGACATTTATTTTGACTTTTTCTTTAAGTTACATAGTTAATTCAAGTCACTATTAAGATTAACACATCTCATCAATACTGAAATCCTATAGTCCTGGTGAAGTCCTACAAGATATAATGAAATTTCAATGAATATTTAAAGAGAAAATATGAGATGAGCAGATAAAAAATGGGGAAGAGGGATACACAAGGAAAATCAGCAAATTAATAAAGAAAAGCCAAGTAAGAAGAGAAGAAAAAAAGAAGATTGAGTGGCATTAAAGTCAATTTTATATTATATGATTCCATTACCTACCATATTCTCAATGAAAAGAGCAATAGAACTACAGTTCTGTAATGTGATATCATCTAAGAATAGAAGAACATCGAAGCAGACTTACAAAACAAAACGTAAGTACTGATGGCTTTATTTCATATTATGAGAGTGCTCTATTTTACAGGCAGCACAAATAAAAAAATTTGAAAAGGTAAGCAAGTGACCCTTTCCTAGATCTCAGGGACTCTATGAATCTCCAACCCCATTTACAGAACTGATCTCTAAACCAAAACTATACAACTGTTTTCAAGGTTGAAAAGTTAACCACTAATCCAGCTTCCTTTATTAGAATACTAGAGGCCCAGTACACTAATTTGTGCATGGGGAAGGGACCACAGAAGGTTGGCCGGCCAGCCCTACCCCCCATGGGGGAGGCCACAATTAGTAGGTCAGTTGGCTGACCACAGTGCATGCCAATAGCGACTGGTCGTTCTGGTTACTTGGTTTTTATATATCCTACTAGAGTCCTGATGCATGAAATTCATGCAAGGGACTCAACCCTTGTACCCCTGGCTGCCTCAGCCAGCCCTTACAGTCCATTTCACAGCCTTGGCTTCATCCAAAAGGTCATCCAGACAGTTGTTCTGCTGTTCAGTCTAATTAGCATATTAGCTCTTTATTACATAGGATTTCAAGACTGAAGCAAACATAAGAATCTTTGTGATTTGATTATGTTAAGATTTGGGATAAATAATTTCCTCAGAGCCACAGGGCTATTTATTTGCCCTCTTCTTTTCTTTGAGGCAAAGATGCAAAGTTTGGCAACGTGGAGCAGTAGTTCACAACTTGGTTCATAATCTTTCTCACTTTCATATAAAACAAGGAATTTTCTACTGAAATGTATCAAATTATTTTACATTTATTTTTTAATATTTTAATTGATTTTGAGAGAGAGGGAGGGAGGGTGGGGGAGAGAGAAAGAGAGAGGTGATATGAAAGTGAAATATCAATCAGGAATTGAACCAGCAACCTTTTGATGTACTGCATGGCACTCAACCAACTGAGCTACACAGGCCAATGTTTCAAATTTTCAGAAATATCAGCCATTGCCATGACCAAATACCAATTTGCTGGACAAGCAAAGCGCTTGCCTATTTATAATATCCCATCAATCTTGGAGCAAGCATAAATAAGCTAGTGCAGCAGTCACCAACCAGTAGTCCGTGGACCACTGGTGGTCCATGAGGTCTTAAAAGGTTGGTGACTGCTGACTAGTCCATGGAGTATGTATAATCCCCATCGTTGCAGTCATTGATTGAAATCTTTCTCTGCCTTTTAGAAAACAAAATGACATATGGATTTATTATGGTACTATCTTTGAATCACTACTAATTTATGGACAAATTAATGTTGTTTTAAACAACTGATCACAAAACCAAGTTATGACTACAGAGTTATAAACAACTGCCTTAGGATCAATTACTCAAATACTCAACTAATATTTTTCCTAACTTGGCTCAATGTAAGGATCTCATTTATTCTCTGGGAAACTCTCATTTTTATCATGGTCATTATCTTCATTTTCTGGGAAATGAAACAATTCTTTTCAGCAAATATGTAATTTAATAAAGAAGTTATAAGTAATATACTATCAGAATACCTTTCCTGAAAAAGAATGTCTGTTCTTCAACGAGAGAGCTCATATATTTAGAAATTAGGTCAACTTAATTCTAAGTAGTTTTAATACAGTAGAAAGTAGATGCTATCAGCAAAACTGCTTCTCAGAATTCTTCCCCTTGATTTGATTAAATCTAGTTTGAGGTCAGAAAGGCAAAATCAGAGACAGCTATAGAGAGCCAAGTACCTGCACTTGAAGTAAACAGTTAACATGTTTTTAATCAGATGTGTCATTTCACTACAATTTATTTTCTCACTTGATGGCAACTCTGGTTGAGAAGGCATATGCACATTATGTACAGGATTCTGTATGAGATTTTTAAAATGTAAAGAAAATCAAAATGGGGTCCATGTCAAGAGACAGACTTAAGTAAAGTATCATAGAAAAACAGGTATGGAAACAGAGCCTCACCTGTGCATCAGCCAGCATGACATCCTTCAGCATGGGCTGGCCCTTGGGCTCCCCATTTTCCATCTTCACATAATGCACCTGGTATCCTCGTATCTGGCCATGCTGTTTGTTGGGCACGGGCGAGCGCCATGTGACTTTAACAGATGTTGAGTTGACAGCCTCTACCTCGACTTTGCGAGGAGGACCACTAGGAACTGGAACAATATCATCGGATAAAAGAAAATTATAGGCACTTGCCCCACCCAGTCACAGCATTTTCTTTACTTAGTTTTTTTTTTTCTTTTTTAAAAAAATGGGCAGACCCACTATGACTTCTTTGTGGAATATAAACATTTTCAACCAATAAAAATGCTCAACCAATCTGCTCTACCTTTTAAGAAAAGATCAAAAAACATGACCAATGCCAAAAAAAAGTATGGAAGAAAAAAAGAGTATCAGAGAAATAGAAAAACATGTAAAAAATGTACAAAAGCCAAGGAAGATGCTTTGAGGTTCAAAGCATTAAAGCACAAAGAGGTATAGCATTGAAATAATAACAAAAACTGGTTGTTGGTTGCTGTGTGTTTTTTTTAAAGGTTTCTTTTTAGCAGAAAAAAAAAGATTCTTGATTACATGGATTTTCTTCTTTTTTTCCTCATATCAAATGTATTCCATACAACAAATGCCAAAACTTAAATGCGGAGCATCAGTGCTTCTGAAATATGCAAGACAAAATGGCAATAAGAAGATAAGAAGGTAGTTTTTAAAAGTTAACTTCAAAATGTAAAGAAGTGGCTACAAAAAAAGCCAAGGAAAATGCAGAAGACTTTAGATGGAGGCACAGAGGAAGAGCCTGGATTGCAAGGTCATAGGAGCCAACTGTCCGTTTAAAGAGAAGAAAATTATTCTGTTCAGATTGCAAGCAAAAAATATATAAAAAAAAAATAAATCCCAGGCTGTAACAAAGATAAGTCTTTGGCAAAAAGTGACGTTAGAGTGATGTAGGGTAAAAAAGATGAGCAGAGAAAAATGGGATATTGTTAGCCTATCAAAAGACAGCAGACCAAGATTGTGTCAGAAGGGAGCAAACTGACGTAGCAGAGGCAACATACCATCTTCATCGGTTCGAATCAACACGGACAAGCTCTCGGGGCCAGGGCCGACGTCTGTGTGGGCTGTCACAGTGATCCGGTACTCAGTCCATTTTTCCAGCTGTTCCAAAAGGTATTGGGTAGTGTCCGAAGGAATTCCCAAAATCTCGTGAGGTTTGTCATCTTCTCCATCCACTGCGGTATACTTGATGGAGTATTCAGTAATAATGCCATTCTGTTTTTCCACTGGTGGAGGTTGCCAACTTACCAAAATACTAGTGGAACTTGGGCTGGTACAACTAATGTCTTGAGGAGGAGCTGACGGCTCTTATTTTGGTAGTGAGTTAAAGGAGGGTTTGAGTGAGAGGACAGGAGTGGTTGGAAAAAAAATGATAAAACAAAAGAAAAGGCAAAATAAATAAACGAACATTAAGGGCAACAAAACAAAAACAAGGCTATGAAACGTAAAATAAATTTTTTAAAAATAAATTATGTGCCTTGGCTTAGTCACATGAACAAACAAAAAATGAATAAATGACCAGAAACAAATGTTAAATAATGAGTGGGGGGAATATGTGAACATGAAACTTTGAGATAATAGAGCCTCCAACAAAATTACCTACCTGCAATTTAAATTCTTCTTCTAAACCAATCCCTCAGTATTCCCGGCCCTACTATACAGACTACCCAACTTCAAAAAAAGCTGCAAATACTGCAAGTTATATTAATTAGCATCTTGATGGGGCTTCACAGATGCTATTTCAAGCTTTCATTTCTACATTCTAGAATGAACGCAATTCCAATATAGCATTCATTTGTGAAAGCATTCCTTAGTGTGAAAACCTGCAATAACTACGAGATACCCTTCCACAATTCCAATTATTTTAAAAGGAAAGAAATAAAAGCCCAGCAAACATAAAAGGGTTCCCTCTGACTACCTGAAAAACTGATTGTGCCTGAACAGTTTTAATGAAAAGCATTAACCTAACATTGATCATAGCCCAAGTACAGTGAGCATGCAGAATCAATAAAGGAGGAAAAGGCGTAGTCCAAGATTTACCTACCCGAGAGCAATGTCAGGCTTGTTGGTTCTGACTGTAACTCGTACTTACCCTACATCAGCTTTCAGCTTTTTAAAAAATTATAACTCTGTGTGAGACACCATTGCTAGTGAAGAATTAGATTCCACCAGCAAATTTTGGTAATATCAATAATAATCATCTATCTCTTGCAAAATGTCAATAACACAGCCATTAAAAAGAACTTTAAAAACCTGAGAAACATCTGGAAAAGATATGACTTATCTTTCACTTTGTACATTAATTCCTTTCATTTTCTATATAATTTTTCATATAAAGTAGGGTTGACAAAAGGAGTTACAAGATAAACTTTCTTATTGCCCACTTACAAATAAACTGGTCATCTTCTGAGCAATTATTTTCCATGACATTAATCAAACATCATCACTTGAAAAAAATTAAAAAGCAATAAAGACCAATATAGGTGTTATCAAAAATTATTTTTTAAATTAATAACATTATGTTCCTATAAATAAGCAAATGGGATAAGACATACATAAATACATACATATTTTTAAGGCAGTATCTATGGTACAATTAGTGAGTAAATCATTTCTAAATGTTTGTATTTCAATATGCACAAACAGTAGTTTGACACTGTAGGTCTTAATCTTATGTAGTGCCACGTCTACTGAATCATTTGGAGGATTATCAGCCTGTACATGTCTTGTATTTTTCATTACAGAGAATTCAAAGAGAAAGCTCCCTGTACTGACACAAAGAAAATCCTCACTGAAAGGCTTGCAAATGTAGAGTAAGATTTGTAAAATCACTAGAACATCATTTTTATTGATTCTGACTACAGGAACTTATATTTCAAATTATAAAACTATTTTAAAGGCATCATCGTTATTCATAATAAATTGAGTTATTCATGTAACAGCAAGGACTCATTTGTAATTCTTTTTAAAAAGCTGATTTGGTTTTCATGACATTGTCACCTTCAGACCTTCTATTCTTTGACTATATTCAATACAGTTTGGAGCTATTATTTTTAATAGAGAAAATAAAAGCTTTCTGTGAAGTTATAAAAAGTCTGTTCTGTCCCTATATAAGTACATATATACGTATGTACATATGTATGTATGTATGTGTGTATGTATGCAAAAAAAGTCATTTGTAAAACGCAATCTTTGTGCATGGGCACATTCCTTTTCATTGAATATCTGATTAGCCTAGCTGGAATTCAAAGCAGACATACAAACCTGCATTTACACGCTTCCGATTTGAAGAGAAAGACAATTTTATGGGAATAAGGTATAATCACTAGTCAATTAAGCACAGGATCCTAATACTTTTCATATAAATTACAATGTTTTGAGAAAGAATATTGCAAATTTCTACAATAAATATGGCAACTGGGATAAGGGTAAGCCAGGGATATGTTTTATTATTATTAAAAAATCATGTAAAGTTTCTATAGAAGAATGGAATATGAAAGAATTGCTTATATGAATGAAAATTTATATTTTAAAATATATAAATTTTGTTTGTTGATAGATCTAAAAATTAAGTCAATATAGCACCCTTGTTACAAAATTTAATACATTTGTATTATTCTTATCTATTGCATGTCACTATATCAAAATCACTTATAAACTATCAAAAAATCTA
The DNA here is from genome assembly GCA_011751065.1 of Lasiurus cinereus. Taxonomy (NCBI): domain Eukaryota; kingdom Metazoa; phylum Chordata; class Mammalia; order Chiroptera; family Vespertilionidae; genus Lasiurus; species Lasiurus cinereus. Next base: position 36,986,440 of record JAAGEH010000226.1, read on the forward strand.
TGAAATAACTCTATAAAACAATTCAACTCAAGGTAAACAGTTGTTTAATAGACTAATTATAGAAACTTATTAATAAAGAGCAAATAGTATTCTAAGCCACCAAACTTTCCATAAAAAACAATCTCCCAGATAAGACTTTGCAAAAAGACAATCTTAATAATCTGCCCTGGACACAATGAACCCCCACTGTGATAGACACAACTATTCTTAAGGTAACAGTTCCAAAAAGAAATGAACCTGAAGAAACAAAATAGAATTTAGGATTGCAAATGTATTTGTGATTATTCCATTGTTCCTAAATTTGTCCAGATACAGATTTGCTGTGAATGGTCCAAATTTTCACATGTACTACTTGCAGAGTTAATAACATACTAATCACAAGAGTTCAGCTTTTTCTCTGAGTAGGAACAAGTACGAGAAATGAAAAGTTATTTGCTAGCAGAGTTAAAACCTGCATGCTTAAAAAAAGATAACACTTTGGTCTTTTGCTGCCTCTTTATTTTGCTAAGCCTTCCTCCAATTATTATGCAGTGTTCTCAACCTGAATTTTGCTTTACAGCCTTGTAATTCATTAAATGGGGCTTGATATAACTCCTCTTACCCACTTTTCTCATCTCTCAATTTCTCTGAAGGTCTTTCAATTTAGGAAGGGATCTGCTATTTTGGACCAAATTTGTTGTACTTTAATCCCCAAAGTTGAAAGCTTGCTAGCATAGAGACTACTGATGAGTAAGCATATTAATTAGCAGCTCTGTTTGCGGGTGGGGATAAAATTGGGCAATGCCTCCTAGTGAGAAAAGGCAGGAAGGAAGTAAAGAGAGACACCTACTTGACTGCATGGTCCTAGCTGATATTTCAGTTGTAGAAGCACCCAAGCCTTGAGGAGAGCGTGCAGCCAGACGGAAGTAGTACAAGCTGTTTGGTTTCAGCCCTTGCAGTCTGTAAGATGTCCCTGGGTCAATGGTAATTCGTTGCTGTAGATAATAAGAGAACTTAGTCATCTTCATTAAGAGAGGGGCAAAACACAGAAGCAACAGAGTAGCGAGGACTCTACTAGGGAAATTGCATAATGAAAATATCAGCATCTAAAAGGTAGGTTTCTACAATAAATAAGGCAACTGGAAGCCAGGGATCTTTACAATGATGATACAGCTCTCCAAATGCATCGGATAAAGGGGAGATGGAGAAGCCGTCATCCACATATGTGTTCTTCCTTTATGGCAGGTGTGTTGCTGTGACTTAGAAATAGAAACTGATAGCAAAGGATGCCCAACATGTGTGATTACAATTGAAGAGAGGTCTAGCTCATGTGCCCTGACTTTCTGCAATCTAAACGGGGGCAAAGAATATATGACCGAAAGTCACAACAGAAACTGGTACACAGTTTTCCAGAGACTGCTATAAAAGAGAACTAAAATTGCCAAGGTCTGATGGGATAAAAATCAGATGTTAGCTACTAAAGAAAGCTGGATCATTTATATGAAATCTAGGTTACTTTAAAATAACTTTGAAACTTTCTTTGGAAATAAAAGTCTGCAGCTAGAAAAAAAAATCACAATTTTTCTGTAACTTTTAACATCATAAAGGACTTCTGCAATAAGATTTCTTTAATCAAATATTATAATTTCTGCCCTGGCTGGTTTGGCACCCACCTCGTACTTACATCTCCCTCTAAAAAAAAAATCAATGGAAAAATAAACACGGGTGAGGATTAAAAAAAAAGTTATAATTTCTATTCATGCTTGAAATTTGCCTGTGCATTTTAGCAAAAATATAGCTGGTTATGGTAATCAATCTCAGATTGAACATTAGCCTATAGTAAACCTTAAAATACATACTAAAATGTAATATAATATGGCATAAATAATCTTAGACTTTTTATAAAATACTGCTTGCTGCTGTTCACCCAAACAGAAATCATTCAAGAGAAATTCAAGTATAAAACCAGAAACAAAACATCCCTAGGGTATTCTGCCTTGCAAATACAAAAGCTTTTAAAATTTTAGATGTATCAAACAACAAGGAAAAGGTATTCCCTAAATAAACAATTGTAAAGCAGAGTAGATGTGCCAACATTCAAGCGTCAGAGATTCAAAAAAACAGCTCCTCTCTTTGCTGTTTTTACACTATTTATTTCTTAGTTGAGCAGTGGTTACGATTTCAAATAATTTAATGCTGATTTATATCTTATTAAACACAGACATAGTTATGAGCATTTTAAGTTATATCAGCATATAAATTGCATAACTTTTCAAGTGATTAATTCAATTGGCTTTGTTAGCTAAATCTAAGGCATTGCATTGAGAACCTGGTCTGTGGAGATTCTGCTCAATTCAAACAGATATCATAAAATAGAGGTTTAGAGTAAAAAATAATTTATTATAGCATAGAAAATGGTGACCAACCAGTGAATTTATAGTTTACTTAGTAGGTGAGCGTTTAAAAAATGGTATTTCTTGTTGTGTTAGATCTTAGGAGCTGTTTAGCTTTATGAAGATCTTTTTAAGATAAAGAATGTTACGAGTTAAAATAAAATGGCTCGTGTGGATTGAGTTTTTCATATATAGTTTTATTAACATTTTGTCTAAATGTTCCCTGTTGGAATTTATATGAACAAAAGATGCATATCCATTACTATAATATATTTTCTTTCTGGAAGTGTTAGTTGTATCTTAATAACTGATTTCTATAGTCTATTCAAAGTGCATCCAAGATGCAATGTAACCTAGTGGTTAAGAAACATTCTGGTAACTAACTGCTTAGATTAAAATTCTGTTTCTGCCATTCAGTAGTAGGAGCCTTCGGGATAAGTATTTAACTTCTTCCTACACCTCCACTGTGTCGATATATGAAATAGATTAATAGGAGAGACTGACCCATAGCATTATAGTGAGGATTAAATAAGTTAATATATGTGAAACCCTTAGAACACTGGCAGTCAGACATCCCTCTCACAATCCAGGACTGCTGCCCCCCCAGTTGCTTACCTGCCTGCCTTCCTGATTGCCCCTAATCGCTTTTGCCTGTCAGCTTGATAACCCCCAACAACTCCCCTGCTAGCATGATTGATGCTTAACTTCTCCCCTGCCAACCTGATTGTCCCTAACTGTCCTCCCCTGCCAGCCTGGTCACCCCAAATTGTTCTCCCCTGAAGGCCTTGTCACCCCTAACTGCTATCTCCTGCAGGCCTGGTCCCCCACAATTGCCCTTCCCTGCAGGCCTGGTCCTCTCCAACTGTTTGCTGTTCATTCAAACAGAAATCATTCAAGAGAAATTTAAGTATAAATCAAGTTGATCACCCCCAACTGCCCTCCTTTGCAGGCCTGATCCCTGCCAACTGCCCTCCCTTGCTGGCCATCGTGTGGTGGCTATCTTGTGTTCACATGGGGGCAGGATCTTTGACCACATGGGGCAGCCATCTTGTGTGTTGGAGTGATGGTCAATTTTCATGTTATTCTTTTATTAGATAGGATATGTCTACATAAGTGACTTAAGTACTTTAATGCCGAAAAGAAAAAAAGCAAGTCCCCAAGTCACATGGGTTATATTATTTTGTAACCTCATAGTTCCATAAATAACATGGAAACTTGAGTAGAAAACTGTTCCAATCAGGCAACAGCCGTTTTATTTGGCCCCTCCCCCAGCAGGTCTCCAAATACCCTTTCTATGTTTTTGGTCAAGTGTCTCTTTTGATGCATAAATCTTTTCTACCAAGGTCCTCTATAGATACCTGACCTTTTTACAGAACATGGGTAACCACTCAAAAGTGTAGCAGTGCCTCAGGGTAGTGAATGATTCCAAAGGCGAGCAGCAAGATCCTACCTCCTCTCCAGGCTCCCCATCCTTGTAGACCAGCTCATAGTTGGCGATGGTATCCGAACGTGGAGGTGTCCAAGAGAGCAAAATACTCGTTTCAGACTCAGGTTCTGCTTTGAAATTTAGCGGTTGCCCTGGTACTAAAAATGGGAGGCAAAGGGTTGAGGTAACCATCAACATCAATAGTCATTAGTTCTTTCATTAGTGCATTTGCTTAAACCTTCAAAAGGAGTCCACCTTTAACAGCTTAATGGAGTGCTAGGTCCCTTACAATGTCCAGGTAAACATGTATAGAAAGGTCATTTTCCTCCTTTAAGGAATGAGAACAATATTATGAACCTTATTCTTTATAATATCTATACCAGATGCAGAAAATATTAGTCTCTGAATGCAATTTTACAAACAATACAATTACTTACTTCATAATATTGTTGTACATAATCCATAAGATGATTTATATATAAAGCACTTGCAATAAATATTACCTAAATCGTAACAAGTGCTAAATACATAAAAGTTATTGCTATTTTGCAAGTAAATGAGCATTTATTCTCTAGCATTGCATTTATCTTTCAAAGCTATTTTCAGTTAGGTTTATAAAATTCCACCTTCACTACATTAACAAACCTATAGGCAACCAGAATCACTTAAGAGTTTTTTTTCCTTACCAACCTACGTTGTAAGAAAGACTTTAAAAAAAAGAGATAAAAAGCTATCACTTACAAATAATTGCTTCTAATTCCTAAATGACTTCAAATGACTTCATACACTAGACTTTATGTAAACTTAATATTGTCCATAGTGAGAAGCTAAATTACTACACAAATATAAAAATTTATAGATTACACTTATTATCAGAAAGAGAGTAATTTAATAGAGGTTTTCTATAATTCTTAGTCATGTAACCCATGCAATAGACAATTTGAGAGAGCTACATATATCAGATGTAATAATGAATGAGGCATCTATCCAGTTGAAAACACCTTACTCAAATTTTATATTAGGGTAAGTTAACTAATCCCAATGTTCAAATTAACCCGATTCCCCTCAGATCCTCCATCTATTATGCACAAGGCTAAATGTACTTCCGGGCATCACTAGCACACCTAACCATACATTGTTCTTGGCCAGTGTCTGCTCTGATTGGCTGGTGCTCATGCTTTGATGGCTATTAACCATTGTGATTAATTGTGGCAGGTTTCAAAGTGTGATAGCTGTAGATATGTCCATATTTCTACAAATTCACATGAAAAATTCAATGTATATTTAATAAAAATTAAGAACAATGACATATACTTCATATCAGAGGGGAAAAGAACATCTAAAGCATTTTTTTGGCAAATGAACATAAACGTCCAAAAACATATAAAATAATTTGTAAATTGATGTGTAAAATCAATTTCTTAAATAATACTCAAACCATTTTCATAAGAAAGAAGGTCTTTGGTAAAACAAAATGTATTAATTTTGTTTCCTTCTGTAATCATCTGTCTGTAGTATGGTTTAAAAACAGGCTTCTGTTTAAAAAGTGACTAAAGTCTAAGGCAGTGGTCGGCAAACTCATTAGTCAACAGAGCGGCAAACGGCGGTTCACGAACCACAGTTTGCTGACCACTGGTCTAGGGAGATCTAGCAGAATGGTTTCTAGGATCTCTAATATCATTTTATTCCACTGTCTGCTCTGTGAACCTGCGAGTCTGTGTGCGTGTGTGTGTGTGTGTGTGTGTGTGTGTGTGTGTGTGTTTCTGAGTGTGTGTGCAAGCAACCACACACATTCATGTTTGGACTGATGCTTTAGGCCACCAATAATCAGTGCTTCATATTTCTAATTGCATTCATCATCTTCTCTCTCTTTTTGTATCACAGGCCTTGAGACACTCATTAATTTAATGCCTCCAGGAATGTACTTTCTGAACAGGATAACAGCGTATCTTTTTCTTTTTTTTTTAAAGTATCTGCCCAGTGGGTGACCAAATACAATCATTCAGACTGAGAGGTGGAGACAAAAGAAAATAAAAGATCAAGAGAAAGAGAAGGAGAAACAGAGGGAAATGAAAAACACAAATAGGCAAAGGGCAAAACAAATAGCAAATGTATTACTTCTAACATAAATACCAAAAGCACTGGCAGCAGCAACAGTGAATACCAAGAACTACCAGACAGGTGGGGAAATTATGATTGCATTCTAAGATTCAGGTAATGAGAGGGCTTCTCAGCCTAAAACTACAAAGAAGACACACACACACATCTGTATACAATCACTTCTTTTTCTTTAGTTTTATCCCCTTTTTCCTTCCTCTAAATTTCCACAAATCTGGGAAAAAAGAAAGCCTGTGATAACTGATTTTAAACCAAACCAAAAGAGAGTGTTGGCAAAAATTTAAAACACAGACAATATTATAGGGCTGCACTCAGGATCATAACTGCTTATTATTTATTCCCCCCTGCCAAATTCTAATAATAAATTAAGTGCCATTGATGGAAAACATCTTGGAAATCTAATTAAGTTTTTCTTACTTAAACTGTTTATTTTCTTACTTTTAATTTGTCTTAAGCAAATTACCAGTAGGTCTCAATGTTTTATCCTTGTTTAGTGACACAAATTTCTTCTAATTCTCTAATTCTGTTTGGCTCAATTAGGAGCCCACTCCTTCTATGAATCAAATATGCATGTCAAAGTCTCAGAGGGTATACTATCTATTTTATTCCTAAGCAATGTAAGTAGTGGCCAGAGGACTTAATAGAAAGTCTCTTACACTAATATTTAAGGGGAACCCCTCCTTGGTTCCCACCATCTCCTTCTTTTGAAATAATTTGGAGGGTTATTAAATTTAGTGGGTTTTAAACTTATGATAGAAACACAATTGCCAGGGGTTTCAGACAGATCATGGAGATGACAGAGGTCAGAGAGCACCTGCCCACCTGAAGGAGCTGATAAGGCTCAGCCAGGAGGTGGCTGCCTTTTGAAATATGGGCCCAATCTTGCTGGAGCTTCTGATTTTTTCAATGGGTATAGATAATGAAGGTAAAACCTTTCCATTTTTAACAATTGGGAAATAATTACATTAATTGAAACAAATTTTAAAATACTGTATGGGGCTCAATGTGCCTGCAGATGAAATCCAGCAATGAACCTGCGGTTTACAAGATCTTTTTATTCTATCTGGGTCTATACTCCTGAAGGCTTTAAGGTGCCACGACTCAGACTTTCTTGGGAACTGGCGGGTCACCCAGGGTTCTTTACTCATAGCTGAAACCACAGCAATGAAGCTGAGGTCTCAATGGGTAAGAAAAAAGCTGTGAAATGAATAGATTTCTATATTCCCCAAACATATTTGTCCTAACGATGATAATATATGTACATTAAAAAAGAAAATACTTCAGGGGACTCCAAACTGTCATGTTTAGCTTCTTTGCTTGGAGACACAAGGAATGCTTCATCATCTGTCAATTGTAATTTTATACCAAATATTGTGGCTACAGAGGTTCTTATTAAGAAATGCTAATATTTGTGTTTTATTCCCTGCTACATAAACACACATATAGGTAACATTTTTAATGCTCTCATAGTCTTTATATCTCAAACTTACTAGCATTCGCTTCTTGTTTGCCATATCTATTTAGTTTAAGAGCTTTTCTGTGTTGTAGCATTTACCTCACCAATTACCTGAACATGGGAAAATCAATCTGAAGTTCAGAGTAACTCATGAGCAAATGAAAATAATCCATCCAGAAACTTACATGCAAGTATTCCATATTAAAAGGGGAAAAGTGTTAATATTGGACACAAACTAAATTTATAATTTAAATGAAAAAAAGAAAATGAAAGTAGAAATACAAATTTTCTCTTTAAAATTATACGTAAGAAATCCTTATGTTCTGTAAAGTGGTATCAACATTATATTTTTCTTGATTTACTTACAATGTCCAAAAGGAATATGAGCTATCAATTACCTAAAATAAAATTATAATCCCATTGATAAATGTAGAGTATTTGAGCAGTAGTACTATTATATTCTATATAAATATGTAAAGGCAACTCAAAGAAAGAGAATGTAAATAAATAAGAAAAAAACCTATATGACATCTGAAATGCTGATAATGTTAGAAGAGATCAATATTTGAGCAAAATGTATAGCATATACCTAAGGAGAAAAAGATTATCAAATGTGAAATGGCTAAACAACCATTTCATCTAGCCATTTATAAGTATGAAATATTACCAAAGAGACTAGAAAGCCCAGAATTGCTAAAATATCTAGCACTTTAATAAGGTACATATTTCCAAATGTGTATACCTAACATTTTGATAAATGATTTAAAACAACAACAACAATGAAAGCAAGTCAGACTTACAGTGGTAGTAAAAATTCAAAACAATGAGTCTAATTTTAAGTGCCACAAATATGTTACTGATAAAATAAGCACTTAATACACAAGCACCTGCACAAATCTTACTCTCAATTGCCATTAAATATCAATAAAAAAGTTAAATTTTATTACAGTTGTATTTACAGCGAGAGCTCCTTAACTCATGGTTTAAACTACTTAGAAAAAGCATTTAAATTGAGCTCATAATTTTGGCTATTGGAAGTTGGTATTTTTTGGTTTTCTGACATAGATGGCCTGTTGACTTATACTAATGATTTTTAAAGTTCTGGGAAGCTAAAGGTCAATGTCTCTAAATGCCATAGTTTTATATTATAACAATTTTACAATGCCAAGAATTTGTAGAATTACCTTCTTAAAAATGTTTAAAATTGGAAATACTCATTAGTAATTAGTTAGTAAATGTATATAGTTATTTTCCTTCCAAAGACTTTTATTATTAAAATACACATATATAAATCAGTAGACTTTCCCCAAAATCTACTAAGTATATAGAAGAATTAGAAGCCAAATATGTTCTCTGAAGTTCAGAATAAAGGATTTAATAGATTTAGAATGCCTCCAATTAGCATGAACATTAAACAACATTTATTTCAGTGTATTCAATTTAATATGTAATTTATTATATTTCTTTATCAGAGTTTTATTTGTATCTTATAAAATGCATAATTACCCTATGATTTAATTATGACTGTCTATAGAATAAAATTATATCAGAAGTAGACATCCTTCCCAAATGTGTTACCTAATAGTGGAGATCTTTTTCTAGAACAAAATCAATACTTCCTTTGTAAATGGCCATTTTCAAGGTGACATAGTTAAAAATGACTACAATGTGCCCTGGCTGGTTTGGCTCAGTGGATAGAACATTAGCTTGCAGACCAAAGGGTTACAGGTTCGATTTCTGATAAGGGTACATACCTGTGTTGCAGGCTTAATACCCAGTGAGAGGTCTGCAGGGGGCAGGCAGCCAATCAGTGATTCTCTCTCATCATTGAGGTTTCTATCTCTCTCTCTCCCTTTCCTTTCTTCTCTAAAATAAATTAAAAATGTATTTTAAAAAATAAAATAAAATGACTAGAATGCCAAAAATTAAAGGTATGAAACATTTAGAACATTAACTCATATGTCATGAAAACAATTTAAAGATTACTGATTATTTTCAACTATACTATTTGTAATTCAGAGGAAATATTGACTATAAAACAGATCATTTTGATTTTCTATATAATCAGACATATACTAAGTTTTATATTTATGTCAATCCTCTATTTATATTAATATGGATGACAATAAACTTAAATAAGAACAAAAGTGATAAATTCTCTCTTAAATTTACTTTGTTACTAAATAATGTTTCTCAAGAATCTGATTTTAAACAAAAATAGAAAGAGTAGTGTCAGGGAATTAAAGATACCAAAAATGAATGAATACATTTCAGATATAGAACACATAACAATTTATATCTGTGAATATGAAATTAAAATACCCTTGAGATACTCATGCATATTGTCAATGAGTAAATATTCACAGAAAGATAAAATTGCAGTGAAAATAATTTTTTTAAAAATTTCATAATGATTTATGTTTTTGCCTAACAATGATCCTAAGAATTAGCTAGTCAGCAACAAGAAAAAGGAGTAGCTCAGCATTCATTATATCAGGGTCTAACATCATTGTATTTGGCAGTTATCCACTAACATCAAATGGCCTTTGTTAATTAAACCTAGAGAACAGATAAAATTCTTGTGCTATTTTGGAAGGTTTTCTTAGCTTATTGATCGTGTCAGGCACAAGTCATTATGTCATTATATATCTTCTCAATCAAAGGGTATTAAAAGTACAACTATTATGAAAAGTTCTTGGAAATATCTTAATATATAAAATGTTTAAAAGAGACTGGGAATAACTGTTGTAATACATTTGTGATTCATTCATCTAGATTTTTCTAAGTTCAGTGTCCCTAGATCACATTAATACAATTGCTCCTGTCACAATATTGCCTTCACTGAGTTATGATGTATGTTACATTATGTCTGCTGGTAATGCAGAAAATTAAGAAAAGATCTATTTAAGCATCAGTTCTATATCTTTTAATAAACTGTGACAGAAGGCATTATTGTCTGTTATTTGGTACTCTGAATGTAAGCATTTCGATGACTCCCAAGGATTCTTCTGTTTTGTCTGAATTTGTTTCCAGAAACTATTTGGTTTCTTAGATAACTAAACCTTCCTGCCATAAGAAAAGAAAATTATGGAATATTATAGGTTTCTATGCTTAAATCTGTGGTTAGAAAACAACTAGTGATCGAGTGTAATAATTTTCTATAAAAAAGGTGTTCCTTCTACTTTTTCCAGATAAATTTATTTTTTTCACATCTAAACGGCTTAACACACTTTTTTATTGGGATAATCTAATAGTCACTTCATGTATTGCAGGAGTAAATTATACATAATCCTTAAATAAAGATACGAATAAATGACATTCTGCATTTCCCGCTGCAATTCATTTATTGAGCTCCTTGTGGACAAAAAAACTTAAGAGGCACTAAAACTATTACATTAGCAAATTATTAATTGGACAGATAATCATGCTTAGAGTATCTACAGTGCCCCAATTTAAATTCTGCTTAGCTATTTACTAACCTTATGACCCAAAGCAAGTTACAGAATCTTTTTATATTCTTTGATCCCAAATTTACTATTGGCAAGTGGGAAAATTCCACACCTGCCTAATTGGGTTGTAAGGATTAATACATGAAAGTTCATAGCAGAGTGTCTAGTATATTTTAGCTGTTATAATGATGGTGATGATAATTATATATTACCTATTAAGTTAAAAATATTTCTGTCTCTTGTCTAATCTACAGCTCTGTTATGGGTTTAAATGTGTCCCACAAAAATTCACCTTGAATTCTAACCCCCAGAATCTCAGAATGTTACTTTATTTGGAAACAAGGTTGTGGTAGAGTTAGTTATTTATAATCAAGTTTGATCGTAATCCATTATGACTGGTATCCTCATAAAGAGGGAAAATCTGGATACAAGAGACATGCATACAGAAAGAATGACATGTGACAATGAAGGCATAGATCAGGATGATGCTTCCACAGGCCAAGGAATAACCAAGATTGCCAGCAAACCACCAAAAGGGAGGAAAAGTGATGGAACCTCCCTCCTAACTCTCAGAGGAAATAAATTCTGCTGACACCTTGATGTTGGACTTTTAGCCACTAGAACCTGTTGTTTAAGCCACCAACATGTGGTATTTTGTTACAACAGCCCAAGAAAATGGATAAAATCCCTAATCTCTATAAAGTGTTTATTACTTTAGATGAAAAAACTAAGGTTCAGAGAGATTAAGTAACTTGTCCAAGGTCACAGAACTAAAAATCATAGACTGAGATTCAAACCCTGATTATGTCACTAAAAAACCAGGGATTTTTAAAATAAAAGCTGAAAAATAAGAAAAGCTAAAAGTGGATTATAGGGATATATTCTTCTCATATACTTTCTTATATCTTTTAATGGTCAAAGATCTGCTAGAGTAAATTAGTTTAATAAAAGTTATCTTGTTACAGTTGACTTCTTTCAGTCAAGAAAAAGAAAAAGAACAAGATTTCTCCATTTTCTAATGAAAAACATTATGAAAAATTAAAATGTATGAAAAAAATCTATAGCATTTTACTGCATAATATAGCAAATAGATACAGAAGAACTGCAGAGGCCAAGTAGGAAAAAACAGATGTTTTTTAGTGTAATTGTGGTAAAAGATATTCAAATAGTTATCATTCATAACATTCGAGAACATAAAAAATCTATGAACAAGCTACAAAGAATCAAATGATGATATGAAAATACAAAAGAAGCCTGGTAGTCTGTAGATGTGTTCTGAAGGCAAATGGTAAATATAGCAGTCATGTGATTCACAAAACCCACAACATGAAAACAAGTCAGTGATCAAACAGGTTTATCAAGTTCTGATACCTAAGAAAATTCACTAATTCATTCCCAAATTGCCAATAAGTTACATACTTCTAGATCACTGGTCAACAAACTCATTAGTCAACAGAGCCAAATATCAACAGTACGATTGAAATTTCTTTTGAGAGCCAAATTTTTTAAACTTAAACTTCTTCTAATGCCACTTCTTCAAAATGGACTTGCCCAAGCCATGGTATTTTGTGGAAGAGCCACACTCAAGGGGCCAAAGAGCCTGTGGCTCATGAGCCACAGTTTGCTGACCACTGCTCTAGATCATAGATACTAACGCCAATAATATTGGTCTTACGTAGATTATCTGAACAACCAGTGGGCCGCTGCCCAAACCCTCCAGTTAATGCACGTTTTAGAGGGAGGAGTCACGGTGCAGAGTAGTCAAATGAATAGCCATCAGATGTCCTAGAATAAACTTTGGAAGAGTGCTGCTATGTTATCTTCCCAAACCAAGACTGGAGAGTTTGATACCCTTTTATGAAAATAAAACCATGGCAGTGCCAACTTTTTTCTTCATAAAACAGCTTGGCATCTGCTGTGATGCCCAGTAAAATGGATTGAAGCTGGCCCTGAAGTTTGATCTTAGATCCTGGTAACTCTTCCTTTACCCCTGAGGCCACACAAAGAAAAATTCATTAGGAGAATATTTATTGTTAAGTAGCTCCTGGCAAATTTAAGCCATTTAAATATTCACACACTCCATATTCCCAACAAATGGTTTTACTTTTAACTTTGTGTTGAGCCATCCAACCTTTCAAAAATTAAATAATGTTTGAGACTATTTTCTCAGATGATAAAAAAGAATTGTTCATTTCTTTTCAAAATGCTGCATGGAGGACACATTCATCCATTTCATGCAGAAAAGTCTATAAGTTATTTGGGTACAAATTAAAAGCACAGGGTGCCATATGCATCCTACTACAGTCTCAAAAATGAACAGTTATGCTATCTTTGTTGTTTTTGCCCTTCTTGCCTGTTACACGAACTCCTCCCTCCTGCCCTGCTCCCCCTCCAGATGAGACGTACCTCCTGTCTGAGTGATGACTTGTATGTCACTTGAAAGAGGGCCATCTCCAATTGAGGTAAAAGCCAGGACTTTGACAGAATAGGTTTTCTGGGGCACTAAGTTGCCAATAGTAGTGATTTGGCTGTCAGCTACATTGTGCTTCATCCAGTTGTTGACGTGCTGAGTGGGATCCATGGTATAATACACTCTGTATCCTTGGATCTGTCCGTTGGGCTCCTCAGGTTCCTTCCACTGGACCAGAATGGTAGTGGAGCTCAACATCCGTGCTTGGACATCCCGCGGGGCGCTGGATGGTGCTTGCTCTGAGGTCTGCGTTAGCACAGGCTCACTGGGAGGCCCCCGCCCAATGTTATTGACAGCAACAACCCTGAATTCATAATCCGAGTAGGGACTGAGTCCAGCGACACTGTAGCGTGTGGTCGCCACTCCATCAATTTCTTTATAAGTTTCCTCAGAATTTTTAGGTTTATGCTGGATGATGTAGTAAGAGACAGGCTCAGGGTTCCCAGAATCCCATGTCAGTGTGATGCTTGTGGCTGTGCTCTCGGTCACTACAGGGGTTCCTGGAGGTTTGGGTAAGGCTTGAGGGAAGGAAAAAAAGACAGTCACTAACCAACATCATCTATGATGTTATATGAATCCATAAAAATTATCCTTGAAATGACAGGATTGTGTATCTACTAAAGATTTAATGAGATGAAATTACAGCAAAGAATAGTGTTCAAAATGGTCAGGAAAGTACAGTAAGGCATGCATAGACAGCAAATCCCATTGTACTAGGAGGGCATTATAATGTTGTATTTGGGGGCTTGTATCCAAATCCACCATTTATTAGCTATGTGATCCTGAATATGTTGCTTAACCTCTGTTTTAGTTTTCTCATGTGAAAAATGAGAAAATTTGTATTATTGGAATTGTACACTTGGGTAACTCTATTTCATGGGCTTGCTCTGATGATTAATGAGCTAATCCACTATGCTCTGAGCACATATCTGGCACCCTCAAAAAACATTATTTGTAATTATTACTATTATTATAAGCTTGGCCAATTAGCCTGTTGCTTTATAATATAAATGATATAGCTAAGCTAAATAGCAATGCATCTTGAAAATAATATATTGAGTATAATTTGAAATATACTGAGGTGGTATTAAATTGCTATGGAAGAATAATATCCATATTGTTTTCCAGTTGCAATACATAGGTGACATCATTACAATTTTCTCATAAATAATCTAGCCAAGCTATTAACGTAAGAAAGAATAGTGATTTTGAATTAATTTCAAATTCATGTTTTTGCTTAATATTCAAAAATGCCAAAAAACTAAATTAAAGCATATTCACAAATCTCTTTTTAAAGTGTTACTGCAGGAAAGGTGAAGGAATTAAGCAAAAAGTAAAAGAAAAACTCTTAGAGAATAGTATGGTGACAGAGGGAAGGGAAAGGAAGGTGGAGGGAGGTGAAAGAGGGACTAATGGTGATGGAAAGAGACTTGACTTGAGGTGTGAACACAATACAATATACAGATGATATATTATAGACTTGTACACATGAAGCCTACATCTTATTAACCAGTATAACTAGAATAAATGGAATAAAAACAAAGTATTAAAATAGTATACTTTCTATATTCAACCATCATTAACACCTGGGATTATAGGTATATACTAATATTTTCAATTAAAGCTATCTTATAGAGATCCATCTGTTTTTCCTTTTAGTATAAGAACACAACTCAAAATGCTACTACTTAGAATAAAAACCATCTACAGTGGTGACCTCATACTTAAGTGTCTTGCCCTGGATAATGATTCTCAAAGATAGAGTTATAAGGGAATAAGACACCACAGACTTTTGGAGAGTGCTCAGAAGGTAACACTCACGTGAATCAGTCCATTAGTATCCCTTTTTTCCTTGTTGACATAAAGACAAAAAAGTTCAGTGCTCCCTAGAATGACAGCTTTTCAAGAGGGGCAAACTTGAACACAAGAGTAGCCAGAACACTGCTTAGCACTGAGTAGTTTTCCATTAAGTATTGTAATATGACCAATTAGATCAATGAGTCAGTACCCATTCTCCCCACTCTCTTCAAGTTCCTGTTTTTATTTTGGTTCACTTTTTGGCCTCAATAGTCACTCTTACATTTTAATTATTTTTGAGGTAAAAAGGTAGGGGAATGTCAAGAGCTAGGAAAATGAAGATACAAAGCTGAACAAGATGTTAATGTGACCCCTGCTTTTGAATTCCTAAAGGTTTTCAGTAAACCTTCAAATATTTAAGCTGAAATGGTTATTATAAGAAAGGTGATTCATTATTTGCATATCACCCTAAGAACTATAGAACAATAATATCTGACCAAGGGGTTTTGCTAAAAATAAAAGACATTTATTTAAATAATCTGACATTTTATTCAAAGAAGTAGTTAATCCAAATTTTTCCTGGATGTATTTCTGAATTTTTAAGGCAAGTCAAAATATTGCAAATTCAAGGTGTGTTTCCTGATAATTAACAGACATCATTAGTTTTGCTGAGTCCCATTTATTGTACAGTATAGGATTTATGTCTATAATGTCTGGATAAATATAAGCATGCTTAATTATAGTTAAGAATATACAATAAAATGTTACTATTTCAAATGATTAAATGTTGCCAATTGTGTGTGCCTTTGTTCTCTTATCACATTATTGATTTCCTGAGACATATTTTACATATGTGCTTGGTTGGAGATATGGTACCGATTATAACATTCATTTTGCATTTCTTCAGATCAAACTTCCTAGAAAGAGAAGATAATTTGTGTTCATTTTGCTCCAGATATTTTCAGAAACCTCAATTTTTAATGGGCCCCACATTCTGCCAACAGTGTTCTAGAAGTCTATAATCATTAGGAAAAAAAAATACCTTCACACAGTCACTTTTTTTATTTCTTTGATTAAAAAATACCTGAGCAATATAGTACTTTGGTTATGTTTGGTTCATTTATTTCAAGGACAGGACGCTTCTTGAGCACTTCATCAATACAAAGTGAACTCTAACACTAAAAGAGAATACAAATCCACTTGCATTTTGGTTTTTAATGGTAGGTCCCACTAAAAATTTTAAAGCATCTATATTTAACATGTTCATTGTAACTCTTTTTTTTTCTTCTCTGTATCTCTTCAGGGTTTTTGATATGTAGTAAAAGTTGTTTGGATTTTTCTGTCATGTGAGTCTTCTCACAGTTCTAGATTAATGTGAAACTTATATGCTTCAGTCTTTCCTTAACAGTTGATCATGCCTAGCATTTCTCATTCTGACTGGTTAGTTCCTAGGCCCAGCCTGTTGTTAAATATTTTTGCTGATTATTGCTTCTTAGAATGTCAGTACTTTTAAGAGAGAAACTGCATATATAGATATGTGTATCTTATGTGATGCCACAGATAGAATCATACTATGACATCTAAAACACTGAATAATGAATTGATTCATTTTAGAATTCTAATGACAGACTTTATAGAGGCGTTAGGTGGCTGACTTGATGTAGCCAGACCCCCAAAGCATGCATCGTTGAGCATACCTTTGACAGTGATCTGTGCTATTGCTTCAATGACACCCAGTGTTGACATTGCCACACAGGTGTAATTTGCTGACTGTCTTACATCATTCAATTCTAGGACATTTCTTCCTATTGGCATGTCATCTTCCGGTGTCAGGTCTTCTGCTCCCAACATCCACTTCACGTAAGGCATTGGTGACCCCACGGCCACACAGGTGATGTTTACACTGCCACCTGGCATGATTTCATGATTAGTGGGTGGGATAGAGAATCTTGGTGGGACACGACGAACTGGAACAAAACACAAGGGGAGATGATAAACTACACGAGGCGAGAAAAAAAAATGGCTTCTTAAACACACGACATGCACTGTACAGACATACGTAAACAACTGGAATGTACTGTGGGTCGTCCAAAAACAAAACAAAGGAAAACAGACCATACAAGTATGGTATGTATAAACACACAAAGAACTTATTTAGTTCAGTCATTGATATCTTAGACACATTCATACAAATGTTGACTCAGACCTACAAAAGCCCCACAAAGAGACTCTCTACAATAGACATACATCATGCACAAGATAAATACAACATATACATGCATGCACATCACTGTGATTCTATGCACATGCATGTATACGCAAAAGCAGGGGCTGGAAGTTCACCAGCAGGTGTAAGTTGGGTATCAAACCAACTTCCGTGCTGTGTGCTTCCAGTTGCTGTGAGTGCACATGTGGGACCACACTGTTCCACTCCAGCCCTGGGAAGCATCTTCCAGAGTGCAGTGAAAGGAAAACATATTCACTTTCAGACTCAGAGGAGATGCGGCCTCAAGACCTCACACTAACACTGGAACACAGAGAGATACACAGACATATCGCTTTACAGTCACAACAGAAGAAACAAAGCCAACGCCAGTGAAGAGACCAAACTGGGTCATCATGCAAGGCATGCACACATGACGTCTCCAGGCTCGTGCTCAGGACAAGGGGACATGTCTGGAATCCAAGACAACAATGACAGCAGGGGAAAGAACAGGGTGATAGAGCTAAACACCAAGAGAGGACGTCAAGTACAGTGACTGAGAAAGGAATTCAGGGGATGATAGGGTGGTAAGTAGAAAGATATTAGATTAAGCTGGGTCGTCAAAGGTAAGGATAGCAAATTTAGAAAGGGAGCCGGGTGTTTCACATTTAGGATTCCATTCAGTTCATGTTAAGGTAAAGCACATAGATGCTGACAACAAAATGTAGTGAGAGGCTTTTTACAACCACATTCAAATTGAGAGACACTGCATCTAAAACATACAGTGGGACATGACATTAAGAGAAAAGGTCATATTGTAACACCACGACACAGTGAAAATTACCAAGCAATTACAGTTCAGTGTTCCTGCTTTGGATAATCTGCATATTTAAGTGCCAAGTTTAAGTACATGATACAGGGAGAGGGTAGGAGACACAGGTTTCATCTTGGGCTTTTATTGGCAAAACATTACACCATGAGTAGTTTAGATCAAGAGGAAATCATTAGGAGCATTGCTTAAATTCGGGTAAGAAAGTGATTTTTTAAAATCCTAAGTCAGTTAATAAACAAACAATCTCATAACCCCAAGAAGATAGTGAATACGTAATTCTGTCAACTTTTTGGCTGCACTTCAGGTTGAGATAAACCTCCACTGATTGGAGAGGGCTGGCTCGCTGCAATGGCCTCAGGAGTGAATGACAGGCAGAGGAGAAGTAAAGAGAGAGCTGGGCATGCCTCCTGCAGCCAGTTCACAGGTTACACAGAGCAAGCAGGAGCCAGTGGATACTCGGAGGTGTCAGAGAACATATCAAGAGAAATGCAGGAGAGTTTAGTCTTCATGCTTGGGATTAGGGGAGCAACTACAAAGAGTCATTCTATGGGCAGCAGGCACCCTTGGTAAGACAGAAATTAAAGGTGGGGTGGGGGGTGGTGGGAGGAGTGGAACAGGAAGGAAAGCAGGAACACTGACCAAGTTCACTGGACCCGAGAGAGTTAGTGGCACCAGTTACCATGCACCCAGGTACATTCTCTCCCGTCATGCACCACAGTTAGGTACCACCAGCGAGCACCGGAAGCCACAGCCAGGGCATTCTCTGCTAAAACATACCATTAACCAAAGGAAGACCACAATGCAGCTACATTCATTTCATTTGTATTCTTTGTTATTGGTTTAATGAATAGTTTTGTAAGGTGGGTAAAAAGTAAAAAACACACCCACCTTCTCGCAGCTCTGAGGGATGTAGGGGGTTTGATGCAGAACACAATGAAATGAGGAAAGGAGAAAAACAAGGGAAACACAGAGAGAGTAAAAAGGCCATATCAAGGCTTTCAACTACTACTTGAACATTTTTATTTGTTCTAAGTAATCCTTCCTATCTCAGCTGAAAATGTTAGCATTGCCTCACAGACTAACACGGTAGTATTGGAAACAAGAGCTAGCGTGATTTTGAAATTTTTCCATTGAAGAAGGTACACATGCCTCATGCAGCCAAAGAGGGCACCACTGTGAGGGAAAGGACCAAGGGGCTTTTAAAGAACTTGGGGAAGAAATGGTTTTCTTCATATTCTCCCACCCCAGACTCCAGAGAAACATGGGAGAGAAAAACATCCCCAGGGAAACGAAATTACCTCAGACAAAAATTTCAAAATCAAGCTAGATATTTTCCTAAGGGAACCCACCCTACTGTAACTTAAAGCCCTCTCAGTCCTCTACCTACTTCCTCCCCCACCCACGCCTTTTGTGGTTATTCATAGACATGTAGACCTGGAATCGGAGCATTTCTACTGAACAAAAAAATCTACATGAATCGGCTTTGAAAACTCCAGGGAAGAAGAAATAATTTTTTCTAGTTGAAATGGAAAGCATGGCCATTCATAAGCTCAAAATTTAATCATTTCTATTACTTATAAGAACATATTAAAGTATCCTCATTTAAAAAATATAATCACTGTTCCATGCTAATCAAAAAATCAAACTTTAGAGAAAATCAGTAGTTTAAAAAATATGTGTCTGGATATATATATATGTATATATATATATATATATATACACACACACATATATGTATATATATGCATAGATATATGCACATACATAATGACATGTTTATAAACAAGAAAGCATAAAAGAAGGGAGAAAACACAATGTGCTGTATGCATGTAGCATTTTATTTTTTAAGTTAGAAGCTTTATTCTTACAGCTCCAAGCAGAGGTCCTGAAGACATAAATACCTTTATGCTTGGAGTTGCACAGAGAATTGATTAGTAGCACACCAAGCAATTATTTCAGGGTCTTAAAAGGAAACAAGAGAAACATCAACAGAAGAAGGGGGAAAAAAGGAAAAGAAGAAGAAAGCCTCAAATAAATGCAAAGCACAGTTCAAACAATGCGGAAAAAACAGAAATCAAGATGTAAAAATGCAAAGATACTTACAAACTTCAAGCCTCGGGATAAATTTTATTCAAAAGTGGTTAATTTTTTTTTAAACAACATATTTAAACTTTGTAATTCTCTATTCACTAAAAAGGCTTCATCTACTGTAACTATTGGCAAATCGGCTTGCTGAATGCCAACAGGACCACACAGATGGCGTGGGTGTTCCCGTTGCCCCTGAGCCTGAATGAAGAGACGGTGCCAGGGTGACGTCTTGCCTACCTCTGACATATAAATTGGCAGGGGCAGAGTAGCGAGTGCCCGCGCTGTTGGTGGCAACACACTCATATTTCCCTTGGTCAGATTCTTCACTCTGTTCGATCTGAAGGGCGCCTGTAAGGATATAAAATATATTGCCAAAGAGATGGTCAGAGAAGGCTTTCTCAGTCCAGAAAACTAAACCTCTTAACAATATGCATAACCCTGCAAAGCGAAGGTCCGCTCAACGTCGATTCAATCTCTCGCTAAGGTGCACAGACAGAAAATGATGCGATGAGAAAAACATAGAGAGATTATTTCTTTTAACATCATCAATGCTAGCATAAGAAAACAATATCTCTTTACCCAAGCAAGACTCTAGTCATAATTAACACTCTTTACTCCTAGACTAATAAAATGAAGATGGGTGAGACTGCTTCAAGGAAGTATGGCTTTTAAATCAAACAAAAGATTAATTTTTTTGGTTTTGTTTTGTTTCATTTTGGTATCAAAAGTCGCGCAAAAGATCGGTACGCTCAAAAAAAACCAGGCCGGGTTTTCAAGAAAGTCTTCTGCTGAAGAAAGCCAAAAATACGCAGCGAGCACAAAAAGGCTGCACAAAGCAAAAAAAATAAAATTAGTCATTATATATCAGGAAAATATCACTTAAAGAAACAAGACTCCCTTAAGACATGCAGATTTTTAAGAAAAGAAAGACAGTTTGCCATGACTTACAATCATAGATTACATTTGCTGAAAAACAAAGAGTAGTTGAATTAGAAGGTTTTTAAAAAAAGTTCAAAAGTTCCTAGGCCGGCAAGGAAGAGCCAGCGAACCACTGCTCGAGGACCTCGAGATGGATCCCCTAAGACACCCATCAAAATCCACCAGTGGGATTAGGAGTGTGGTGTCACAAAACCCCAAGAAAAATACAAAACAAGAATTAGAAAAGAAATACACACTGAGTCAAAGTAGGAAAAACCAGCAATACAACATACCACCAAGAATACTGAGCACCTTTGGTTTCCATAGCCTGAAGGATAGAAGATCCAAAAATCCAGAGGCGAGTAATCCAAGAAAAAAAGAAGTGGGGGGAAAAAAGCATCGCTGTCAGGTTGTAGGCGAGTGGGATCAGGTGGAAAGGGGAGTCATTATTTGACTTTTAAGACAGTAAGAGAAAAAAGAACCGAAGAACAAAAGCAAAAACCTTTTGAAAGATAAAGACAAAAAGCAGACGTTCCGGGCTGTCTTCTGCATGTCTGCCACTGTTCTCCAGACCACCTCGGCTTTGGTCCAGAACAAGAACAGCTAAGGAAGAAAAAAATGATCTTTTTTTTTTTTTCTCCGGTTGGACAAAAAAAAAAAAAAAAGGAAAAAGAAGAAAAAGAAGAACAAAAAAGGAAAAAGGAAGAAGAAAAGGAAAAAAAGAGGGACAGATGGTACGCTGTGACTGGTCTGTGGTCTAAAGACCTGGATATGCTTTCTTTGAAGCATATCACAACTGAAATCATTATTTTCATAAAGAAAGAAATGAACAAAACAAAGAGAAAAGGAAAAAGGAAAGGAAAATTCACAATATGAGAGTCACTGATCATAACCAAACAGTACAAAGGAAAAGAAATAATAATAAAGTTGATGGACATTATTGGAATGATTCTGAAAACAGGACAAAGATGACAGTGATGAGAGGACAGGAAGAATGAGTAAGATCATTCTGTGAACGTTAGTTCAGCACTCTTACCTCTTATTGGTGTACCACCTGGGTGGATAATATGAATGCAAATAAGATTAGAAAGAAGAAGCATTAGTACGAGAAAGAGGAGGCTAGGGCTGGGGAGAAGAATTAAATTAGGTTTACAGAATTATATAAGGTCTTAAAAGAAACTTGAAATACTATACTGGCAAAACAGGACTATATGAGATAGTATTATTAGATCATAAAAGCAAGTTGCATTATACCACAGAGGGCCAAGACCACAATAGGCAGCATTGCCTTTCTCAGAGAAGCAACTGAGTACTTAGGTCTGGGTTCATATAGGGTTAGAATTGATCTTATATGCCTCATATACTTAGCAAAAAAAAATCAATAAACGGACTTAATTTTTTAAAAGACAATTTAGAAAATACTGGCTAATCTATTTAAATATATATATATATATAGATATACATATCTATATATATATACTGTCATAGAAAATACTAAAACTAACTAGAAACAAACAATTGGATATCTTACTCTACTTACTATGCTACATTTGTGTGATATTATAACTTGTGTACTATTTTATTTTTCTATAGTACATAGTGTTCTTATGAAAACAGTGCTGTGGATATGTGTGTATGTGCACGCACGCCACTAGGGAGATCTGGTGTCTACACTGACAGTTAGTAAAATGCATGCCATGCATTTTATTAATAATAATCATAATCATAGTCTGAATATGGAAATTAGTGGGGGTGAAGTGCGCTTCAGAACTAAGCACTTACCAATAGATTCTGGAGATTTAAATACGGAGAGAAGAAAGACAGCATAAAAATATTATTATATTCCTTATAATTTGGTACAAATTTTTCAGAGTTAAAGCTTTATACACTAAATCATCTATGTTACATGTGAATAATTAATTCTTTATTTACAATAACAGAATGCTAATCTACACAATTCTGCTGACAACAAGCAAAAAAGAGGCAGTTAACAAGACGCTTTAACATCACAGGACAGGTCAAAAGCTGAGAATTCTGGGAAGACAGGCAGTCAAACAACTTAGAATTCTATACCAATATTACTACCAATGTCAAAGTAAACAGCTTATTAGTAAATATCCCTATGAAATTACCTAGGGACAGGCTCTACATTTTAAGAAATTTAGAATTAACTCTAGTAATCTAAAGAGAACAAAGGAATAAACTTGAGATGGGGTGGAAGAAAAGGGCAAAGGGGAGAAAGAGAGAGAGAAAGTAGCGAAAGCTGGAGTCTACACCCAAAGCAGACTTCTGTAGATCCAGTCACTGGAGAGCTCAAAAATGTTCAGTGTGGGCACACACTACTGTGGCTAAGGTGTACATATGCTTACCCATGAGAATATAATAATGATAACATTAATAAAAAATCCCCTTTCAATTGGTACTTTGTTAAAACTTAAAAAAAATAATACATCTGGTTATTTATGATATAACATTTCTGTGTTTTATGTATTAGTGAAAAGAAAGATGTGACCAAACTTACTAAACTTTGGTATTCTGGTGAGTTCAAATGTGGAAACGACAGAGAAAACACACTTTAATAAAATTGAGTCATTTTAGTGTTTCATATGAACATTTTGGTTTTTAATGGAATATAACCATTGGAACTCCTTGCAAGTTCTGAATGAAGTCCAATGTTGAAATAAATTTGTTTCAAAAGAAAACAGAGAAAGAAGAAAGAAAGAGAAAATGGATCCATCAAATACTGCTAAGTAGCAGTAAATTAAAAAAATTATCAAAAATACAGTCACAGCAGTGAGCAATGTGGATTAAACAGAAGCTGCAAAACACATAGAAAGAAGAGAAAGACAGACTCTGAATCGGGCTATGACATCACAAACATGGACAACACATTAAATAACAGAGAAAGAGAAGAGGGAGAAAAATCAATACCTAAAAAGTAAAAATAAAAAAATCAAATTAAAAATAGAGAGAGAGAAAGCTAAAAGAAAAAAAAATATTCTTTAGGAGTTAGTAGAAACAGTTAACAAGACCCTACCTGATCGTAACTGCTTAATACGGCCATTGTTGTTGCTTGTGTCCACAGGTAAGAAATCTTTAAACCAAGTGATTTCTGGGTCCGGAGTCCCACTGGCTGCACAAAGCATGGTGGCAGTGCGTGTACGCTCAACCACCTTCAATTGTGGGCCCATATCAATGGTAGGGAAGCCCCTAGGAATTTGATCCTCTGCAAAACAAAAGGTGATACTTCATTAGGTTGATAAGTCAGATGGCCAAGATTAAAGAGATATTGCCCATCAGTCTACCCCCTTACCACATTCAGCATTTGTTGAGAAGCTAACACACACCAGGCAACATGGCATTAGGAGATTAGGATACAGTCACAGTGTTGATCCTGGCCAGAAGAGTACATAGTCTTACTTGAGAGGCAGCTGCCTAGCAAGAGCTCAGACACATATTATAAAGTCCCTATAAAAGAATGCATATAAGCTTCTAGAAGCACAGAGGGAGAAGTAATTGTAGAATGGCTGCCCAAGGAAGTCATTGAGCACCAAGAGGACACTCTGAAATGGGCCTTTAGGGCTGAGTTGAGTTGGCCAGAAAGATGGGATCTTCATAAGTATAGGCATTAAGATAGGAAATTTCTCTTGAGAGAAAACCCAGCAGGGCCAGATAAGCAGGTACCTGAAAAGTAAGCTGATTATCTAGACTAAACTATCTATATTCAAATCTGATTAATGTTTTTGTAACTTTTAAGTAAAACTATTTATGTTTTTCACAATCATGATGTTCAACTTAAATGAATTTCTTTGTAGGGAGCTAAAATCCAACAGAAAAAAAATTGAGAGTTTCCATTTCCAAAGAAGAAAAGAACAAAAGCAATACTTTAGTGTAAGAAAATAGTTTTCCCCATTCGAAACGTTTGAACCATTTTTTATCATTAAAAAGTGGAAGTTTCTAAATTTTGAATCTTCAACTCATCTAAAGTTCACTTATCCATATCCCACATCAAAATTGTCCCAGATCTTAGAGCTGGAGAAAATAAAATCCTCTGAAATCCACAAGTTTGACCCACATGCATTGCCAGCTCTTCCAGCCAGCATTAGGAAGGTAAGATATATTCTACTCAAACACTGGAAGGGAACTTAGCTAGATGGGTGATAATTATCTAAATTACAACGTGGTTGTTTGTTTAAAGACCATTTTGAAACATTTTGACTTCCAACTGAGCCTGGTGTTAATTTAATCAACACTCCTTCATGACTTCCGATGAATTTTCATGAGCCACCAATTCCAAAATGACTCAAAAGCATTAACACTAGTGAGCAGAACATTAGAAATTATCAGATATGGCTTCTTGTGGGATGCTTTCTACAATTTCTGGTATGATCCTGTGGTCTTGCTGAAGTCTAAGTGAGGTACAATTTCTAGGGAAAAGGCTTCATTTTGAGACCTCCACCAAATTTTTATGCCTATACTGAAGATTTCACCATTTTCCAGACAAATGCTGTCTGTTGAAGGCCACACAGCCAAAATCGCTTTTGCATATCCCTTTGAAACTCTCCCAAATGTATTTAATCTTTTCTGTCTCAGAGCTTCCAGATAAGTCAGTACCTACATCTGTCTTGTACTTTTTATTGAGCATCAGTTTACCTCTCCATACAATGAGTTATTCTAGGCCTCCTTTGTATTGATCAAGCTCGTCTGGACTGCCAGATTTTAGGAGAAGCTCCAGTATTTTCAAGTTTATGTATGGATACATTACAGTAATTAAAAGAGAATTTTTTTTTTACTGTGCATAATAGTAAAGTATTTCTGGTAGAGAGCTGACCAGAGGAATAGTTAAAGGAGTAGAGAGATTTTTTAATGTGAACAGTGAATGTCAAAACACTACCAAAGAATAACACTCCCAAGAAAGAGAAGATGCCTGAATTCCCAGTCCAGGTTAGGAGAAAACTGAGGGTCTATTAGGAAACCATACAGACTCTGGCTCTGGCAAATGGAGATCCACCATAGACCAAAAGAAGTAGCTGAGGCAATTGAGTTGACCTATGAATTCCCTAGAGAATAATTTACTATTTCATCAGTTAGTTAGAGCTGGAGACTTAAAAAATACATATAAAATTAGTTAACTTCAAAGAGCTACATTTTACTTAAGCTGAAAGACAGGGCTCTTTTAAGAAACAGTAATGGCTTCTGTTTATCTGAATGCTTATACATCGTCAGCCAAGCAGAGGTCTACAGTGAACAAGTTTCAGCAACAGTGGTTAGAAATGGAATTTCGAGGTCATTTTTCAGGGCTCCAAGGGAATGTTAAACTCACATAGCGCATAAATAGCATTTTGCAAATTAGGTTATGCTAATTTTAATAACATATTCCACTTATTTCATCAAGCTATTCTTCATGGCTATAAAGGTTTTGTCAATGTATTTACATCTATAGCATTCTTCTTTTGTTACTTGAAGAAAAAAGGAGAGAAAGATCAATAGCTGTTGTATCACATTCATTATACTATTAAGCATCTCAGCAGTTATTGACACAAAATGATTCAAAGAATAAGAATAATATACTTCAAGTGTTCCAAAGTCAACTCCACTACCTTAGTCACGTACAAGTGAGTTTCTAAGGAAAGCTCTGAAAATTTATTGTTATTTTCCATATTTAAACAATCAACTTAGGTTAATAAGAAACCAGATTGGGATTTCTGAGGCACATCTCCCAGGGTCTCTTACCTCCCCTTGGCGGTTAACTGGCAGTTCCACTTACATGCATTTACATGGCTCTCCTAGTCCTTCCTTCTCCACCAGTTCATCTCTCTAAAGAACCAAGCCAATATTCCATGCCCATCAGTGGCAAGTGTCAAAGACTTAAGTTGAGCAACTTACTAAAGACTCTTAAAAAATCTAGAATTAATAACCATTTATAAGAAATGAAGTCCTCACCATGGGGAGAGCTGACAAAATTGACTTTTGCCCTATGGAAAGCAGGCTAATGCAATTGCATGCTCTTCCTTTCCCTACTTGGCACATAAAGACCACTCCAGAGCCCCTTTTCATATACACAAGTGCACAACAAAGACAATCTTCCTTGCATACTAATCAGACAGCGAATGTAAAGAGGGCTGCTTTCTTATTTTTAATAAGGGTTATTAAAATCTATCCAGCCCCTTTTGCACAGAACCTCTCTGAATGCACTTTCTTCATTAAATTTTCATGAGAAGCATCACACTCGTAACAGATTCAAATAGCCGGAGCAGTTACATGTTGACAGTTGTGGCTTGTTTCCAATTTGACTGTCAGGTATTTGGCAATAAAACTCAGTATTCAACATAAAACAAACTGTGGAAATAATGGAATTTCTAATTGGAATGCTTATCTCAGTGGGTGTAGTTTAGAAGATTTTAATTGTTTTTATTTTCACCCTCTACATTTATTAGTGATTTATATAAAACTCTCTAGGCCATTGGATAACATCAATTTTGACAGCTTATCAAATCAAATGTCTTGGTACCAGGAACTTGGGGGGAAAAATCAATACCCTTTATTTATACCTTAACCATATAAAATTTACAGGAAAAAAACAACTATCAAAAATTAACACATTGTCAATATGTTAGTAGCTTTAAACTTCTACATGAGGTGAGTAGAAAAACATTTTGTCCTATTCATTAATGTGCTCATTAAGCTTTAAAGTGCCTTACTTATCACTGTTCCATATTAATATTCAATCATGCAGAATTAGCTATTAATTCATCAACAATTTAAATCAGACTTGACCTTCACAAAGCCATTTGGTCTGTCATTTTGAGAGGCCATTAAAGGGCATATTACTACATACTTGTGCTTAGTGAATCGTAGAAGTCATACATATTTTGTTTGGAATGGCAGCTATAATAGGCCTGGAAATATAGCTCATTCTTTGAATCTTGTTTGGTGTCTTAATGAAATATGCTGGTATGAAACTTACAATTCCATTAAGGAGAGAGAAAAATGAATGTCAGCAGTTTCCAGAGTTAACATCCCATTGCTGTAGAACTTCTGTTAATAACCCCTGATCTACAAAGGGCTTGAAAGGAAAGTATGGGGACATAGTCTAATATTATTTTACAGGGAGTCATGCTTTAGATATCTGAATGATCAAATAGCTTTTGCATATTTTTCTCAGTAAACTAATTTCATTATTTATCCATAAACTGTTTTAATGATGCCTTCACTTTCGCTCCAGTTCTGCAAACATCAAACCTCTCTTATTTGATAAGAAACCACAACTAAACTGCCAGCTAAGGCTGCAGCCTCTTTCCAAGGTGGTCCCAAGCAGTTCTTCTCACCTAATCTTGCTGGGACTCCAAGTGAATTCAGCCAGACTGGTCCCAAATGATTTAAAGAAATTTTTGTGTCACATTCCCATTTTTTTCAGATTTACAACAAATATTGTTACAAAGAAAAATCATTTCAATTATACCAAGAGCATGCTTTTACAAAAGCAACATTGAGAGATTTGGCAAGTAGACCTGATCATTTAGATATTATGGACACTATAGAGAACTACATTCTCACCAAATTAATAATAATGCAAAATCAGAATCTGGAAGAAGACTATGCATCTTATTGGTATTGGGGAACTCATTTCCTTGAATAACTTTTTTTAAAAATATATTTTATTGATTTTTTTTACAGAGAGGAAGGGAGAGAGAGAGTCAGAAACATCGATGAGAGAGAGACATCGATCAGCCGCCTCCTGCACACCCCACAGTGGAGATATGCCCGCAGCGAGGTACATGCCCCCAACTGGAATCGAACCTGGGACCTTTCAGTCTCCAAGCTCTATCCACTTAGCCAAACCGGTCTTGGCTGAATAATTTTTTTTAATAGATCGCAGTGGCTTCTTTTTAAAAGTTCTCAACAAACCCCTATTACAGTCAGCAAGTAAGCTTGAACTCACACAACTCATGGAGGATAGGACTATATGTTAATTTTCTCTCTCTCTCTCTTTTTTTTTATCATCAGAGTGTTCAATCAACACTTGCAATTAGATATGTGTAGGAATCATGGAAAGCATTTCAGTGCCAGCTCATGTGGCATCTTTCAAAGCCTACTGAGTTTATTACCTGCCCTTCATTTGAATAGTTATTCATCCTTTGTTGTGTGGCTATAAATTCTGCCTCTCCAATTTGATGATAACTATCTTATAACCTCCTTCTAGTAGTAATAGACTTACACACTTACAAAAATAGTTAATGACAGTTTTTATTTTCATAGTCCTGCATTTTAATTTAATTAATTTAGCCAACAATTTTCATTGATTGAGATATGTCATTTGGGGCAGCTGCTACACTAGAGACACACAGTTCATCTCCTGCCCTCCTAATTTTACAGGAAGGCTTCCCTCATGTGGTGGTTGTAGGTTCCCACATCAAAACTGTAATTACCTCACAAAAACCTTACAAGAAAGCATAATGAAATTCAAAAGAACACAATAGAATATGGATCTACATTTGGCTATCTCATCTTTTGAAGACTGTAATGGAAGTCTTGATGTTCAAACTAATAATAAAACCCAAGTGAATGACATAGTCATATATTGAGGCAAATACTCTGGATCTTCTTTCATCACAGGAGCAAAGATTTCTTAGTGGCTGGATATCTTACAGTTCACTATACTATAATCTTACAAAAGCACCAATGTTCTTTTCTTCTTTCTTCTTAGTTTTTTTAAGGATGAAGGAACTAAGGGAACTTCTCATTAACAAAAAAAATTCAAAATGTTAGGTGAATAATATGAAGAGTATTTTCTTAAATAAAAGTGATGGACCCTTTAAATATATTGAAAGCCATGAATTCTTACCTATTAGAGAAATAGTAATAATCTACACAACAAGAATTCAGTATGTTTTTATACCTAATACAAAAGTAAAAATTATCCTGGAAAATTTAAATATGTAGGTCTAAAAGTGGTCAAACAATAAAATATATGAAGTTGCATTATATTTAATAAAGAGCCTTTAAACTCTTAGTTCTAAAAATCTACTGGATAGTCAATACATGTTGTCATTCATTCTATAGATAGTTATTAAAGCCCTCCTTTGTGCTAGGACTGGGTTGGGCACTGGATATGAAGTAATCTGGAGGATCTTTATGTTGTGATTAATTGTATCTGAAGGATAATTAGATTCTTTGTGAATAAGAATAGCACCCAGATCACAAACAGGAGGCGTGAATGAGACAATGAATTAAGTGTGCCCTAGCACTGCCTGACATCTAGTAAAATACCATCTTACTCTAACCCAAACTCCCACAATAGACTTAAATAGAATAGAGGCATATGATTCTAAGGCTTGGTATGACAAAGATGCAATAATAAACTGTAAATGGAAAATATTCTATGCATGTAATAAAAATTATCTAAACATGCAAGTGAATTGAGAGGGCAATATCTTGTCAAGTAACCTCTTCAGAGCTCACAAAAGCCCTCATTTCTCTCTCTGAACAAGATTTCAGGCTTTTTGATTAACCTACAGCATAAATAATACACATCTATATTGTCATGTGACATGTTCTCAAAAGTGAACTTTAAAAATATCTCTAAGTTTGGGGGATAGAAAAGCTTTGCTGTGAATGATTAAAAACATTGGGCCACTTGAGCCTGCTGAGGGCTCCCTGAGACAGGCAATGGTAGCCTTCTTTTCTGAAGAAATCATGGCTTTCTGTGGACCCAAGACAGTGACTCGGCAAAATTAAGTTACTGTTCCAGGTCACACATATAGCAAAAATAAAAGTAAATCTTTAACTCTAGATTAGTTGTGCTTTTATTTCATCATGTTTCCTCTATTCCAGTAGCTGTCTTTGAATAAATGAAACTCATAATTGGAGTCAACGCATAAAAGGCACAACAAAAATAATTCGAATATTTAATAATTTTTTTTATATTTTAAGTTGGAAGGCTCCATGGATATAATAATCATTTTGAAACAATTGTAGTATAAAGTCCATCATTTGGTACATATCAATTGGCCCTCTCATTTGGTTCCAGGTAGAGACAAAACTCTGCCAGGTATGCTAGCCAATCAAATGTAGATGAGGAATGTATGAAAAGAAAGAATGTGAAAAGGATGCTAAATATCAAATAATTTCCCTAGGAAACTCAAATTCAGCACTGCGGTTATATTTTTAACTTTCTGTAATTTCTATGAAGGGCTAAAAATGGCAGTGCTTTTTTGAGCAGACACTAAAATACAGTACATAGACCAGAGAACTAGACATCAGTAGACTAAGTATATTAACTTTATGACCTTAAGCCCCAAAGGGGTAGGACCTGTAACGACTACCCGAAATAGCTTATCTAAGAGATGGGACAGATCAGCATTTCAGAGGCTGGCTGGAGTATTTGCTACTTTGTTGAAGAGCAAATGAGTCTTTGAGCTAACTATCTTTCAGAATAAACCACAGTATCAGGCTACAAAAAGAACCATTTCTTCCCAGAGTACAGTTCCTGAAGGGAGAGAGGTGTAGGCGAAGGACATATGTGTCATTCTTTTCTTAAAGAATATAAAGCTTTTATTTTCACCATTCCAGATGGTGGCATAGCAAGATTGGTGCCGTTGTGATATCATGACCATATTATTCAAAATCAACATTCCTTCAAGTGAATTGAATAAGTGACTGGAGACAGAAAAGTAAAAAGAAATAAAAGCCAAGATTTCCTGGCAAAGTTGGGCTCCAGGCCATTATCAAAATGATATTCATATGAGTAAAATTGGAAAAAAAATATATAAATAAAGTGGTTTCTAATTATGAGTCAAAGGCTACTCAAAGTCAGAAAGAAATTATCCAAAGCAAGAGAAAAGTGGCAGTTAATAAATGCTATTTCAAATAAATATAAGATCTGGCCCCCAAAAAGTAATTATGAACACGATATAGCGACTTTTTAGGCCTGTATCCTCTTTGCAAGTTATTAGGTACAGATGGTATGCTTGTCTTAATATGGCTATAAATCAATCAGAGGAGCTTTTATCTCAGAATGGAATTAGGTATCTCTTAAGGGCAGTTACTGGGGTCAGGAGGCTCCAAAGACTTCTCCTAGAATTATGCCATGCCAGAATAGAAAACGGGATGGTGATAAGCTGATAGGAGCCTCATTAGCAGCTACTACACATTCAGCACACTAACCAGATACCCATAGCACATTCCAGAGCAAGGCACCATTTTTTGAAACATTCTTCACATGCTGAGAACGCAATCTTAGCACAGAATGAAGCACACTTGTTTAGAAGCTATGTATGCAATTACACTACAAATCATGAAGTCATGTCTACAGAGCAGGACACATCCAGTTAGATTTCATTGCCATTTGCATGGATGTGGTAGCTGCAATTTCACATGGCATTAACGCAGTTAAACCTCTTTGTTAATAGTGCTTTACCTTGGCAAATGATCACATTCTTTGGGATTTAAAGCCAGATAAATTCCCAGGGGGGTGGGAAATATCCTCCGCTGTCTAGAAACACTGTTAATATTAGAATTTAAGTAAATTTTTAGGACCAAGGTTTATGCTTTTTTCCCTTCTCAGAAATGCAAATCTCACTAAGATAATAAAATCCAATAAACTTCCACTCCCGCAAACCTAATTTCTTTCCATTAATTTATTTTTATAAAAGAGCATGCATCATGATACTTTGTGCATAATCCAACTCTTTGCCTTATTTTGAAGATTAAGATAATTAATCACTTTATGTTTATATTAAAATCACAATGTGAATTTTTAAGGAAAAAATCAAAGAAAAAACGTACAATGAAGCTGAAGTTCAAAAATTGAATTCCTGTGTTTTCAGAAAGAGAGACATGAAGTCAGAAATAGTAAACACAGAAAGAGAATTGGGTTTGGCTCCTGCCTGCATTGTTTTTGGCTTTGTAAAAGTTGGGAATTCTTAATGAGCTCAAATCAAAGAAGGCCAAGAAAAACATTCATCCTCACTGCCTCTCTGTGTTGTGTTAAATATAAATAAAAATAAAAATTTAAGCCATCAAATGTTACACAAAACAGAAAACTGGAATGGACTGTATGGTGAATTGGAATTGGAGGTACTGGCATGAACTCCTGGTTTTAAAAATATATACATTGATATAGAAATGAATATAATTGTAAATAAGTATGCACACACACAGACATGCCCTCTTCATATACCATATATATATATATATATATATATATATATATATTTAGTCAATTTTTTACAGAGAGAAAGGGAGAAGGATAGAAAGTTAGAAACATCGATGAGAGAGAAACATCGATCAGCTGCCCCCTGCATGCCCCCTACTGAGGATGTGCCTGGAACCAAGGTATATGCCCTTGACCGGAATCGAACTTGGGACCTTTCAGTCCACAGGAAGACGCTCTATCCACTGAGCCAAACTGGTTTTGGCCATGCACTATTTATACAAACTTTATATAAATATATCTCCCCCTGATCTGTGATTCAAGAGTGGCATTAAGGATAGCAATGGCCACACCTAACATCCAGATGTTTTCTAAATATGATTTTCTAGTAAAAAGAAATAGAGCTCCTTGGAGAAATGCCTGATTCCATACAGCATGGGACAAGGAAAGGTCCCAGGTTTGATTCCAGTCAAGGGCACATGCCCGTGAAGCAGGTTCAATCCCCAGTAGGGGGCGTGCAGGAGGCAGCTGGTCAATGATTCTCATCATTGATGTTTCTATCTTTCTCTCCCTCTCCATTCCTCTATGCTATGGAATCAATAAAATATATATTTCAAAAAACACTGAGAAAATACTCCAGATTGAAAATGCCAAGTGAAAACACCAAATATTATATGTCATTTCACTCTAAATAATGAAAACTACAAGAGCACATTAAATAAACCTTTGACCACCTTATGATTCCAATGGAGGTAAGTTTCCTCTAACTATAGATAATTTTCTATTTATATGGCAAAAGTGAGCCTAAATTTAAAGATTACTAATTGAACTTGTTTATATTTGTCAGTGTGTAAGACTTTTTCTTAAAAGTCTTTGAAGTCACAAGCAATCAATTTATAAAACTTCCCAAAGAAACCTAACTATAATTTATTTCTTTTTTCAATTTTTGAACTTTTCTTTCTCTTTATATAAGGTTACTAAAAAATGTCACATTTAAAGGCAAACATGGGGTAGAAATTTATTCGGTATGTTTTAATAAATCAAAGTATTAATGTGATATTCAACAGGGGGTCAGACATCTAGAAAATAACCAGGTAGGAAAAATGCCCCCCAAAATGAATGAAATTAGGACTCAAAATTACATGAACACATATCTTATTCTTTCCTGCTAAAAGAACTATCAGGCCCCTACACGTAAAATTTAAAAAGTCTTGACTTTACTTAATAGAATATTAAACTCAGCAAATTAGTAAAAAGAATTCAGGCAAAGCTGGAGGGGATTACATAAAGGATTGTGGTCTTTTTCCTAAAAGCAACAGAAAGGTAAAGAAATGTTTTAAAGGTAGAGGTAAATGTGTGGGCTGGTAAGTGCTTATAGACGTGTATTAGGAGGGTATATTGCTTATCAAAGTTCCATTTTTGAAAAACACCCTTTTAACTACAGTGTGAAAAATACACTGGGGCAAGGAACTCTGGGTGGGGGGCAGGGGGCAGTGAGAGGATACAGGAAGGCCCAAGGAGATGACTGAGATAGCCTGGTGACAAAATCAGGGTAAACTTCCAGCAGGAAAGTGGTGGAGAAGATGAGCAGAAGTAGAGAAAGTTGAGTCTATTTTTTAATTTCAGTTTTATTGAAGGATAATTGACCAAATAGTAAGATATTTAAAAGTGCATATCATGGCCATGCTTATATATAAATACACTGTGAGAGTTATGAATAATTTGAAGGTCACATTGATGGGGTCTGCTAGTATTTTGAGGATAGAAAATGAGGGAGGATCATCATCAGGGATGGCTTTCTAAAAATATGAGATAGATTTGTGTAATATATTTCCATTCATGCCTTCCCCTGGAGAACCATGCCATACATTTGAGGTACCAAGTGCAAAGTAACTGCATGCCAAACTCATACGGACCCACTTGTACCCTCAGGAACTGACTCAAGGGCTGGAATATTAAGCCATAGGCTTCCTTGTGCGCTCTCTCCCAGGGCGAGGGCAAGAAAGGACTGCCCCTGCCTGCAACAGTGTGAGTTCAGCATTCTGAAAGTGGATGTACCCAGGGCTCCCTGGGCGCCAGTCTAGAATAAGATGAAGATGCCTATGGATTTGTATCCATTTTCCCCCAAAACAGCACAATTCCTGCAATCTGAAGACAGTTGATATGCCAGTGTAGTTTTCCCTTAGCCACAGAAGAGCATCATGGTCCATGGCCTCCTGAATGAAAGGGGGGTCATCTGAGCTGTATTTCTAGGAAGACATGCCATTAAGAACCTCTTTAAAGACAACTCGTGGCTATCACATTTTAATACGCTCCATGCCAATTAAATAGATACGAGTTTCCAATAGCAAGGTATTCAGAAGTGACACAATAAACCTTTCTCTTTATATGGAAAACAACTCAGACATGTTCATTTTCCTTCAGTAGCAATAGATTGACATACTGTTATAAATTTAAAAAACATACAATCTCTAGTTCTTAAAGTGACAGCAACCTGACAAGCGAAAAAGTTATCCGACATTCAATAGTACAGAAAGTCAATATAGCCTACTATTCTCCCCAGTGTACCAAAAGTACTTTTATGTTAACTGTAACACCCATCCTCCTTCAATCGCTCAGTGATCAAAGTTATGAACCTGCTGAATAAGTAATGTGTGGGCCCTCACTAAAGGAAGTGAGAACGCATATTTCAGCCAATGATCCCTAAAATAACTCATGCTATTTAAGTGTTGATTGTTATAAAGATAAAGTAATAGGCAATACAACTTCGTAAAATATACAGGACAGGTTTCATGGGCAAATTATAATCAAGTGGGCAAATTTTATGGGTTTGCAGGAATTAACTCTGAGGAACATAAAATATAATAAAAAATATTTACCAGTGAGAAAAAGTCATTTTCAATTTAGTTTATGTTTTAATCACATACCCGCTCTCCCACCCCCTGCTTGGGTGATTTGGGCTGAAAGCTTATAGAATCATTTACTGAGAACCTACCTCACATATTCTAGGAGTTAGCTGTCTGAATCCTAATAGATCTGCTCCTTTGGTAACAACAGCATTTTTTTTTTTTGGGGGGGGGTTAATTCTCACTTGACATTTGTATGTATATACAAACTCTTCCTAAAACCCAAGCTACTTTTCTGAGACATGGTGAGTGGGGTTCTAGAAAAAAAAATCTTCCTAGGATATCAGTTTTCCTGTAAGTTTTAATAGGATAGAGATTTAAGAACATTCTAGCACATTTAATCATAGTTTTTAAATGTTTCTGTCTTAAGTTTTGAGGGGGGTGGGGGAAATGTAGTGGGATATTTAAGACAAAGTTGGCCAACCCTCACCTCTCTTTCATTCCCAGACATAATTTCTTCCTTTATATTTTGAATCTATTTCCTGGAGGGAGAATAATATTTGTCTTAATACTTATATTCCACCCTTGTCATGAAGCCTACTGTTTGTTCAAACATATGGTGACACATTTCTAATTATCTGGCTTTAAATAATTCCATTTAACCCATGGCAGAGTTCATGAGGAACTTGGACTCCAGGATCCCTGCTGTGTTAATGACAAAATCTGTTTCCTTCTGGGTTATTCTTCAAAGGGCAGATATTAAATGGAAAATTTCTCATTAAAATTATTTATGAATGGTAAAACATGAGATCATTCTGAGGGTGCCTATGTCATTCTGATAAAATATGTATATGATGCTGGACCCTAGAACAAAGTGAACTATAATAGATTTTATCTATTATAAAACCAGAGTGATTTTTCAGAAGAAATGGTAATGCAGATCAACTAAAGCCAAAGTTGTGCTTCTTGATAGTTATTCTGGTATGTACAACTGTTTTCAGTGACTGAATCTATAGACATTACCTCATTTAGTTACCAAAGCTCATACATTGCAACCAGTTAATCACAGTTACATGTTCAAATAATACATTACAGAGTCATTTTGTTTTAAATTAATGATATGGAGACTTGCTTATAATTTCTTAACAGTTTTTTAGGTTCAATGCATGGCATAGATTGGTATTTCCTTGATTTTCCATTAATCCTTTTAAGAAGAGAGTCACCATACTTCATATATATTCAGGTTGAAATTTTGGGTGCTCTTTTGTCCATCTCAATGTAGAGAATGACTATTTTATTCAAATACATATTACTATTATCTTAGTAATATGTGTTTGACTATTACTATCATTGAGAGAGAGACGGGGAGGGGGGGGAGAGATGGAGGGGAACTGAGAAAGAGATCAACTTGTTCCACTTATTTATGCATTCATTGGTTATTTCTTGTATGTATGCTGACTGGGGATCAAGCCTGCATCCCAGAAATGCTTTTGGTGTATCACAAAAATGCTCTAACCAACTGAGCCAGGGCCACCTTCTTTAGTTTTCTCAAGAAGATGTACAAATTTGGCTTT
Organism: Lasiurus cinereus; assembly: GCA_011751065.1. Classification (NCBI taxonomy): domain Eukaryota; kingdom Metazoa; phylum Chordata; class Mammalia; order Chiroptera; family Vespertilionidae; genus Lasiurus; species Lasiurus cinereus. The sequence continues at coordinate 37,024,143 of JAAGEH010000226.1, forward strand.
AACATAGATCCATGTTAAAGTCTGCAACTTCACTTAATGAACTACACAGCTGTATTTTCAACTACACATACCAAGAACCTCAACCTCAAACTGATAGACAAAACTTTTCACACCTTGGCCAGAAAAGCAATGGTTAAGGATCATTTGCTGGAATAATGCAATCTCATCTACTCTTATACATAATGTAAAAAAACGGTCCTTTGTTTAGAGGATAAGGAACTGGGACTATTTTCTGGAAAACAAGTTTTACTAAATTGTCTTGAGGTGTAACTCTCCAGGTTACACTGAAGGACTTGAATAAGCAATTGTCCTATGTTTTTGAAGAGAGTTAAACATGCCTCTGATACAGAGAATATTCTTTACAAGACAACAATGAACTTACTGTGAAGAATCACACAGAAATCTTTATTCCATGGTTTCAGTCTTAGGAGTAATTATAATTTTTCTCAAAAACTGATTTGTTTTTATTTTATGGACATTAGTCCTCTGGGTCATTTACCTCTTTCTCACTTCCAGAGCTGACAGAAGATTTGAAGCTAAAACTCTGGTCTACTTCTAGCCCAGGTAGAGAAAGAAGTCTATGGCACATCTTCCAACTTCACTCCTCACATCAACTTAACTTCCTCCAATATTTTCCTTATTTGCCACTGTAATATTCTATCTTATAATAGTTAACATTCCTTTGTAAATTAATTGTATATCGCTGTGAAGCAAGGTGATAATATACACAGATGTATAAGCATTGTGAATCAGATCTTTCAAAATATATATTGAACAAAAGAACTAATCTCCAAGAAGAAACACCCACACAAATCAATCCATATTTCCCACAACAGTCTATGAGAAATGTTAAAGTTATGATAAACCACATCCAATCTCATTACAGTGAGCTTCCCTGAGAGTAAGACATAAAAAATGGGGGGAGAGGGAGGAGGAAGAAAAGATGGAGAGAAGTATAAAAATACAGAGTAGCTTAAGCATTTTATTTCTTTTTCAGGTAAATCACTGTAATTAAAATATTCAGCCAACAACAAAATTGAATGAATGTATAAAAATATACTCAGCAAGTCTGTATAGAGCACATCCTTATATTACTTGTTGAAAATTATATTCACATATCACATTAAATATCAGTACTATTTGTTCAATTTAATAACCACTGGTTAAACACTTCTCAGATTCTCTACATCAAATACTGGTTAACACTTGAGGGCTCCAAGAACAGTTCCTCAAAGGTTTTACAATATAATGGTGGAAACATGCATGTGAACAGAGTAGATTTATGAAAGAATTAACTGCTAAGAAAGTACAAAGCGGTGAGTAATGCATTTTGCTGGGCTCAGGGAAGCCACGCGTAAGAGCATGAATAGAATTCTGATAGTCAGGAATGTGTTAAGAACCTTCAAGGCACAAGAAAAGTATGATGAAAGTGCAGATACTGTATATTAACTACATGGTGCATTCAGTGTGAAGTGTGTTTAGCTGGGGTGCTTTTGTTTGGGGAAGGAGTTTGGAAGACTGTGTAGAAAAACATGTTGAAGCTTGATGCAGAAATTGCCAATGGGGCCCAAATGTGAGAACCCAGAAGGGTTGTAGGGTTTATTTGGTAAGAAGTATGGAGGTGGATCTTTTCTGAACCAAGAAAGATAGAAGAAACTTTTCATGTTCTAAAACATACCTTAGTCAAGGGAGTTTAGTGGTTGGGCACAAAGAACAAGATCAGTGGCTATATTTGTTGTAATGCAAGAGAAAGACATCTGTGTTTGGATATATATGGGAAGAGAATGGAAGAGAGAATGCTAGATACACATTAGAGAAATTTAGGAAGATTTTATGAAGTATTCATTTTGTTTAAGGGGAAACAATGGTGGTAAAGGTAAATCTCAAATTTCTAGTCTGCTGGTGAACAGTCATGCTTAGGCAAGGATGGGTGATATTACCTAATCCTATCCAATAAAAGAATAATATGCAAATTGACCATCACTCGAACACACAAGATGGCCATGCTGATGTGGTCAAAGATGGCTACCAAAAGATGGCTAGCAGGACAGTTGTAGGCAATCAGGCCAGTAGGGAGGGGCAGTTGGGAGGGATCAGGCCTGCAAGAGAGGGCAGTTGGGGGTGCTCAGACCTGCAGGGGAGGATAGTTATAGCAGTGGTTCTCAACCTTTCTAATGCCGCTTACCCTTTAATACAGTTCCTCATGTTGTTGTGACCTCCAGCCATAAAGTTATTTTTGTTGCTACCTCATAACTGTAATTTTGCTACTGTTATGAATCGTAATGTAAATATCTGTGTTTTCTGATGGTCTTAGGTGTCCCGGCTAGTGGTTCTTAACCTGTGAGTCGTGACCCACAGGTTGAGAACTGCTGCTGTAGAACCTAAGACCATCAGAAAACACAGATATTTACATTACAATTCATTAACAGTAGCAAAATTATAGTTATGAAGTAGCAACAAAAATAATTTTGTGGTTGGGGGTCACCGCAACATGATGAACTGTATTAAAGGGTCATAACATTAGAAAGGTTGAGAACCATTGGTTATAGGGTAACTGAGCTGGAAGAGGAGGGCAGTTAGGGGCAGCCAGGACTGCAGGGGAGAACAGTTGAGGGGGACCCAGTCCTGAAAAGGAGGGCAGTTGGAGGTGACCAGGCCAGCAGGGGAGGGTAGTTATGGGTGGCCAGGCCTGCAAGGGAGGGCAGTTGGGGGCAACCAGGCCAGCAGGGGAGGGCAGTTTGGGGTGACCAGGCCCACAGGGGAGGGCAGTTAGGGGCAATCAGGCCAACAGGGGAGCAGTTAGGTGTTGATCAGGCTGGCAGGGGAGTGGTTAAGGGGTGATCAGGCTAGCAGGCAGGAGCAGTTATGGGCAATGAGGCAGGCAGGCAGGAGAGCAGTTGCAAGCCAGTAGTCCTGGATTGTGAAAGGGATGTCCAACTGCCCATTTAGGACTGATCCCACCAGGATTGGGCCTAAATGGGCAGACAAACATCCCTTGAAGAGTCCCTTGGAGAGGAACTGGGCTGGCCTGAGAGATACCTCCATGCACAAATTTTGTGCACTGGGCCTCTAGTAGAAACATATAGGGAGAAATCAAGATTTAACATGTAATTTTTGAGTATCATTCATATGAAAGTGATAGATAAAATCAAATGGATGGATGAGATGATCTAGGGAAGAATTTATAGTAAGAAGAGTATTAGTAATAACCAGATTTAAGGGTTTTACCATGATATAATAATTTTTTAAAGTAACTTTAATTTGTTTTATAGAGATTTAATTCAGCATATCACATGGGATAATTTTACATGCTTTGTCTATAAATAAAAGAAACTGTTGGTAAATGCTCAAGTATTTTTTCATAGGGTAACATCTTTGCTAATTCTATTAAATAAAAAATTAATAAGAATAATTACATTTTAAGAGTTGCAGACTATAAGTATAGATAAAAATGTGTGAATATTTGCCTTATAAAAGAAGGCATATGAGACTATGATGTAAACTTTGAGACAGAAAATGAAGTAAAACAAAATAAATAAAAAAATAAACCTGGAAGGAATAGGGAGTACAAAATGCTTCAAGTTGTAAATTAGCAAGAAAAACAAACAAGCAAAAAACCTGCTAATGTTAACTTAGAATATAAGCCAACTTCTTTTAATGGTTCCAAAACAAGGGTGCTATTCTTATCTCTCACATCATCATGCAAAAAAGGTACAATGTTTCAAGCACTTTTGTTTAGTATATCTACATTAAATTAAATTGTCCATACTTAGCATATCTACATTTAGATCTCTGTTCACATACTAGTCCCTTGTGAAATACCTGAAAGGAGATTTCAAAGGGCAATGAAGTTAATTTAGGGATGCAAGACTAATATTAGCACTATTGATTAACCTAAGCAGAACCAAGCTCAGAGTAAAATCCATAACATGGAATCATTCGGAGGTGAGGGAAACAGATGGCCTCTCCACTTTTATTATTTCAAAGATTTTTGAAAAAATTGAAGGCTTAATCTATGTTGTTAAAAAAATAATTCTCTGAACACAAAAATGTGCTCTTCATGTTCTATAATCTTATATGTTGTTCTGATATTTATAATAAGAAACATACATTCTTGCCCTGACTGGTTTGTTCAGTGGTTAGAGTGATGCCCCAACATGCCAAGGTTGTGGGTTCAACCCCTCATCTGGGCACATATAGGAAGCAACCAATGAATGCATAAAAAAGTGGAACAACAAATATCGCCCTCTTTCCCATGAAAAGATAATAAAGAGATCTACATTTCAATGTATGCATTTTAACACATGCATTTTACATGCATATGGTACCTTCCATACTTGAAGCATTGCATTGAATGATTTGATGTATGAATGGTGTTCTAAAGTGAACATGTCATAGAGTAAATAATTACAACTGCCCTACCACATTGTCCCAGGTAAAAAGCAAAATAAAAAATATATATTTTATATTGTCGATAAACAGTGACCTTCAAATACATATTTTAAGTACAACTAATATTTCAGTTGGCTAAAGACCTGCCTGACAATTCATCCCCTTTAACACATACATACATGTATTTTTATGAATATATATCCTCCATCACAGTCTGTGGTAAGAATAGTATCTCCTTTATGAAGACACCATATTTTTCAGTCACTTAAGTACAGCTAAATCTTTATCAGAGAAAAACAGAAATAGGATACCATAAATTTATAGCATAAAAACACACCCTAAGATATCTTGCAAGATACACTAGTTACCATGGTCTAAAGAACTGAAGTAGAGAATTCCTGACAAGAATACCCAAGACATTCAGATCTAGTGTTCACTGTTCTGCTCGTTTAGCCAGGAGTCAAGCCACTGAAACTAGAGAATTATGAAAACAGTCATACCAGAGCAGGGAATGAAAAGAATATTTTTTCCATATGCTTGCTTTTGATAGTGAACTTATTCTTTATCTGCCATAACAATTATTCAGCACAACCAATTCTGCCTTGAAAGTGAGGTGGAATAAACTCTATTACTGACATGTGTTTGTTACCTGTGGATAGGAAAGTTCCTATAAAAGCATTAGTAAGACTAACTTGGGGATAGATTTTGCTTAATAGATATCTTATTTCCTTTGAGCATTTTCTCTATCATTTACTAATTATTCCAAAACATACATTTTCCAATAACTGTAATCTCTTAAATAATCATAAACCCCTTATGGTTCATAGTAAAACGTATTTTGTCATTCATTTTTTTTTCAAAATCTAGAAGCCACATAAGAAAATGTCTCCTAGAGGCCCAGTACATGAAAATTCATGTACCAGATTGGGGTGCGGGGTCCCTCAGCCAAGCCTTCCCCTTCTCACAGTCTGGGAGCCCTCAGGGATGGGAGATGAACCAGCAATCATGGGAAGGCGATATCCCATCACACCTCTGCTGTTGCCACTGCCGGCAGCGCAAGACTTGGCTGGCCCTGGTTACCTGAGCCTCAGGCTGCCCTGCTTGGCTGTACCTTGGGGTGGCCCTGGGCAGCTGGGGGACTGAGGGGACTGGGGGACTCTGGAGGCAGACTTGCAGAGCTGCCAGGCCTGCCTGCCACTCCAGCGGTGCTGAGGTGACTTCCATCTTGTGGCTGTAGGTGCTGCCATCTTTGAGGGCGGGACAGCAATTAGCATATTCCATCCTAATTAGCTAGGGGTGTCACATATTTGAGGGTGGGACAGTCAATTAGCATACTCCCTCCTTATTGATTCTGGATGTCACCATCTTTGCAAGGACATGAGGGTCAATTAGCATATTCCCTTTTTATTAGATAGGATTCTCCAAGTGACATTCAAGGTTTTATAATTTAAACTCACATAATTCTATTTCTCTACGCTCCATATCACATCCATTTCTTGTTTTCAGTAATAAAAGCCATCATTATTATAGGTAAGAGAGTATGTAACAGTTCTTTTTTCATTTTCCACTACATTCTGTTTAAAAAAAAGCACAACACACACCCAAATACAAAAAAATGTTAATTCCTAAAAGAATAACAACAAGGATATAAGACTGACAATTACTTAGCAGACTGAAGAACTAGTAGTAATAAATGGCTTTAGTTCTCAACCTGTGTGGAAGATGAAATGATCATTTTCAATCACTTCACTATGAAGCAAAATCATTAATTGGCATTCCATGAAAACTGCTAACAACATTTCTACAGAATTTATAGCTATAATAATTCAAATTTCCAAGCATAATGAAGATCCTCCAAAAGTTGACTTTGAGTGCCACTCAAAGCAACCATTCTTTTTGCCTGAAACAAACATGCATAGACTTCATTGAAATACCATCAGCGGAATCAATAAATAGGTGAACTATAAATGGGATTCAGCCAGCCTTTTCCAAATAAAGAGAAGACCATGTATTGAACTAAGCAAATATGGATAAAATAATACATATTGAGATTTGGGTAGAACTTTTCTGATTGTACTCCAATTGTAACTAAGACCTAAATTGAAGACTAATGGTACCCTTCCCCTACTACACGACTTATTTTAAAAGACTCTATCAATGACCTGGACAGGTGATGGAAATAGTCCCTTCCTTTCAGGACTTCTAAGAGGTGACAGAAGTGACCTATTACCAAAAATGACTCAAGGAATCCCAGATCCAATCCCTTTGGCCAATTTCTAATCTCTACATGACAGGGAAAGAAAAGTCAATAGATACTCAGAAAGTACAGGCTTCTTTCTCCCAGAGAGACTCATGGTAAAGTTTGGGATATTTGCTTAAAATGGAGTGTGATAGCAAGTTTCCTTCCTTGCTGTGTCAGTATTGAGCAGAATGAGATAGTTTGAGAAAATACGACTTCTGTTCCTAGGATTTGCCAGCTACTTTCTCCCAGAGTGCTGAGAAAAAAATGTCTCACTAAAGTAGAGGCATTGCTATCAGCCCACTTCACCGCACTCCTCAGAGGTTGGAGATAAGATCCTGAGACATTCTTGCAGCTTCATGAGAAGACTCATGATGATAAAGGGAAGGCCATGCCACAGGAATCCCAACTAGAGAAGGGGCTAGGCAGCATGCACAATGGCAAAGACTGAATGACTGAATACATAAGACTATTCTTCTCTGAAAAGGCATGTATAATGTTGGAGGCAAGAACGAACCAAACATGAACAAACGAATAGTTAGCCCTCCATCTGCCCTGTGTGGAAATAGTTATAAACTCTGAATCTGAATTGGCCACATGACCTGCTTAAGACAGTAGGCCATTTGTAAGTGTAATATAAGCAGATACTTGACCTATCATTAAGCTTTGGGGCTGCCCTGTTAAAACCTATAATGTACACTTTGCAAAAAGACTTCCTAATTGCCTCTGTTGGCCAAAGCCAATAGTCTGCCATACCCTGATACGTGAATGAGCATATTCCACTATTAGCTAGACATCAACCACTCTGCCACATCACTTCAAAGGCATGTGCAAGTCAAGATACATCAGTCAAGCTGGCCCAGACTAGTATAACTGCCCAACTGAACTGTAGAATTTGAGAATTATTAGAATAGCTGCCATGTTAATCTTCCTGTAACCAAGAGTTCATCAAAACACAAATTCTTGCTTTACAAGATTTAGTATGGCATTCCACAAATACCAACTGAACTCTGATCCTCAATCAACTTAAAAAAGCTACAAAGGTTTTTCTTAACCTGTTTCTTTATAGAAGTAATGGAAGACAAAAAGAAAAATACAACTATAAAAAGCCCTCTAGGGAAACAGAAGATAGTTTCTGAAGAGTTGCTCTAACCTTTAACAGTTTGGAAGATCCCCAAAAGTGGGCCTGAATCATTTGGTGTGGCACAAAGACAAGCAGCATATTACTTTGCTTTCACTTATTTTTTGGAGGTTTAAAGAGGTGAAATGTATTAATTCCATTCTAAGATTTCAGAGAGGAAGGAAGAGGGAGAGAGAGATAGAAACATCCATGATGAGAGAGAATCATGGATCAGCTGCCTCCTGCAATTCCCCCACTGGGGATCGAGCCCACAACTCAAGTATGTGCCCTTGACCAGAATAGAACTGGGGACCTTTTGGTTTGCAGGCTGATGCTCTGTCCACTGAGCCAAACAGCTAGGGCTGTATGATCTCTTTTAATAGCCACAAATCCATGTAAGATTCCTCATTCTTATGATGCATTAATGGGCTCAGAGACACTATATAACTTTAAATAAGGTGCGGCCTTGTTGTTAGCCTGGCAATTTTCAGTTAAGTGAAAACCCTCAAATAAGAATTTACATTGTAATGTGAGAAAAAAAGATGCAGGGGGTCCTAAACATACAGAGGGAAAAGGATCATAGATTATAGCCAAGAAGGAGAGAATTACAAAAGCAAGGCTCTATTAGCAGGGAAGGTTCTGAGTTATGCTTTAAACAATAGAAAGAAACCTAATGTTGGAAATGGGATAAACAATTATTTTCTTGAGTTTTCATAACATAGAAATATGTTTTACTAAAGAACATTTTCAAATAGAGAAACCAAATTTCTTGTGCCCCTGCTCTATGTAGCCATGAAAAACCATTGGCCAAGTTGCTTCATTTGGGAATGTACTGTGTGCATGGTATGCCAAGAGGTATGTGACAAATCTAGAAAGACAGCAGCAAGTAGTTTGGTTTGACTGACAAAAAGGCCACCCCAAGAGCAATGGTAACACTTATTTTTAATAGCTTAAAATGTGGACACTGAGTAGAGATTAACCAATTTTAACATGTATTGAGGTGAATTTAGATGACTACATATTCACTCAGATGTAACTTTTTAATGATTATGCTAGAAATAAAGTTAATCCTGGGACAGGAATCTATTTATTGTCCAACAAATATTTGCTCATTTTGAGCTGTTAGATTAAGTACTATAGAGCGGTGATTTCCAAACGTTTTCATCTCAGGGCACACAAAGCAATTACTAAAATACTGAAGCACATAAAAAATACATTTTTTGGCTGATCTGACAAAAAAGTAAGATATATTTTGATTTATTCATACCAGACCACTATTGTTGTATTGTCTGTTGTCATTTTTTGTCAATCTAAAGGAAAAGAGGCCACTGCTCCTGAGTAAATAGTAGGTTTTGCATGCTTTAAAAATGCTTGCAGCACGCCAGTTGGAAATCACTATAATAGAGGTATCATTGAAATACAGTGGTACCTCGAGATACGAGTGCCCTAACATACGAGATTTTTGAGATACGAGCCATCAAGCGAGTGATTTTTGCTTTGAAATACAAGCAACAGTTGAGATAGGAGTAATAGCGTGGATCGGCCGGCTGCACAGGACCCACCAGTTTACCGCGACTCGAGCGTCTCATAGTTTCCCACGCCTCAAGGTTACGGAATGAATTAAACTCATATCTCGAGGTACCACTGTATATGAAACACATCTAAGTCCACAAACCTCACAACACACCAACATATTTTTATACATTTTTTAAAATCATTTTTACGGGCTTTGGTTTGGGGAGAGTAAACTCACTCAGAATCAAAAATGTATTATCTTGAAACTGAAATCTCCTCACACCTATGTGTCTCTGACTTAACTATTGAAAAATCCAACTGCTTAGAGGGAGATATATATCTATACACACATACATGTGCATACATCAACATTCCTGCAAGACAGTGGCTTTCAATTTATTAAATCTTCCTATGTAAAAGGAACACCATTTTCTAGTTTCATATATTAAACTCCCAGCATAAATACAGAAGTTCTCTAAAACTTAAAGCTCAAAGAGAGAAAAAAAAAACACAAGAAGACTCTTACTTGGTAATCACTCGTTCTTTAGTTTGGGCAAGCTGAGGGTTAACATAAAGATGTTACTAAGCATATTTTCAGAAGGATTCTTATTTTAATACACGTGACTTTTCTTGGAGAATTTGATGTGAGATCCTCAATCCAAATTTCTCAGAGGAAGCACTGATTTTGACTGGCAAGAGTACCCTAAGCCTTGCTGCCATCTGGTTTCACATCATCCTAATTTGGACACCTTCCAAAAGTGGGATTTTATTTCTATTCCAGGCACAATGTAGACCGCATCTCCCAATGCTCAGGAGGAGGCAGTGAGGTAGTCAATGGATTTCCCACTATCTAGAGACAGTGTACACATGTAGGGAAGCACTTGAGCACAGGGTGTAGATGGGTGAAAAGTGGGCAACAAATACCACTGAGAAGCTCACACCACTTGATGAAGATCAAGGTCCATCCTAGACTTTTTTTATTGCCACCTTTGGGGCAGCAGGCAAATACAGAAATGGATCAGGCAGATGCAAACATGGGAAGACATCGCCCCATCTGACATGGATATAAAGAATGAGTCTTGGCTGATCTGGAAAGAGCATGATCTTCTCTGGGAGAACATCTGGGCTGGTGCATTGTCTTGGCAAATAGAAGGCAAAAATCCCAAGCTTTCTCACCCTTCTTCAGACGTCTGTCATTCTTACACTACTCTGTCACTGGGAGCTAAAAATATATTTAAAGCCACTGCACAATTAAAGACATTTTGTGTATATATATGTCTAGTTTGTTAGGCTGCGTTCAACTTTACCAAGTGTAGAACATATGTCACAACTCAATCAGGCCATGTTTGGTTACTTACCCCTGTTTTTGGTGTTGCAAAACACCAAAAATAAACTTAACCATAAATGCTTTTCTAACAGCCGGTGCCTGGATGTGTGACATATACTAACAACAACAACAAAATGTATCTGTGGCCAATCAAGAGCTTTTAATCTTTAGAAATGAGTCAGACTCTCTAAAATTTATTTTAAGGCCACCAAAGGAAACTGTATTAAAGGCAGACATCAACCAGCAAGTGCTAATTTTATGGCTGTGTGCATAATACATGTGCATATTTTACATTTCTTATATCTACTGGGATAAATATGCATTGTCTTCCTGTCCAAGAAATCCCACTTTAATATACACAAGGGTTTGCTAATTATTTGGGGCCACTTTCACTATGCACTTAGTATTGGGTGCTGACTCTGGTGTGGAATGAAGGAACTGATTTTGGATAGGTGGGATTTAAAAGGGTCCAAGCTTAAGAAATCTGAAATTAAGGCATCTGGGTTGGTAAGGGGGCTGAGGAGATGATCCAGGTCATAGCACTGAACCCCTGTCTGTCACTGACCATACAAAGGTAGCAGCCAAAGGCCCTGAGGTGACCTTTACCATCTTTCAATGCTTCTATTCCTCTACATTCTTTCATTAAAAATAATACACTGGTTATTTCACACTAGCAAAGTTTATAGCCGACATCGATGATCATGGGCAATGGTTTGTGGTAAAGGAAGGAATGGACAGCAAAAGGAAGGGGCACTGACAGGAAACAGGGCCACAGTGGAAAAAAGTGAACAGATGAATGCAGTTTGGTTGTGTTAACTGAGGTGCTGGTAACCTGTACATTATTGAGGGGCCCTTGGGAGGAAGGGTAGTAAGAGACAACTTACTCTAGAAACAGAGAAGCATCTATCAGCTGCTCAAACCTCAGAGGGAAGGTAGGGGAGGGTGGGGGTAAGGACTTGTATGCATGCATATAAGCATCAGCTATGGACACAGACAACAGGGGGTGAGGGTGAAGGCAGGACTGCGGCTGGGGGACAATGAGGAGTATAAGGACACATTTGTAATACCTTCACCAATAAAGAGGAAAAAGAAAAAAAAGCAAGGGCATAAAATTACCTAATTTTCCATCTTTTAAGGACAAAAATCAGTGTATTTGAGCTGGCTCACATTTGCATAAATAAACTCTGGAAGGATTTAAAAAGAGAGAGAGAGAGATGACTTACTGCAGTGAACACTGTGCCCAGACGAGTGCAGTGCCTGACATGTAGAAGGAACTTACTGGCATGGTTTGTTACTAGAAGCCAAATGTGACCTATGATAGTACATTTTATTTTTAAAGGGATTATCCTTTTTATTTCAGAAGCAAAACCTTTATTTTCCTCCATTATAATAATTAAGCTTTGTAACATAAATTTGCAAACATATAAATATATATATATATATTTATAATATATCTGTGTGTATATACATGTATAGATGCAGAAAATGAAACGAGAAAAAGATCACTACCCCCTTATATTTGTATGGTTGTTGTTTTGTTTGTTTGTTTCTTTCTTTTGTGACACCATTTGAATTTAGGAAACACTTTAATAGTTTATTAAGTGTGATTCATGAAACAAAATATCAATGACATATGGTTTAAAAAAAAAGTGGCCCTTTGTCTCTTCTACCAATTTAAAAATAATGTAAACATGCTTATGATGATGCTAAAAAGGAGCAAGGGAGGGGAGGGGTAGGTGAAAGTAGGCCTCCTCTTCCTTCTGAACATTAAGTGTTGAATGTCTATCATTTCTCTAGGACCAGTAATCAGCTATTTTTTTTAAGCAAATGTAGACAACTTAAAGGTGCCTCATGCTCTTTCCTTGCATTTTCTCTCCTTTTAATTTTTTATTCAGTCTCACCAGGTAGAATAAACAAGAGTAGAATCACCTTTCCCTTTCCCTTCTGAGGTTAGTCATCAAAATTCAGTAACATATCCTCTGCTTCTATTCCCTCCTGTCTGGGTGTGGTACCCACCACCTGGAAACCTCCCACAGAGCCATACCACAGTCTACCCCAGGCTCTCCATTAGATACCTCCCAAAGGCTTGACCAGCCTGCACAGTGCCAGGCCCGCTCTGATGGAGAGCCCAGGAACAGTCTTTTAAATTATGTCTAGTTTTCTTCTCTCTGAAGAGCACGCCAACAGTTTCAGGGCAGGCCAAATAAAACCTTGCATCTAGCAGGTCAGCAAGTTGGAGCTACTGTACACACCAGGTGTCTAATAAAAAGAGGTATATCATTTTATTTTTGCTGTTGTTACTGGCCATTTATTCTAGAGTATGTGGGGACTCAAAATAATTTCATTGTAAGACTTTTTTTATCTTACATATAATCATTACTTTGCTTACATGCAGTAAGAAACTGATATAAAATACACTGGCCACAACATAGTGCTTGAGGTTTTAAATAATATTTAAATAAGAAAAGGTTCACAATACAGTATTTAATGATTTAGTAATAATACTCAAAACAAGTACAGGTGCTTTCAAAAACAGAATCACAGGCATGGAGTGATGTACAAACAGTTAACATCAGTTTATCTTTTTTGTGTTAGTTTTAAACTAAATTGTTTTTACTCTTTTTGATGACATCAATTCCCAATTTTCTTAAAAAAGAAGAAAGTAAAAAATGGCAAAAAAATATCCAATAATTCAAATATTTATAGTGTATCATTGGACAATGGAGGAAATATCCTTGGATCAGGATTAGCAAAACACACACACACACAAAAGAAAAAATTTGCTATGAAGTCAACCTACAAAGAAATTCCAACATCACATTTCAAACTAATACCTCTGATGACTGTTTGAACCCATGGTTTTAACTCTCACAGCTGTAATTTACAATCCCCATGAGAAGTCAGCTTTAAAGGGTATCATTTTGACTTTCAAAACACATACCTGATGTAAACATAAAGCTTCGTAAGGTGTGTCTGTCTATCTAGAGCAGTTAGCATAAATTTGTGGGATAGCCTTTATTGAAAATCTTTCTGTATCTCCAACAAAGCAATAATGCATTGGTTTTATCCCTACTGTCTTCAATTGATATCATTAACATGAAATTCTTAAGCAAAGCCTATTTGCAGTAAGCCAGCACAAGAGCTGAATGTCAAGGGAGATGTAAACTCAAAACTGATGCTGCTTCTCTTTTTAATGAAGAAATGATTATGTTTTATGCATGTCTTAATTTGCATAACAGTAAAAATAAAAAGTCATCATTTTGCTTTATAAGGATTACATATTAAACAGATTATGTAATTTCTCAATTCAACAAGCTATAATCTCCACATGTAGGTAAACCAAGTTAAAAAAGGAGGAGGTATATTTTTAAAGTCTTAAGCAAGACAAGTATTTGTATATAATAAAATTTAAAACTTTGTTGATAACAAGGCCAAATGCAAAATGGGTTATGGGAGAAAAAAACTAGGTAATTTAGACAGGAACAGTTTAAATGAATAATTGACAATACAGGTTTTAAATCTGTATATTTATAATCACATTAAATATGTACTATTATACTGTTTAAATGCCATAGAGGTCCTTTCATATAATGAGTAATCAACATAGAATTGAATTGAAAAAAATGCATGTATGTATGTATAGATGAGAAACTATATAACCCTGGAAAAGAGCCAAATAAAGTCATTTAATCAACTGCAGTCAGATGATGTAGCAATACTAAGGGTGAATATACTTTTGTAGTTCCTCCTTTCATACCACCAAACAAAATAGTTTACAAACCCTGAAGGATCTATCATTGAACAACAAAATTATGAATAATCTATACCAGTGGTCGGCAAACTCATTAGTCAACAGAGCCAAATATTAACAGTACAATGACTGAAATTTCTTTTGATAGCTGAAAACCGACTTCTGTGCATGGGCCACGAAATTTTAATCACATTGTATGTGCGCACCTGCAGGTAGTATTTTGTGGAAGAGTCACATTCAGGGAGCCAAAGAGCCACATATGGTTCTCAAGCTGCTGATTGCTGACCACTGATCTATACTAAAGAGAACTACTATAAAAGGGAAATAAAGATTATTTAAAGCAAGAAGAAATTCCAAATGCAGATGTATACCCCAAATGTTGATAGTGGCAGAGAACTCCCTCTTTTCCCATTTTGGTTAACTAATAACAGAATTTCGTATAGGCCTCAATCAATTACAGGTTTGACCAAATAATTTCACGGTGAAAAGTACTGAGGGCTCATTATGTAGACTACCAATTCTCATCCTTTTATTTATTCAGGTTAGCCAAACTTTAAGCTAACTCCATACTCTAAATATTTAAAAATAAATTTACACAATGATATTACTGAAATGATTATTAATATTATTATTTCTTGTACTTTTTTTCTGTAAGTTTTAAAACTTTCTCCTATGTCTGTGGCTTGATTTTGTTTTAATTTTCTTTTTTTAAAATATATTTTATTGATTTTTTTTTACAGAGAGGAAGGGAGAGGGATAGAAAATTAAACATCGATGAGAGAGAGACATCAATCATCTGCCTCCTGCACACCCGCCACTGGGGATATGCCCGCAACCAAGGTACATGTCCTTGACCGGAATCGAACCTGGGACCTTTCAGTCCGCAAACCGATGTTTTATCCACTGAGCCAAACCGGTTTCAGCTCTTTTTAAATTTTAATATGTCTTTAAAAGTTTTTAATGTTGATGATATTCATGTTATTAATGTATTCTTTTAGGAATTGTGCTTTTGGGGTTGTAGCTAAGAAATATTTTCTATCCAAATCATAATGATTTTCTCATGAGTTTTTTTATGCTTTTATACATTTGTGTTTATAAGTTTCTTCTTATAGCTGATATTAGCTATGAGCCAAAGTTCTTTTTCTTTTGCATATGGATACTCACCTTTTCTAGAACCATTTGTTGAAAAGACAGTTTCATGCATGATCACACTAATATATTCATATAATGTGGTAAAGTTCAGCAATAAAAAGGAAATCACAATTTAAATACACAACATGAATGAATCCTAAACTAATCAGACTTAGTGTTAGCCAAGCAAAAAGCTGTACATATTGAATACCTCAGTTATATAAAATTCTGGAAAACAAGAACTTATCTATAGCAACAGAAAGATCAATATTTGCCTGGGGAGTGTTAGGGGCTCAGATTGGGGGGAGGGGCAAAATTGAGGGTAGAAAGTGGTAAAGGTTTCACAGTTGTATACATGCCAACTTATCAAATAGTCAGTTTTACTAGTAAATACTTGTAACTTACTATGTGTCCTATCACAATAAAGGTCTGTACTGTGTGTATATATATATATATATATATATATATACACATACAGTATGTATACACACACACACGCGCGCGCGCGCGCACACACACACACACACACAATCTAAATGTTTCAACAGATTCCTCTTTCATAGTTAATATTCACAGTCAAATCATGTCACATTGTTCTTGACACATCAAGATTATATCAAATGAGTGTTGAGATGTGGTTGGTTTTTGTATGTTTGCTTATTGGGAAAATAACCTGAAGAAGTGTTTAAAAATGTTTCTGAATAGTCTAAGCAATATAAATGTCTATTATCCAATTAAACACATATTAATTTCCCCTATACTCTAGATATACCACAAATGTTGAGGTTCAGAAAAATCACGGCATCATAAAAGTTTAGCAACTGGTTAAGTAAAAATATTTGATAAACTTTGTCTCTAAAAGTATAATAGATTCTTCCTTGAAAAACACCCTCAAATGAAGGTAATTAAGAAGCTAGTTTAAAAGACAGAATTAAAGTATCAATATAAAAGGGGGAACTATTCCCCACCAGTTGATTTGTAAGCCTACCCACACTGCCTTGCAACACAAGAAACCATGGTCATTTGAACGTGGAAGAGTAGGAGGAGGGCTGGGGCTGGGGCACGTGAGAGCTTGCACTTCCAGATAGACAGCTCTTCACACATGAATATGTATCCTGAGGTTGCAGGCTTTTCTGTGATCATCCAATTGCTACTGTAACATGTAATTATTCCGTAGAGGAATAATTTCCTATACCACTGTTTTTGTGGGAGAACCCCATGCGGTTGCTTAAGTAATAAGCTATTAATTCACTACCTATAAAAAGAATGAGATTCATTTTCTCATCAAATATTAAGCACAGCATATTGCATTAGACTTGAAATTAAAATGTTCTTCCTAAGCATGGGTAGTGTTCCAGGAAGCACTTTCCTCTCCCATTTTTCTCTCCTTGACATTTATATTTAAAGTCTATATTGCCACCATATAAAAAATACAAATAGTGTTTTTTTTTAATATGCTGGGGATACCATGCCTGACTTAACAAAAATTCCATATATAAGAGTATATTAAATTGTGTAGTCATCAAAAGGAAGAGAAAAAGACCAGAATATTTAATTTCTTCTATCAATCTAATTTTAAATTTCTAAACCCATCCTAAAATATTTCATCTTTGACTAATCTTTGCAATTTTTTAAAACATGTTATAAAGAATTCAGGCAGGTTAATCGTGGCGTTTTTATCACTTATAAAATTAATAGCATAAGTATACCTCTTTAAAACCATAGTATAGTGTGGGGCAAAAGTAGGTTTACAGTTGTGAGTAGGAATTTATTATTGTATTATTTTTTATTATTGCATTACTTTCCATGGGGACAACTGTAAACCTACTTTTGCCCAATCATGGATACTAAATAAATAGAAAATCTCAGTTCAAGTGTTGTTTACAGAGAAAAAAACAAGACAAACTTTATGAGACTTCAGGAACCTCCAGACTAGTTTCAAAGGGTTATAGATCATATATGTGAAGCCTCATATACCAGCATCCACAGCCAAGCTACATATAAAAAAGAAAAAAGCTGGAAAATCTCCTCTGAAAAGAAAAACACTGAATATAAAAGGTAAATACAGTAGGTTTCATTTATAGAGTAATGCACTCCCTTCGGCAGGGGCAGTTTATAAAACTACAGTTGCAAACTTATGAAACGAGAGAGTTGCTTGCTCTAGAGTTTAGGTGTATTTCTACTTCAAGAAGGAAGTCAGCCAAAGGATCACTATTTCGGAATCTGCAGAAATAGCTGAGCAAAGGCCCGTGCCTGCGCCCCCTCTCTCTTGTTTGCTTCAATCTTGTTCCTAAACTAAAAGACTGGGGGCTTTCAGAGTCACATTCCTTAGCTTGCAGTTTGACTATCAAAAGCTGAAAATCAAACCCTAGTATTTTCACGTATCCCCACTAAAAACAAAACAAAACAAAACAAAAACAAAACAAAAAAAAAACACTCAAAAAAGAACATAGGTTTCCCTTAATGAGAGCTCATTGTAGCCATATTTCCAAGTTTGAGCAAGACAAGGTCTTAGGAACAGATCTGAGCAGACCACCAGTGAGTCTCACTTAGGGAAGCTCCCTGCAAGTAGGAGCTGTCATTTCATCCTTGGCTGCTTAGGAGGAAGCACAGTACTATTGACAAATAAAAGGGGGTGAGAGTGGGATTGCATGCAATGCAAACTGCCTAGAAATTATACGCTTTAAGAGGGAAAGTGATTATGAAACATAGTCCCAGTCCCTTCTGGTTGGAAATTCCAAAGAAGGGACACTGATGGCCAAATGTTAAGGTTGTATAAGTCTCAGCCTCAGTACTTCCTTGGTTGTATGGTTCCGGTCATCCCACTTCTGCATGCTACTCCTGATAAAAGCATCCTTCCTGCCTTGAGTCTTCTCATCACCTGGAATGTTCTTTCTCCAAGTAAGGTTTCATGTCTCCCTTCTCCAATAAGTCTTTTCTGCTTATCATAGCTGAAACTTCTTCCTTTTCTGAATGGTCCAATATTTTATGAGTAGTTTTTAAAGACTGTTTCACATGGAGTAAAAAAAAAAAAAGAAAAAGAAAAAGAAAACCTACTGCCAGGAAAAAAACAAAAAACAAACACACACACAAAAAACAAACCCAGGAAGCAAAAGCAGATGTGTTTCATCATGAATTCATGATGATTTCTTCTGCCTACGCGGCTTTTACTCTTCATTCACTCTGTTCCTTCTGCCTTGAATATCATCACTAGCTCACAACCCTGTTCCCTCCCTTCCTACAAATATTCTTTAAACATCCAGCTAGGGAGTCACTTTCAAAAAAAAAAAATTCCCTCCTCCTCTCCAGTACCAGCTGAGCATTAAGTGCCCACCCACATGCTTTGGTAACACCAGGAGCACATCTTCACTCCGGATGCTACTGTTATCTGGGAAAATAGTGTTTCCCGCTGAACTGAGTCCCTTGAGGACAGGAAAGGCAACTTCATCATTATGGTGTTTCTCATGCTTTACTAGGTCTCACTATCATAGTGACTGCTCAATATCTTATGAATAAATAAAATTATTTATATTAATGTGATATCTCCTGTATTAGACTATGTGTGCTCTTTGAGGTGAAAAATTGCCAATTCAGTATTTTTGGTATATAGTATGCATTCAAAATGCCTGATCAACAAATGTACCATACCACATTTAGGCTAGAAGGAAATGTAGTTTTTTTTTCTGATACATATTTAGCATAGTTGTAAATTGAGATAGTTATAACATTTCATATGTTCTTTTTTAATATTATATTAGCATTTTTTATTTTGCTAAATAATCTTTACAAAAATCATCTTTCAAAGCTACACTATTAAGGAGAGGTGCTGCAATGTTCAATAATAGTAAGAAAAATCGTAGATTTTTTTAATGCAACTTCCCTCTTAGAAATGAAGAGTGATCCATAAGCTAAGTTACAAACCTTTATTTATGGAATCAGGATCTAGCCATGAATCTTTGGGTTCTAAACACAGTATGCTTTCTAGTACACTATGACATTTTTAAATGAATGAATGAATAAATGAACAAACGAATGATTAAATTAATCATTTCTAAAGCAGTCATCACTGTGAGTAGATATTTAGAAATGAGACCGTTGTATAATGGAAACTTAGAAAAACCCACTGGCAACCTTTTTAATGAATTCCCCTTAGATGTCTGAACAGCTGAGGGTTATAGGCAATCCTTTGAAATTGAAACAGGATCATGCTACTTTCAAAATACTGCAACTGAGTCATTAATAATTTTAAAATCTGAGGCTTTTGTTTTATTGGCAAAACCTTTCCCATGCAAGTGCTCTGTACATTGTGGAGGTGCTACATCATATTTAGTGACACTTATCAACCTCAGGGGGAGTTAGTACTTGGGTTTGAAAATCTCCAAGGCATTACACTAGGACCAGGAATTTCTTAAGTAAGATGGAAGATATCCCCATCCCTCCCTGCTAACAATGGCTTCAAGGCAATGGGGCAGCATCCTGAACATTATCTATCAACAGAAAAAGCTTTGGCCTTCGTGTGTGTGTGTTTGTGTGTGTAGTTGTTTTTTTTTAAATGTATTTATTTATTTATTTATTTATTTTTATTTCAGAGAGGAAGGGAGAAGGAGAGAGAGAAACATCAATGATAAGAATCATTGATCAACTACCTCCTGCACAATCCCACTGGGGATTGAGCTCACAACCTGGATATGTGCCCTGACCAGAATTGAACTAGGGACCCTTCAGGACACACTATCTCCACTGAACCAAACTGGCTAGGGCTCTTTGTAAACTTTTACTCCTATCACTCCCAAATCACCTATGAAAAAATTGGTAATTAGACTGCCAGGGATATCTGGGTTAAACAGATTTGGAACCAAGTGATTTGGAAAAGCTGATTCTTAACCTTTGGTAAAACACAAAGAAGAGAACACACCAGACTGATTCTCAGCTTGTGCAGAGGGAGAGAAAGGTCAGGGCTATGCATCTCAAGTACATGTGATTTTTCTTTCTAGACTGCTAGTAGGTTCCTAGATTATTCTAATTGGTCGGCAAACCAAAGCTTGTGAGCCACTTGTGAATGCTTTGTTGACTAATGAGTTTGCCGACCACTGACCTAGACTCTCGATTCCAACAATTACAAGCTGCTGTTGTTCCTTGTGATTACGCCCCTATCCCAGTGATCTGCAAACTCATTGGTAACAGAGCAGCAAATCTCAGCTCATGAGCCGTAGTTTGCCCACCACTGTTCTAACCTGATTATTATCACTAATTCCAATGACCCTTGCATCAAAAGCCAAATAAAACCTTCTAATAGAAACCTGAGCTTTCCCCAAGTATTTTCTGTTAGAGGCATGTATCAGGCTGTATTTTCCCTAGAACTCAGAGGAAATGTTAATATTTTAAGAAGCTTTTGTAAATGTGTATGTTTTAAATTCCATGTGCTTCCTGACGAAAATAGGATGGAAACAGTTGCCTCCTGTTGACTTTTGTATGTTATTAGCACAAAGCCAATACCTCAGATGCAGCAGTACAAACACTGACACCATTTCTATTTCATAGAAAATGTTTCCCAAGCTTAAATTCAGAAACCTATTTGGCCCTAGACAAAATAGTGATTTGGCAACATTTTACACTTCCCACTAGAAACTTCCCTCTCTGCTTCCAGAGGTCTCCTCTCCAAGATCAAAAACACCTCTCTTCAATTTGGAGAGCTTGTTTAATCCATTTCAGTGAAACTAATCTTCAGGTATTCTCTAACAAGGCTTGCAATCCCTCCACCCCAGAGTTGCTATCTCTTCAAGCCTCAAAACTTGCAGGAGGAAGAGCAATGACAGTGACATTACAGGCATCAAGACCAATATTTTGCAGAAGAAAGCCCCCCGTTCACCAAATTCAATCACACTGTCAGTTACCCTCCAAGCTATTTAGAATTATGAACCTATAGAAATTAAAGATAAGATGAAAACTCTTATACTCCTCTGCTATAGACAGCCAAAGACAAGTTTTTAACTAATCTCCCCCTTTGAAAAGTTCTTTTTCTCTTTAAGGAATACCTGAGATAACTTTCTATAGAAACTGGGGAGTGGGGCAGGGGGCAGAGCGGAGGTGGGAGGGCGGAGAGGAAGAGGGGAATAGGAGAATAAGCCTTCCAATTATCATACCTCTCCCTTCCCCACAATCATTGGTGAGTCTATAATCCCCTTCATCTAGTGGTAACTAAATTTTCAAAACATAAAAATTAAAAAGAATCACACCTTACAATTGGGCTGCTTCACTCTTTTTGATATATCAAAACTGAGCAGTCACATAATAACATTAGGAGAGACTTTAAAGCACTTCATGCTTACAAGAATGCCCTAAAAAGATCTTACACATCTTTTTTATCAAGGAAAGTTTGCTTCTCTTTTACATTAGAAAGTCATTAGTTTATAAAACAAAAAGAAAAAAGAAAAACACAAAGTACCAAATGCTACTATTGGAAACATTGTAATTGTTTTATTTGAATTATAAATTTGAGATAAAATTGACAAAACGAACTATTTGAACATTTTCTCATACCCAGAGTCCCAGACTGGGAAACTATAATGCTGCCTACAGATCAGTTCTTCTTTGCAGAGTACTCTATGGGAGCAATTGTTGCAGTCTTTTATTATATTTTGCCCTTATTATTTTATAAAAACAAACAAAAACAGTGAAATCAAAATACAGACACAATGATTAAAAAAACCATAGGTCAATATAGTTCATTCAATTAAGATGAAAATGAAAAAACAATTCACAGACTTCCAATAAGAGCAAATTATTGTCTCTAATTGAAAGGTTAGTAAACATAAAGACTATAAAAAATGTGACTTTGTAATATTTTTAAGAAGCCAAATGTATAAAGTCAAATTTTGGACATGTGGCTACACACTGCACATTTACAGCTGTCTATTATATGCAAACCCAGAGGGTTCGACATTCACACATATGATTTCAGATTATTACCTTTTGGGCCCACAATGGTGTTGCCCAATTAATTATTATAAGAAATTTAACTTTAAAAAGTTAATCTGTATATAGCGTTTTCTTCCCCCTAAGCCAGAATCTTGTACAAATTCAGGAGAGGTTTTGCAAACAATTCAAATGGGGCAGCATTTGACCCTGCACCCTCTTTGCACATAAGGGCACCTCCTGTAGGGAGTCCTGATTGAAAAATAATTTGATGGGAGGGGAATAAAGAAAAAAAGAAGGAAGAGTGGCTATCGTTTTTAAGCAGTTGTTACATTGCAAATTCTGTGCTAGGCCCTTTCAGACATTAGTGCTTAGTTCTCAAAAAACCCAGGGTGGTAATTTTCCACGTGAAAGCAGAAGATGGAGAGGGAAAGGAAAAAGAGAAAGGAAGGGATGGAGGAGAAGTGATTTGGTTCAACCCTGCATTTTCTTGGTAAGGAAATTGAAAGCAAAGAATGTCTCCTCTGTGGCCGATGGCAGATCAATCCCAGAAATGTATTGGCTTCCAATCCAGTGTTTTCCAGTTTTCATGACTTAGATTAACTGGAAATGAATGAAAAGAAACCTGGAAAAGGATAACTTACTTCTTAGAACCTTTGCAACAACCCAATAATTCAGACGGAGAGACAGTGTGGGATCCAGACAATGTGACCACTGAGACCAGTGGATCATGCTCCTAAAGAGACTGAGATTCGGCTTTGCATTAAAAAGTGCTGACTGAATAAATATGTAGTTGTGAGCTTTACATCACATTAAATATACAGATGAAACAATGTCTGTTATGCATAATTTGTCACCATAATTCTGACAGGAAAGGTGATACTATCAGAAGAACACTATTAAAAGATATTGTCAATTTCAAAGCAACAATGGTTCATTCTGTTAAATTACAAAATATTTCATCAGGCCATGTTTCAGTGTCAAGAAAATAAACTTACATTAATGACTATTCCACTACTCAGAAAAACAGTTTATTTTCCCTCTGTCCTTTCAGAAGTTTCAAAAAAGGCACATGTGTTTACCTTTTCTTTTCAGCATCTATTCTCTAGCTATCCACTGTCATTTCAACATTGGGTATGGAATACAGTGAATTGCTGGGGGGTGGGAGGGAATTAAGTCGTAGCCGAAGTGCAACCATAGTAACATCAACAAACATTATCCTCAGTCTCGGGGTCTCTTGTAAGATCCAGGACCACTATTCCTACAGCAGACATCCAGTCCATTAGATGAGAAAGTGGGTGAAGACCACATAACATGATAATATATGTGACTATTAAATAGTGGGACTCTTTATCTGCCAATTGAGATTATTAATGGTCATGGTGATAATAAACACACTAGTCATAATTTATTAGACTTCAATAACATGCTGTTTGCCATAACACAAATACTTTCAAAATCTTGAACAGATGTGTTCAAAACCTAATGGCAAAACAAATACCCACCTCCTACGGTTAAAGGGTAGTTTACATATTTCAAAAGTAACAACTTAATAAAGATTAAGGGATCTAATAAGCTCTGGGGTGTCTTATAACAAAAAAGCTTTCAGGAGCCAATCAGAGACACTGACAAAGCGAAAATACTCATGCTCAACCTGCTGTGCAAACAATGATAATAAATATGTTGAAGGGCGGTAGATTTTAATAACAATAACAAATTTTGTTTTCTTACCAATGACTGCCCGTGAGGCACATTCTTAAGTCAACTTGCGTGACTGTGGCTATTTGTCAAAGCTTGCTTCATCATTTACAGTCTCCCAGTTCTTTTCCTTTTAGCTCAATGTTGTGATGGAATCGATACAAATCCGCTCTTAAAATATCTGTCTCTGACCTGTGTTTGTTTTAAGCTGCATCATTCATAATGGTGATGGATAGGTTACGCTATTCCTCTTTGTCTGCACAAAGCGCCCCGGCATCAAAAGCACATATATTTTATGCCCAAGGTCAGAAGAAAATTAATGGATAAAGAGCGAGATAAAATGGAGTTCAAGCTGAATGGGCTGAGTGAGCTCTACAGGGTACAGACCAGGCAGGCACAAAGCCCATTATCCTTAAACACTCCTGAAGCATTGCAGAAGTGGAATCGTCTCCACAGGCTAACACATAAAAGCACCAAGCTCCCACATAAAAGCACCGGGCGGCCGCAGCGCGCCCACAGGTATGCAGGAAGTGTTCCTGCTCACAGGTCTCCGTGGCATATTCCATCGATCAACGTTTACCCTGAGCAATAAGCCCATTTGGTGTTTATCACTAAAGTTGAACAAGTTATGCTTTCTTGTCATCAGTAAACTTTTTAAAGGCTTTTCTACTAATACTGTCTCTCCCTCTCACTCTGCAATGCTGCCTGAGGGAAACCCAGGAGTTTGAGGTCCCAGTGAAGAGGCTGAGTTAGCTGATTCCCATTGAGAACCAATATCACCTCAAATTCAATTAAAAAAAATTTAAAAAGCTTTATAGAAAACAACCACACTCCACTTTCTGGAATATTCAAATTTCAGACATCTAAATATCAGCAAACTAAGCAGAATTTGAGAAAAAATACAGGGAATTCTGATTCTGGCCTGTAGGACATTATAAATCTCATCCAGGAAGACTTAGCTTATACAAGCTGTACATACATACATACATACGTATATGAAAACAAGCACCTTGAAGAGTTAATCAACTCAAAACCAGTAGTTGCGTGTTTTTTTATGTATCTTGCTGAGGAGTATTATCTATTAGGTAGATACATAACAGTTAATCAAAGTCATGTTGTAATTTCTCCTAAAAATCTCAGTTATAGGGTTATAAAACAGTATTTGATAAATAGAAAACTGTCTTTGATAACTAATGTAAGGCCTTTCCTTCCCCCCCTTTTGTTTACTTGATTTTGTTCTAAAGGAAACTCATAGCAATGGTTGTAATTTGTTTCCACAGAAAAGCATAGGACTCTGTGAAGCCGTGTAAGGAAACTGCTCTGGACACTAAGGAAATTGCCCATGATCTCTGAGAGCATGCGCTAAGATTCCACAGAGAGCCAGCACTCATCCAGAGCATCAAGAGAGGAAAGTTTCTGGGGGCAGATCTTGGTCATGACCTCTTTCAGGTTGATTACATGGCACAGGAAGGAATAAAATTAGGAAGGAACTAACTTTGACAAAAATTTTCTGTACCATTATACAGAAATCAAAATTCAGTTAAGTTTGACATTACAATGCAAAATGCTTTTCCTAGATAATTTATAAAGAGGTACAGGTAATATTCAATGAGCTCTTTCAGTCAACATGATAGGCATGTTCTGGATGTCAGCAACACTGGATGGAATTAGCCACAAATTAGGTGTGGCTTTGACCAATAACTTAAACTTTTTGCTTCAGTTTCTTGATTTGTCAGGGGAGAATCTCTAAGGTCTCTTCTATCTAATAAAAAGCAAAACTAAATCCTCCCCCAAATCTGCTGTGATATTCTCTTAACAGAAAAAGTCCTAGGTTTATAATATGAGGGTAGAGATCTTTGCATTTTAACAGCATTGAAGAGATGAGACTTTATACCCTAAATCCAGAGGGCACTTACATAGATAGAATCACTAGAGGCAAATTCCTCTTTTAGGGAAAAAATAATTATGAGGAATTTATTAACATCTATGAAAATATTTTAAATGGTCTAAAGCTAAAAATGGAAGAAATTAAAACTAAACATGACAAAAAATTCTGCAGGGGGGATTGAGCAATAGCATAACTAATAGCTCAGAGAAGTACGTGAATCATCCTCATTTGAGGCATTAGAAAACAGGCAAGATAAAAATCCAGTAGGAAGTCTAGGGAAGCCCAACTTGAATTACAAGTGTCACTCCCTGGCTTGAAAAAAAAATATTTAAAGGACAATGAAGGAACATATCTGCCATTTAATACAAGTTTTCATCTTTTGCATATAATTTCCACATTTTTACCAGAATAATGTCCACATTGGTTTCATGATGCTATTTTTATATGTATCATAAGCAATCCCAAAGCTCCACATCCTTTAAAGTAAGCTTTATAAAACATGGTTAATATTCACAGTTATTGGTATATCATAATTTATTATTCTAGTTGAGTACAGTTAGATTAGAATTTGTTGCTATTATAACAATCTTATACTAAGTATTGCTGTCCAGGAATCTTTTGGCATCTTTTGAATTATGTCTGTAATTTAAATTCCTGGGGCTAGAAATACCAGCTCAAAGAATATGAGTATTTTATGCCTCTTGCTATGTATCGCTACTTCTAAGGCCACAGGCATGCATGGATGGATGGATGGCAACAAGCAGTTGACATTCTACCACGCTGATAATGTAATGTTAAAATTAAATATTTAAATGTAATTCAATGCTAACTTAATTTTAAAAATACTTTGCAAATAGAAAGAACCAATAATTTGCATTTTTTATCATTAGTGAGAATAAACTTTTTCTACGAGTTGGTTTACTCGGGGTTTGCCTCAGGTTTATACAACCTGTGCAATCAGTCAGACGGGGCTCCCTGCAAGGTTTAATGATCTACTGTTTCCACCTTTAATTTTTAAAGAAATTTTGGACAAGGGCTCCACACTGTCATTTTGAACAGACTCTCAAAATTATGAGGCTGGTCCTGGGTTTTTAGTTTGTTTTACTGCTGCTGCTGCTGTTAATACCCATGGGATTTTTAATATCAGGTTAACATATGCTCCAAAAATTCTAGATTTACGCATGAAATTATTTTCCATATTTATGCAACTTAAGATAACAGATAACTATTGGTTCTACTAAAGATATGCACATTTATTTTGTTATATATATTTAATCTACTTAGGCAAGACATTAAATGACAGAAGATAAGAATAACTGAGAAATATCAGATCCACTGACTGAAGAGGAAGCTCAGTTGGTTTAGAAGGTTGGGGAGATCCTGAATCACAGCTTATAGAGACACAAGCATTCTTCAAAGTTAGTTTACTCTTGGTTCATGGCAATCAGCCAGATGCTATTAAAAATGGCTAAATGCCAGACTAAATGCATTTTTTCCTCACCTCGAAATATATGGAACCATCTTTCTTCTGAAAATTGCTTTTGTTCCATTTCCTCTATCTTTCACATGGAAGTGATAAAAATTACCTCACCAATAAAAAAGTAGTGCATCATTTGTACCACTTAAGAAAGCTGCATTAATAGGAGGCTTTATAATAACATTGCTCTTAATTCTGCCTTTTTCATCTTCACTGTTACGATTAAAATATGAATGAAAGTAATTATTTACATTTTGGTTATATTTCAATTTTAGCAGAATAATTTTAGAGTTTGTGTATGTCTGAAATTGGTAGAAAATAATTTTTCTAAAAATATATATTAATTTTCATTTAGCTGGTAATACTGATTATTCGTCCTTATCTATGCAGATAGTTGGCAGAAGCAGCAGTCTTCAAAACTTCTCCAGTCCTCCTCAGTACAAACACATTTCTGTCAGATTCCGTGACTGTTTCAGATTTCTTCTCAACTCCTGTGCACACCTAAGTAGCTACTACTGACATGACCAGGGACATGCTATGCCATTCATCTTTTCACCTTCCTGATGGAAACCAGTCTCAATCAATCTCAAGAGAAGAATGAAAGAAGATGGTAGTTGCTGGTTAAATTGCCAAAATCATTATCATCAAAATACATGTATGAATTATTGATAGTAAGCTGTAATAATGAATACCCTATTGACATTGTCAATCAAGAGGACCACTTTTCAAACACACACACACACACAAACACAAACAAACAAACAAAAAAACCAACCACATTTCCAAAATAAAATCACATTAAAGATTTTCAATTTGGACATTTTTTACTTTTATAGCTGTTACAATATTGTCTTCTCCATTTCAATAGATTTATCTGGACATTTTAATTAATGATGACAATAATAAGGCAGAGCTAAAAATTATTTTAACATTACTGAATAAGGAATTAAAAATAATACCAAATGGTATAAAATGGTGAAATGACCATGAAGGCAGTATAATCTCAGCATTTTGAAAGCACCTAGGAAATGTTTACATAGCTGAAGGAAGGCTACATTATTATTCAAAGAGAATATTTTTCTTAAACACCTTTGTTGTTACCTTTAGTACTCAAGGCAGTTTCCTGTGGGATCTTTCCATTTTTCTCCACTCCATGAAGTGAATACTCATCTTTACCAGACTTTCCCCCAGAGTTATTAAAACTCAATTAATTGCTCAACTAATTGCCAATCCCATTGGAATGACTCACTGCTGAACTTCAAACTTAAAACTTAAGTGATATGCTGATTTCTATAAATAGTCACCAATTTAAAAATAAACTTAAAGAAGAATGTGAATGCCCCAGAGAGGAAGTTCCTTTGCTAATTCGAAAATCAGTATTCTATAAAGACAAGTAAAAAAGCCAATGAATCCAATTTTAGTAATAATGTCACGGGGATAATCTTGTCATCTATTTTATTGAAGTGAAGTGACTAGGTAACACTTTATCCGAGGATCTACAGAAATGACAATATACTCTGAGAATATAGGTTCTGTGATCCAGATTGAGAAGAGGTAGATCTCACTATAAATATAATAGGATGAAGTTTTAAAAGATGGTATTTATACCCTAGGTTTCATTTACCAAGTGAGCTAGATTTTTCCTGAAGGCAACTCAGATTGCAAGTGTGTGAAAGAGGGGTGGGGAGGGGAGGGGAGCGGGGAAGAAGGAAAGATGATTATAAATTTGTATATAGTACTTCAAGCAGGGCCTAATTGGATTTTAGTTCATTTATTTCTCAGAATAAACACACTCAAGTTTTGAAATGCCCCCAAACTTTCTCCTCATTCCCTAATACCTTACCTCAAGTTTTTATAGAAAAATAGTTATTCTATTCTAAGAATATAGTAAATTCGGTACATAGTTCTAAATGGAGTAGCCAAAATGCACATTCATATATACTGATGAATGTTTTTTCTCTGCTATTCTCTCTTAATTCTTCAAAATAAGTGACAGGCTAAAAAGAAGCATCCCACTATAACTGTCTTTACCAGATTATGTCAATCTGCTCAGATGTCCCTTTAAAAATGTGGTGCTCTTTCTCTTTCTCTTTCTCTTTATCTCACTCCCTCTCCCTTTCTTTCTCTCCCTCTTTCTCTCCATTTCTTCCTCTCCTTCTTCCTCTTTTCCTCTCCTTCTCCCTCTTTTTCTCTCCCTCTCCCCCTCTTCTCTTTCATGACAATGAAGTGTTCAAGTCCACTAAATCCCCATGAAAATAAAACAGGTAAGCACACATGCTCAGGAGTCATTCAGAAAGAAAAAAAGAACCTGTTCAGTTTTTCAAAATGAGTTTAAGTTGCAAATACAAGTGGAAAATGGATGCAAAAAATGCAGTGATTCTAAGCTATAAATGCATTAACTAAATTATACCACTATAATTATAACTAAATTATAACTACCACTGTGTGCCAACCCTGTGCAAAGTCCAGCCAGCAGTGGTTCCTCCCAGGGCCGAGCTTCGGGCTTAGTTGTTAAACAGAAAAAATGCTGCAGAGAAATGACTTGGGCTAGTTTACATTTACAAATGAGATTTCCCTAACAGCTTTTAAATCTTCAAATGTTGTAATGGATGGTATTTAGTAGGTGTGTGGCTTGGAGGAAGATAATATTTGCACAAATTATTTATCTATTCTTCTAACACCAAATCCTGAAATGTTGGGAGATTATAGAAGGCTTTTCTCTTTCCTCTTAAATATTAATGTGCACACTTTTCAACCAACTGTTGGTATGCAGCACCAGCAGTGATTCCTGATTCTATCATGTTTGTAAAAAATAATGTCAATATCTGTAATAACTATAAACAACACCATAATAAGCTTCGTTAGAGTGCCATTTCCATCTTACTTAAATGACAATTCTGTATTTCAGGCAAGCTTCCAACAGGAACTCATAGATATTTGTAGGGGAAATGGTGATTGCTTTATGGCCATGGTTTGAATTTTTAATGATTACCTGTTATATTATAACTTAAGTCTTTTCCAATGTTCTCTAAAATTTCAGAGTTTAATTATTTCCTGAGTAATATGGTAAAGTCAAAATAAACACATAAACTGAGATCATAATAGTTAATTTAGGGTTACGTGTGCTTCCGTTTTTGAGTTTAGATAGATACAAGTATACATTTTTGTGTTGAATGTGTCTACATCTCTGCAGGGGTGGGGGACCTTTTTTCTGCCAAAGGCCATTTGGATAGTTATAACATAATTCTCGGGCCATACAAAATTATTAACTTAAAAATTAGCCTGCTATTTTTGGTCAAACATTGAATTAACTCACCCCCAAAGCCTTGGCAGGGCCAGACCAAATAAATGATTTTCACAGGCTGGATGTTCCCATCCCTAATCTAGAAAAAGGCATAGTAACAAAAACATTCATATATTTATGTCCCTATCTCTTTCCTACACATCTCTAATTGCATAATTCATACAGTGAAACACAAAATAAATTAATTACCACTACTAAATCTCCACAAATATATCCCATTTTCTGGAGGCCCCATCTCAACATTCATCACCTCCAACAAACCAATCCAGAAAGTGCCTCCAGGGACTTTTCTTCATTAATGGCCACATCCTGTTGCTGTTGATGCTACCTTTTCAGTCTCTCCATTTCTCTCTTCTCTTTAACCTCAATGTCACTAAAATAGTCCAAACCCTTATTTACTGCCTATTTAACTGCAGTACTAAATTCATCTAATCCGTTCTCCTCCACACTGTAGTCAGAGCCAATTTTCAGAAAGCAAATATTTTACTGGGGTTCTCCCCATTGAAATCTTCCTTCGTAGGCTACTCCATCCTTTCCAGCTTCCATTTTTCCTCTTTCCTCAACATTGACTGGCACTCCTGAACACGAACTACATTGGAGTTCTGTGAATCAACCATATTGCATTAGCAGATGCCCTCCTCTGCCTAGGATACCTTCAACTTTTGTCTGCTTGGAGAAATCTGAGGGATCTTTCAAGTGTTACTCTTTTTTAAAAGCTTCCCCTAACTTTTCAAATGGATTGAGGACCTGCTGTTTCTATTCTGGAAGTGCTTTTGATACACCTTTGTCTTTCTACTTACACTCAGCTTCTATAGTTGTAAAAAATGGTCCCAGAGCACAGCCTCACTATCCTTCGGAACTTACTAGACATGCAAATTCCCAGACCTACTGAATCAGACACTAGAGATGAAACCCAGCAAGCCTTCCAGGTGATTCTGAAGCATCATGCTGCTATTTAAGAACCTGTGTCCTTTGACATTATGTGTTTCCACATCAGCCTCTACACCTAATTGCAATGGCATAGATGGTTTTCATCTTCTTTCCTTCCCTCTGAATATGCATAAAGGGGCAGAAATACTGATAATTAATGTTGGGATTTTATAAGTGTTTGAAATCAGGACTGAGTGTTACCCTTTGTGTTCTAGTCTCCATCCCAAGTGCCATCTTCATTGTCCTGCCAGGTGGTAATTACTCAATACTCACCATGTAATATGTCTTTGCTAAATATTTTTGAGGAAAAGTACAGGTATTATTTTCAAATTGCATGGTGTCATCCCTTTAAAAATCAGGCCTCCTCAGTATTATTTTATGCTCCTACTATTTTATAGTCTGAATGTTGCTGACCTCAATTTATACATTTATTAAACTTGATTTATAAATATCTAGACAGTGTTTTAGGACAGAGATGGCTTATTTTCATCTCTGCATACCCAATATTAACACACTTCTTAGAAGTGGCACAATGCTTGGGGAAGAGGGAAGAGAGGTAGGAAGAGAGTGGGGGAGAAGGGAAAAAAAGGAGTGGAGAAAAAAAAGGAAATGAGGAAGCAATAAAAACTTCCAATAAATGGGAGCTTAATTGTAGAAAGTATTCCATACAGTGCCCATATAATTTCTAAAGAACCATGTCATGCTATGTAAATGTATTACAGTTACTTTACTGACATGGCAGTAGTTTAGATGATATATAGATTATCATTTAAAACAGATTACACTAAAGGGAGATATTATAGGGGAATAACGCTTTTCTCCTTTTTTTGTAAGTTATGTAATATGAAAATGAAAATGAATTTGCCTGATGAAAGTGATGCTCAATAAATGATTATTTAGTAAATTGATATAAAGTACACAATCAGTAACATTTTTAACAGGATACCTAAAACAATTTACAGTGGTTTGATATTGACATAATTTTTTATTTCCTTTTATGATAAGGAAATTAAATATACTACACTTTAAGATAAAAATGTCACTTACTCTTAAAATATTAGTGGATTAAAGATTTAAAACATAATAATTTACTAAAATTGTTTTACTTAGAATTACAAAAACCTCATTAGTTGACAAAATTCAGTTTCATAGATTTTACTCAACCCAATGATCAAATGTTATTCTGAAGTTATTCACATTAAAACTTGGCAGCTGAGTTCTTAAGAAATCCTGAAGGAACCCACACTATTTAAAAATTTTTAAGTAACATTTTGTGGAACTGCAGTTTATTAATTTTGTGCTATTATAAATTTTAAGATATTATACATGCTACTTGCACTAGAAAACATGAGACCAAATGTATGCAAACTCAGATCTTTGCAAAATGTAATATATTTCCACTTCCTTTTGTCCTTTGAAAAAAAAAGACAGCCCTATGCTGCAGCAGTGTTTTAAAATGCTCAACAAAGAGAAATTAACTAGAATCCAAGGTGGGATGCTAGGTCATGTGCTGGCATAAAATAGGGTTTTAGAAAGAGAATGACTCTGTAAGACCCGAGTTCTTGCCCCATATATGCCATTTTCTAAGTGTAGATGTTAGAGTTTACATATTCCAAATACAGTGGTACCTCGAGATATGAGTTTAATTCATCCCGTAACCTTGAGGCATGGGAAACTATGAGACGCCCGAGTCGCGGTAAACTGGTGGGTCGTGTGCTGCCAGATGATCCGCGATTACTCATATCTCAACTGTTGCTTGTATTTCAAAGCAAAAATTGCTCCCTCGACGGCTCATATCTCAAAAATCTCGTATGTTAGGGAACTCGTATCTCGAGGTACCACTGTACCTTACAGTCTGTGAGGAAATTTACTTCAACATTTAATACTCTGGTTAATAAACCATGGCAAAGAAATATAGGGATGGGCATAATAGCTTTTAAAATTATGTGATAGAAATGAGCATTTTATATTTTCCATGAATCATCCTTTAAAATAAAGAAGTAATATGCTAATTGACCCTCATGGCCTCACACAAGGTGGCCACCTTCATGTGGTCAAAGATGGCTGCCACAAGATGGCCAGCAGGGTAGGGTAGTTAGGGGTGATCAGGTTAGTAGGGAAGGGCAGTTGAGAGCAACCTGGTCAGCAGCAGGGGGCAGTTAGGGGTGACCAGGCAGGCAGGTGAGCCATTAGGAGCCAGCGATCCAGGATTGTCAGAGGGATGCCTGACTACTGGTTTAGGCCTAATTCCTGGCAGTCGGACATCCCCTGATGGGCCCCAGATTGGAGAGGGTACAGCCTGGGCTGAGGGACAATCCCCTACCCAGTGCATGAAACTCGTGCACCAGGCCTCTAGTTCTTTATAATACACAAACATCTTTTCATGTTATGTCTATGTTAACACTATGCTTATGACATAATACTCAATAAAATCTTTTTTATAAATTAATGAAACTAATGTGTATAACATTGCAAAGTTGGAATTTTGCTAAACATATGCCCCATATCAAACATAGAATCTCTGTGTCAAGATATGTCCAACAAAAGCGGCAATAAGGATTGTTCATTCACATGAATTCATCCTGACATTTTTTGATCGCCTGTTCATGCCAACCATTTTAATAAGTCTTGGCAAAAAAAGCACAAGAGACCCACAGTCCCTGCCATAAAAGAACTCACATTCTAGGTGAACAAAGGAGAATATATATAGTTGCAGACCAAAGGACTTTAAGGAAATATCAGGTATTTTTTAAATGTATTATCAGATCAAAGTAGGCCATTGACGAGACAAGCTGGAGAAAGTGAGAATATGTTCAGAAAGGAGTTTCAAAGAGCTGAATGGTGATAGACAAGAAAGATCTGCCAGATGGTGAAAGTAAGACCAGAAAATTAAATGGAAGGAGCACTGAGTGGCCCTACATGTTGAGAGGAATTCAAGATATTTAGTAAGACTGGTCAGTGTTAAGGATGGGAAAAACTGTTGCTGGGATGGATGGGGGCTTAAAGGCCATGCTAAATAGTTTGCTCATCACCCCACTGGTACATCATCAGAGTCATGAAAACAAGGCAGCAAAATGACTACATTTCACTCCTGTGTGGTAGTCAAAAACATTTGTCAGTGTTTGGGGGAAGTACAACAAAGTTCCTAAAGCTTTTCCAGAAATCTGCAATAAGACAGTCACTGAATATAAAAAAATGTATTTCTATTCTAACCAATGTGTTCTGATGACATGTTGAGACAGAATATATGCAATTTAATAAATGCTCAAGGTAAAAGCATTACCAGTAGCAATGGATATGAAAAAAGAGAACAATGACATAATAAAGGGTATTTACTGGCAATTCATAAAAGATGAAACATAGATTAAGAATAAGCCAATGAAGACTGTTCAGCTTCATTAGAAACCAGGAAAAAGAATTTAACAATGAGATATCCCTTCACACCTGTAAGACTGAAAAATTTAAAATTCTGAAAAACTACAATTTTGGCACAGATATGTAGAAAAGATAAGTCTTGCTTATTAACTGGCAGAAATATAAATTGGGATGACTATTAGAGACAAATATGGCACTATCTAGTAAAATTGTGGCAAATGTATTTTCCATACACAAACACAGACTCATTTAATTATATTTGCACAGTAACAATGAGAAAAGGAATTCTTATCTATAAACAATGTCTTTTGGTTACATCCTACAAACAACCATTGGACTACTTTGTTGAATAGGAAAGTGTCCCAGATCCTGGCTTCTCTCTTGATTGCTGACAAGTTTTTGTTGATTTTTAGAGAGAGGAAGAGAGAGGGAGAGAAAGAAACACCAACGATGAGAATCATTGATCGACTGCCTCTTGCATGCTACCTACTGGGGATCGAAGACTACAACCCAGGCATGTACCCTGACCAGAAATTGAACCATGACCTCCTGGTTCATGGGTCAATCCTCAACCACTGAGCAACACTAGCTGGGCCAATACATTATATTAACACAAGTTTTTAAAATACAAACTCTTAGATGTAAATTAAAAAAGTTGCTCTTATCCAATCCCTTTACTTTACCCATAAAGACATTGAGACTTAAAAGATATTAAGAGACCAGGGTCACACTTTATTTTTATTTCAGGTTATGAAGCCAGTTACAAACATAAAAGTTAACACAGGAAACAGCTACAGATTCTAATACTATAGACACCTCTAAACAATTAAAACAAAAACAGACTTTATAGTCATGCCAGGTTTTTTTTATTTTTCACTGACTTCATTTCCATATCCAGGAATAAAATAGATTTATGTTGGTTTTAACCATGGTTTTAAATATACTTATAAAATATGAAAATACATTATTAAAATAATTTAAGTAAAATCAGTAAAATATAGTCATTCTATTATCACATTCCATATAGTTTCCTAATCATATAAAGTTTAATGGAAAACTGAATGAGGGGTATAAAATCAAATTAAGTTCAAGAGATTAAAAGTTCTCTGATACCCCTAAGGAAAAATAAAGGCATTGTTAGTTCTGAAATGCCTTAACCTCATTGGCCCTAGGAAGCTGTTCGTGGTCTTTGCTGCCAAATAACCAAGAAATCTGAAACGTGTGTTATACGAAAGTAATGAATGACTTAGTGGGAAGGGATCACACTTAAAGATCCATACATATACGTCTCCACTGAGGCATTTTCAATATATGTTTTCACTGATGAGGTGCAAGCCAAACCCTCAAAGATGTCGAGAGACACTTAGATAATCAAGTCACCAGAATTAAGCAGCAAGTAACAGCTTTCTGCATCCCAGGCAGGGTCAAGGGCCAATGATCTACCAGTGATTGGGCTCTTCTCCCCAGAACACAGTCAGTTCCCCTGTGACAATTTTAGGTAAACATGATCTTTGACTATGTGGTGTAATTGTCCTTAATTTAAGGATTTTCTTTTACTGTGCCTTCGACCCACAAGAGTGAAAGCCAGAAAAGCTGGGCTAATTTGCATTCTGAAATTTCATTCTGTGTTTTTATTTTCCTTTAGAGGGTTCTGGTTACAGAAGAGCTTCATTAACTCAATTAGGCATGATCCAGTGGGCCCCAACAAATTAGGCTAGCCACAGTGTCTTCAAAATGGACAAAAATAAGAAGCCAGCTGTAGTCTTTATGTTTTGAAGGAAATTGCACCAGCTGACATATCTTTGTATCAGTCATATTAAGCTCCTGCAATAACCAAACTGTGTTTTGGAAGTTTCTATTTTCCAACACTACAAGATATATAAAAGATACACCAGTAGAAAAGGGAAGAAACCATTTTAACCATGAATTTCTCACTGGACTTAAGTTCTCTGTTTTTATAGAAATAATCATTCTTTAGCAAACAGCATATTCATATATCAATCTGCAACAGTTAGTGCTATGATAACTTAGATTCCATGCACATTACATTTGAAAAAGGAAAAAAAAACAGGTATGAGAAGCACCTTAGGAACAAAGCTATTTTCATTGTCTTCCTATAGCGTGCACGCATACACACCCCACCATGTGACATCAACCAATGGAAAAGAACACATGAAACCAGATTCTCTCTGTCCTGAAGCCATAGAAAATTACTAATGCTTTGCCTCAGTTTCTTCATCAACCAGCAGAAGCAATTATAATCACCATTGCTTTGAAGAGGAGACTGTAGACAATGTACTTACTCATAAGAAATCGCCTGGGTGATTGTTAAAGCAATTCCTGGCCATATTTCAGACCTACTAAATCAGATTTCCCAGTGAAAGGTCTGGATGTTTTCTTTAATTTTGAGTAATACATAAGTGTATGAGAACAATATTACCCAGAATAAGAATTCCAACTGCAAAGGGATGTACTGAGAAAAATATCATTTTGATAGGGATTTAAATTGGTCCAGTGATGGGCAAAATGCAGCTTTTTGGCCCCTTGAGTGTGGTTCTTCCACAAAAGACCATGGCCTGGCGAATCTATTTTGAAGTGGTGTTAGAAGGAGTTTAAGTTTAAAAAATTTGGCTCTCAGAAGAAACTTCAATTGTTGTGCTGTTGATATTTGGTTCTGTTGACTAATGAGTTTGCTGACCACTGGGTTAACCTTTACATGGTAAGGAACAGCTGTGCTAAATGAACCACCCAACCCATCAACCAACCAACTTACTTTCAAGAAGCTGAATATATATACTCTTCTACCCTTAGAACAAGCACAACTTTTGACTGATAAGCAATGAGTGTCCACATCCTGTACATTCAAAACAATAAACTACTGTAGATGAAAGAGTTTTCATGAACCCTGGGATAGAAAACAATAAACGATAAAGTATAAATTGCAGTTACTTTCTGAGCTGTCTTCTAATTTCTTAGGAATAGACTCTCAAGAAAAATAAGAAACATGGAAGAAAGGAAATATGAAAATCATCCAACTTAATTATAGTTATTCTGACTTAACGTTGAAAATAAGATTGTGCTTGGAGTAGGAATTTGCTGTCACCATAAGCTATTTGTGACATAAAAAAAAAAGAACGTGGAGTTCAGAACACATCCAATTTCTGAAGATGACATTGAGTTCCCAGCAGGGGTTGTTCCTCCCCAGAAACCTGCCTTGGATAGCATCCTGGTGCTCGGATGCCTGGTACTCATGTCTGCCACCTCGGAAATCACTGCAGTCATGCTTCCGTGTGATTGAGAGATTTGACACATTCCCCCGATTCCTGAACTGTGCCCACACAACCTGCTACAACATTCTGTAGACTGCAGTGAACGTTGTTGAAGTCTCATGGAGGCTAGCTTCAATTTCAAGTGTGAATTTTCCAATTTGGGAAATGTAAGTTGAGAAAGTTCCTAGAAGGAAATCACATTGGAAATAACAGAGATTGCGTGCTTTCACATGGTCAGTGAATAATGACTGGCCTTTGGTGACAGAGGATTACTGGAGTTGTAAGCATTGATTTTTGCAAACTGAATATGGCCATCCTTAAGGGTATTTGATATTATAGTCAGAGTGAGCTGGAATTAATTTTATAAAGGCTCATAATAGAAGCCAGATGGTCAAAGTGTCTGAAACAGATATAGCCTTCCCTAAGCTATGCTAGAAAATAACTCAAAAAATTTTAAAAAGGGATAGAGTATTAAAATACAACATAAGAGATCTGCTGGGTGATGATACAAGCATGGGTTTTTTGCAATAGTAATGACTCGTTGTGGAGTAGGTTGATCATGCCTCCCAGAGTATTTTATCTGGAGAATACATTTATGGGTATATGCTATAGCTAAAATATGAGTGTGCAGCTGACTTACCAGAGTGTGGGTAGTATGCAGTTTTACATGCTTTAGCCTTTTCCATTTATGGACACTTTTACAAAGTTTTCCCATCTTTCTATTCCTAGAGATTTTATTTCTGCCTTTAAAGCCTGTAGCTGCTTTTTCCTAACCTCTCCCTGACCCAAATCCAATGAAGTTTCTGTGTTCCTCATGATTGGCACTAAGCATGAACTCCATGGATGCTTTCAAACAAACAAATGACTCACAGGGACTCTGAAAATGTTTCTGCAGTGTAACAGCTGGGGACACCGGGCACACAAATACTAAGTAAGGAAAAACTACTAACGATTTGCATCAGAACTTAATAAATTGGAGACCAACCAGTAAGCTAATTTAGATAAAATTAAATTTTCTTTTGACACTGTAATTAATTGCCAGCAACAATAAAAATGTATGAACTTACTGTCCCAGGCATCAGAAGTCCCACAGGATCCTCACTGGGTTCAATCAAGGCACCGGCAGAGCTGCATTCCTTTCCTGAGGCTACAGGGGAGAAACTGCTTTGTTGCCTTTTCCCGGTTCTAGAAAGTGCCACATCTCATAGTTTGGGGCTCCTTGCAAGCTCCAAAGCCAGCAAAGGGCAGCTGAGCCTTCCTCACGCGGCATCAGTTTGACTAACTCTCTGCTTCACACTAAAGGTCCCCTGTGATCACATTAGATTCACCTGGGTGATCTAGAATATCCTGGGGTCAAGTGATTACTAACATTAATTCCATCTGCAACCAGAATTTCCCTTTGCCTTTTAAGGTAACATACAAGTTGCAAGAATTAAGATCTAGGCATCACAACTACTATAATCAAAGTTGACATTCCTACTGCTTTGTGAGCAAGCGAGCTTCTTCAAAAGAAAACACAACTGCCTCTCCTCAGTCTGGAGAGTTCGCTCAGTCTAATTTTGACTTCAGGGTCTTGTATACGCGGATCCAAGGTGGTTCTTTACTAGCCAGACTGCTTTAATTTTCAAAAGGTAACTGCGTGATTGCAATAAAAATCAAACAGAATAATTTATGGAAAATAGAAGAAAAAAGAGAAAAAAGTGGGAGGAGTAGATTTTTTTCCCAAGTAATTTAATTGGAGATTATTTTAAGAATTTCTAAAGAATAGATTCTAAGGATGGTTTAGATGGCTAAATCACCAAATCTAAGAGTAAGGTGCCATTCCTTAAGCCTTGAAAGCAAACCAAATTATAATAACCTATTTATATGGCATGTCACAGAATTTCAGTTTAGGTATAGGATGTACTCTAAATCCAAATTTTAATTTGAACTCTTGTGTTCACCATATAAACATTCTAAGTCTATAGACTACAATCTGAGGAGTTAGTTGGCCATTAATAAGAGTAAGTTCAATTCTCTCCCTTCCAGTTGAGACTCGGCTAAAATAACACAAAAATGGGCAGACATGAAACAAAGTTTGGACAGCTGGTTGTTGATTTTACAGGATAATCAAAATTCAGCCTTATAATATCATGTTTATCAAAAAAACTCTAAGATTAAACATACAGTGTAAAACAGTATTATATATAGTGACTTTAACTTAGAAATTAAAATTTAAAAGAATCCATTGAGCTCTGGCTGGTATAGTTCCATGGTTAGGGCATCCACCTTCACACTAAAGGGTCGGGTTTGAGTTCTGATCAAGGGCACTACCTGGGTTGCAAGTTCCTTCCCTCGACCTGGTCGGAGTGGGTGTGGGAGGCAATCAATTTATATGTCCCTCACACATGGGTGTCTCTTTTTCCCCCTACTCCCTTCTTCTCACTGGCTCTAAAAAAAATCAGTGGGAAAAACATCCTCGAGTAAGGATTAATGAAATAAATAAATAAATTTAAGAGAAATCATGATAATTAAAACAGGAGGTGTTAGACATAAAGACTTTTAGCCATGCTAAACTCTTCTGGTTAACTTCAATACCCTCTTTCCAGGATCTTCCTGAAGCTCAACTTCTCAACCAACTATGCAAACTCAAAAGTACTTCCTCAAATACAATCCCCTAACAAACCTGACTTGGTCACATGTAATAACCTTCTTCCTTTAGTAGAATGAACTTTAAAATCTGTAAGCACCCTTGTGTGTCAGTGATAATAAACAATGGTGCATATTGCTTCAAAAAAAAAAAAAAGACTCTGAGGTGAGTGACTGCTTGAATAGCTCTGTTCAATTATAGAGTAGATATAGCAAGGGTTGCACATTGTCATCTTGATTAAACTCAACACCAATGTCATGTACACTAGAGATATTGACTCCTCTCCTGGATTCGCTGTTCTTTAAAATATCTCAGCTACATGATGAACAGACTTCCTGAAGTCTTTCCATTATTCACTCAACAAAGGCTGCATTGCCTGGATACTGAGTAGCGATAGTGATCTAAATGGTAACGATCACTGTACTTGAAGATTTCGGCCTTGTGAGTGCCTCAATGACAACACATAATTATGACTTAACATGCTAAGGATAAATGGGGCTGTTAAATAGTAGTACACCTTCAACAAGGAGGAGGAAATAAATTCTACTAAAGAAAGTAAAAAATAGGTGGCAATATTTGAGTTGAAGTTTGAAGAATGGGTAGTAGTTTGGCAGAGAGAATAAAAACTGTAGTACAGACAAATATCAAAGCAGTTTCCTAGAGTCATAAATAAATGAAGTGCATCTGGGAAACTGAGGATGATTTCACATGGCTGGTGGGAAAGGAAGAACTAGAGACTAGCAGAAGACAAGTCTAGGAAGGAAGGTCAAGGCCAAAGAGAAGGTCTACTTACTCTTACTGATGAAGACTTCTTTGAGTAATCATACCCCCCAAATGCTGGAAAATTATACAAGAAACCAAATGCTCAAAAGGGTCTTGCACAAGAGAGAATTATCTTTCATGCGGTCAAGTTTTGCTAAGAACTAGAGATGGAAAATTTTAGAACCTGATATGGAAGAGGCTTAACTATTAATTCACACATATCTTCGGTCTTCCTGGACCACTGGGATTTAATGCCTAGAGAAGCAGTGTGAACCACAGATATTTAGAGATGGTGAATATTCAGGCTCTGTATATTATAAACTCCTCTTTGTTGTAAGGAGCAAGTTCACAGACTTCAAGATAGTAGATATTGCTATTATATCTTCTCAGAATTATTTTAAATCTACCTTATAAACTCCTAATTCCTCAGAGAACTGAAAGGGAAACATCTTAATGTTGTGAAGGAAGACTGTGTTATTTCAATGGTATACTGGTAAATACCTAGTTACCAATTTCTTATTGATATGAATATTATCTTAAAACATTTGAGGTTCATATCTTTGAGAAGAAAAATAGAAGATTTCCAATGAAAGAGCTTTTATAGCACTTTAGAAAAAGCAACTTCTAGAAACACTATCCAATCATTAATAAAATTCAATTAAAAGAATGTACTTATAATATATACATATACTATTGAACTCTTGTAATACTATATATATGTATCAGGAAATGTAGACACATAAGCTACATTTACTAATATCTAGATTAAAAGACCTAAGTAATGCTATACTAATTCCTATTTAAGCTAATAAAGACAAATAAAATAATAACTAGTATGGAAGAGTATGACTGCACTATATCAAGTATTGGGAAACTAAGGGAAATTTTAATAGCTTTATAATATATTATATATAGACTCCATTTGCCACATTTATTAAATGGTGTGAGAAAATTTTAGCTAAATATCTAACAGGATGTCATCCTAAAACCTCATGTTCCTATATTACTTTTCTGTGAACAGAAACAGCTTGCAAAGATTTATGGCTCCTATTAATTATACTGAAAATATGGTCGAGTTGCTCAAAGAAATCAATTGTAACAGGAACAAGCAAGTGTACTTGTTACTACAATCATAAATTACAAATGGCTGTCATTATCAAATTTCTCTTTTCATTTAATTTCAAAGTAAAGGGTTAAGTGGTAATTTTTTTGTTTTCCAAAATGTAAACCTAGAACACTAGACTTTGGTTAACAGTCGATAATATAGCTTACAGGGATCCAAGTTTAGTCTCAAAAACGTAGAGAAAACATTGAGATAAGAATAAGTTCAAATATTTAACTTTCTACCTATTCTTTTTTGTAAGTTTTATGTTCTCACCTTTATCCAAGGAAATTTACTATACCTACACTCTGCACAACTATAGGTTTTATTTATTCTCTCTCACACACACACAATATATTAAGAAAAGTCCCCTTTTCCAGAAAGAATTTAGCATATTTTATACTTGTACGTACATTAAATATACTTTAAAGTTTATAATATTAAAAAATACTTTAAAGTTAAAAAATTTGGGGAAGGAACCAGAACAAAGTGAAAATAACAAAAAATGAAATAAAAAAAAATGCATTCACGTTTACATTCAGAATAACATTTCAGATTTCAAAACATTTTTTGTTGGGCATTAAATCAATAGCAATTTCATGCTCACTGATGTTCCCTACAGCTCAGCTGTGTTGTCCAAGATGGCCCTGGGCACTGAATCCTAGCTAAAGCATTGCCTATATTGCCAAAGACTTCTATGGCTTGGCACAGCTACAGAATCTGAGTTGGTAACTATACTCAGATAATACTTTTCACTCTTCATTAAACTCTTGTGACAAGTGTAATCCATTACCCCAGATGTTTTTTATTATATAAGAGAAAAGTGAACCCATTTTTCCTGAGTCAACTTGTTTAATGAACAAACTTGTCAATAATTTACTAACTTTGTATTAGTAAAATGAATTACTTCAAAGTAATCATTGTATTTGTCTATTTGTTCGTTTACATTTGA
Source organism: Lasiurus cinereus (assembly GCA_011751065.1). NCBI lineage: Eukaryota > Metazoa > Chordata > Mammalia > Chiroptera > Vespertilionidae > Lasiurus > Lasiurus cinereus. The sequence continues at coordinate 37,067,919 of JAAGEH010000226.1, forward strand.
GATAGTGTTGCTGATATTGTTAGTCATATTTTAAGGTCTCTCTTTTTGGGGATAAAGAAGAGAGAGAGCATTTTATCTCCTTAATAGTCAGAGAAAGGTTAAACATACAAACACACATATTAAAAAGCCTGATGGTGCCAGGTGGGTTCTGGAAATATTGGGACGAATCACTCTGTAAAATATATGACTGTCTAACCACTGTGCTGTACACCTGAAACTGTACAAAATGATACTGAATATAAACTCTAATTTTTTTAAAAAGGTCTGGATGAATATACACTAACACATTTATAATGCTTATCTCAGAGTCACAGGATCAGAATAATTGTAATTTTCCTGTTTAGACTTTCCTACACTTTCCAATTTTTCTACAGTGAAGAAATATATCATGAAAAGAATAACCATATCTGCAAAAAGTCAAAGTACTGGCAAAATACTATAAGATGGAAAATAGGATCAGCCAGCATAAAAGAGCAGTCTCCACCTGACCATTAGGAAACTGGCTTGAAACATGCTCCTATCAGATGATGCATTTTAACCCTGGTGATTCTTCCCCCAAATCTTCCATGTACAGCCCAGCTCGTTTTTCAGACTAAAATGCCCTCCACAATGAAAGGAAGAGGACCTTTTACTGGAAGAACCACTGCAAAGAAGACCAAATGGTCTGACTTTCACAGAGAAATGCCGCATTCCAAGGAGTTAAAGGAATTGCGTTATCAATCAATGAGCAGAGTTGGAATTGTTAACCCCAGGACTAGACATTTTAAAACCTGGAGGCAAAAAATAGTTGGGTGTAGGCGTCTGTTCATTTGAGGAAAAAAAGAGAAAAAGGTTAGAAAACATAACATTCACACAACACAAAATATTGTGAATTGGGTATATTTTCTCAGCTTTGGAACTCTATAACCAAAGCTATCACATTTAAATTTAATTTGTAATTAGTGTTTGAATCAACTACTATGCTCTCAAACTTAACATATCAAATGTGTAGGTTTGAAGATAAATCACAATATTTTTCATGTATATTAATATTGCTAAAATGAAAAGAGACTTGAGCCCTGGTTGGCATTAAATGTCCCATGCACCTGAAGATCATGGGTCCTACTCCCAGTCAGGGCACAGACATACTTAGATTGCAGGTTTGATCCAAGATCAGAGCATGTACAGAGGCAACCACTGGATGTATCTCTCTTATATCAATGTTTATTTCTCTCCCCCTCACTTCCACCCTCTCTAAAACCAATTTAAAAATATAGGAGAAAGACTTGAGGTGTATAAAAAAGAAATAGTACTGCCTTATTTGCATTTCCCAAATATTCATGTTCAATTATAACTCCAAAATAATAGGCCCATCTTAAAACTCCATGCACAGTTCAGCTTGCTTGAACTGTACTACTTTCCCACCAATTGGGAAACGTGGGACCATTATGATTTCTACTAGTTTTGCCCTATTTATGGTGTTCTTCCTACTGATTGATGGTGTTGTAACACAATAATTCTTAAACTGAATGGCCAAAAGCACATATTATCAGAGATGAAAAATGAAACCTTAGAAAAATCATTTATTTATTAATTCAGTCAATCAGTCAAGAAATATGTATCAAGCTCCTGTTGTGTCAAGTATTGTAGCAGGTGCAGGAATCCAGCGATAAAAGACACAAAACCAATCACTCTAAATGTGAAACAGTTAATATGTTTGCACATAGTGTTTTGAACTTTATTTATTTGTAAAGGCACAAAGACTCCTAGGCAACCTGGACCAGCACCTTCCTCTTTGTCTAAGACTCCCGGGACTTCATATCTTGTTTGTAAAAGCCTGTGATAGTGCCTCTTCTTTACAATTAAGTAGAGATTTGGAACAGCAGAGGAGATGGGAGATGGGGGAGGCAGGGAAATGACTCTTACATTCAAAACAATTGATGAGAATACATCAATTTAAGAGTTGTTAATTAAGCTACATATGACATATATGGCTTTCAGCTGTTATTTTTTAAAATATATTTTGATTTTTTTTAACAGAGAGGAAGGGAGAGAGATAGTTAGAAATATTGATGAGAGAGAAAAACTATAAGCTGCCTCCTGCACACCCACTCCTGGGAATGTGCCCACAACCAAGGTATATGCCCTTGACCAGAATCAGGACGCTTCAGTCTGCAGGCCAATGCTCTATTGACTAAGCCAAACCAGTTAGGGCTGTTAATATTATTTTTTTTATTACACTTTGCTTATGACTCTTGCTATCTGATATAACCTTACTATAAGGCTTACCAGGAATGAGAATACCAGAGATCATCCTTTTATAAAATTATGAATTCCTTGAACTTCCTTGAGAGATAACATATAAATAAAATTGTATATATTTTAAAAGTTAAACATACAATAGGAATTGGCATGTTTTATCTGGTATATAAGCAAAATAGTTCTCCCTTCAACCTCTCCTCTGATATTCCCATATGTTTGGACACTACAGATAACCTTACATAAAAAAAAAAAACTGTCGATGTGCATGAACTAATTTCCATTGATATTTTTTCAGTGTCATCCTCATATCCAAACTACAAAAAAATATGTAATGCATATGCATACATTACACACACACACACACATACACACATGTACACATCCTCCTGGATGTATGCTTATTTATCCATATCTGTATCACAGTCTTAATTACATCTCTATTTTTACATATCTATATATATTCATTCAACATATTTCTCTTTAGTCAAACCCACAACTAAATTGCTTATTCTTCCTCAGGCTGCTGCCACTGAAAGATAGATTCCACCAACACTATAATAAAATATAGAACCTGAATCTGCCTTTATAAGTTCTTAGCTTTAAAATAGCATGTTTAATTTTAAATAGCATTCTACTCCCTGCAAGCTGATTTGTATTCCATGGAAAGTATATTATAATCCTTACAATAAACTAATAATGATTTTAATAAAATTGTATTGACTTTGGAGGTTTCACCACTTGTAAGTTGCTTAATTCAGTCTTAGCAAAATCATTCATTACTTCTTGCAAACATCAGCAGTGAAACTACTCAGACAATTATTAGATTAAACTAGATTTAAAGGTGGATTTTATTGTAATTGCAATAAAAATAATTGAAAGAAAAAAATTTACCTTTTCTTAGATATTATGCTGTATTTAGGTTGTAGTTTAAACTCTTGGTGAGGATGGAAAACCAGTGAATGTCCCTATAGACAGCTTTCTCCAGTTCTTTATTTCAAAACTATTTACTTTGCATCACCAGAGCTATGTCGTCTTATGTTTGCTTCCTCACTAATTTGAGAACATTTTCCCCCATGACTAACTAAAGAAAGGAAAGAAGCTTAGAACCCCCAAAACCCATTTCCTAAATTAAATACTTCATACATTGTAAAGGAAATACTGTCAAATACAGTCACCAAATTTCAGCAAGAAATTAGATGATTAATCCTATGTAAATATATATTCAATGATAAAGGTAAGTTATAAGAGAAATGGACATAAATAAAGTACATGTCCTAACTACCCTGCCCACTGATATAATTGGTCTATCAATAAATATATATTGATTAGAAATATTCTGAGTACCTTGGAAGAAAGAAAAGATTAAACATAGTTTCCCAATGCAATTATTTTACATTTTAGTCATACTGAAATCATACTGAAACGCTTTAATGAAAAGCCTAACCAGTTGGAAGGGTGACCACCGGTAAGTGTAAAGGATGCTTTCATGATTCTCTGACTCTTTATAATAACACTAGAGGCCTGGTGCATGGAATTCATGCATGGAATGTGGGGGGGTGTTCTTCAGCCCAACATGCTCCCTCTCCAATCTGGGACGTCAAGGGGGATGTCCGACTGCCCATTTAGGCCCGATCCAAGTAGGATCCCAAATAGGATTGGGCCTAAACAGGCAGTCGGATATCCCTCTCGCAATCCAGGACTTCTGGCTCCCAACTGCTCACCTGCCTGCCTTCCTGATTGCCCCAAACTGCTTCTGCCTGCCAGCCTGATCACCCCCTAACCACTCCCCTGCCAGCCTGATTGATGCATAACTGCTCCCCTGCCAACCTGTTTGCCCCTAACTGCCCTCCCCTGCAGGCCTGGATCCCCCCACCCCCGCTGTCTTTCCCTGCAGGCCCAGTCACCCCCCTAATTTGTCTCCTCTGCCAGCCTGGTCACCCCTAACTGCCTTCCCCTGAAGGCTTGATCACCCACAACTGCCCTCCCTTGCAGGCCGGGTCTCTGCCAACTGCCTGCCCCTGCTGGCCATCTTGTGGTGGCCATCTTGTGTCCACATTGGGGCAGTCATCTTGTGTCTTGGAGTGGTGGTCAATCTGCATATTACTATTTTATTAGATAGGATAGAGGCCTGATGTATGGTTGGGGGCCAGCTGGTTTGCCCTGAAGGGTGTCCTGGATCAAGGTGGGGATTCCCTTGGGTATGGGGTGGCCTGGGCGAGGAGCCTGTGGTATTTTGCAGGTCAGCCACACTCCCCCAGTGACCCAAGTGGAGGCCCTGATATCTGGGATTTATTTATCTTCTACAATTGAAGCTTTGTAGCCTAGAGCAGAGCCAAGCCTTCTGAAACTTTGTTGCTTTAAGTAAAGTCCTGGGCCTGCCAGGGTTTGCAGAAAGCTTGGCTTCCTCCATTGCCAGGGGCAACCCAAGCCTCCCTCCTGCTCTCTCTCTCTCTGGCTGTAGACATCTTAGTTGGGTTAATTGGCATCTCGCTCTGATTGGTTGGTGAGCATGGCTGGTGGGCATGGCTTGTGGGTGTAGCAGAGGTACAGTCAATTTGCATATTACTCTTTTATTAGATAGGATTAGTGACCCAGTGCACTAAATTAGTGCACATTAAAAGATTAGAGAAAATAATTTAATACAGTGGTACCTCGAGATACGAGTGCCCTAACATACAAGATTTTTGAGATACGAGTCGTTGAGCAAGCGATTTTTGCTTTGAAATACAAGCAACATTTGAGATAGGAGTAATCGCAAGGATGGGCCGGCTACACATGACCCACCAGTTTACCGCGACTTGAGCGTCTCATATTTCCCACGCCTCAAGGTTACGGAACAAATTAAACTCGTATCTCGAGGTACCACTGTATTGCTATTTGCCCTTTCTCTATAATAGAAGTGTCAGAGGTGAAAGAAAATTAGTGAAATGTATATGAAAACCTTCTTCCTTTCAGAGCCTAGGGCTCACCAGGGGACCCAGAGTCAAGTCCCGTCCATCCATATGCACCTCAAAATCCCATGAGGCGCAGACCCCCCCCCCATTTGGGCTAGATTCAGACCCAGCCAGTCCCAACCTTGTCAAGCCCTGCTGGGTAGGAGGTGTAGCCTCAGATCCCCTGGACCACTGCCAGGATGGGAGGGGAGTGGCATGAGGTCCCTTATCCCTGACTGGGGTGAGGGGCATGCCTTGAGGCCCTCCATCAAGCCCCACTAGGAGGGGGACATGGCCTGAGATTCCCTGTCAAGCCCTGCTTGGTCAGAGAATGGCCTGAGGTCCCCTGTTAAGCCCCATTAGGCAGGGAGGTGGCACATTCTCAGGTCCCCTAACCCAGCACCAGGAGGGGGTGCAGTCTCAGGTCCCCCATCAAGCCCCACCAGCAGGGGGTGCAGCCTCAGGTCCCCTGTAAAGCCCCACTGGGTGGGGGAGCAGCCTGAGTTCCCCTGACCCAGCAAATCCCACTGGATAGGGGGCATGCCTCGAGGTCCCCTGTCAAGCCTAGCCATGCAAGGGGGAGCAGCCTCAAGGCCCCTGGCCCAGTGCTGGGGCAGGGGGCACATCCTGAGGTCCCCTGTCAAGACATACCTGGTGGGGTGCGTGGCCTGAAGTCCCCCAGCTTGACACTGGGGTGAGGGGAGCAGCTTGAGGTTCCCTAGCCTAAAACTAGGATAGGAAGTACACTTTGAGGTCCTCTGTCAAGCCCCACTGTGTGGAGGGCATGGCCTCAGGACCTCTGGCCTGGCACTGGGGCGGGAAGTGCAGTCTGAGGTCCCCCAGCCTGATGCCAGGGCAGGGGATGCAACCTGAGGTCTCCTGTCAAGCCCCACAGGGTCAGGGGAGGGCGTAGCCTCAGGTCCCTGCTGATTGCTCATTAAGGCTCCTTAAGGGAACTTGGCCTCAGCTGTGGGTGCAACCATCTTTGTGATGGAGTGATGGTCAATTAGCATATTCCCTCTTTATTAGATAGGATATGCTATGATTTTAAGAATTTTAGCTCTAGAAAGTGTTTTCCATTAATGTGCATCTAAGTGTATACTAACTGTCCTGAAAATACTACAAACATCCAAAATGAAATCTTTCACTGAGCTTATACTCTCTTCCACATTCAACTTACAGAATATTCAATCATTAATAAAATGCACTGACAATGTACTGATATAAAGGAAGGAACTCAAAAACCAGTAAGATATTACAGTCTCTACTCTCAAGATTCTCCCAGGAAAGCGGAGGTGGG
>JAAGEH010000226.1:37074492-37103362 GCA_011751065.1 Lasiurus cinereus
CCAAAGCACAAGAAAGAAGTGGTTTAAAAAAAAAAAGAAGGGAGGAAAGTACAAAGTGCCATGATGGAACACAAGAGGGATGATTAGATATTGAAAATAGCCAGGGAAGTCATCTATGGACTGGATCTTTTTCAGAAGAATGGCAGACTTTTGATGAAGAAATATTAATTAACTACATGGAAGGTAGGGTGGGGCATAAATTGCATCGTGCTAAGAAAAAGAATGGTGAAAGCACACCATGCCACCAGAGAATGAAGAGGCTTTTAGTCTGAAAAGAGCATAAAGTACTTTCCATGAGATGATAGTAGCCAAAATGAGGATACAGAGGGATTCTGGTTATGCCAAAGAGTGTGAATTTTATCCTATATAGGCTCTGTGGAATGATATCAAAGTTGGCAATAGATGAACAGATGCCAAGAACAGAAACCAGGTAAGGTCTTCTTAAAGGTTCTAAATGCAATAATAAGTGCCTTAGTTAAGTCCACCATAGGTAGGATGATGAATAGAGACTGATTTTAAGACACATTTCTGAGGTAAAATTGACTGAAGCTTAGTTCTATGGACTAAGGAACAAAAGAGAAATCAAGTAAGACTATAAGTTTTTAGGAGTGTGGTGGTGTCATTACTATGATGGGAAATGTAAGAAATGAGAGAGAAAATGAGTTCAGTTCTTAACAGTTTGGAGTGGGGGAGTAAGGAGCAAGACTGTGGTCCCTGAGGCCAGGGAAGCAAGTGATATCCTATATAAAATATGGGTAGAAATGATAGTATGAGCCCTGAAGGCTAGACCTTTAAGGACCAGTCAGAAGAAGAGGAGGAAGAGGTGTGGCTAACTAAGCAGCTTATTAAGAATCAATGGCAAATGATTTCTGAATTCCCAAGTTTTTTGAAAAACTAAACTATCTTTTAAACCTTTTATTTGAACCACTGTACATCACCTCTAGCCTGTCCAAAATGTGCAATTGTCTGTATTCCTCAAATCAGGTGCCACAAATCAACTCTTCTATCAACCAGTTCAGTAAGAAAGCCTTTTACCAATGTAATATGCCTTAGCAGACCTTAAAACAATGAAGTTGGAAGAATGAGGGATGAAGTTTATTAAATCTGACAATTTAATATTTATGTAAGCCTAAAGTGAGAAGCATAATTGGAATTAACTACTAGCAGCTTAGGTCTAATGGGTTATGAATTTAACTTCATTATTATAATTTTGCCTCCTCTTTGAGCTCACTTGACTGAAGCAGGAAAAATATTTGAGAGCCACTTTCAACATCACCAAAACAACTACTGACATGACTTGAAAACATTGGATCTAAGAACATGGGTCCGTTCATTTCATAAAAGGGAAGAGCTCCACTGAAGAACACTGGAAAACACAGAAATTATAGTCATATAAGAGGGGTTCCAATTCCAGGTCTGCTTGTTACTGTGAGACTTTAAACAAGTTATTACACCTCTGGAGCCACAAAAAATGTTAACCATTCAAGATTACTGTGAGGATGAACTCAGAAGACATCTAGCAGAGTGCCTTTGTACATGACATGCAATTGATTCATGTTGGTTATCTTTAGCCTTGGTTGCCTTCAAGCCCTTTTTGCTTGAACAGACATCAATAAAAGGCTTTCCTGCTCATCTCTATGAACTGTGGAGTTGACTTTATGTGAAACAACTATTATTTTTACTGCATGTTCAAATATCAATTATAACCTGATTTAAGTTAACATGGTGAGTTCCTACCACCCTTGGGATACAAATATCTAGGGTTATAGAATGTCAAGTCCTAAACAATGCATTGTAATCACATGCCCCTGGAGAATGTTTTTTTATTATTTAATTCCATATACTGCTCAGAATAGGATGTAGTGTCTCTAAACTGTTTTATAAGACTTCTAGACTCTCATATAGAATCTATACAATTATAAAGTGAAGATCTTACCATTACCTTATTTATCTAGACAATACAAATAGCTGAACTAAATAATTCCAGCCCCAAAATGAAATTTGGAGATTAAAATTACCCAGTTCAGCTATCATCAATATATATGAAAAACTGAATAGTATAAAATTTTAACAAAATATTTTGTTTATGCTAGAAGAGGAACTGAGCATTCCCAATAAGGAATTTGGGGAGGAGAAGCATGATAGATTTCCTGTCATGCCATTTAGCAAGGTGTCAGTGCATTGACTTTTAGGGCCATCTGGTCACCAAGATAAATACACATTCCTCCTTAAGCCACTCATATTCTCAGTCATTTAGAATCACTCAGAGACCCTGACTTAGCCTCTGCCATAACTTTTTCCAGCTTACCTTACCCTATAGCACAGCATTTGGTATATGAATTAGCTGTCCACATCATCAAATTAATCAGAAAACAGGAAAATCTCCACTGAGTTTAGTGAGTGGCCAGTGATCCCCATTAGATTAGTGATGGCAAATGAATGACACAAATTGAATTTTTAAGACTGTCTAACAATAAAAAAAGAAAAGAAGAGAAATACTCTTTGATTATTGTAATTCTGGAGGCATTAATGGGCATTATTCTTCAGGATGGGCCACATGTCCTTTTTCTCTACACTGGGGAAGAATAAGTGGCCTAAAGGTAAAGATTCAGCACAAGTCATCATGTCTGAGTCATTTTACCTATTAGTGAAATTCTGATGTGACTTCTCAATGAAGGAATCAGAAGAACAGGAGGACTCTCCATGTTTTTACACATGGCATCCCTAAACTCAGAGAGCCAAGGATACCTATGGACAAAGACCAAATTAACCATCATAACAACATCAACCACTTTAATGACGTCTTCTCTCATCTTAAAAGTGAATGAGAATTTTGCATTCATCTCCTTAATAAATTCACTTTGATTTTAATATTAACACAATTTTCCCCCTCCCCAAACCTCTGAGTAAAATTGATATTCTAGAAAGATGAGTCATGTGAACTGTATAACTTCACATATGCTTGGCTTAGTGGACTGCATGGTGGTAGGTCACTTAAAACAAAGTTCACCAGCATAGCGCAGGAGAGGGGTCTGAACTCTGAAGTCTGGGTTTTTTCAAGGTCAGTCTCTGCTCCATACTTTGTGGTGTAGGGCATTTAATCTCACCTTAATTTATACATTTGTAAACTGTGGATAATGTGGACATTTGTATACATGTGTAAACTGCCCATCTGGAAGGACTTTCATGGGAATAAACCAGCTAATGTGTAAGCAGCATATTGCATAAGGTAGATTTTCAATGCATGCAGAGATGCTGATGTTTACAGAACATGAGCAATGCAGCTTCCCTCATAAAACAAGGCACATAAAGAGTAACATTAGTGCTGATGGGTTTGGCTCAGTGGATGGAGCGTCGGCCTGTGGACTGAAGGGTTCCAGGTTCAATTCCAATCAAGGGCATATACCTTGGTTGCAGACACATCCCCAGTAGGAGGTGTGTAGGGGGCAGCTGATTGATATTTCTAAATCTCTATCCCTCTCCCTTCTTCTCTGTAAAAAAAATTATATATAAGAGTAACATTAAATAGAAACATCAAATCAACAAATACTCCAACATTGATCATCACTATTTAACTCTCTTATTTTATTAAGAATTGTTTAAGGTTGAGAGTACTAAATTATCCTACAATAAATCATTTACCAGTAATTCATGGAAATAGAAGGACTCTTGAATTTCTTATTTTTCTCTTAACTACTGATGTTTTCCCTCTTTTTTTACCTTACTTATTTATTCCTTACACAAATAATATGGGAAAACATTACAAAATAGTTCCCACATCAAAAATTCACATATAAATGTAGAATAAGACAAGCTTAGTTTCATATTAAGCTCTGATTATGAGCTGAGCTACCAAAGCTTACTGTAACTCAAGCTCCTCATTAGTGAAAGTGGAGAACAAAATTCTGTGCATACCCCTCAGGACTTGTATTAAGATTAAATGGACTAATATGTAGAATAAAGTGGCTTATAAGTATAAGAATGATAAGCATTTTGGCATAGTAGCACCATTTTAGTAAACCCATTTTTGTGTGTTTTGTTTTCTTAATCCTCACCCAAGGATATGTCCCACTTTTCTTTTCTTTCTTTTTTTTTTTAGAGAGTGGAAGGAAGGGGGAGGGACACAGAGAGAGATACATCCTCATGAGAGAGACACATCACTTGGTTGCCTCCTGCACAGAATCCCAACCAAGGCCAGGGACTGAGCCTGCAACCCAGTCCATGCCCTTGATTAGAATCAAACTCAGGATCCAATCCAGTGAGTCAAACCTGCTGGGGCTGTAAGTCTATTTTTACTTATTATTATTATTAGTTGTATGACTATTAGACTTTTTTAAATTAGTCAATTTTATTTCCCTAAAACCACAAAATAGAGTTTTTGGTTGCAGAAACATCACTATTTACAGTCTTACCAAGAGGTCCTGGAGCGGGAGGGGGAAGTTAGTCAGTGGCTAGAATTCCTGAGGGGTCTCTAAATTGCTAACACCTAGGTTAAAAGATTTGGAGCAAGGGTGGTGTTAATGGACTTTTTAAACCTCAATTCCCATCTATTAAGCAGAGGTAATACTTCATAGGATTGCTGTGAAAAGCAAAAGATATATTTTTGTAAAGCATTTGATACACTTTTTGGTACCTAGTGAGTGCTCAATAAATGGTGGCTATTATTAGCAATTTCAGTCTTTAAAAGAAATAAACCTGGTAAGAGTGAAAGGTTCTGAGTTTTTGGTTAACATCACTTTGATACTGAGCATGGATTCCAGGATGGGTCTTGATACCCAGTCTAGTGTCTTGTCTTCACCAGATGGTCTCCTACAGATGTTAGGACCCAAGCTAAAGACAAGAGCTAATGGTCCTTTCCCCTTTTCACTTTTGTTGGGCAAAATTATAATGTAATCATTCTATATGCACAGTAAACTAGCACCATGTGTTATGTAAGTGGCTCTGTATGTTAAGCTTCACAGAATGGCATTTAAAATATTTACTCATAAATATTCAGTTTAATAGCACTGTGGCAATTCACTGCTTTGGCATACGAGAGCAGCTTCATTCATTATTTTTAACCATATGGACATGATTCCATTCAGTCTAGTTCTACTGTGTTATTCTATTTAGTTTTTAAAAAATCTTTAATTTCCTGACATTTAAAATTTTTTTCCAAATAACTGTTTTATTAAACTATAAAACAGGAAGTGAAAAAGTAAAAACAAGCCCCAGAAAATTAACTCTGTAAGCCAACTACTGCCATTATGGAAGAAAATTTTTCTAAGATTAGGTAATTACATTACAATTTTCTATGTTAACATACATGCTGTTTTTATATTTTAAAGTTGAAATATGACTCTTTCAATCTAATTTCGTGATTTATTCTTCATTAGATACTCCATTCAAATGTCTGATAAAACAAGTAAGACATATGAAATATGACATTTCATAAAATAAGTAAAATCAATCTAATTCTTAATTTTTTAACAACTAATAACCGCATTCTTTATGAAAATATAATCCTACAGAGTGGAGGGGGAAAAGCTGAGTTTTCAGTTCAAAGGCAACAAGCACAAAGCTAAATTAGCCTAACTCTGTCCAAGCAACTGAGAATACTTTATTAAATTATCACCCATACTGGCAGGATCACTATATATATATATATATGTATCAGTAGGAGTTGAAGATGTGTAGATTACTGGAACACAGAAACACAGAAGTAGGCAAGGTTGGAAAGAAAGCAGAAACAGCAGTATGCTGTAACTTTCAAAAAACTATTTTTAACATTGTTAACTAGTCCTTTTTGTATTTAAATATCTTATAAAACAGATTTCCTTTATATAATTCACCCAGTAAAAATATTTATATTTCATATTCTATTGTTTTAGTTTTATATGTTCTACCACATAAACTCAAAGAACACTGATGACTATACATTTATTTATTTAAATATATTTTATTGATTTTTTTATTAATGTGTTACATGTATACATATCTTCCCATTGCCCCCTCCCCTCCCAGGCATACCCTAACCCCCCCAGTATCTTGTGTTCATTGGTTATGCTTATATGCATGCATACAAGTGCTTTGGTTGATCTATCTACTCCACCTCTCCTTAATCTTCCTGCTGTAATTTGACAGTTTTTTTGATGCTTTACTACCTCTGTATCTATCCTTTTGTTCATCAGTTTATAATGTTCTTTATTATCCACAAATGAGTGAGATAATGTGGGGTTTCTCCTTCATTTACTGGCTTATTTCACTTAGCGTAAAGCTCTCCAGTTCCATCCAGGTTTTTTACAGAGAGGAAGGGAGAGAGATAAAGAGCTAGAAACATCAATGAGAGAGAAACATCAATCATCTGCCTCCTGCACACTCCCCACCGAGTATGTGCCCGCAACCAAGGTACATGCCCTTGACTAGAATCGAACCTGGGACCCTTAAGTCCACAGGCCAATGCTCTATCCACTGAGCCAAACCGGTTAGAGCTATAGATTATTTTAAATGCCAAGGTTAAGTATATGAATTAGAGTCTGTGAGCAAATGATACATCTGGTAGAAATATCACAGTAGGAAATTGAAGACTGTGCTTAATTCAAGTATTCATAGCAAAATGGAAAGATATGAAAAAAATACTTGGGTCACTGTGTAAGTTATAATATAAGAAGAACACATAGGTAAGAAATGCATAAGTCAAGGAAAATACAAAGGCTTCCAACCCTAAAAAAATAACCTTTCATTGGAAGAGCCATTGCAAAGAAGACCAAACTGGCTGACCTTTGCAGAGAAATGCCACATTCCAAGGAGTTAAAGGAATTGCATTATCAATCTATGAGCAGAGTTGGAATTATTAATCCCAGGTTTAGACATTTTTAAGCCTGGAGGCAAAGACAGCAAAAAATAAGTGGGTGTAGGCTTCTGTTCCTTTGAGGAAAAAAGAGAAAAAGGTTGGAAAACATAAAATAAGAACACAGACCTGGAGGGCAGCTGACTGAGGTGCAAGAGGATGAAAACTCTGGGCAAAGCAAGGCTGCTGGTACTATTCTCACCCTTTCTCTAGAAGGAAACAGGTGCCCTTTCCTTCTACTTTCCTGCAGGCTGCAGATCACAAGGAGACATAGGAAGGGAGGTTGTTTTCCCTGTGAGCTCTCTCACCATGACAATAAAGGGCAGGTTCACACATTCAGGCCATCAGGTCAGGAATTTCACCTTTGAAGGAAAAGGTTAAGTTCTGTGCCCACAATAGAAGCCACTAACCAGCTTTGGGCAGTTACCCCAGACAATGGCTAACCCAGGCAAGCCTGCCTCCGCAGGACGCATGAAAGTCTACAAGAATCAGTGCAACAGTCACTGCCGTTTGAGAAAAGCACTGTCATTTGGTCCTTGTGCTATCGTTCTTCCTGCAGGTACCCACCTGGGATAATGAGGAAATCACCGAGAGGTATGGAGCCAGCCTTTGCCAACTGCATGTCTGCCCCTTGGCTGGGTCACAAGTTAATAAATACTAAGATATGTGTTTCTGTAAGGAAACCATAGCCTGGTACAATTATGCTGATAGTGGCATGATTTTCTGAAAGCTTTATCTTCACTCTGTCAGTATCTGAGGTGCTGCTGGATAAGACAGCCGCTCCATTCATTCAGGCCAATTCGACATGTGACAGTGGGCCTGAATCCCAAATCAAGTATGTACTTTCCTGCCTTTGTCTGAACTGAATCCTGCAGCCTTGATACTGTTCAAACCCTGGCATTTAAACTCTGTACCAATTCATTTATAAAATTGTAAAGGCTTAGCATTTGCTCTATCAGACCTTCCAGGTTCTCAAGTACCTGTGTGAGTTTCTATGTTGGTTACCACATTTTATTTTTGTAGGAACAACTGATGTAAGGGACAGCAGCTTTCTCCAAGTGGGCACTGATGCTTTAAGAAGTTGCATTTCATGACTGTCTCTTCCATGCTTAAAGTGTCTGTTGCAATAGTACTTATTATAGAAGTCAATTTTAGTTGTGTGTATGTGTCTATCCTCTTTCTCAGCTACGAGTGTCTACAGAATGTCTATAAAAATAACACCTGAAAATTACGAAAAAAAACAAAAGTAAGTTCTGGTTAAAAGTTATATCAGGCAACGAGTCTAAAGTGAATCTTGGGTACATGTGAAAAATATTCATTAAAATAACTTTTCAAGAATATACTAATTAATAAACAATTCATACGATGAGGTAGTATTTTCAAAAGATTATAATTTAGATTAGTTCTGGCATTATTAATCCTTTCTAAGCAGTTTTCATTGTGCAAATCTCTATGTACAACCTACCAGACTGATACTAGTTTAAATGGAACTAAATCTATTTTTAGGTGACAATCCTACAGCAACCCTCCCCTGTGCATTCAAAAGGGACTCTTAAGAGTGTTTCTAATAGAATGGTGAAGGCCTGGGAGGGGCGGGTGCGAGGTAAAAGGAGGATCAGTGGGAAAATACACAAAGGGGATATCTGTAATACTTTAAACAATACAGATAAGTTTTTTAAAAAGAATGTTTGTAGTGTGCTCTGTTTTAGGATTGTATGAAATAGTCCTTAACAATGGAACAAATGATGCATTGCATATGAATCATGTCACAACAAAGCAGTTATTTGAAAAGGGGATAAATTATAATGCAAACAGTGTAGCCTCACAGTAGTAGATCTGTACGTCCTGACATGGAAAACACAGACAAAATATCGTTCAATAAATATAAAGACAAACTGTATAACATCCAACACATATAAAATAATCCCACTGTATAAAGCAAAATAGCTTAAAACCAAAACCTATGTGTATGTGTTCCATAGCTATTAAACTGCAGTATAACTGAAAAAGATCCAGAAACATATATAGCAAACTGCCGCCTCTCAGGAATGAGGTTTTGAAGAACATCTTTCATTGTTTTAATTCTATAAGGTTGTATACACTTTCAAAGAGAATGCATTTATGGATCAGTCATGTATGCCTCATAACTGAAAGGAATAAATTAAAATGTAAAGAAATGTCACATAATTTTCAATGAAAAACTATGAGCATGTTTTAACAGTTACCTCAAATATGCTTACTAAAAATTACAATAAATGACTAAATCATGAACTAGTCCATGATTAGTGATAATGTTAAGACTTACTACAGAGTATTAGATGTTGATATTGATATTAAAATTTACAACATGAAAGGATTATTCTCACATCAGTAGCTAACATTTTAAATGTTTACATTTACTATTCTGTCAATAGTAGAACCTTAAGATTTCTCCCATTAATAAAGACCTTATATTTTACTTGTACCTTGTGATTGTAAGGGGGTGTTGTAGTCTATTACATCCTACATGTAATAGGTATTCAACACATATGGCTTTGGAAGAGAAGGAATACAAAAAGTAAAAATTATGAACACATTATGACAAAGTTCCAAAGCAAAAGTTTTAAAAGAATAATTTGCATTTTTCATCTCAGTCAGTGGTCTCATCTATTTCTGGAAGGAGGGTGGAGAAGGAAGAGTGAAGTATTGGTCCTATCCCTAATACTAATTCTCAGCATGTAACTATTACAACACAGTGATATGCAAGGGAACAGAACACATCAACCATCCTAAGAAATCCCTGTAGTTCACAGATTATTTCTCCATTGACTCTTTTACTTATTAACGAATAAATCCAAATGGAAATGTCATATTAATGTATTTTAGCATCACAGAATCTCGAACATCAGCATGCCAAATTTATAGTTTTTTTTTCTCTAATTCTCACCTGAGGACATGTTTAGTTTTTTATTGACTTAAGAAAGAGGGGGAGCGTGGGCAGAGGGGAGAGAGAGAAACATCAATATGAGAGAAATATCTATCAGTTGCCTCCTACACACCCCCAACTGGAGACTGAATCTGGGACTTGGGCATTTACCCTGATCTGGAATTGAACCCACTACCCCCACCCTCCAACCAACTGAACCACACTGGCCAGCACATTATGCCATTTTTTTTTTACACAAACCTTGAAATCTCTGCTTCTCCAGCACCCAGAAAATTGCCTAGGTCATTTTCATGAAGGTGAGATCATTCCTGAGAATTCTTCAGACCAATCCAAAAATCTGCCACTCTCTAATCCTCATCAGGCTGTCCCAGCTAAGACATAATGATTCTAATCCCTCTTCTAAACGACAGTCCACAGAGGCAACCACCAGCTTCATAACCGGTTTAGTTATTTTTCGTAAGCCCCCTGAGGGACCAAAACAATTATGTTTCCACATTCTCAGCCCAACTGTCTTTTCTGCAAGAAAGTTCTTAAATGAATAAATTTAGTCTGTCTTCTCAGAAACAGTTCCTATTCAAAGAAGAATATAGTTATTCTTGCATAATTTTTTCTCTAAAACATAGAAAATTGAAGCACTTAATAGTTTGGTAAATTCAATTAGCCTGAATATCTGTTGTTTAGCTTTTTTTTTTTAATATGTTTTATTGATTTTTTACAGAGAGGAAGGAAGAGGGAGAAACATCGATGAGAGAGAAACATTGATCAGCTGCCTCCTGCACTCCACCCACTGGAGATGTGCCCACAACTAAGGTACGTGCCTTGCACTGGAATCGAAACTGGGACCCTTGAGTCTGCAGGCTGATGCTCTATCCACTGAGCCAAACCAGTTTCAGCAGCTTTTCTTTCTTTATACTGCATTATTAACTGCAATATACTTCCCTTTAGACATAAAGATGACATGATTAACCCACTATTAGTAAATGCAACTTAAGTTAGGTTTCCAGAAGTAGAAATAGCCACAACTTTTGTCCTGCCTTGCATCCACTATTAATCTGTGTGGTGTCTTATCACACTGAATGTATGCAGGAAGTCTCTATGAACAAAATTATACCCAGTCATAAGATATGACTCCTCAGTCTCATATCATAATACCTGTATGAACTTGTCACCCTATTTGACCTCAGTTGGGAATATGTATTGGGTGACACATTTTTTTGTTGCTATGTGAAATGACCATGAAAGTGCCATGAAAACTGGTTTGGAGCTACAAAAATTTTATCACATAGGTGAATTCATCAATATGAAATCCATCAATAAAGGTGGTCAAAACTAATAAAGAAGATAATCAGAGGAGAGAAACCAAGATGGCGGCATAGGTGAACACCTAAACTGCTGCCTCACACAACAATTTCAAAACTTCAGCTAAAAGACAGAATGGACATCATCCAGAACCATAGGAAAGCTTGCTGAGTGGAAATTCTACAACTAGAAGGAAAGAGAGGGGCTCACAGAGACCCAGAGGAGCTGCAAAAAGCTGAGGTATGGAGACAGACGCATAGAGAGGATGGGCAGCACAGGGTCTGGCTGGCTTCCTCTAGTGGAGACGGAAATTCCCGAGAGCACTGAACCCCACTTCCGACTGCACTGAACCCCAGTTCCGGGCGAGATTCATATGGGGGGAGTATGGACTGCTGTGAAAAGGTAGGAATGCTCGGAAACTCAGGGGAGCCGCAAAAAGCAGAGTTCTGTAGGCTTGCGATTGTGAGTGCACACCCAGAGGGCTGAATGCTGATTGTGCCTCTGGCTTTCTCTGGCAGGAAGAAGACGGAACCTCTTAACTTTACTGAAATCCAGCTCTGACTACACTGAAGCTCAATTTTGGGTGAAACCCTGGGAACCCAGACTTATGCGTGTCCCCGAAATGCACGGAAACACAGGGGAGCTGGAAAGGCAGAGGTCTGGAGGCATGCAAGTGCAAGTGCGCAGAGAGGGCTACAGTGAATTCCAAGGGACACTGAGACCCAGGGACCACATAGGGCAGGTCTGACAGGAAGCTAAGGCTGCCTGCTCAGCCCTGAAAGTCTACCCCATCCAAACTGAACACAGAGGCTATTGCAATTTTGCAAGTCTTGTATCATAAGGCTGACTCCAGCACAGAATTTCTCCCAGTGCAGACACAGCTGATCCTCACAGCCAATTGGCCTGGAGGTCAATTTCCCCCAATGATACCAACAGCAATCAAGACTAAACTACAACAAGGCTGTACACACAGTCCACAAAAGGTTCCACCAAGAGTGTCGACCTCAGGTAACCAGAAAGGTGGAGCTACTGGACCATATAGGACACCTAGCACACAAAGCTACTCTACCAATTCAGAGAAGCAGTGAAAATTCGGAGACAAAGGAACAGATCACAAAAGAAAGAAATGGAGGAAAACAAACACTGGATATAGAGTTCAAAATCACAGTTATAAGGTTTTTCAAGAATTTCCTAGAAAAGATGGATAAATTTAGCAAGACCCAAGAGGAGATGAAAAAGGACCAACTAGAAATTAAACATATAGTGACTATATGTATAATATATATATAATATATACAGAGACCTAACAGAAGACTAGAGGAACGCAAGAATCAAGTCAAAGATTTTAAATATGAAGAAGCAAAAAACACTCAACTGGAAAAGCAAAAAAAAAAAGGAATCCAAAAATTGAAAGATAGTGTAAGGAGCTCTTCGACAACTTCAAGTATACCAACATCACAATTATGGGGGTGCCAGATGGAGAGAGAGAACAAAATACTGAAAACCTAGTTGAAGAAATAATGACTGAAAACTTCCCCCACTTGGTGAAAGAAATCGACTTACAAGGCCAGAAAGTGCACAGAACCTCAAACAAAAGGAATCCAAAGAGGGCTACACCAAGACACATCATAATTAAAATACCAAGAGCAAAAGACAAAGAGAATATTAAAAGCAAGAGAAAAACAGTAATTACCTACAAGGGAGCACCCATTCAATTGTCAGCTGATTTCTCAACAGAAACTATGCAAGCCAGATGAGAGTGGCAAGAAATATTCAATGTGATGAATAGCAAGAACCTACAACCAAGATTAGTCTATCCAGCAAAGCTATCATTTAGAATTGAAGGGCAGATAAAGAGCTTCACAGATAAGCAAAAACTAAAGGAGTTTATCAATACCAAACCAGTATTATGTGAAATGCTGAAAGGTATTCTTTAAGAAGAGGAAGAAGAAGAAAAAGATAAAATAAAGATAAAAATTATGAACAACAAATACATATCTATCAACAAGTGAATCTAAAAAATCAAGTGAATTGAAAATCTGATGAGCAGAATAAACTGGTGAATATAATAGAATCAGGGGCATAGAATGGGAGTGGACTGAAAATTCTCAAAGGTAGAGGGATATAGGGGATGCAAGGAGAGATAGGACAAAAATCATACATCTATGGATGAGCACAATGAGGGGAAGGTAAGGGAAAAGGGAAGGGTGGGAGCTGGGTGGAGGGGACTTATGGGGGGGAAAGAGGAACAATTGTAATAATCTAAACAATAAAGACCTATTAAATAAAATAAATAAATAAATAAATAAAATCACTTAATACATTTTTAGTAGCAAGTCAAATCCATTTCTTGCTTTTGTAGTCCCTACAATATAGAATTCTACAGCTTTCTCATATCCTTACAAAGACAATTGCTACAAAGAGTTCATGCAAGAAAAAAAGAGTGTCAAGTCTCCTTCCATTGCCATTTTTCCCATTTACCCTCTTCTTACTCTTCCACCCTCTTTTCCTCTAGTAATCACTATACTATTGTCTGTGTCTATGAGTTTTTACTTTTTCAGGTTTGTGTGTCTGTGTGTGTTTTGTTTAATCCCGTAACCTTTTTCACCCAAGCCCCAAACCACTCCCTTCTGAGTGCTGTCATTCTATTGTCTGTATCTATAAGTCTGTTTCTATTTTGCTAGTTTATTTTGTTCATTAGATTCCACAGATAAAAGATCACATGGTACTTGTTGGGTGATGAACACACAATGAAATATGTATTATAGAATTGCACACTTGAAACCTACATAATTTTATTCATTGACGTCACCCCAATAAATTCATTAAAACATTTATTTTTTAAAAAGACGTGGGACAAGTGTCCAGGAATTTTTGCATCATGCGTATCTAGGATGTCACCACATGCATTGAATCACTCACAGGAACAAGTATTCTGTCTATCTGTTGGCCAAACTGCAAAACAGAGCTGCACAGTGTTCAATTCACAAGAATCCACACACAGGACATGAAACTCCCCTCAGAACAAGCAAACAAAAAAATACCTCTTACTTTCCCACTTTCTGAACTAAACCAGCTTGAGCCACTTTATAGGAAAGGAATATCTATTCTTGGGACGTCTTTGGTCCTCCTTTTGTTTGCCCTGCTAATTCTTTCTCCCTTTGGGGGGAAGAGAAAGACTTTTTCTCTAGCTGCCTCTTTCATTGCCAGTCGGCTTTGATAATGTTCTGGAGAATGACATTTTAGACCACTCTAACTCAGCTTAGCCACTGAAGCCGAGCACAGCTGAAGAAAGCACTCAATTAGTAACTCCAACTTCAAAGGCTATATTATTCTCTCCTCAATACACACGTGTAACTCCCATTAGCATTAATGGGAGCTGTGGGAGCTCACAGCTCAGAGAATATACCTCCAAGTCTGTTTGCTTGATGAGCATGCAATTAAACCTTATGGCCCAAATTTTTCTAGGAGGGCAAAGTAAGTACACTGAGTACTCATGCAAAATCAAGTGTGCTCACTTTGGGAAAGCAGCTCTTACTGCTATTTAAACATGAAGAAAGCTATCCAAATGAGGCCTATTTTCATTTCATTGATCCTCCTAGATGTAGACAATGGCCTTTCATGGTGTTCTGGGAAAAGTGTCACTCTTCGGTTTTAAAAGCTCAGTTATATGTTTTTATCAGCATTAGTCCACAGCACTTAAAGAACTAGCCTCAGGGGTAACGATTTCTAATTGAACTGAAACCACCTTAAATGAATTTCTAATACACAAAATCCACAGCATCTTCATACACTCAGTGGCTTTTCTTGTGTTCTATGCAATAGCTGTATTTTAACTTAAAGTTAGAAAGAAAAACAACACAGCTGGCATTTAAAAATCAATTTGAGAGGAAAATGCTCTCCTCAAATAATAAATTTGTTCTTTTGGGAAATGATTTTTGTTCATCAACCTCATTCTAGAGATTATCCAATAATTTTCAACATCGAATCAATACATGATAGAGACTCAAAATATCAATATATGTTAGCTAGTCTGTGCCACAGTCATGATCAATCCTCTACAAAGAAAATAACCTTGACTGATTATGTACCATTTAAAACAATTAATTTTCTGTTGTTCTCACAACTTTCACAAACTTTAAAGAAAAAGTTATGAAGACTAATCTTGATGTTTTAAAAAGAAGATTTAATCAAGCAAGTGCAAAGATAATGATCTAATATCGATGCATCATATAATTCTCTCTGCCATCAAACATCACATTTGGACTTTCTAATTATGTGAGAAATGAAGGTTATCTGAAGTACTGGACCATAAATACAAATCAATCGAATTGCAATGGGCCAATGAACTTGTCAAAAAGACAATAGTATCCTCCCCACCAAGCTTATAGGAGTGCTGAGATGTCAGGAGACTTCAAATTTAACCTGTCAGATGAGCTAGTCCACTTCTAAAATTTCATCAAATATGTGGTCTTCATAACATCAGTCTTGTACTTAATATTTAACACCTTGCCTCATGAGTTTGATAGTAACCATCTCTTCATGGATTTTTAAAGCTGGCTATTAAAAAATGGAGCATCTCAAAACTGAACACAGATTCTGCAAAAGACTGAATAAAGAATGATAAAAATAGATAAATACTAAACCATAGCCTCTGGTTAATGAATGCTGAATACTGGCAAATGTGAAAAGGAACTCACCATTTCTTAGCATAAAAGATTGTAGATTGTTTCTATCATACTTACACTCTGATTTGTAAAACTGATAACTACTCTAATAGAAATGCCCTAACTTTCAAGGTATATCTTCTACACAGAGCCACGTTGAAAGATTACTGCTGACACTATTATAGAGGGTCTAGGCAGTTTCTTTCTTTTGTCTCTGAATAACTCTGGTTAAGCACACTTATAATTTAGGTGTACTGCTAATATTGTTGGAGTGATCAGTTCTCCTGAGACAATTTCTCTGATACTCACCCAGGACTTCAACTGGTACAGACACAACTCCTTCCTCATTTAGAAATGAAGTCTAATTTGGGACTTTCAGGATATAAAATCATATTTATTCAAACATCCACATTAGCACTACCACTTTCCAAAATTTTAATCTAAAATATTAATTTTAAAAATATTTTTTCTAATTGTTCCCTCTCTATAAAAGAAATACATATATTTTCATGTATTTAGTGAAAATTCATTAAATATATGTGAGACATGAAATGTAAAATAAATTGATGGCTACTAATGACAATTACCTGAAATATTTGCGGAAAGAAGACAGAGATTAAAGAAGAGGACGATCTAAGAGGATGATCTAAGAGGATGCTGAAATTTGTGTATTTATCAGTAGAAGGAACTGCAATAGCATTTTGGATACATGTTATCGAGTGGATATGCAACACCTAATATAAAGGTCATTTATGTCTATTCCTAACTTCAAGTTACTGTACACTTAAGCAATACCAACTTATAAAATTGACTCACATGTTCTTTCAACAAATATTTTAATACCTGCTCCACAAAGTCAAACCCAAACCTTTCCCTCACGGGAGAAGCATTACTTAAAAGAACAACAATAACAACAAAACTAATTTTTTGTTTTTTAATCTTATTCTTTCAAATTATACAAATCCAAACCATTTAAATTAAAAGTCTTTGAAATATTGAAATAATAAAATTCTAAATGAATAAACTTTCATAAAATAGGCATTTCTATATGTATAATCTATATGTATGCATAAAAGGATGAATTAATTTCCTTCACTGGCTATTTTGAAAAATTCATCATTAAAAGTTACATCTGATAGGGCAATTTCAGCACAGAACATACTCAATAAAAAAATAACTAATTAGAGAACTAAAGATATACCTTCTCTGTGTCTTTATTTTTTTTAATACTAACTTTGAAACTGGTAGGCTGTCCCACTTAAAGACCTAGATTTTAAATTGCCATTACTTTTTACACCCAATTAAGTTGTCAGTGTAAGGAAGAATTGTCCAACTGAGTAGAACTACAAGGATCTTCTCACTGCTGATTTCTGAAGTCTTAATTTGCAGATGCTTTGGCCTAAAATAATTTTAAGTCACCTCCTCAACAATAAGTCCTGTAATGTTTCCACCAACTTCAACTCAAACAGTCAATGAAAAAAAGTTGCTTCAAAAGTGGCCTTATTTTCCTATAAAAATATGATATTTGTGCTCTGAAAAATAGATTGCCATGCCCCTGGTTCTTTGAAGGAGTTGTTTTTTTGTTTTTTTGTTTGTTTTTAATAAAGACCACATATATGACGGGCTTAGTACTTTCCAAGTAGCTCAACAATTCTCATAACACATAATATTCAAAAAGAACAAACAAAACTGACAATGAACTGTTCATTTTCATAAAAATGTTGTGTGAGAAAACATGCTTCCTTGAATTATTCTTAATGAAGGAGAACTACTTTCTTGTTTGATTATCAGGCTGTTGTCAGCGAGGGATTTTAGTTCTCTCCATCTACCAAAGAAAGTTATGGACTAACAAATACTAACACAACTCATTTCAAATATGTCCAAAATTACCATAATTGACCTATTAACCTCCTGTGGTTGCTCCAGATAAACATTTAGGATGCACTTTTTTAATTGGTATTTTGGGGATAACTAAGTTTTCCTTAAAGTGGGCAGTAAGTCAGCTATAATACTCAATGTCAGTTTATAACAGGCTTGGTAATACCTGGGAAATTATATCTACCATAAGATATAAGGATAGGCATAAAGTCCGAGAATAAATGAAAGACTCTTTAGAGTACAGGAAGATAACCCTAGTGGTTAGACCTTAGGAAGTAGCATATCTAAGGATGTGGCTGGTTTGCAGCATATACTAATGAGTTTTCTTTAGGGGTTAAAGCACCAAAAGTCTCATTTTTTAATAAATAAACATTTTAATATGAAAATTAATTTGCTCAGCCCGTATGGCTTATCTGTTGAGTGACAACCCAAGAACCAAGATGTCACCGGGTTCAATTTCCCATCAGGACACATGCCTAGATGCAGGCTCCGTCTCCAGTAGGAGCCCTTCAGGAGGCAGCCAACCTATGATGTTTCTCTGTCATCGATGTTTCTACCTCTCCTTTCCTCTCTCTCTAAAAAATAATGAAAACATATTTATTTTTTAAAAAGAACATCAATTTTGCCTAAGGAAGACTTCTGAGGGACAAAATCTTTTAAGGTATTTTACTAATACACTTTAAAATCATTTCATATATAGGGTTGCTATGTCATCATGGGCAAAAAGGCATAAAAAACAGTGAATGATTTAATAAAAACTACTGTTACTGATAGTTGGGAGATGAACAAAAGGAAATACTAATTTAAAGGTTAAGTTTTTTCAACTACATCATGTTTTCTTAAAATACAAGCAAAGTATATTCAAAATCTTCCTGTGAGTGAAATATAATTTTCTTCCAGAACATTTATACTCATCAGGAAAAAAATGGTGATGTTAATATGTCAAATCTTACATTTCAACAAACCTTATTATCACATTGATGGGAGGTTCGAGACGCTAGTTCTCACTCAAGTACTAACTTAGGAAGGTGTAAGCTGAATACTTCGAGTACACTTCTAAAAATAGACTTCATTATCCCCATATATTATATATATATAACTGTCTTGTCACTTTAACCAAAATTGTGATTGCTTGTCAAACAGAGACTGAAGCTTCATTGAAGATAGGTGGTGGTACTGTCTTTTCCATCTTTGTCTTCCTAATGCTTAGTACAATCCCTAGCATAAAGAGAACTATATTACCAAATAAATAAATTCATGAATTAACATGAATTGCTTTTCCTGTACTGTGTGCTTAAGCAAGATGTGGAAACAACATCTGCTGTTAATTCTGATTTTTAAAAGTAAAATTTTAAATGAAGTACTTCTGGAAAAAAACATTATTTAGAAAATTATTTGTTCAATTTGACATTTGTTCAGTCATTTACTGAAAATTTATAACATGTCAAATGCTGCCCTTGGTGATCAATTTTGTTAAAAACACAGCCCTGATCTCATGAAACTTCTAGTCTAAGCAGGGCCATCATCCTGGGATGAAAGGAAAGCTATGTCTCATTTTTCCTTAGTACATTCCCTAATCACTTAAGACAGGATGGGATTTAAATTTCAAGTGCTTTGCAGAGCCCACAGTGTCCCAATGGTGGCTTACACATTTGGATAACAAAATTATTTAGTGGATAAAGCAGACTCACTTCATAGCTATAAAAGCATTTTTCCCCTTGCCTGAGAAAGATGGTTCTTACTCCCCAAAAACTTCTGCATTACAAATGTGACAGTGTCCTTTAATCAAAATAACTTAAAATTACCTATCCTATCTAGTAAAAGAGTAATATGCAAATTGACTATACTTCCACTACACTCCAAGCCACACCCACCACCAATCAGAGCAAGTATGCAAATTAACCCAATCAAGATGGCTATGGCCACAAAGAAGCAGGAGGAGGGCTTGGGTTGCCCCTGGTGATGGAGGAAACCAAACTTTCTGCACACCCTGGCCATCCAGGCCTCCGCTTAAGGCAACAAAGTTTCAATGGCTGTGTGAGCAGAAGGCTTGGCTTCATTCCAGGCTACAAAGTTTCAATTGAAGAAGATAAATAAATCCTAGATACCAGGGCCTCCACTTGGGTCACTGGGGAGCATGGCCAGCCTGCAAACCATCATAGGCCCCTAGCCCAGGCCACCCCACATCCCATGGGAACACCCACCCTGATCCAGGACACCCTTCAGGGCAAACCAGCTGGCCCCCACCCGTGCACCAGGTCTCTATCTTATCTAATAAAAGAGTAATATGCAGATTGACCATTACTTCAACACAAAAAATGACTGAGCAGCTAGCTCCCATGTGGTTAAAAGATCCTGCCCCATGTAGACACAAGATGGCCACCATAAGATTGCCAGCAGGGGAAGGCGGTTGGCAGGGACCAGGCCTATAAGGGAGGGCAGTTGTGGGTGATCAGGCCAGCAGGAGAGGGCAGTTGGGAGGGACCAGGCCTGCAAGGGAGGGCAATTGTTGGGTGATCAAGCCTGCAGGGGAGGGCAGTTAGGGTGACCAGGCCCACAGGAGATGGCAGTTAGGGGAAAACAGACTAGTTAGGCATCAATCAGGCTGGAAGGGGAGTGGTGAGGGGGTGATCAGGCTGGCAGGCAGAAGTGGTTAGGGGCAATCAGAAAGGCAGGCAGGTGAGCAGTTGGGAGCTAGCAGTCCTGGATTGTGAGAGGGATGTCCCATATTGGAGAGGGAGCAGGCTAGGCTGAAGGATACCAGCCGCACACTCCCCCACCCCTGCACAAATTTCATGCACCAGGCCTCTAGTTGATAATTATATTAGCACTGATAGAAATAATGTGGATGATGATAATGATCATTACCATCACTACTGGGATGTACTAAGAGCCCTACACTTTGCTAAAATGTATTGTGTATCAGCCCTTGCAATCATCTTCTCAATGTAAGACAGCAGGTCATTTGATATCTCCACCAATGTATAAAGAAATGGAAGCTTCCAGAAGTTAAGAAAGAGACACAGATCAAATGGCATAGTCAGGATTTGAACTTAGATCTATTTGTTTGCAGACTGAACTCATAACCACACCTTCTATCACTCCTGCATCAAAGATGGTAGCATAAACAACCCCAAAGACAAAAACAAAAAACAAATAAGCAAAAATTCTTTCCTGCCCCCTCTTTAAATATGGAACTGATACATGAGATCATCTTTCTTCTTCTAAAAGTATATAACTAATGATGCTGCATTTGCATAGGCATTAAATACACAATTACAGGTTTTACCTATTCCATAACCTAGGATAGTCCAGATGTAATAGAACAGAAATCATATTTTAAGTGTGACCATAGTCCAAGCTACCTTGTCCTAATGTAAAAGCATTCTTGAAATATGTCTTAAAATGACATTAAGCACAAATCTAAGAAGGGAAAAATAAAATAAATTCTTGATATTGCATATTAGAGAACATTGCGACAATAAAGGATCTTCAATCCTTTCAAATAATTTGGTAATAAATGTACATTTTCAAACTTTCAAATCAATTTATTTTCATGTGAAAAGCTGATTTTCAGTTCTTCGGGTTGAGCAATATTTTATAAGCCACAGAAAATTTCTTTTCCAAGATTGTTGATGCTCCCCTCCCATCACCATGGCCATGGGTTTATTTAATGAACTCATCTTGAATTACTATGAGCCAGATGCTGTTTTATATCTGGGGATTCATCAGGGGCAAAGTGAGACAAGCTTAGCTTCAAAAGGATGATGAAGGAAAAAAAATTGATATTTTTCAGCAACTTTTGTATTCTAGTCATGGTGCCACATGCTTTATACAAGTGCGTCATCAATATTTGAAAACAATCATAAACAAGCTAGGTTATCCTCCATTCTAAAGATGAGGAGTTTCAAATTCAGACTTAAGTAATGCGCCTAATTCCATATAAGACAGAAACACTGGACTGTTAATATGAACCCTTGTCCACTTAGCTCATGGGTGAGAAATTCTTGGAATTAAACAAACAAAACAAACAAAAAGAAGTGTGCATTCCAATGTAGAAAGGTAAAAAATATCTGAAAACTATTAATATTGATGTGCTAGTCTCACTCATGATACACAATTTCATTCTTTCAAACAGTTATTTTGGTGTTACATTAAAAAAAATACAAAACAAAACAAACATACAAACAAAAACATAAGCTCTCATCTGGGGAAACTAAACATTAGGACCAGGAAACCTGAGATCAAATGTATCACTTAATAAACATGCATATCATCAGGCATCTGAGAAAAAAAAATAATGGGCATACAATTGTATCCAAAATCTATTAGTTAGAAAGAAAATCCATGGTGTAAGGGCCAAATAATATATATTTAGTGCAAAATAAAGTTTAAAAATCTAAAGTTCATAGATATAAAAAGGCATAAAAAGGCTTGAAATATAAATTAAGACCCAAGCTCATTTTGAAACATCACAGATAAGATAGTCTTTAAAATTTTCTGCTATATTTAACAAAATATATTAAGAACACCAAGATGTGTATCATCATATTTGTGTTTAATGTAGCAGTAATTCACAAGTCATTGTTTTGTTAATAAGTTAAAATAAGTTGCTTGATCTTCTAAGGAGATATGTAGTTAGGATTTTGATAATTAAATCCTAGATGAGGCATTTGGTATGTCTATGCCCTAAATCCCAATAAATTATGCATGCACAACTTTTAAAACTGTATTCTAATTAGTAGCTTAAAATAAACTAATTTTGGAAGTCAGAAAATTGAATTTTTAAGAATTGTTTAAATTTTATCAATGAAAGCTACCCCCATATCCATAGGTTATTATTATTATGTTTTTATTAACAATCACCTGAGGACATTTTCCCTTTGCTTTTAAAAGAGAGTACAAGGGAGGGAGCATGGAGGAGAGGGAGGGACCTTCCTGGTTGAGAGACAGGGGGGGAGAGACAGAGAGATAGAGAGAGAGGGAGGGGGAGGGAGAGAGAGAGGGGGGGAAGAGAGAGAGAGAAAGAGAGAGAGAGAGAGAGAGAGAGAGAGAGAATTAGGCACCAATGTGAGAGAGACAAATGGACTGGCTGCCTGGTGAAGGAGCCCCAACCAGGGCCCAGGGCTGGGGATCAAACCTGCAACCTAGGTACCTGTCCTCAACCCGGAAAGAAACCTGAGACCCTTAGGTGTGTGAGCAAATGTTCTAACCATTGAGCAACACTGGCCAGGGCAACCTGATATCCAGTTGTCAGATATATAAACATTAATTATGTATAAAGGACTGTGACTAGTACTAGCATGCTATATCACTTTAAGAACTTCAGTAAACTTCTTTGCAAATTTCAATTCATATAGAAATATTCTATGTTAACCTATTTACATGATTCCTGGCTTGTGTAATTTAACCTCTTTAGCCAATAAAGTATGTCATTTTCATCTTCTTCTACTATGAATCTTATAACTTCTCTATTCTGAGCTACCATGATTTATACCTGCCTATGATGTTTCATTTCATGTGTCAACTTGACTAGGCAACCGGGTGCCCAGGCATTTGGTCAAACATTTTTCTGAGTGTTTCTGAGAGGCTGATTTTGTATGGGATTAACATTTAAATAAGTAGACTGAGTAAAGCAGATTACCTTCCCTAATGTGAGTGGCCTCATCCAATCAATTGAAGACTTGCATTAGAAAAAAGAGTATGGCCCTACCCCAGCTAAGAGAATTCCTCCTGCTTAGCCACCTTCAAATTGAGACATTGGTTTATTCATGCCTTGACTCAAAAAGAAACATTGGCTCTTCCCTGGTCTCAAGCGTGCCAGCCTTTGAGCCCATTCCTTATTATATATGCATATCTCCATCCTCTTTTTGATTGTGTGCCATTTCTTACCACCACCAAATACTTATCCATTTCTTACCTATGTAACAATGTCCACGAAGGCCTATTATCCTTGATATTCCTTCTCACTAGCGCAACCTGATAAAAGCCTACACATTCTTCAAGTCTCAACTCAGAGGTCCCTTCCCTCCCATGATGCACTATCAAAGTAGTACTTTTCCACACTATGTGCACCTGTAGCATGTAAGCACTGCTTTCACATCATGCCTGTCTTTGGCTGGGTCGCTGGTAGAACACTGTCCTTCCCAGGGCAATGTCTTATAAAGACACCCCCCCTTTTCTGAAAGTTTGCTTCAGGTCACTTCACCTTTATGAAAGACCTACCTTAGTACCTGTTTTGTAATCTGAAGGAAATCCATGGCTGAGTTTTGCATTTATGGAAAGGTGAAAAGTTAAAACAGTGTTCAGAGTTTGTTTTGAAGGGAACCTACGGAGGTAGCAAGAGTGCCCCGCCACACTCCTTCCCTGGGAACTACACTCAGCCTCTCAGCATCATCCTGCTACACCTCTATCTCTGGGAGCGTCGGTGCTACACCTGGATTTATTGTGTGCATCCCTTAGGGAGGTGTGTCCTAAGGTAACTGCTTCTTCCCTATGTGCGTTTCAGCTTACAAGAGGACTAGGAAAAGCTCTACTTCCGGAGAGCAAGGGAAACCTGTACAACAAAAGTAACTTTTTAAGTGTTAAAGTTTAACGAGCCAGAATACTTATCACCACATTATTTCTAACTGGGTGAAACCCAAAGGAAATTTTAGCTGTAGGACCAAGAAAAAAAATCACTTCCAATTCTGTGGTCCATCATTTCTTACATCAAAAATAGATTAGACTAGGTCAGTGGTCAGCAAACTTGTTGGTCAACAGAGCCAATGGTAAAACGATTGAAATTTCTTTTAAGAGCCAAATTTTTTAAACCTAAACTTCCTCTAATGCCACTTCTTCAAAACAAACTCGCTCAGGCCGTGGTATTTCGTGGAAGAACCACACTCAAGGGATCAAAGAGCCGCATGTGGCTCGCGAGCCGCAGTTTGCGGGTCACTGGACTAGATGATTATCAAATTCGCTCCCAGCTCAACATTTCTCCAGCTCCATTAACAAGTCAATCAACAGTGAACACTCAATATTCATTTTTAAATTGATAACAACCATATTACAATATGAAGCCAAAAGAATACTGTTCTCACTTATATGCAGTGATTCACAAATGCACTCATCCTCACTGAGCCCTTCTAAGACATAATCCCAGAATGGAGAGAAAAAAAAAAAATCAAACAAGTAATGATGATTCAAAGCAAGCAGCCTGCATCACCAACACAATGGTCCTTAAAAGATGGATCACAAGGGACCATGGATCTCAAGGTGCCATTGTTCCCAAATATTATCGATATCTCTCCTAAGTACGGTCTCAGAACTTTGTCCACCTGGGCTCCTGCCCTTGTGAACACTGATTCACCAAGAATAGTTCTCTTAAAGGACTAAACATTAAGTTTCTATTTACTTATATAGCACTGTCCATCACTACCTCTTTTTAGCATGGAAATATAGTACACAGGAAGGGTTTATCATGTTGGTATCAATTCATTTCCCAGTATTCAACTATTTTATAAGGCTTTTCAAGTAATTTTCACTCAGTACCATAACTGTCATCAAGTTTCCTTATGTTGGCTACCCTTCCTTTTGTTTCAGTCTTTCATAAAAATCCTTTTGTGCAACAGTCAAGCAGCTGTGTTTTGTTCTTTAATGTTCCTCGCCTGGATCCCCAGCCGAGACCACTTTATAACATAAACGGCAAAGTACCATTTTCACAGCGGGGACAACTGTGTTCATCTTCAGAAAGAGGCATTAATAAAATGAGACTGTAATGAACATGCTAATTCTGATCACAGGGTACTGCACAATAGCAGTAGAGTCTACTGCCTCCCCCCTAAAAATGGCAAAAGTTTTTTTTTTTAAAACATCTTTTATAATGGCTTACATTTGTTTTGAAACTGATACTTTATGCAAATGTCTCTTTCCATTTCCCAATGAAACACCTTCTCTGTCTCATCCATCCTCTCACTCTTTGTTTTACAATTTCAGCAACAGCCCCCTTCCGGGAGCATATTTTTTCCATCTTAGAAGAACTGACTTGCTGAAATGGGCATGTCACTGAATCTTAGGAAGCTAGAGAAAAGTGATCTGAGGGATCACCCATGTAATCCCTTCCCTATGATGAGAGAAAAAAAATCCAAACATCAGGATAGTTAACAGAGTTGCTCAAATGCACAGCTACTTTGAGGTAGACCTAGAATTGAAACTCAGATTACTAGAGAGTTAGACCTGAAGACTTCTGTATATTGTTTTCTGTCTTTGATGATGATCATTCATAAAATATGATGCATTTATATGGAGTAGATACTCAATATAAGTATTGTTTCATAAAATATATCTGTAAAACTAGGTAACTTTAATCCATTTCATTTTTTGTCACCTAACTTTTTGAGAGAATAATTTTATTTTGTATGTGTTCTATGGACAAACTGGCTTCTTATGAGTAGATTAAAAGCAACAATGTTATATATAGGGTGGAGCAAACATAGATTTACAATTGTGCATGTGAAAAATAATACAATAATTAATCAATTATACATAAGAATAAACCCTGTGTTTTGCATACTCACAACTGTAAACCTACGTTTGCCCCACCCCTTATTAGTCTTGTTTTATGTTACTGCTGGTGGTGATTTGGGGCATAGTGTTATTTGGGAATGGGCAAGTCTGGGGGGAAAAATCCACTAAATTAAAAAAAAAATTGTACATGTTGTTTGGGATGACAACAAAATGTGTATTTTCTAATTTCTACATAAAAATATAAATTCAAGAACATGACATTTAGTCAGATAATGAGAGGCACATTTGATTAAATTTTCTGTAACTTCTCTCATAGAACGGGAATTATGTAGCCAGAAGGAAGGATTCTTAATGTCCTTTCACTTGCTGAAAGAGGCATGACTGCCTTACAGGAAAATCTTTGGATGGTGATATTTCCTTTCCTATGCCCAGTGGCTGATAACGTAATAGAGAGGACATTTACATCCCAGGTGTCATTATATAAATTTATATCACAATTTTCCCTCCTGATATCTTTAGTCAGAAAGCAATTGTGACTAGAGCATCAAAGATTCAGAAAGAACCAATTCCCTCTGGCTTATGATCCCTCTTCTTAAAACACCCTTTCTGATCTGATTCTTACCCCTCACTGGAAATCTTATATCCAATCCCAATTCCTTAGTAGAATTCTACAATTAGTTAGGCTCAGCCCTTAATACCTTCTGCGTGACATCTGAGGCCTCCAGTTAAAGTTCTGCTGAGCAGGGAAAACACATAGTATGATGGATATGCTCAGCCTCCTAGACCGCCACAGAACAAGAGAGCTGGGATTTGCTTATGTTTTCACAGCCACAAACACAAAAACTTGAAAAATGACCTAGAGGCTGTAACTACCACATTTAACTCCCCCTTCTTCCAAGATTTCTTCTAGGAACTACAGTCTAGAGTGTATAAGTGGTAATTGCCCAAATAGCTCATTCCAGGGCACGTTCAGCCCACACTTGTGGTTACCCTTCCTTATGAAAACAGTTTTTCAGAGTGAGGGCCATCTGAAATGAGCTACAGAGGGAAACTTTCCCCTCAAATACTCCCTTCAATGCACATGGGTGGCCAGGGTATTCTTTCAACGTCTTCTTCATTAGCCACACAGGTTAGATGTTTAAATCTGCAGTTAATTAGGTTCTCTGGTAGCCTGCGTGAAATAAATTAGGGAGCTCCATCCAGCCCAATTAGACAAAAACCCATCAGGACGGTTGGCACATTTTTGGCATGATCAGCAAAGTGAGGAAAAACGTAAATGACCCATGTGCACCAAATGAGCATCTGATTAGGCCTCTGAATGACAACGTATAAAGCAGTTTCCACCCACTGCAAAGCAAGTAGACCTGCCAATGTGATTTGTGAGAGAAAACTAACTTAAAATGGGCACAAAGTGTGATATGAGACCCTTCACTTTTCATATTCTAGGAATATTAGTTACCATTAGAATACTTTTAAAAGAGGATCATTAAAATGTTTAAATGCAAGAGTAACTCGAAGAAACAAAGCTAATTTCTGAATGCATTTATTTCATCCTATAAGGATATATGAAAGCATTCTATTTTAAGGTTATGTTTAGACTACTTTTCCATTATCCAAAATACCTTTGAGTTTTTCTCATGAAACATTTCCAAAATTGCTAAACTTAGTCTTAAAAAAAAATAAGGTTTCACTGTGTTACTAGAATCATAAATTTTATACAAATGTACTTACATATGAAAGTCAATATCATATTAAAATTTCCCAAATAGATTTGTTTTATGTGGAGACTAGTTGGATAAAAGCAGATGAGATTGGGGGACTCCAGTAAGCTGGGAGGCAGAAAAATATAAATCCGTGTGAAGTCATATATTCCTCCAACTTTTTGTTAATGTCTTTGTTAAAT
The DNA here is from genome assembly GCA_011751065.1 of Lasiurus cinereus. Classification (NCBI taxonomy): domain Eukaryota; kingdom Metazoa; phylum Chordata; class Mammalia; order Chiroptera; family Vespertilionidae; genus Lasiurus; species Lasiurus cinereus. The sequence continues at coordinate 37,102,503 of JAAGEH010000226.1, forward strand.
GCATAAAAAATAAGTCAAGCCAAATGACTATCATTGTTTCCTTTTAAGGAATTTGTTCAAGGAACTCAGGAGGCAAAAATTAAGTTTCTGGTAAATTTCACTTTATTAGACCTTTGTAATACACTTTCTACATAATAGCATTAGTTCTAAACGAGGTAAATAAATGAAAATGAAAAATTTAGAAGATCTACAAATGAGTTGATTTTGTTTCAGAAGAAATGGTTCTATAGTTTTCAGATCTTTTATGTATGTTTATGTGACTATGTACATATGTATATTAATATACGTACATACTTCTTATAGTTTGTATTAAGAGTTTGTATAACAGTCTTTAAAAGTCCTTTCAGTTCTAAAATCTGACTTGTAACTCCTGTCTGCTTTTTTTCCTAGTATCTGATTCTTGTCTGATACATTTTATTCCTTCCTTTACCTTTGCAGGTATGTAAAATACATGTTCTCAAAAAATATTGATTCATTGTATTTAAAAATAATTTAAAAGTATTTTTTAAAACACATTCATGTACGTCAATCATACATAGTTCAGAGACTATGATTTTTACTTCCATTGATTAGAATTAGTGTGCACTGTGAACTGGAACTGGTTTTCATGCTGGAACCAATTAGAATTGGAACCAATGAGCCAAATGGGGCCTGAATGATCTCATATGGGGCTGTATGCCCTGGAATGAGGGTGTCTCTGATAGGTGAGTGTTTACATTGCTGCCTGTTCCATACGCTATGGGATTTATTGTTTCTGACCAGCTTTTAGGTTAGCTTCTGGGTCCTGAACATTGTCCTGGAAGTCTCACCTTATGCTAAAAACTGATCATTCTCCTCTTACTGTGTGATATATATATATA
>JAAGEH010000226.1:37103462-37475217 GCA_011751065.1 Lasiurus cinereus
CCTCCTGGTGGTCAGTGGGCATCATAGAGACTGGTCAACTGGTTGTTGGGTCGTTTGGTCGTTCAATTGCTTAGGCATGCACAACCAAATGATCTAACAACCAGTTGACCAGTCTCTATGATGCCCACTGACCACCAGGAGGCTGATGCTCAACATAAGAGCCACCCTCTGGTGATCAGTGCATTCCCACAGCCAACCCCCCACAGCCAGCCAACCTTCCATGGTTCCTCCCCCAGGCAAGCCTACCCTGATCACCCGATCGGGACTGGGCCAGATTCCCTGATAACTCTGCTCACCGGGTAGGCCAAAGGGCCCCACTTGTACATGAATTCGTGCACCAATCCTCTAGTTTTATATAAGCCCGTGTCCTGCTGAAAAGATAAACTTCAGTCTGAAAGCCTATTATCCATTTGATTATCATCTTTGTATTTCTTCTCTGAAGAGTCTCTTTGTTTTTAGCCCCTGAAAATTTGTTCTTTGCAAGCCTACTCATGCATTTAATTTAAATTTTCAGGTATTTTATCAATATCTCTATATGTTGATATTGGGCATGAAGAACTTTCTGTATGAACTTGAACTTGTCACAATGGTCAGAAATATAATTCATAACTGACTTAATTATTTGTAAGCAGCATTCTGTTAAATGCATTTCAATTATCTATATCCAGTTGCTCAAGACTAAGATGTTTATATTATTTAAAATATATTTCAGCATATAATGTAAATAATTTAGTATTCTAAGATTCTTTGACTAACTAATTGATTTTGGTATTAAATAATTCTAGAAGGAATGTTTTTTGAATATATAAAACATCTAAAATAAGTAAATCTCTCAATGGAAAAAGAGTAAAATGGAGGAGAAATATCATTAATCTACATGTTCCCCCTATAAATATTAAAATTCAATTCCTTCTTTCCAATTCCCTTCATCTTAAGAAAACCTGTTTTTTATAGATTGTGTAAGAAAGCAAAGTAAAGTTAAAAGCAAAATAAAACAAGTAAAGTGTGTGAGAGAAAAATAAATAAAAGTACAAAAGTTAGTCTTGAAATATTAACTATGAGGCAAGCCAAGTCAATTAATGTTCTTATCTCTATCCAAAAGCCTTAGATATATACAACACAGTATTATTAACCATTATCCTTTATTTTTCTAGTACTGTCATTCTAAAGACAGTCTGGGAAGTAGACACACTGTACTGGATATTTGCCATGTCATGCCATGCTTTGGTCAAACTGCATAAACCACATAGCCCGAAGTCACTTTGCACCAACAGATGTTAGTTCAAGAAATATAAAAGACTGAAATAAAAACATACAATGTTTTACTTAAAGAAGAAACGTGCCTTTCTTGCTTTGATTCCTCTGCTTCAGCACAACTCATCTATAAGGTAGAAGTTGTTCCTTTCATTTTGTAAACATCAGTCATTTGTAAAAAGGAGTTGCTAAGCTCGGTATGAAATCTCCATACACCAGTAATACTGCTGAGATACAAAACAGTAGCATACCCTGTTTACTTTCTAGGTTTTCCACCAAAAATCAAAATGGTATCTGGCATCTGAAATCAGAATTTCTGTGGAATTTTTCTTTTCTCTCTCTGATTTGCATTTTCCAAGACTCATGAAAGAAGTCACCCACTGTCAGTTTAAAAGCTGAGCTCTTATAATCATTTGGTTTCAATTTATTTCCAATGTAAGTGTCAGGACAATGCTGGTCTTTCTGGTGGCTTTACAATAGAACACTTGAGATAAGAATATCAACAATGACACAGGCAACAAATTGCACTTGAGTACTTACCACGCAAAACTGTGAGTTTGGTAGATACACTTATTTCTCCAACATTATTCGAGGCCACACATTCATAAATGGCCTCATCCCGGGGAGTCCTTAAGGGCTGTATTCTGAGAACTGATCCAGATCCATCGTCAAACTCTATTACCTATTAGAGGAAGCAATAGCTGTCATAGGTGTTGTTACAATTGTCCACCTCTTGAGCTAAACCTCTTAATGAAACTGGTTAGTGAACCAACCTTTAGACTCAGGTTAGACTCAGCAGCATTTTGAGATTGCATTTTTATACAGTGGCAAAATGGGATGTTTGGATTTAATGAATCCTCTGAACAAAGGGGCAAAAGACATGGAACTACATATGCAAAAATGTAGATTTCTCATCTCTGCTGAATATCATCATGGATTCACTCAGGAAAATATTCTAGTAGGTATATCTCGGGCAATTTGACCCTATTAATTCTGCAAAAAACCTTGCTTCTATGATGCATAAACTTCTCAAATTATTCTATGTATGAAAATATACGTGCACAGGTAGATCTATTAAATAATTGGACTATAAAGTGAAGAAATAAAGTGTGCCACCACCAAGCCTTTCTGGTTTAAAATGTCTCAGCCTGAACAGTATAGATGAGTGAACCATGAAGAGAAACTGCATAAATCTAGTAGTGAGGCAGCCAACAAGAAGGCTTTCACAAACCAAGAGCCTAATGGCATGCATTAATTTTGCCATAAATCATTCCAGTGTTTGTTCTAGCTTAGCATTTTCTGCATTTTTAGGGCATTTTTCTATAAAATGGAGGCTTGCTTCACCAGGCAGAAAATAAATGTCCTAAACAGTCAGCCTGAATTCATTATCATTATGAACTCTGCTGAGAGAGTTAGCAATCCTAGGTATTTATCAGCCACTTCAAGTACTACTTTTAAACAATGATGATGATGATGATATTAATAAACCATGGACTCTTTTACCTATCTTTGCTGTAACTATACTGAGTTCTTTCAGCTGTTCACTAAGATACTGTGTTTTTTCCCTCCATTTCCCTGTGAATGATACATACATAGGCTTAAATTGTGAATAGAGAGAGTGTCTTATAAATACATTGATGGAATGTTCAATCCAGGATATTGTATGTGAGTATGTATGTCAGCATATGAAAAAAGGAGGTGGAATATTTTTAAAATATATCTATTTCAAGTTTTTTCTGCATTCTCTTTATGTTTGAAATCCACAAATATAGTCAAATTGTCTCACTTCTCAATGCAACACAATCCACTTTCAACTCTATTAAGCATGCATTTAGAATGAATCTACAATGCATCTTGGAAGCTTCACAGTTATAAGAATACTAGAGACCCAGTGCATGAAATCTATGCACTGGTAGGGTCCTTAGTGGCTGCCCCCAGTACTCCCTCCCTTCTCTTCTCTCCCCACCCCGGCTGCCTGCCACCACCTCCGCTGGCCAGGGCCTCCCTCCCTTCCCCCAGCCAGCCCATTCCCTGGTCGAACTCCCAGAAGAATTCCAGTAGAGGGGAAAATTTGCATACTATTTTATTATATAGGATTTGTCAAACATGCCATATTTTTTAAAAAGCATTAATGAGCATCTTATGGCTTAATGGGGAGAAAGATTTAAACATCTTTAACACCAATTTAAATTTGGATTCATTAATTGTTACCTGGCATTGTATGTTTACCTTTCTGAACTATTTCCTAGATTTAGACGAAAACTCTTACAACAAACACTATGCCATATGTTAAAAGCTGGTTTTGTAATTTCTGATTTGGAAATCCTATTTAATATCCAGTATTTAATGAAGTGTACCTAAACTAGGCCTGACACTGTATTTGGTACTGGAGAGAGAAGAAGAAACAAAATCAGTTTTACATACTGCTCTCATGGGCCTTATAAATGAGTAAAACCAAAAATAGACATATATAATGTTACAGATATTAAAGATTCCCAACCCAAGACTCGATACTATTTGATGAAGGAGCTTTGTGTGAAAATAAATAATTTTTCCTAAAAGTATTTATATGACTCTCATTAGAAATTTTGTGCTAAATAGAGCTCGTGCTTTGAATATTTACCATTGTAATTATGATTCTGTCAAGAAGCCATCATCATTAGCAAGCATATCAAACTACTCTTTGACAAAAAGTATATTTTTTAATTGTTTTAAAATGTGCACCAAAGGTGCACCTATCATTTTCTAAAGGGTGTAGGAAATATTTTCCAAAGATTATTTAGGATTAGCTTATATTTATTTTAAAATCACTGTAGAGATCTGAGTTTCAAATAAACAATTAAAATATTTTTATTTCTAAACTACAGTGCATATTTCAATTTTCACTAGTGTAATTAATTAGATCCTTTATGCATTTAGACCATTTATTGCTCTGTGATTACCAGTGAAAAATGAGTATTATCAAATAGTCTTGAACTTTGTAGTTGCTATGTTTCTTTAACTAGAAATTGCCTTTAATTTGCCAATTTGTGAATAAGGTCATGAAGTAGATTAGAAACTCAATTATGAGGAAGTGAGTTTTATAATTTGAAAGTCTTAGTGTTATCTAAAAATAAAGCTAATCTCTTTAGATCTTAAATTATAAATATAATATTTTGTGTTTCTTCCAATATTTTTCTATATAGCTTACCACCTATTTTTCTCACTCCAAATGAGCAAATTTCTAAATAATAAGGCTCTCACAAATACCAAAATAATATCTGAATTATTTTTCATCTTCTTCATTGTACTGAGCTTTCTGAATAAAGAAAATTGATTTCTTTAATTGGTTTACCTGCAACTTCAACCTGGTTGGCTATGTTCCTTAGAGAGTATTACTTTGCATGAACACACTGGAGCAAATTTCTTATTCTAGTTCATGATACTTGCAAAACACAGGGGCAAGGTGTGGTGGGCAACTTCATTTTCTGTCCACTCTCTATTCCCCTTGCTCCTGTTATAGGAACTTGATCCATTTGGGAAAACACAGCTCCCTCATTCCAGGCCATGGGGTAACTGCACGCCCAGCAAAAGAGGTAGATTCTAATTACTCAAATAGTACTGTCTAGCTGTCCCCACCAATTGGTTTAAGGATGAACATGAAAGCCAGAAAGAGCCAATGACATAGAAACTCAATGGCTCAGGAAGCCATCACTTATCCTCTCAGCTCGGTTGTGGAAGGATGAGTGCCTCCATCTGAGCATTAGGCTAACAGACAGATGCTAGGAACACTTGAACCTTGGTATGTGCAGAAACAATATGAGCAATCTGAACACCCAGATTCCTCTTCTTCAAAAGCATTTGGAAGTTGAATTTTCCATCACATATAACATAAAGAATGCCATATCTCAGTGACTAGACACCAGAGTAAAATAAGCAAGTAACATCCAAACCAAATCCACATCACATTCGTTCTTCCCCCAGAGAAAAAGAACAATGGACCTAATACCTCAAATCTCTGATTGCTGACTTTCTTTCCCTTTTTGTTCCAGACTATTTTAGGTCTTGGGTCTCCTGAAGCTTGGCAAATGAAAGAGGCAACTCCACCAGAGACCCCTGTCTGGTCAACAGGAGTTCGTGTAAACCTCGGAGGGGCTGAAATAAAAAGAATTGATCACAATTAGATAGAAAATTCAAACAAAGACTATTACCCCCCTTTTATAGCCCTCCCCATTTCCACTGATACAAACAAACAAGCATACATGCTTAAATGTGCCAGGATTATAGAATTAGAGAAGCACCTTTACTTCTGAAAGTAGCTGAAGAGGGACATAGGTAACTTTTTGGTCAAGTTATCAGCTCAAGCTTTTATTGAAGAAATCTGTATTAAGGCAGAGATCCAATAACATCCGAAAAACATCATCACACATTAATTTTTATTACAAGTATTTAAAAAAATCCAATTTGTCCTCTGTAACAAAATGAGCTCATCAATCACTGTGAGAGAAATATTAGCTCTTTACTTTGTTGTTGCTATCAGGACACTGCCAGAAAGCAGCATTGCCACCACTCAGCTATTAAAATTAGTGAGATTTAAGATAAATTCTAGGAAATGTTAAAGAGACAAGCACATAGCCCTGAATTAGAAGGTTTGGCAAGAAACAAAAATGTGAAAATGGGAAAGTGACTCTCTAACCCAGATATGATTATGGGCTGGCTTCCTTGAAACTTGACTCTGCAATCTGCATCAAAGTTGAGTCAAGAAGCCTCCAAAGTCAAAGCAAAGAAAAATTTTTTTTCTGTTAAGAAAGATTTAGAGTTAAAGTTTCCTAACTATGAAAGCAGAGAAACTGGAGGTTTTCTCAAGTCCTTTATCTCCTTTAAGTGTTCCTCACATGACCCAGCCCCTGAAAATTCTAATTATCCATTTTGTGTTTCCAGCTCTAGACCTCTTTTACTAGTATATGAGAATCACATCAAATGTAGGTAAGTATGTACCTACAAGGATATTCATCATGTTACTTATTTAGCAAAGATTATAAGTACCCAAAATATCAAATACTATAGGAATTGTATGGTGAAATAAACCATGGCATATTGATGAAACATCATGCAAATAATAACTATTACAACTGAAAATTTTTTATAATATGACATGAGAAATACTTATGATTTATGATAAGCCACATAACCACCATACAAAAATATATATGAGGGGGATAATGAAAATGAACACCTCTCCCCCAAATAAAAAGATGTGACAAATATGCTGAAACACAATTGATGGTGGTTTGAGAAGGGGCATTTTAATTATTTTTCCTATTTCTTTGCACTTGTCTTACGCCCTTGGGTTTTTAAAATTATGTTAGAGTTGGACATTTTTTAAAAGCAAAAACATTTTATTTTTCCATTTTATTCTCCACTTTCTAATACCTTGTACAATTTCTCTTCTCTCCCACTGTTTTCCAGTTATATGTCATTGAAAAATGGTTTTAAGAGACTATAGCTAACATTTATTTTGAAAACAATCCTTCGATTCAAGAAGGGAGAAAATAACAAAGTTCAACACTGTTCATCACCACTATCTTCTCTGCCTTCCATCTAGCATGTTTCCCATGTGGTTCTCCTCCAGACTTGCTGTGGGTTCTGACTCTCATCCCGGTTTTCTTGGGAAGCCAGGTTCCCATCACAGCTCTACTATTAGCATGTGTATTATCTTGTGCGCGCGTGTGCGTGTGTGTGTGTGTGTGTGTGTGTGTGTGTGTGTCTTATTTTCTTAAATTTCCTGTTTCTTAACTAAAGAAAATATGAGATGTGAAATAAATTAGTTTGCAAAGATCCCTTCCAATTGTAAGCTTTCCTAGATTTATGGGGTATTTCCAAGATGAAGGAGGGAGGGAGAAGAGAGGTGGAGAGGCATCTTTGCCCTGCTACTGCTAGGAAATGGGTGCAGACTGGGTGATTACCAGAACCATAAGAAGCACCTGAATGAGCTGCATTTGGCTAACAGTGAGAGGAATGAAAAACACTGAACACTGAAGTCACTTTTCTGGAAATGAGCAGAAGAGTTATTAGAAGTTCTTTTTGTTTCTCATTTTGTTGTTGCAAACAATGCAAATTGATGATAACCACATACTTGTCAGAAGCAAATATGAAAATCATGATTATACAGCTAAAATTCTTAGGAAATTGCCCTGAAAAATTTGCTATATTAAATGCTATAATACTGTCATTTTTAAGTACCTTCCTTTTCAAAACCCGTAGCTTCAAAAATCAACCCTGAAAAATATCAATTTTATGTGAATGGAATGAATCATATAAAAGTGACTATGTACTCATCATAAATTAAATAGAATAAATTAAGTACTAAAATGCAATAAGAGGATGTAGGATGACATTTTCACTTTACTTAGGTTTTCTTCTTTCTTTCTTCTTTCTCCCTCCCCTCCTCTCCCCCCCCACCCCCGCCCCAAGAGCTAGGATCTTATTTCTCGTCTCAAAATATGAAGGAAATTTGGAGATTTTGATCATCTATATATAGGCAATGGGTATTGGAGCAAGTTCTTCCTAAATACTGGTGATTGGGGACACTAAATGTTAAATTATTATCAAACATAGAAATCTTATTTCTAAATGGAATGCAGAAAAGGCAAATTCCCATATACTTGGAGAAAGAATGTACCTGCCATTCCAATATTCAAGTATGTTTCTCATTTATTTTCATTTCAGGTCGTACCTTGAAATTTTCATGCAAATATTGACGAGCATAATAATCTGCCAAAGACAGGACTAACAGATGCTACTGTAAGTATATTACTTCTGAACTTGAAGTCAATTAATGGAATTAACCTATTGAACCACAGAAAAATTTATTAAAATAACCAGTTAGAATCTGTTTCAGATCTGCAACTGTTTCTCTTGAATCCTATTAACTACCATTATAAGGACTCAGTATTCTTAAAAAGATAAAATAAAAAGCACCCTAAAAAGGGTCCTGAAATGTATTCTTTAAAACAAGAAAATGAAATTGATCACACTACATTAAAAAGAAGGGCACAACAAGTTCTTGTTCACATTTATTTGTTTTTTAATATAAGAAATTAGCCTTCACATACAAGAAAATCATGACTTTCTTAGGGGACCTTATGTTAATTTTTATACATTTGTGTACAAAATCCAAACCACAAAAAAAGGATAAATGTCATCATTTTATGATACAAAGTTAAGATTCTAGAAAGTATAGTAAAACCCTTTCAGTAAGCATGTGTGTTGCATAAATAATCGTGTTGGCAGGTGAAACTCAAAGTCTGATGCTATCAATGCCAGCTAGGCAGCCAGCCAAAAGAAGGATAGGAGAGAGAAGATGAAACTTAATAACTATACCAAATGCTTGAGGCAAATAAAATCTTTATTCTTAGAGGGGTAATATCATACAAAACACCAGCTCTCCTATATCAGCTTAATAAAAGAAATGAAATAAATTTCCTGCTTTTTTTTTTTTGTCATGGATACTGCCCCAATTTAAGTCATGCCCTGAAGATGAGAAGAAAAGGAAGATAATCTATGCATAAATTTAAAACAAACAAACATAAAACTTCTACTAAAAAGTCACACAGTAGGACAGCCTTAGATCTGAATAATGAAAACCCCCAGGTTTATTTCATGAGATACAACCATCATCATTACAGTTGGTCTAAGAACAAAAGAAATAACAACAGTGTAAGAAGGGGGAAAAGACAATAAAACTTTAAGGTCCCAGTATTTAGGGGCCCTTCCATTATTGCAGCTCACTGCTATTTCTGCCCACCTAAAGCTGCCACCAGCTCTGTGCTCTGCCAAATGAATTTCTGTTCACACTGGTTTTGACAAGTGAGGGATATGACCTTTTATTAAACTAATGCCAGGCACTGCAGAGGTCAAATTACTGTTAGACCCACAAAGTCTATTTTCTAAACGGAAAGCAGAGAAGCTAAACATTCACATGAGTCAGAAAAGAGGCATGGCTTATATTATAAATCATGTCTATCAGGCTCACTGGCCTTTTCCAGGACTGCATTCACAAGATGCATTCACACAGCAGACAGTAACTTCAGGAATCTAGTAGATTACTGTTTCCTACACAGCTGAAGAGGAGCCATGGGCTGCTACACCCACAAGCCACGCCCACCAGCCAATGAGGAGTGAGTATGCAAATTAAGCCAACCAAGATGGCAGAAGCCACAGAGCAAGCAGGAGGCTTGGCTCCCCTCAAGGCTACAAAGTTTCAATTATAGAAGATAAATAAATCCTAGATACCATGGCCTCCTCTTGGGTCTCTGGGAGGTGTGACTGGCCAGCAAACCATCACAGACCCCTCAACAAGGCCACCTCCAATCCCAAGGGGACACCCTTTAGGGCAAACCAGCTGGCCCCCACCCATGCACCAGGCCTCTATTCTATCTAATAAAAGAGTAATATGCAAATTGACTGTCATCCCAACACACAAGATGCTGCCCCATGTGGACACAAGATGGCCAACACGAGATGGCCAGCAGGAAAGGGCAGTTGGGAGGGATGAGGCCTGCAGGAGAGAGTAGTTGGGGGGGGGACCAGGCCTGCAGGGAAGGGCAGTTAGGGGTAACCAGGCCTGCAGGGGAGGGCATTTAGAAGCAAAGAGGCTGGCAGGGGAGCAGTTAGGCATCAATCAGGCTGGCAGAGGAGTGGTGAGGAGGTAATCAGGCTGGCGGTCAGGAGCAATCAGTAAGCCATGCAAGCAAACAGTTGGGAGCCAGCAGTCCCTGGATTGTGAGAAGGATGCAGATTGGAGAGGGTGCAGGCTAGGCTGAGGGATACCCTCCCACCATGCACAAATTTTGTGCACTGGGCCTCTAGTATTACATTTATAGCACTAGACATTAACAGGGTAGAAATACTGAAATGTACTAATAACACCCATGCCTGAAAGGGATTTATGAGAACTTCTTAAAGGTTAATGGGACAATTCAGGTTTGCAGTAACTGGACTGATCAACTGATAATCCCTTAAAACACATTCACAGAAAGCCCTCCCAACCCTCGCAAGCTACAAAAGTGAAGAAATGAGGGTTCTATTTGTCTAATTTGATTTCAATGAATAAGCAGCTTCAGCAGACACCAAGGAAATACATAGATAGGGAACAAAACTAACAGCATGTAACTAATTGGTTTTGTTTCTTGCAGCTGATTAACATTGCCTTAAATAGAAAGTTTTGTTTTTAAAGAGATATTTGTCATAATAATGTACTTGAAATCTTGAAAGGGGAAAGTTATAATGCTATTAAAAAATGATACTAAGTTAGAGGATGAGCAATGGTCAGCAAGAATATAGAGCTAGTTCTGTCTTCAGACATCTGCTTCTTCCCCTAAAAGATGGCTGTAGAATGGATGGCCCTGTCAACTGAGCCCATCTCTGTTCTTTCTTTCTCTAGAAGTATAGGCCTGAAGAAAAGGTCAGAAACAGGGCTTCAGAGGTTGGTTGAGAAATGCAGAGCAGGGAAGGCGAGTTGGGGGTGGCTTAGTTAACTATAAAATATGTACTGACTGTTTGTTCAAGGGTGAACTATAAAATATATACTGACTGTTCAAGGGTTTAATTAAATACTTTGCACAGTATTATAGCAATTATTTTTCACTAGTTAAGTGAGAAAGTTCACCCAGAATGTGCTGTCTGTGGAACTTGTTTAATTTCCAAGAACCAATTGAAATTTGAGATAAATTAGCTATGGTGCCTGATCAACAGAAAGTCAATGCCACAAAATTTATTAATAAATTATATAAGTTCCAAGTTTAGTAAAGTAAGTACTCTTGTATTATTTTACACACAGTACTTTCAATTTGTTCATGATGGAGAAATACAAATACCCCCTTAAAGTTCTTGACTTTCATTTTGTCTCTTCCTTTTCTAGGCATTTCAATTATATATACTATGCATTTATAAACATTTTATAATTTTACTATAGGCCCAGTGCACGGATTTGTGCACCTGTGGGGTCCCTTGGCCTGGCCTGTGGGGATCTGACCAAAACCAGCTCTCCAACTTCCCCTAAGGGATCCCGGATTGTGAGAGGGGAGTTCTCAGGTGATGGACCCTGGAATTGGGCTCCCTCTTTTGTGATTCTAGGTGTGTCACCTGAGAATCACAGTCGCCAAGTCACTGCCGCTTGGCAGCTCCTGCGGTGAGCATCTGCCTTCTGGTGGTCAGTGTGTGTCTTAGCTATTGGTCAGAGAGTCTGCCTCTTGGTGGTCACTGTGTGTCATAGCTATTGGTCGGATGTCTGGACAGTCACTTAGGTTTTTATTAAGGCTTCAACTCTCATTTGAAAATGACTACTAAGGCATTCTTCTATTGAATACATAGTGTTTCTACCTATCAACATTTAAATTGACAAGGGATTAATATTATGCTGATAGAAATAAAAGGGCAGAAGGAGAAAGGGTTAAAAGAATGGTGTACCCGAAGAAGAAACCTGATTTAATAAAAAGATATCTCCCATTTCAACTTTTCCACATTGCCAGGAACTTATTTCTAAACGCTTGCAAGATTATTCAGCAAATCCCAAAATCACTGTGTTGAAAACACAGCATGTCAGATGCCTTCCCAGTCCTATCACTTTTATTAGGTTCCATTTTTGTAGTTGGCACTCCCATTCTCTCAAATGCCCAGCCTTGCTGCCTCAGTTTTTTTTTTTTCGTCTTCTCCTTTGTCTCATTACCATTCAATTATTAAGTACTAGAGATTTTGCTTTTATAATCTCTCATTTCTCCTTTTTTCATGTTCAATATGCATAGCTATGACTCTCTTTTTAAGCTGGTCAGTAGAATCATTTGGGAGACTAAAGACAGACAGACACACACACGCACACACATACACCTATAGATTCTTAGACACCACTTCACATCAATTAAAACAGAAAATCAGTGGGTGGAGCTGCATAACTAATTTCAAAAATATTCCAATGTTCTTCTAGGACTGAGAATCACTGATGATATCATGATATCTGTACCTCCCCATCCAGTGATCCCAGCTATGTCAATAAATAATTTTTATATTATAAAGCATGTAGGTATATTTTAATATACTGTTAAACATTTAGGTTGTTTCCAATTTTCCAGTATTATAAATGGTTATTCTTATAGTAATTACATCCTTGCACAAATTTATACTCTGTATACAGGGGTGGGCAAAAGTAGGTTTACAGTTGTACTATAATTAATAAACAGCAATACAAGTATAAACTCCATTTTGCATACTCACAACTATAAACCTACTCTTACCTACACTATATGTGATTCATTGCTACATGTAATATTTCAATATGAATCATCTATTGCTATATAATTACTGGATAAAAACTATACTTTTTAGAAGCTTTTTATATATTTTTAAAATATGCTAAAAATAAGTCATGGGTTCATGGCAGAATTATATATTACAGTATCCAATTACCTCAACCACAGATAAAGCTGAAAATTATGACTATATCGCTGGCCAAATTTAGCTAAACAGAAGGGATGAAGAGTAGAGGTCACAGGGTGATCAGTTTTAAGGAAGAAATTAGAAAATCCACTCCTCAAAAAAAAACCCTCTTCAAATCCTTTCCTTTCCATTTCTCCCTGGGATAGCAGACTGTAAGGGAAACAGTTAGTGATGAATATTAATAAACCAATGAAGAAAGATGAAAAAGGGGACAAAAATCTATAATATGAAACTATTCAAAATAGAACTTAAATGCTATGGAAAATATTTTTCTACTTAAAAAGGTCAAGACCTTCAAGTACATTTTAGCCTTTGATACTGGTTTTTAAAAATCTTGTAGAGATGCAGTTTCATATGAATTAATCAGTTTATAGCAGTTACATAAATTTCCAGTTTATCCTGTTTCAAAATGCATTAATACCTGGGTCATAAACACTTGCTTTACAGCAGTAAAAGTTATATGGCTTCACACAATAACTTTTTATTTAACAGACAGCCAGGGATACCATGACCAAAACAAACAATCCCCTACGTTCACTATGTCTGGGATATAAAACTTCTCTGAACTATTGACATGTTTAGTAAGACTCGCCATCTGTTTTCCTATGAGACACTCACAGTAACCACTGGTTTAGTGATACATATTTCAAAAGGTCATACAGTGGTCCTGAATCATTCTTAGAAACAATCAGTGAAGCCACTCTTACCTTCCTTATGCCAGTCATTCATTTTTAATGAAAACATGGTTATCAGCAGCACCATTTAGATATTAACTCAATGTTTCCTACTTTAAGCCTCTGGTTTGCTTACCTATTTATGCATTCACAGACCTTGCATCTGTTCTCATTCAAAAGAGTGATAAAGGCCCTTACATGAAAACAAATGAAAAGTCATGCCATCTCTCAGCTATTCAGGAAAGACGTAGGAAAATGGCATAATATTTATGGGCTTTTTTCATATCCCCTGTAAATGGTGATATACTCACAAGGCTACTGAACACAGAATCTGTATTTAAAAAAAAAAAGAAAGAAAGAAAGAAAGAAAGGAAGGAAGGAAGGAGGGAAGGAAGGAAGGAAGGAGGAAGGAAAGGAAGGAAGGAAATCTACCTACCCATTAGCATTTTTTTATAGAGTTGGTTTTCAAATCAGATTCATTTATATCATCTTCACTGCTAATTTACTCATTAATCATAATTTATCACATCAGATGTGCTGATCATCATTAAAATTAATCATTTATTCTTCATTCTAACCTACTGCTTACCATGTGCCTGCAATTTGGATCACACAGGAAAGGTAATAGACTTATTTGAAAAGGAATAGAACAGCAGGTATCATTGAAGTGGCAAAGAAGAAAAGAAAAGAAAAAGAAAAACAAAACCAATGACATCTTTTTCTCAGTTACCCCCCAATTTTATGTCACCAATCTAAAGAATATTGATCCTATTACTTCTGCTCTAAGAAAATTTAATATATCAAGTGTATGAGTTTTGTTTTGTTTTTTTAAAGGAACTACAGAGATACACCATACTGGCTTCACTTTAAACACCAGAACAAACCAATTCCACAAAAAGAAAACCTACTGATGTGACTATAAGTGCTGAGAGGCTGTGAGATAATATGAATTGTTCTAGCTTCTGCCTTCCAACCAAAATGAGGTCTTAGCACAATTGGCAAAAGTCTGGGTCATTTATTGAAAAATAGATCTATCTTCTAGGAATAATTTGAGCACCATTTCTCATCTATCAATTCCACTCTGGTAAGAAAGCAAGGTAGCTAGCACTCTCCCAAAGAGTTATAATATAACATGGGAAGGTATATGGGCACACACATGCACACAATTTCAGTGAGTCTCAAAGAAGATTATAAAATGATATTCAAATATATTTACTGGAGAAATTTAAAATGTTATCATAGGAACACCTTGTTTATAGACCAAACAGTATGTCTATAGGGAAGCTGTTTTGATATGTCACAAAAATGTTTTACCTAGAATAGTATGGAAAATATGCTGCCTAAATGTTTATTACAAAGACAGTGTTAATTATAAAATATAGTTTTATAATAAACATGATACTATCTCTTAATATTCATAATTATCTTCAAAATGAGTATGCTTTTTAAATGTTTTCAATAATGAAACACTTGAAAGTTTTATTATTTAAACATATTTCTTTGGTACTCAGTGTTTTATTTTAGGGGGTATTACCTTGTGTAAGTAACTATGTAGATACATATAGATGAACATTGGAAAAAATAAATGCAAAATAATTTTTTTTTAATGCACACTCCTAGCCAAGACCGGTTTGGCTCAGTGGATAGAGCCTGCGGACTGAAAGGTCCAGGGTTCGATTCCGGTTGGAGGTATGTACCTTGCTTGCGGGCACATCTCCAGTAGGGGGCATGCAGGAGGCAGCTGATCGATGTCTCTCTCTCATCGATGTTTCTGACTTTCTACCCCTCTCCCTTCCTCTCTGTGAAAAATCAATAAAAATACATATAAAAAATTAAAAAACAAACAAACTCCATTTTTTAAAAAAATGCACACACCTAAATACCAGTGTTGCTTTACAATGCATTGAAGGATTAAAACATATATTTGAAAACACCCAGAATTATTCACATTTCGACCAATACTCTGATAGAGAACATAGTATCCTAAATTCAAAAGGCTCATGTCATAGTTTTTGTTCTGTATAATACCTAGCATATTTGATAATACTTTCAATCCTTTTTAAAGAAAGCAATTATTTTGGTTATATGGATATTTTAAGGATGCATTTATGTCCTTCCAGAAATTTTCCACTAAATTTAGATTTTATGTTTTAAATTCACTTCTCTGTAGACCTGAAGTTCTAAGTCAAAAAAGCATTTGTCAATGATTTGTAGGATTCCAAATGGTCTCAATTAATATTAGGTAACTATTAGAGCAAAGAATTGTAGGATATTAAAAATATTCATTTTCTAATAGTCCTCCAACTAAATACATGTGGCAAGCAAAAGAATGGCATTTATTTTTTTTACATATTAAATGCATCCTTTCTAAAATAATATAAAATTCTATATTAGAGTCAAGAGAATCTGCATTCATACATGCAAGATGGATATGGTGGGAGGGTCCCATAAGCTGTAAACGCTTCCTGAATTTCATCTTGCTAACTATGATTGATCTCTGCATGCTCAGAATGGCCCTTTACCCACCCATTCTCAAATTCTACTCAGTAAGCTATTTGAGGCACAAAAGATGGAAAGCATGACAACTGGTTCTATGCTAGGGTTGTGAAGTCATGTACAAACGAGCAATGATAATAATAGATGATCACCCAAGGCCATGGACTAGCTTTGTCCACACAGAAAACTCAACTTGACATTAATTGGATCCTGGCACAGAGAGAATAAGGTACAATTCCTTGGTTTGCAGATGAAAATAAACCTTTAAAACACTTTAATAAAATGAGCCCTCCCTGGAACAGAATGTAATACAATAATGTAATTCTCACTGCTTTTATTTTTTTTTTCTAGGCTACATCTCCATAAAATAACCCTATCAGCATTTCCATGACAGCATGTTAAATCCGAAGAGGAAATGTTGCATTCTTGCTGCCTGTGAACTGAAACCCAGACACACTACATATTTAGAAAAGCCAAGAAGAGAAGGGGCTTTTCCCTCCCATCCTCAATGAAATCTGTAATGCTGGACAGTCCTTTTGTTCCCATTTCCAAATAACCTCTGATTTATCTCCAGAAACATCCATCTCTCTTCTCTTGTAAGAGAATTTGGGTAACACCAGAACCTATAGTCACGAGGTAACAGTACTGAACTATTCTGGAAAAACTTTTCAGTTGGATTCATTTTTAAATATTGAGTCCCTAATTTGTATCCTGGGGCAGTGCAGACCATGGTACCAGCTCATTTTGGTGCAGATTATGCATGCTTTTCCAGAGAAACACATTATCAGAGCCCCAGGAATATGGGAGGCATTCCAAAACAGCACAGACACTGAAGGCCTTTATTTGCCAACCAACTCTCTCCCCTCCCTTCTTCTCCCCCCTCCCCCACCAGTCTCTAATTTATAGCTCAGGGTATTAAGTAAGAAAACACAGGGTTTTCCCCACACAAAAATAACCTTTATGAAGAACCTACAAATGAGATTTTAATTATACTATTTACCAATATAGACTGTATGCAGAAATAAAACGAATCATTTCTTGCTTTCTTTCTCTCCCCCCACCCCTCCACTTCACTGTTGCAGGCAACACCAAGGCCATTTAAGTTGGTTTTGTGGCAAGTTATTAGGACACTTATTTTAGAAGGAAAATCAACCAATAATTACTGCCCTGGAACAGGGCTATTGTTCGGAGCATAAACAGAAGCTGTGGCTGACAGCTGACAGGCCCAGCCCCCTGCTATCCTTAGAGCACATTTGCAGATACCCAAGGCCTCTTGCCAGATGGAGGCAGGCTATAGCCACTCTTCTCAGCCAACTGGGCTGGACTGACAATGTTATGCTGAACACAATAAAATGACACCGTTTCAGGACCTCCTGCAAGGTTCCACCTACCTTTAGATGCTAAAAATACTGTGTTAGTTATTAACAATCCCAAATGTGCAATAACACTGGCCTTTGGAGTCCTTCTAAAAAAGATCGACGTGTGGCCGGAACACTTTGAGTTTTAGACACATGCCCCAAAGTGTTTTTGTTAGTGACCACAGGTCATTTTGAAAGCAAGGAAATCCTCCCCTTGTATGTGTGTAACAGGAGCATCTGTGGATATACGCCAGGCCACATATTGAGAATCTGGATGAATTTAATCTTCCAGAATTAGGAAAAAAGTGCCTGTAGATTATCCTGGGATAAGCCTTTATACTCGGGACCAAATGAGAAGATAAAAAGTTGAATGATGCATGCTAGCTCTTCCTCTGAAACATGTAACCTAGTTATAGTCACTAATTTAATCAAAACCTTTTAAAGCTCTCTGGAGAACCTTTGTCAAATTCACAGTTGGAGGTCTTCAGGAACCTAGTGGAAGTCAAAGCTACTTTCTGACAGGAATCTAAAAAATGCCAGGAAAGTAAACCTCCTTCCACCTTTGTTGTTTTAGTGGGTAAACAACAAAAGAGGAATCTAAAGGGATGGGCTGCAATTAATAACACACTAAATACATACGCAGCAGTTACTCCAAATCAGGAAATAAATGGCTTTTCGGATTGCCAGAGTGTCTTTCTGAGGCAAAAGAAGCAAGCAAAAAAGACAAACCACTGTTAAGAATCTGCAAGGCGAACAGTCACAACGTTGATGCATAAGAGACTGAAGGAAACAGAAGGCATTTAGGAATAGTCATTGTTTTTTAAAGGGTAGGTAGGTATACTAGGAAAGGCTCTCCTTCTTTCACTACCCAGCCCAGGGTTCTGATAATTAAAACTGATCCCACCAGTGCCCTGGAAGCTCTCACAGGTTCCTCCAAATTTCATTTGCTTTAAGTCAGTTCTGCAGTGCACCACTCTCCCTCCCTCCCCACGCTGAATGGGGGAGCCTCGCCTGAGAAATCACAGGATGCAGCACTAGTGCCTTTGCAAATTCATGATATACAGCCTCCACAGGACCCAGTGTCACCTATCCATCATCCTCCCATCTTTCACCACTTTGCAGCAGCCTGCCCTGCACTGACCTCTCACCTCCAAGAGATTGATGCTCTTGCCTCCTATTTCATCGGAGAAAAGACAAGCCATCAAGCATGAACTTGATGGCAGCGGCATCATATCCGCTATACAACAACTTCTAATTTAGAAGCAATTCTTCCCTCAAGCTTATCCTGTTCCAGACCAATTTCTCCACTTGTGTTCTCGATCCCCCTCTCACCATCGTGGGCACCTCTCTGTACACAATCAACATCGCCCTCTCTCCCTCTCTAATGGCTCCTTCCCATGAGAACAGGGGAGTGTGTCAGTCCACAGCCGACATGGAGGGTCTGACTATTGCTTTTGTGGGGGCTGTCTTGTACATGACAGAAGGTCCAGCAGCATCCCTGGCCTCTCTGAACCACAGCCAGTCAACAGCCTTGCACCCAGTCATGATAAGGACTTTGTCAGATGTCCCCTGGGAAGACAGTTCACTTTCTAGCACCAAAAGTACTACCTCCTGGGAATCTCCAGTCCCTGGCAAACCAGGACGGTCGTGTCGGTCCCCCTGATTCAGACATCACCACGTCAACTACTCCCTTCTCCATATTACTGTTCCTTTTCAACATTCCAGTTGTTGTACATGTCACACTGCTTATAATTACTTGTTCACCTTCTCACTTCCCTGCTACACGGTGAGAAAACAAAAGGCATGACCCTTAATAGGCAACTCTCTCATATTATAACTCTAACCAAGGATTATGCCTTCATGTGAGTTTATTGAATTAGAAGTTTCACAAGATTCAAACATATATTCTTTGGATAATAACATATTTTGTCTACAGCTAAAACTCAGGAAAAGAAACATAAATGAACTAGTTACCTACTTATACTTTCATTGAAGAATTATTTAATTGTTCTAATAGGTGAATATAAGCCAATGTAAAATATATAGAAAGATTAATAGTTGTTATTAAATATGAAAAATGCCAGAAATTTAAAATATATTTTGCTTTTCATTTCTTTATAAGTACTAAGTGTTATGATATTATTGAAGCAGCCAAAAATAATCCTTGGTAAAAATAAACTTAACACATGAATATGGTGATTAGTTTCCTTTTCTATGTACTTACATCCATCTTTGGATTTTAGCCATGAAGATGGTAATTTTATTCAAGTCTATTAACTTGCCAGGTCTATACTGGCTATTCTTTTCGTTTCTTTTTTTTAACCATGGTTATAAGATGTGTGTTTTTTAAAATATATTTTATTGATTTTTTACAGAGAGGAAGGAAGAGGGATAGTTAGAAACATCGATGAGAGAGAGACATCGATCAGCTGCCTCTTGCACGCCCCCTATTGGGGATGTGCCTGCAACCAAGGTACACGCCCTTGACCAGAATCGGACCTGGGACCTTTAAGTCCGAAGACCGACACTCTATCCACTGACCAAACCGGTTTTGGCCTACACTGGCTTTTCAAGTTGATCCTCATATATTATATTAGTTCTTTTATTCTCTCTCTCTGTACCTTCACGCCTTCATGCCTCTCTTTTGCCTATTAGTTTTTTGTCCTTTCATATTCTTTTTCATCTCTCTCTCTTTTTTTTAAACAGTTTTTTTTAAAGATATTTTATTGATTTTTTACAGAAAGGAAGGGAGAGAGATAGAGAACTAGAAACATCAATGAGAGAGAGACATCTATCAGCCGCCTCCTGCACACCTCCTACTGGGGATGTGCCCACAACCATGATACATGCCCCCGATCAGAATCGAACCTGGGACCTTTCAGTCCACAGGCCAATGCTCTATCCACTGAGCCAAACTGGTTTTGGTTTCATCTCTTTTTAATCCTCACCCATGAACATGCTGAGAGAAAGGGAGAGGGGGAGAGAGAGAAAGAGAGAAACATGGACGTGAGAAACATCAATCATTTTGTTCTCCATACATTTCTGAAATGAGGATCAAACCTACAACCAACGTATGTGCCCTGACTGGGAATTAAAGCAGCAACCTTATGGTGCACAGGACAATGGTCAACCAACTGAGCCACTCCAGCCAGCTTGGTTCCCCTAGTATCGTATCTTTCTATTAAGTTTTTTTTTAAGAGCAAAATAATTTCACAAATTGACACATAAGACAATATGAATTTACTCAAGATTCCTAAGCATAACTTAGAAATTTAATTCAAATTAGATTAATAATAAGCAAGCCATGAGATTAAAATTAAATAATAGTTAGAAAAAAAAACACAAAGAAAGTTGAGAACATATTTATCAATGTGATAAATCCAACTAGTTAAGAAAGTATTCAATAGTTATCCAAAAATACGTGAAAGATTTTTTATATAAAATGAGGTTCCACATGTCTTCATTGTCCTCAAACACTGAAATAATCCAAAAAAATCAATCTCTGCTTTTCTCCCTAGTCTCTGTAAAAGGAGATCCTATCTAATAAAGAGGGAATATGCAAATTGACCATCACTCCGTCTCAAAGGTGGCTGCACCCACAGAGGCTAAGTTCTCTTAAGTAACAGCCTCAACGAGCAATCAGCGGGGACCTGTGGCTACACCCTCCCTCAACCCCTGTGGGGCTTGACAGGGGACCTCAGGCCACATTCCCCCATGGCAGGGCTTGACAGAGGGACCTCAGGCTGGGCCTCCTGCCTTGGCATCAGGCTAGGGCACCTCAGGCCATGCCCCCCACCTGGTAGGGCTTGATGGGGACACCTCAGGCCTCACCTCCTGCCCCGGCACCAGTCCAGGGGGTGTCAGGCCACGCCCCCCATGCAGTGGGGCTTGATTGGGGACCTCAAGGTGCACTTTCTGTCCTGGTACTGGGCTAGGGGACCTTAGGCTGCTCCCCCCCCCACCTAGCAAGGCTTGACAGGGGACCTCAGGCTGGGCTCCCCACCTGGCAGGGCTTGTAAGGGGACCTCAAGGTGCACTTCCCATCCTGGTGCTGGGCTAGTGGACCTCAGGCTGCACCCCTGACCCACCAGGGCTTGACAGGGTACTTCAGGCCATACCCCCATCCCGGCACCAGGCCAGGGGACCTGAGGCTGTGCCCCCCTGCCTGGCTGGGCTTGACAGGGAACCTCAGGCTGTGACCCGAACTCAGCAGGGCTTGATAGAGGACTTCAAGGTGCACTCCCAGTGCTGAGTTGGGGGAACTCAAGCCACACCCCAACCAGTGGGGCTTGATCGGGGATCTGAGTCTGCACCCTCCTGCTGGTGGGGCTTGATGGGAGACCTTGCTCCCTTCCCCATGCGGGGCTTGGGGACCTGAGGCTGCGACTCCCTGCCTGGTGGGGCTTGACAGGGGACTTCAGGCTATGCCCCCCACCCCCCAGCAGGGCTTGGTTCATCCCCTACCCCAGTCTGGGCTGGGGGACCTCAGGCCATGCTCCCCATTCTGGCACCAGGCCAGGGGACCTGAGGTTATGCCCCCTGCCCAGTAGGGCTTAACAAGGGTGGGACTGGGGGTCTGGAGCTAGCCCAATGGGGGAGGGGAGCAGCCAGGTCTGGTTCTCACACAATTTTTGAGGCACATGTGGGTTGGTGGGGACTTGACTCTGGGTCCCATGGTGTGCCCCAGTCTCTGACAGAAGGAAGGTTTTCATATACATTTTACTAATTTTCTTTCATTACTGACACTTCTATTATAGAAAAAGGGCAAATAGCAATATTAAATTATTCCTCTAATTAATCCCCTTTTAATGTGCATGGATTTCATGCACCAGGCCACTAGTTATTTTATAACTATGAATAGAATATCTACTTTAATGGCACAAAGATTGATGTGATCTTTTGGCCTGAATTTATTCTAATTATGGATGAAAATAGCAAAGGACTCAGCAACACAATCTTCTTGTGCACAGTGACTCTTCATCCCCTAAATTATAAAAGGTAGAAATAGTGTGCCTTGCTTTACCCACTTTAGATACTGAACTTCTGAACTTTACTTCTGAACATTAATAAAAAAATATTAAGATGTGTACATAAAAACATCACGAAGATTAAAAAGCTCTGTGAAATATGTCGTTGGTATTTTAATGGGTAGTGCGTTGAATCTGTAGATTGCTTTGGGTAGTATGGACATTTTAATGATGTTGATTCTCCCAATCCATGAGCATGGTATGCTCTTCCATCTGTTAACATCTTCCTCTATCTCTTTTTTCAGTGTCCTGTAGTTTTCTGCATAAAGGTCTTTTACCTCTTTAGTTAGGTTTATTCCTAGGTATCTTAATTTTTTTGGTGCGATGGTAAATGGGATTGCTTTTTTAGTTTCTCTTTCTATAATTTCACTGTTAGTGTATAGAAATGCCACAGACTTCTCAGCATTAATTTTGTATCCTGCTACATTGCCGAATTCATTAATTAAGTCAATTAGTTTTGGAATGGAGTCCTTTGGGTTTTTTATGTACAATATCATGTCATCTGCAAATAAGGACAGCTTTACTTCTTCTTTTCCAATTTGGATGCCTTTTATTTCTTCTTGTTGTCTAATTGCAATGGCTAATACTTCCAGTACTATGTCGAACAGGAGAGGTGAGAGTGGGCATCCCTGTCTTGTTCCTGTTCTTAGGGGAAATGGTTTTAGTTTTTGCCCATTGAGTATGATATTAGCTGTGGGTTTATCATATATGGCTTTTATGATGTTGAGGTATGATCCTTCTATTCCCACTTTGCTGAGCGTTTTTATCAAGAAAGGATGTTGGATTTTGTCAAATGCTTTTTCTGCATCAATTGATATGACTATGTGATTTTTATCTCTCATAGATTGATCTGGAACAAAAAAAGACCACGGATAGCTACAGCAATTCTGAGAAAAAAGAATAAAGTAGGTGGGATCTCAATACCAGACTTCAAGCTATACTACAAAGCAACTGTTCTCAAAACAGCCTGGTACTGGCACAAGAACAGACATATAGATCAATGGAATAGAATAGAGAACCCAGATATCCACCCAAACCACTATGCTCAATTAATATTTGACAAAGGAGGCATGAACATTCAATGGAACCAAGATAGCCTCTTCAATAAATGGTGTTGGGAAAATTGGACAAATACATGCAAAAAATTGAAACTGGACCACCAACTTACACCAAATACAAAAATAAACTCAAAATGGATACAGGACTTAAACATTAGAAGGGAAACCATAAAAATACTAGAGGAATCCACAGGCAGCACAATCTCAGATATATGCCAAAAGAACTTCTTCACTGATACGGCTCCAAAGGCAATGGAAGCTAAAGAAAAAATAAACAAATGAGACTACATCAAAATAAAAAGCTTTTGCACAGCAAAAGAAACCATCAACAAAACAACAAGAAAGATCAATGCATGGGAGAACATATTTGCAAATGCTATCACTGATAAAGGTTTAATCTCCAAAATCTACAACCAACTTATACAACTTAATAAAAGGAAGATCAAGGATCCAATAAAAAAATGGGCAATGGACCTAAATAGAACCTTTTCAAAAGACGACAGAAGGAAGGCCAAGAGACACATGAAAACATGTTCAAAGTCATTAATCATCCGAGAGATGCAAATCAAAACGACAATGCGATACCATCTTACACCTGTCAGAATGGCAATCATCAACAAATCATCAAACGACAAGTGTTGGCAAGGATGCGGAGAAAAAGGAACCCTTGTGCACTGTTGGTGGGAATGCAGACTGGTCCAGCCACTGTGGAGAACAGTATGGATTTTCCTCAAAAAACTAAAAATGGATCTCCCATTTGACCCTGTAATACCACTCTTAGGAATTTATCCTAAGAAATTACAAACACCAATCAGAAAGGATTTATGCACCCCTATGTTCATAGCAGCACAATTTACAATAGCCACAATTTGGAAACAGCCTAGGTGCCCGTCAGCAGATGAGTGGATCAGAAAACTGTGGTACATCTACACAATGGAATTCTATGCAGCCATTAAAAAGAAGGAATTCTTACCATTTGCAGCAACCTGGTTGGAACTGGAGAGCCTTATGCTTAGTGAAATAAGCCAGTAAATGAAGGAGAAGCATCACATGATCGCACTCATTGGGGGATAATAAAGAACATTATAAACTGATGAACAAAAGGATAGATACAGAGACAGTAAAGCTTCGAACAGACTGTGAAATTACAGCAGGAAGATTAAAGTTAGGTGAGGTAGATAAGAGATCAATCAAAGGACTTGTATCTATGCATATAATCATAACCAATGAACATAGACACTGGGGGGTTGGGGTACGCCCGCCGCCCCCGCGGGGCAATGGGAAAAAATGTTTAAAAAATTTAAAAAAAAAGCTGTGAAAGAGCTAATGATGAGTGAGCAGATATATTTCAGCCATGACCAAATGCCCTGGAAATGCTACATCCAAGAACTTTTTTATAATCTTCCCATCTCTTATACTCCCTGGACCATGACACTCTTGGCTATTCCTATCTCCCTAAAATACTCTTTCTTTTTTTAAATATCTCTTTCCCCCATCTCTTTTATATGATCACATCTTTGTCAGGACTTGCTTATCTCTTGATTAGTTTTATTAAAATAGACTTCTTATGTCTGGCCCTTCCAAACTCACCCTATTCATTTGTCCAGCAGAGCTGCTTAATGAAAGTGCAGATGAAATCAGGCCATGATCCTGCTCAAGAATCATCAATTGCTCCTTACTTTTCAAGACTTAGTCCAGAGGCAGAAAGCTCTACTGAAAAAATTAACTAAACCAAATACACAATACCTTGTATGTTATATATCTGATTTACCTGACATGACCTCTACTTTCACTCCTCACAAACATGTCATACTCATAGATTTTTCTGAAAACATTATAATTACACTAGAGGCCTAGTGCACGAATTTGTGCACTAGTGGTGTCCCTCAGCCTGGCTTTCCAAAATCCCCAAAGGGGTCCAGATTGCAAGAGGGCGCAAGCCAGGCCAAGGGACCCTACCTATGCACGATCAAGGAGTGTCTGGCCTATCTCACCTACCAGTCCTGGTCAGAGAGTCTTCCCCCTGGTGGTCAGTGCATGTCACAGTGAGCAGTTGAGCAGTTTTAGAATATCATTAGCATATAACGCTTTGATTGGTTGAACAGATTACTGGACACTTAGCATATTTGGCTTTTATTATATAGGATAACATTTTATTCCAAAATACAGCCTACACCCACCTGGAAAATAACCACCTTTTGTTGCCTGTTAAAAATGCCTATTTTGTTTCCCTGTCCAAATCTGAATTACAATGTCAGAGGAAGGCCTGGGAATCTGTGTCACTACATCTCCAACTGCTGATCTTTAAGTGTACTAAAATGTTAAGACACTGTCATTATTCTGAAATAATTTCAAAGAAACACCTGTTCCTTGAAAACCTATTCTCTCTTTAAGCCCATGTCTAATGCCTTTGCCTTGGTGAGAGCTTTTCTGATCCCTACTCAAGTATGGATTCTACAGATTTTGAATTCCTTATCACTGTTGGACCTTACACCTGGCTAGAAGCAAATTTGCCTTGACCTTAAGCTGGACCTCAAGGAATCTTTAGCCCTAAGCAAGTGGAGGGCCCACATATCACAATGGCATGGTCAATGGCTTTGTATCATTGGTGATGTTATTTCACTCCTAAATGCTTCACTGCCAATCATACTTCCCTTTATGAAGAGTCCTTTAAGAGGAGTTAGAGACAATTTGAGGGATCCAGTTAGAGATGTTGAACTGGCATACATTTAGTTTGGATATAAGGAATATCCTTATATGTGGGTCACAGTTCAATTATTGGGGCTGTCTGGTACAGGAAGGATTTCTTCTGCCCCTCACTTTACCAACACATCCTGTTCTTTCTATAAGGATACAAGTGACAAGCTGGTCGATGCTTGTTGGAAATTCTGAGAGTATTACGACCTGTCACTGTGAAAGAAAACTGGAATGCCCTGAAGTCTTATAGCTAAATCTCACGGAAATTATCACATTACCAAAAAAAAGTCGTCAAGCTGAACAAAAGTTTCTGAACTACCCAATGAAAACACTAATTTTCACCAATGTTGCTATGTGGACAACTGGATTATTTTACTATTCTCCATGTGATAAATGGTATTACAGAAGTGCCATGAAAGATTATAAATGAAAAGAAGGAATTAAGTTTATAGGCATGACAGGGAGTTAAGAAATTATTATATATTTTCCTAGATATTTATGGATTTTTAAGTTTTCCAAACGTTTATAACTTATTATTATGTCCTCATTCTAAATGGCTATTAATTGTTGACAATTTTTAAATATATTTTTAAAATATATTTTTAAAATATACTTTATTGATTTTTTTATCTTGGACCAAAAAATGATCTACATAATCTCAAATTAGGTACACTCATCTCATGTCTACTACAAAACTGTAACAGAAGAAAGGTCACATGTTTTCCTAATTTTATATTCTCTGAAGAAATTAGCATGAAATTTTTAAAATGGCACATGATATTCTTTCATAAAATGCCTATTGTAGTGAACTGGTTTATTTTCATGATCATATTCACTTACAGATTTTACATCTGATTATTTTCTGTTGACATTCTAATACTTTACAATAATCTGAGTTTTTCTAAATTTAACAGATTAATTTCTTCTTGGCCAAGTTCTTAGCAGAAAAATACTATCTTTTTATTCATTATATATATGGCATATATTTTTTATCACTTCTCTAAATATCTGAGTCAAAAGAATAATGGAGAAAACAAAAATTAAACTGATTTTTTTACCTTATTTGGTAAATGACCATGTAAGTAAACACCTATAAAATTATGTATAGCAATTTCAAAAGGGACAACTACAATAGGAAGGTGTACACAGCCTACATAGACAGGGGGAGGGATAAGGAGGAACAGCATACCTGGAGAACTCAGATCAGGTGATTGGGTACGCTGTGATACTATGTCTTACAAGACACCTACTGCATAGGGCCACTCTACCAAGATGGGGAGACATAGAAGTTCTGCCTAATACATTTAAACAAACAAAAGCAGGCAGTCAAAATGAAAAGACAAAGAAACATGTCTCAAATTAAAGAATAGGACATTTCTCCAGAAAAAGAACTAAATAAAATGGAGATAAGCAATCTACTAGCTGCAGAGTTCAAAACATTGATTATAAGGCCTCTCAATGAACTTAGGGGAAGAGTAGATGAACATCATGAGAACTTCAACAAAGAGATAGGAAACATAAAAATGGAGATAGGTCACATAAAAAAGAAGCAATGTGAAATGAAGAATACAATAATGAAATGAAGACTATAATATAGGAACTCAAGAGTAGAGTAGATGAAGCAGAGAGTCAAATCAGCAATTTGGAAGATAAGGAAATAAAAAGAAAATAATTTTTAAAAAAGAGGATAGTTTATGTAGACTCTGGGACAACCTCAAGCATATCAACATTTGGGGGTACTGGAAGGATCAAAGAGAGAGCAAAGAATTGAAAACCTGTTTGAAAAATCTTCCCTAACCTAGTGAAGAAAACAGACATACAAATCTAAAGAGGATCAAGCCAAGACACATCAGAATTAAAATGCCAAAGGTTAAAGAAAAAGAGAGAAAGAATCTTAAAAGCAGCAAGATGAAAGAAATTACTTATCTATAAGGAAACTCCCGTAATACTCTCAACTGATTTCTCCACAGAAACTTTGCAGGCATGAAATATTTAAAGTGATGAAAAGCAAGGACATATAGTCAAAATTACTCTACCCAGTAAGGCTAGTATTCAATATTGAAAGAGAAATAAAGAGCTCCCCAGACAAGAAAAAGCTAAAGGACTCAATCACCACTAAGACATTATTATAAGATATGCTGAAAAGTTTTCTAAAAATGTGAATATCATATGGAAATTAATAAATATCTATCAACCATTACTTTAAATGCTAATCATTTAAATGGTTAATCAAAAGATATATGGTGACTGAATGGATAACAGAATATGACTCTTTCATATGCTGTTACAAGAGACTCAATTCAGATTGAAATATATATAGAGATTGAAAGTAAAAGGATTGAAAAAATATTTCATGAAAATAAAAACCAAAATTAAAAAATTTGGTGCAGCAATCCTTATACCAGACAAAATAGACTTTAAAATAAATTCTATAACAAGAGTTAAATAAGGACCCAGCAATTTCACTTCTCCATATTTATCCAAAGAAACACAAAACACTACATCAAAAAGACACGTACATCCATATGTTCATTGCATCATTATTTACAATAGATGATGGATAAAGGAATGGTGTATATATACAATGAAATATGAGTCAGGCATAAAAAAGAATAAAATCTCGCCATCTGCAACAGGAAGGATACACCTAAATAAGTTTAGTGAAGTAAGTCAGATAAAGAAAGACAAATTATGTATGATTTCACTTATATCTGGAATATAAAGAATAAGATAAAGAAAACAGAGAGTCATTGATCTAGAGACTATATGTGTGCATGTATATGTATGCATGTGTGTGTGTATGTGTGTGTATATATATATATATACCCACTGATTTTTAGAGAGAGTGGAATGGAGGATTAGAGACAGAAACATCAATGTGAGATAGATACATTGATAAGTTGCTTCCTGCACAACTGGGGCTAGAGATTAAGCCTGAACCCAAGTTATATGCTCTTGACAGGAATTGAACCCATGACCCTTTAGTGTGTGGGTCAATGCTCTAACAACTGACCCAAACCAGTCAGGGCAATATAGAAAATATTTTGATGGTTGCCAGATGGCAGGGGATTGGAGGGGTGGTTGAAAAAAGCTAAAGGGATTAAGAAGTACAAATTGATAGTTATAGAATAGACATAAGGATTAAAGCACAGCACATGGAATATCTATAATAATAAAAGCATAATATGCTAATTAGGCCAGATGACCTTCTAGATGACACTAGGGCTGCAAGGGAAGCCAGGGTCCTGGATGCCAGAGGGAGGCTGGTGCCAGGGACCAGGGGAAGAAAGGCCTACTCTTGCACGAATTTTGTGCATCAGGCCTCTAGTAGTCAATAATATTGTAATAACTATGTAGGGTGTAAGAATGGCACTACATTTACTGGGGTGATCACTTCATAAATTATATCAAGTCTAATCACTGGCTGTATGAAACTACTATAATATTGTACATAAACTATAATTGAAAAATTTTAAATGATTTTTAAATATATTTTATTGTTTTTTTTTACAGAGAGGAAGGGAGAGGAATAGAGAGTTAGAAACACTGATGAGAGAGAAACATCGATCAACTGCCTCCCGCACATCTCCTACTGGGAATGTACCTGCAACCAAGGTACATGCCCTTGACAAGAATCGAACCTGGGACCCTTGAGTCCACAGGCCGATGCTCTATCCACTGAGCCAAACTGGTTAGGGTGAAAAATTTTAAATTATTTTTTAAAAAGGCCTCCACTTCAGACTTATCAAAATTATTACACCAGTAAGCACTTCTGTCCTCTACCAAATAATTACAACTAAAAAAAGAAAGGAGAAAAATGAAATGAATAATTCACCTTTTTTAAGTCACTTCTATGACCCATGAACGTAACATAGGACTTCATATGGCAGTCCTATTAAGTCTGAAGAAACTAAGATGGAATACATTGTCCATCAAATCAATTCCTAATTTATCCTTTGAAACAACCAGGCAGTCGTCATCACAATTATTCTGCCTCTAAACACTAAGAGTTTTTCTTACTGTACAACAGAAAGACAAGTCTCAAAAAGGAGACCTCTGATACAGTGACTTGGCTGACCTAATGACAAAGTAAATTAAAACTGAAATACTAAGTGATTTTAGCAAAGGAGTGTGTTCTACAAAATAATATGTTGAGTATACTCATCAGTCTTCTAGATTGCCTTTTCTTAATCAGTAATGCAAAAGGTACATTTCTTTTACCCATTTAAATCCAGTGAAAACAAGACAGTTCATATAACAAGAGGAAAGCAATGCCTGCCCAGATTTGGAGTCTCTCAGCTGCCTCTTGATAAATAAAGGCTCTTTAATCAATACAAACAGTATGTCTATCACTTTGCTGAGGTTAAGCCATGTGAAACCATGCGAGATTCCCACTGGCACACTCAACTGAGAATCCACTGTACCTTCACAAGTGGCTTACAGATAGCAAGTTACAACTTTAGTTTTTGCTTTAATGTAGCGTATTTCATCAAAACAAATCATCTGCATATTATTTTTACACCACTCGTCCATAAATTTCCACTTGAGACATATTGCCATAATGAGAATTACCACTGGCTTGCTTTTCTGAAGAAATAATTGACAACTTTAAAACAGCTAAGAAAAGATATTTATTCTACTAAAATAGCATCTTTTTAAATGAGATTCTCATGAGGAAAAAAATATCATATTGCAGTATCTGTGGTTTTAAACCTAATTTGTCATGACAAGTAACAAGATAAATAAATGAATCGTACTAGAAATATGTTATAATGCTGTCCAATAAAGTCCAAAGAACAAAATATCCAGTTTCAAGCCTCCATGCTTTTATTCATGCCATCCCCTCTACTCATGTATTTTCTGTCCCTCTCTATTTGTTCTAACCTAAATTTTGCATGGGGTGTATTTTTAAGCTAGAATACACTTAAATAGGATAAAGTGAAAAGGAAGACAGGAGGGCAATTTCAATCAGAGCAGATGCAATGAACAAAGTGCATGATTTTTAAGGAGAATGGCAAAGTCAATCTGACTGGCTGGAGCATGATATGCAAATACATATCAGGAGGAATGATGGAAGATGGGCTAAGAAGAAAGGCGGGGAGTTGTGCTCTCATTCTTCACCTGCCCATAAAGTCTGCAAGGGATGTAATTTGGTACTACATGATCCAGTTCTTCCTAAGTAATGGCTTTTTCACCTGGAAAATAGACACTTCATTTCAAGTAATCGATCATATATTCTTTCTCAATTCTTTACATATAAGTTACCAAGAAAGTTAGTCACTGGTCAGCTCTGGATCAAGGGCTCTTGTGAGGATAAAATCTCTCAAAAGGAGGAGGCAGAAGAAAGTCAAGAGATGAAGTGAATTGCATCACCCTTTGAAACATCTATCTGATCTGGGAGGGTAAGGACAGTTATGACTCTCCAGAATCATCCCATATTTGGTAGCCATGGCCCTTGGAGATTCTAGAGAGATTTAAAAAATAAATTTCTTCCAGGGAGTGCTGAGACATTTTTGCTGCAAGAATCTTGGGAGCCAGAGAGGTTCGGCTCAATAGATACAGCATTGGCCTGGGGACAGAAGGGTCCTGGATTTGATTCCGGTCAAGGTCACATGCCTGAGTTGCGGGCTTGATCCCCAGTAGAGGGTGTGCAGGAGGCAGCTGATCAGTGATTCCCTCTCCTCACTGATGTTTCTATTTCTCTCTCTCCCTCTCCCTTTCTCTCTGGAAAAAATATATACATATACATATACATATACATATACATATATAAAAACCTTGAGAGATTGTATTGGCAAGATGGTGGCTACGATGCCACAGTAGTCATGTAATATTCCAACTCAAACTGACTTAAGACAGGAAAACTTCCACATATATTTTATGAGCCAAAATATTACAATATCCCATTAAGACTATTTCTAGTTCCATATTTTGCTATCTCTATGACAATCACCGATGTAAAAACAATTGAGAGGGAAAGTTTCTAATTCTCACCAATCAGGGAGATGTGTCCCACAATTTTTATCACTTCTAACTTATATAAACAATGCTTTAAAGAAGTAAGTTACCTAAATTTTAAACATTCAAGATTCCTATTTGTGGGACCAAAAGAATACAAAGAGCAATTACTTGGGTGAAGCAGTGAAATAAGAGAAATCCATATCGCAAAATCAGGGTTGTTCACCAGTCATTTCATGAGAAAGGACTCATGTAACAACAAAGGATGACTTCAAGTTTGATAATTTTCTACCTGTCATTACATCACATTTAAAATCAATATTCTCTATGATTACTAAAACTACATTTGTTAAATAATCATATTTGATTTTAAGGAAGAGTATTATAATGGAAAGGTAAAGGAAGTGTTTACCAGAGGAGAATGAATGTACTCGTATTAAGAGACCACTTCAAGGATGACATAATACCATACCTATATAAGAACGAAAATGTTTGCCCTGGCCAAGGTAGTTCAGTTAGCTGGGCTTCATTCCCTGTAACAGAAGGTTATAGGTTCAATTTCTAGTTATGGAACATGCCTGGGTTATGGCCATAATCCCTGGTAGGGGACATGTGGGGGAAGTTGATCTACATTTTGCTCTCACATCAATGTTTTTCTCTCT
The DNA here is from genome assembly GCA_011751065.1 of Lasiurus cinereus. Classification (NCBI taxonomy): domain Eukaryota; kingdom Metazoa; phylum Chordata; class Mammalia; order Chiroptera; family Vespertilionidae; genus Lasiurus; species Lasiurus cinereus. Next base: position 37,136,119 of record JAAGEH010000226.1, read on the forward strand.
ATACAAAAGAAAAAAATCAATAAAAATATTTAAAGAATAAAAATGTTCAAAATAATATTATCTAAACTGGTACAGGCACCTTAGGCTCCTTAGATATTCAAATGTCTGATATGGTCATCATTTACTAATGAATCATGGATATGTTTTTCAGAAATTTTTGTCTGAAAAAGCAAATATACCCATAATACTCAGTTTCATATTTTATTGAAATCTTCTAAAATGTAACATTCATATGCTCTTTTATTAGACAGGGACTAGTAAATGAACTTAACATATCTTTACAGTTTAAGGTCATCATTTCGAACTTTCACTGTCTACAATAATGCAGGACTATGTCTACAATTCAGTTTCCTGTCATATAATTAATGACAGCTGTTCACTTCTCTTGCATTTGTACAGACACATATCTCCTCTTCCCCAACTTCAAAACTGTGGTGTGTAAATTGTACTAGACACTGGATTTACAACTAAATTATAGAATTAACCTGAATCACTAACTGAAGGCTAGCTGAAGTATTAAAAGTATTAAAACGAAGGAGTTTCAAAAGAAGCCACATAGAGACTGGTAAGAAGGGCAAAGATGCAGAAATGCCTGGCCCCTGCATCCAGGTAAGGCCACTGAAACACCAAAGGGATATCTCAGCTACAAAAGCCCTCCCTGTAGTGTTGGGTCTCAATCCTACCCCAGTATCCCCAACCCACAGTACCAGAGCTGGGGAGAGGTACCCATAAAGTATCTAACAATGAAATCAGGGAATCAGTCTGCCTGGGAGAGAAAGGAATCCCTAGAGACTCAGATGCCTTCTTTTTAGGAACAAGCATCCTTGCAGCACCAGGCAGAGAAACTTATTACTCAGTCCTCCAACTACCAGCAACACCCCCTGAGGACCTGGAGTCCTGCTGAAAGATCTGCTGGCTGCACCTATCAGGGACCTTCGAGATGTTCCTTTTCTGGAGAAGCTCGTGGCAGAGACTAAGGCAGTAACTCTGTTGTGTAGCTTTAGAACGAAGGGTCATTCTCCTCTTGCACACAGCTGTTGAATCACTTAGCCTTCCACTCCCAGTGGCTCTGCTGGGATGGATCAGAGTGCTGTGCAGAGCACAGTCCTGTGGATGGATCAGAGTGCTGTGCAGAGTGGAGATCTTCGGAGCACAACTCCCTGGGAGGCTCTAGTCAGAACACATCAGGCACTGGGTTGTGCATCTGGTAAGGGGAAGGAGCCATTCTTGCCTCCCCTGTGTGCAAATCCTGTCCTTCCAAACGAATGGCCCTGCCCTGCTAAGCTCAGTCCACAGAGTAGAGTCAGAGTACTAAGCACAGTTGGGATCTTCAGAGCCCATCTTCCTGGAAGGACCTTGTCCAGGACTCAGATAGGTGCTGAGTTGTGTGTTTGAGAGGAAGGAGGGAAGACACATTATTGCCCCCTCCCCCTGCAGACTCAGCCAACAATATCCCTCCACCCTAAAGAAAGACATTTGATCTGTCCTTCAAAGCTTGTTCCTGCAGAGGGGCCTGCTGACTTCACCACCTGAACCTGTGGTGCATTCCTTCTGGAGGACATGAGGTCAAAGACTCAGGCAGGGACAGCTCTGGAGTAGGGGCCACTTTCCCCCACCGAGTACCTGACCTATTTCCCCCAAGGCAGGAGAACCACTAGCCTATCTTGCCTATCCCAATTATCCTACTCTACAGACCTTGTGACATGTAAAGAGTCTGTGGGTTGTGGCCAGCCTGGACACACTCTACAGTCATCTTATGGAAGGCTCTCAAGAAAGACCAGGCCACCTCAGGGAGCAGTGATACATTCCACGGGAGGAGGCAGAGCTCAGTGTGCCTTGGAACTTTTACAGATCTGCCCCAGGCTCAGAGCTGGAGGATGCTGGCCCTTGTACACAGCTTGATCCCTCCTATGCACACCCAGGCCAAGAAGAGGCAGCCACAAGCAGCAACTTGTATGGTATCTCTGGATAGACAGCACACTGGAATCCCATCCAGGGGACCCAGAACCAAAACAACCAGTGTGAGACTTCAGAACACATCAGAGCTCAACCCAACTATCCACACCAGCAGGCACCTGGCCTTGCTGGAAACAACTCCATCTCTGGGGATAGCCTGCACAGTGGCTCATACCTTGTGACCAAGGTGTATCCTAACTGTAGGCAGCCTGAAGTTAACCCAACCCAAAAAGTGTCAATACCACTCAAGATAAAACTGCAAGAGGAGGGCACATATAACCCACAAAGAGACATCTGGAAGCATCTAGCTCAGATGATCTGGAAGACTGACCACTGAGCACCACAAATTACCTACAATATAAAACCACTATAACAAGTGTGGGAATCATAGCATATCTACCAAATACTAGTACACAGTGACAAACACAAGGAGAAAAAGATAAAATAGGGAGGCAAATAAACATTCCCCATATGAAAGGACTTAAGAAATACCTAGAAAAAGAATTAAATGAAATGGAAGAAACCAAGCTATCAGATACAGAGTTCAAAACAATGGTTATTAGGATGTTCAATGACATTAGAGGAAGAATGGATGATCTCAGTGAGAACTTAAACAAAGAGATAGCAAGCACAAAACATAAAAACCATAAAATAAAAATATAACTAGTCAGAAATGAAAAACACAATATCTGAAAGGAAAAAAACATACACTAGAAAAAAAGCAAAAGCAGTTAGAAAGAGCAGAGGCTCGAAACAGCAATTTATAGGACAAGATAACAAAAAACAACCAAACAGAGCAACAAAAATAAAAAAAAGAATTTTAAAAAATGAGGAAAGTCTAAGGTACCTCTGGGACAACATCAAGTGTAACAAAATCTACATCATAAGGAAACCAGAAGGAGAAGAGAGAGAACAAGGGATAAAAAAACCTTTTTAATATAATAATGGCTGAAAACTTCCCTAACTTGGTAAAGTAAAAAGATACACAAATCCAGGAAGTGGGTCCTAAACAAGATGAACCCAAAGAGGTCCACACCAAGACACATCAGAATTAAAATGCCAAAAGTTAAAAACCTTTAAAGAGAGAATCTTAAAAGCAGTAAGAGAAAGACAGTTTGTTAACTACAAAGGAGCTCCCAAAGGCTGTCAGCTGATTTATCAATAGAAACACTTTGAACCAGAAGGGATTGGCATGAAATATTAAAAGTGATGAAAAGCAAGGCCCTACAACCAAGACTACTCTATGCAACAAAGTATCATATAAAATTGAAGGCTAAATAAAGAATTCCCCAGACAAATAAAGAAGCTAACAGAGTTCATTATCACCAAACTCACATTGCAAGAAATATTAAAAGATCTCCTTTAAGAAGAAAGAAGAAAAAAAAATGAAAAGACAACCCACTGAATGAAAGAGCATATTTGCTAATGACACATCTTATATGGGATTAATTTTCAAAATTTATAAGGAACTCCAAAAACTAAACACCAAAACAACAACCAATCTAATTAAAAAACGCAAAAGCCTGAACAGACACTTTTCCAAAGAATCTATACCATATGGTCAATTGGCATATTTAAAGATACTCAAGTAACCATCAGAGAAATGCACATTAAAATCACAAAGAGATATCACCTCACACCTGTCAGAATGGCTATCATCAATAAATCCATAAATGACAAGTGTTAGTGAGAGTGTGGAGAAAAGAAAACCCTCACGCACTCTTTGTGAGAATGCAGATAGGTGCAGCCACTGTGTAAAACAGTATGGAGTTTCCTAAAAATAAAAAAATAAAATGGAACTGCCTTATGACCCAGAGATTCAACTTCTGGGAATTTATCTGAAGAAACTGAAGCACTAATTTGAAAGAATATATGCACCCCTATGTTCATTGAAGCATTATTTACAATAGCTGAGATTTTGAAGAAGCTCGATTGTTCATCAGTAGATGAATAAATAAAAAAGCTGTGGTGTATGTATAAAATAGAATAATACTTGGCCATAAAAAAGGGGGGGGGGCCGAAACCGGTTTGGCTCAGTGGATAGAGCGTCGGCCTGCGGACTGAAAGGTCCCAGGTTCAATTCCGGTCAAGGGCATGTACATTGGTTGTGGGCACATCTCCAGTAGGGGGCATGCAAGAGGCGGCTGATCGATGTCTCTCTCTCATCGATGTTTCTTACTTTCTGTCCCTCTCTTTTCTTCTCTGTGAAAAATCAATAATATATATATATATAGGGAAGGAAATCTTACCTACCTGAAGAGTACAATGCTAAGGGAAATAAGCCAGTCAGAGAAAAACAAGTACCATATGAGTTCACTTAATATGTGGAATCTAATGAACAAAATTAACAAATAAAACACACACACAGATGCTGAGAACAGACTGGTGATTGCCAGAGGGGAGGGAACTTGGGGGACTGGGTGAAAAAGGTGAAGAGATTAAGCAAAAATAAATAAATAAATAAAGGGACACAGACAACACTGTGGTGATTACCAGAGGGAAAGCAGGCTGGGAGGAAGTAGATGAGGACAAAGTGGGGATAATCGATGATGGAAAGAGACTGGGTTTTGGATGATGAGTGAACTCATTACACAGTATGCAGATGATGTGCTATAAAGTTGTACACTTGAAACCTGTAAGGTTTTGTTAACTAATCTATCTTAATAAGTTTAATAAAAATAAAGAAATACATAAAGCTGGACAGAGTAGGGAGCTGGATAAACCAGAAGAAAAGGATAATAAAGAAAAATTAATATCTTAAACTCAACCAAAGGGGTGTTATTTTTACTATTCTCGTATCTAAAGGCTATACAGAGTGTGCATGTTTTGTTTTACTTTTCTGCTTTTGGTAATCTGTGACTCAGTTCATAGCAATGTTATTGAGAGTTAAGCCCACTGGTGATAAATCGCTGGATAAGATGCATTAAAAAAGATAACATCCATCTAAATTAGTTGGAGTCCATAAAAAGCTGTTTCCCACATTCCTGTCTCCTGTTACAGATCTGCTTTCTTGGTTGCTGATCCCTGGCTCCCCTTTTCAGCTCTGTCCCTGGCATTCTCTGCCAATGGCTCCTAGCCTCTCTCAGTGAACTTCTGATTTTGACCTGGCTGAGGGCCATAATTCCACCTCTGAGACCACAAACTAAACTGGACTTGTTCTGTCTTCAGCCATGACCTCATACACCCTGTATTTGGTTCTGCTAAAAGCAGCCCTATATCATGTCAGGAATGCCCGTTTAAAAAAAGCAAAACTCAAAAGTGGGTAAGATTTAATATGCAAGTACTCTTGGTTTCCAACTTATTACCTTTACTTTGTTAAATCTAGTTCTTTGCATCATCTTAGAAGATATTCCCCAGCTCTCACAGCTGTCCTGGGCAGTAGCTACAGTGAACAACATGACTCTGAAAACTAACCTTTATGTAGCACCTTGGCATTCACAGAATCCCACCAATTTATCACTTAACTGCTATACACACACTAACACTTGCACACAATGGTTATGTGGGATGCTACATTATTTCCTTTATACACATTACATACAGGTTGAACTGTTACCAACTCACACCCTTTTGTAGTATACAGTAGAGTCTCAAGTTCAGATTCTGTCTACAGAGTCCCTATTCTCTACAGTAAACCAGGCCCCTACAAGCTGACGAAACAAAAATGCTCTGGACCTAGAGACTTATCTAGCTAATTTGCATTCCTAGACCCATTTCCTGTGTATGAGTGTGGAGCAGAAGGGGGAGGCTACTATACACACCACTAAGCAGTTCTCGGGATACCATTAGAGCTTCAGAGAATTCAACTCAGTTCTGACACGATCACTCCTAAGACAACATCAGATTCCACTTCAGTTTGTCACCTGTGCTTCCAACCAACTGGCTATAAACCAGAGGTTCCCATGACCCCTCCTTGGGTTTAATTAATTTGCCAGAGTAGCTCACAGAGCTCAGGAAACCCATTTACTTACTGGAATATCCATTTATGATAAAGGTATGTAATGCAGGAACAGCCAGACTACAGATGCAGGGGAAGGTGTGCAGAAAGGGCCTGGTGTCTCCATGCCTCTCCAGGTGCACCACTTCCAGGCACCTCCAGTCTTCCCCAACTCAGGAGCCTTCAGAACCCTGCCTCTGGGTTTCTATGGAGCCTACATTTTTGACTAATTGAATCAACCAGGAGCTCCTCTTCCCTCCAAGGGAATCAGGGTAGAAACAAAGTACCAAGCTCTAATCACAAGGTTGGTTCCCTTGGCAACCAGCCCCATTCTAAGGTGGGGCCCAAAGGTCACCTTATTAGCGTTAAGATATATATTTCTTATTATATATCACAACTAGTGACCAGGTGCATGGATTCATGCACATTGAAAGGAAATTAATTAGAAGGTGGATGACGGGGCAGGACTGGGCAAGATGGGTTGGACATGCCCTGGGGCCAACCTCCCACAGTCCCTCCCCAGCCTCAGTGGAGTGAGCAGGGTCTCTCTGGAAGGTGGGGTCTCTTGGCTTGGCCTGTGGGGATCGGGCTAAAACCGGCTCTCCAACATCCCCCGAGAGGTCCCAGAGTGGGAGAGGGTACTCTGCAAAGTTGCTATTGTACAAGGTGTGGAATGCAAACCCAAGTAACCAGATTTGGGACTGACAGTACCCAGGAACAACATAATCCATGGCCGAAGGTGGAATCGCGTGGCCCAGCGTGGAAGCGGACTCTCTACTCTCCGCTTACGGGATGCATCACCTGAGAACCACTGCTGCCAAGTCACTGCAGCTCAGCAGCTCCTGCATTGAGCGTCTAACCTCTGGTGGTCAGTGTGCACCACAGTGACTGGTCGGATGGGTGGGGGGACACTTAGCATATTAGCCTTTTATATATGTAAATATTACTCTAGCCATGAAACCAGTGAGGATATTAAAGAGAATCAAACTTCAATACAATCTTTAAAGACAATTATCAAGAACTCTCTTTTCATTATGATCAGTCACAGTTCAATCCAGGAATTGAATTCACTGCTGTAAATTACATTCAAAGGAATATTCCAAATCAGTCTCATTCTTATTATAAGTTATAACAAAAGGTCTCATCTTTAAAGTAGGCATTATCACACCTAGAATGAAGACTGTATTATTCCTAATATATTGAGTTATTAGAACATAACTACATGTTTTTAAAGGAAATTTTGAAGTTTAGGCACCATAGAAATGTTGGAATAGAAACTGTTCACAAATAAACAAATAAAAGGTTCACTTGAAAGATTAACAAAAGAGGAAATGTACTGTTATCAAATAAAAAAATAAGAATGGTAGTGATTTTTATACCACTTATTTTTGTCTCTAACTTTTAAATATTTTGTGTATGATATAACAAAAATGAGAAAAAGGCAGAGATAAAAAAATGGCAATGCGAGCAGTAATTATACCCTATTATTACTCTGCCATATGTTGAGAAAAGCAGGAGAGAAACACTGATTCATACTCTCACAGTTATTTCAATGTTTATGTTTTGTTTCTCCAACCACAAGCACTTATTGAGTATTTATGAACCATGAAGTTACAGTAAAGTAGCAATGAACAATTTCCTCCGGTTAACAAGAAAACTTCACAGCATTTTTTCTGTTAAACGAAATATGTGACAAATAATCATGAGTTTTACAATACGGTCTATTTCAAAACCTCAAGTAGAACAATAACTCAGGAGAATTATATGTGTTTCCTCAGATGAGGTCCAGGTCAGGAGTGGAGCTTTAATTGTGTAAATGCACAAGGGCACAGAAGATATTGAAAACTCTCAACCAATATCAGCCCTTCTGTTTGTTATTTGGTGTGGGGACGAGGTGGCGCTACTGTGGTAAAAGTAGAATGAAAGATTCATACGCCAAGGAGGAGGAGACCAGAGAAGCCCTGGGGAAGAACACAGGTCTTGGGATCAGGAGAAGCAGAACTGAACTGCAACAGTGACCAACTGGAGCCACGTCTGGAAAGAAAAACTGAGAGGAAGTCACAGGTGGCTCCAGGTGATTCCATGGCATCAAGAGGCAGGGATGAGCCCCAGTTGTACTAGGGAGGACAGCATCCTTTCTAAACCCCACCCAGGCACTGGCCCTTTCAATGCTTTCTGACTCGGCTTGTCTGCAATCAGTGTGCTCATGTCATGCCCTGGATGTAGCAGGGAGGAGATAATGTACAACGCTCATCCTTCTGTGCTCTACGGTTGGTCCCTCAATTGTAGACCTCACTCTTCAGGGCTCTGGTCCAGCTTGGGAAAAACAGAGAATTTCCCTTTGCTTGCTTTCCTCCTCTCCTACTCCCAGTTTCCCTAGGGCTCCACCTCATCCTTCCTCATCCCCCAGGAGCATGGCTAATTTTGTTGCTAGTTTTGGGCTCCAAGAGTTAAAAGACTCACAAGGAAAAGGTTACTAGGGAGAAAATTCTACTTTCAGTTAATGCCATTGTTCTATAAGCTAGAAAGGTAGCAGCAGCATTGTCAGTGGCAGAAACTTCTGCTCAACTTCCCACTATGAAAGCAAGGAGATGATAGAGATAGTATATTTACTTAAATAAAATAAAAAATATTCTAAAAATGTTTACATCACAGTAAGTCAAGTGTAAAGAAATAGTAATAAAGATATGGGGGTAAAACTTCTAAAATCACTGCATTTCCCCAAGATTCTTGTAGCTTCCTGCTATAATGTCACTCTCATACTTCTACACTCCTTACCACTCTTCTCAGATGCCATGGTCAAATGCTATTTCCCTCAGTATTTTCGTTACTGCTCCTGTATGAAAGGATCTTATATTTTACTAGAGGCCCGGTGCATGAAATTCGTACACTGGGAGTGTGTGTCTCTTAACCCAGTCTGCACCCTCCCCAATCTGGGACCCCTCAAGGGATATCCAACTGCCCATTTAGGCCCAGTAGGATCGGGCATAAATGGCCAGTTGGACATCCCTCTCACAATCCAGGACTGCTGGCTCCCAACTGCTCACCTGCCTGTCTTCCTAACTGCTCCAAACTGCTTCTTCCTGCAAGCCTGATCACCCCCTAACTACTCCCCTGCCAGCCTGATTGATGCCTAACTGCTCCTCTGCCGGTCTGTTTGCCTCTAACTGCCCTCCCCTGCAGGCCTGGTCACCCCTAACTGCCCTCCCCTGCAGGCTTGATCAATCCCAACTGCCCTCCCTTGCAGGCCTGTTCCTTCCCAACTGCCCTCCCTGCTGGCCTGATTGCCCACAACTGCCCTCCTTTGCAGACCTGGTCCCTTCCAATTGCCCTCCCCTGCTGGCCATCTTGTGGTGGCCATCTTATGTCTACATGGGGGCAGCCATCTGTATGTTGGAATGATAGTTAATTTGCATATAACTCTTTTATTAGATAGGAGGATTCTAATGAACATCATCTGGAGATAGAAGACTATATAAAACCAATCAGCTTCTTAACCACTCTAAACTTTCTCTAGAAACTTGGACAGATGCAAATATTTGCAACAATTATCAAATAAATCCATTTGAGTTCTCCACATCTGAAGCAATTGTAATTATCCTAAAAATGTGACCCCACATGATATACCTTCCATGTCTAGTTACCACAGTGTGCACCTATGGACTCTTCTGAAACATATTATCAATGTTTATCACAGTTCAAGACATTCTCTGTGAATGAGGCTATCTTCTTATAGAGAAAACTAGAGGCCTGGTACATGAAATTCCTGCATGGGTAGGTTCCCTAGGCCTGGCCTGCGATCAGGGCTGATTGGGGCTTTCCAGCTGCTGGCCGGGGCCTTCTTTTCTGCTGCCAACCAGGGCCTCCCCTCATTCTGCACTGTCCCCTGGTGGTCAGCGCACATCATAGCAAGTAATCAGTCTTCTGGTCAAACTCCCATGGAGGCAATTTGCATATTAGGCTTTTATATAGATAGATGGTTGCATCAGTGCTGCCTACCTTTTCTTCATTGAAGACAAGTAACTGTGTTAAGCACTATGGGAACAAGCATGAGGCAGGTACTGTCCCTGACCTCAAAGAGCTCACTGAACAGCAGGGGCAAATACACCTCTATGTAGTACTTGTGTCTCCTATGTGCAGGATCAGCCAACAGCATGAAAGCCGTTCCTGCTAATCAATGTGTACATTCCTGGCTGGCAAAAATCCCTGGGTCTTATACTTGAGGATGGCTCTGGTGTTAACAGCATATAATCCTCCTAAATGCATGTTTACTGAAATACAATCATGACTTGCATTGTGTGTATCCTACAACACATTATTCCGGAATGCAGTTAGAGGCTGCTTTGAAATATTTCCCTGCTCACATTAATACTATATAAATATAAATATTTATATGTCTCATAGGTTTTCAACTAAGTTTTAAATTAAATCTCTTCTGACCCATGGTTATATCACAAAAAGGTGCATTTCAGCTTAACGAATGGAAAATTAACTGCAAAACTTCTAACAATAATGGAACTTTGAAGACATAATTCAAAAGGCACAGTCTGGGCAATTTTCACCAATTGTACGCAATTGAATTGAATGATTAGGTTGAATACAAAATACTTCATGCTTTCTTAGCAGAACAGTAAAATCTATCAAAATGCACCTAAATTTTGTCAGACGATAGCAGTGAAAGTGAAGCAGAAAAATAAAGTGTTTGCTTATCCTCAAAAGCAAATCGAGTTTAGATTTTTCTTTCTTTTTTCAAGGTCCAGTTATTCTCCAAGTAGTTTTAAATTGTAGATAGATTTTGTTTGTTTGAAATGCATGTTATTGCTATGAAGAACAGAAATAAATGTTAAGCTTGCTATTCTGCCCCAACAAAAAGCAGGGGGCTTTGATCCTCTCCCCATAAACTACTTTCTGCTTCCCTTCCTCTCCATGGAACTGAGGTGCATGATGGCCAAATGGAACTGTATCATCTGGAGTTGGCTTTCAATGAAATTACTTCCAAAGAGAAAAGAGAAATAAAAGGCAGCTTCTGTTTCTCAGAAGTGTATCCTTTGAGAGCTACTGAGAAGAGCACAGCTTACCAGAGTTAGGAAGAAAAGCTGAACTGTTAAGTCGCTTACCTTAATTAAAGATCAATAGAGCTATTATTAGACATTCGTTCTACCCTCCAATTTAGGGTTGTCATGTTGCCTTCCAGGAATGCTGTGCTTACTTCTAAGTCTGTTTGCACACTTTTCCTATTGTCTATTTTTGTATTCTTCTTCCCTCCCTGGATGTCTACTCAATGAAGTGTCTGCTACATTACACATTGTAACAAGAACAGCAGCCCCTATGCAAAAGGGAGCAGCTTAAATGGAAGCAGTAGTGTACTCCTCTTAAGATTTCAACATCCACTGAAATACTTTATGGTAATGGTGTCACTGCTGCTCTGCAGACTTGTTATTGTGTTTGTGGAAGTTAATTATCTGATAAGATACACTGTGGTTATTACTGTCAGAAAAGAAATGGACGGGTATGTTTGTCAATTCAAAGTGTTCCATTAAAATGAGGTATGTTAACTAGAGAACTGAATAATTATTTACCCCTAATTATTACTGCATAATCATTTGGACATTTTATAGCTGTACTTATTTTTTCCTGAATGAATAACACTTTATATTTAAAGCCATTTGCATCTACAGTGTTTAATTGTAATAGAATATCCTATTTTGTCTATATTTTTTATACTGACGGTCTTAGTTGCTAATCCAACGTTTAAATTGAAATGTTTTTCTCCCAGCTGTAGAAAAGTGTCAACATTGGAGTAAATCATTAAACACTAGAGGCCCTGTGCACAAAATTCGTGCACTGGGAGTGTGTGTCCCTCAGCCCAGCCTGTACCCTCTCCAATCTGGGATCCCTCGAGGGATGTCAGACTGTCTGTTTAGGCCCAATCCAGTCAGACATCCCACTCACAATCCATGACTGCTGGCTCCCAACTGCTCACCTCCCTGCCTTCCTGATTGCCCTGAACCACTTCTGCCTGCCATCCTGATCACCCCTTAACCACACCCCTGCCAGCCTGATTGATGCCTAACTGCTCCCCTAATAGCCTGTTTGCCCCTAACTACTCTCCCCTGTAGACCTGGTCCACCCCATCTGCTCTCCCCTGCAGGCCTGGGTCCTCTCCCACCAACTACCCTCCTCTTCCAGTCTGGTCACCTCTAACTGCCCTCCCCTGCAGGCTTGATCACCTCCAACTGCCTTCCCTTGCAGGCCTGATCCCTTCCAACTGCCCTCCCCTGCTGACCATCTTGTGGTGGCCATCTTGTGTCCATATGGGGGCAGGATCTTTGACCACATGGGGGCAGCCATTTTGTGTGTTGGAGTGATGGTCAATCTGCATATTGCTCTTTTATTAGATAGGATAGAGGCCTGATGCATGGGTGGGGGTCAGCTGGTTTGCCCTGAAGGGTGTCCTGGATCAGGATGGGGGTTCCCTTGGGGCATGGGGTGGCCTGGGTGAAGGGCCTGTAGTGGTTTGCAGGCCAGCCACGCCTCCCAAGTAGAGGCCCTGGTATCTGGGATTTATTTATCTTCTACAATTGAAACTTTGTAGCCTGGAGTGGAGCCAGGCCTCCTGCTCGCTCCTTGGCAGCAGCCATTTCTGTTGGGATGTATTTATCTTCTATAATTGAAACTTTGTAGCCTTAAGTGGAGGCCAAGATAGGCCAGGGCTGCAGAAGAGTGGCTTTCTCCAGTGCCGGGGGCAACCCTAGCCTCCTGCTCTCTCCAGCTCCATGGCTGCCGCTATTTTTGTTTGGATTTATTTATTTTCTATAATTGAAACTTTGTAGCATTAAGGGGAGACCTGGGCCCACCAAGATGTGTGGAAAGCTTGGCTTCCTCCATTACCAGGGAAACCCAAGCTTCCCTTCTGCTGGCTCTCTGGCTGCAGCCATCTTGGTTGGGGTTAATTTGCATATTTGTTCCTGATTGGCTGGTAGGTGTGGCTTGTGGGTATAGCGAAGTGATGGTAATTTGCATATTATTCTTTTATTAGATAGGATACCAGAACCTACAACTCAAAGGCTGATTATGATTCCCTTCAACTATTTTAAGTGTTAGGCCAACATTCCATGCAGAATGAAATAAAAGGTTTTGTTCAGAAGGAAGAGCAAGGGATTTCCTTATTACACTTTCCATTTCTGTTGTTTGATAGGGATAAGCCATATAAACCTTATGAGAGCGGGAGGACAAAGAAAAATGAAAGCCATAATTTTAAAGGGGTAAGTGTGGCTTCTTACCACAAAGCCCTACAGTTGTCACTGTCACACAGGATTCTAGTAATAAAAGTGAAGCCCAATGTTCTCCCTAAACAGAAACAATCTCATGCAAAAATACCTATAAATTGTTTTTTAGCCCTAGTCAGTTGCTCAGTGGTGCCAGAGCATCAGCCCACACAGTGAAGGGTCACGGGTTTGATATCAGACAGGGGCATGCACCACAGATGCAAGCTGAATCCTCAACCCAGTTTGGGGCAGGTGAGAGAAGCAACCAATCAATGTCTCTTTCTATGTCTCTCCCTTTCCCTTCTACTCTCTGAAAAATCAATGGACAAAATATTCTTGGGTGAAGATTAACCAAAAAATAAAATAAAATTGTAAGGCAAGTGGAAGAGAAAATATACGCAATTCCTTCAGCCAGTAGATCTGCAAATTTCTAGGTGACAAATGTATGTAAAAAAGGACAAATCTGTACAACCCATCAAACAATATCTACCATTTCTAAATCTCAGTAGTGTCTGGGATACTGAATAGTATGTGTATTCTTCTCTAAAGACATTGATCAGGCCATGTGGTCCTTCTAGGCCTGGATCTTATGCCCCCTGCATTCATCAAAGCAAGTCACTCTGGCTATCTATGTCCTCCACCTTCTCATATGGCTATGCTACAAAGAATTCTGACTTTTGTTGTCCACTCAAACCAAAAACTTTTGCCTATGTACACATATTGTCTATGTACACACTGGTTTTATAGAAAACCAGTCTTATTTTTTTCCATATTTTTAAGTCCAACCCCTTTATATATATCACATCATTATGTCTCTTCAATGTAGTCTCAAGCCACAAATAAAGAAAAAAATTAGACCACTAATTACAAAATAACATAAATCTCAGGGTCAGGTTGATTCCTTTAACTTTTCATAAGTGACGAAATGCCCACTGGCTACTGTGTTGCTAACACAAAAACAGAATATAATACCTTGGAAAAAATGTGCATTCTAATTGACCCCTTTACCACTGGTTCACTCAGAGTAATCACTACCAATGAAGAACTAAGTCTAAATAAAGCTAAGTATTAGTTCATTCTTTGTAGAGCAATTTATTCTTTAAGTTCACACACCTAGTCTTCTCACTTAAAAATATGTCAAATTATTAGAGTATCCAATTTGTAAAACGGGCCAAAATAAACAAATTTCAATCTGATTACATGCAGGTGAATCCATGGAGACTTATATGTTCACCATGTACTTCCAGGTTTAGGAAACTCTAAGAGTAAGCCAAATTATTTTGTATAGCTTTCCAAAATATACCACTTCATATAGACTAAAATAATTTCTGGTATTTACTCTTAACTAAAATACTAAAGACTACATCAAAACAAGACTCTAGACTTTATATGTTTAAAAAGTTAGTTATATAAACAAATAGGAACATTGTTACAATTATATAATCATGAAATAAAATATAGTAAGGCAAAATGTTTAATCAATGTGCCATATCATGTTATGAATTCATTATCAACTACCTGTGAATTAAAACTCACAACTTTACCACATTAAAATTCCAAGTGGGGTTTTTATAGCCTCAGAATTATGTCTAAAATCTGAAACTGAGAACAAAAAGTAAAAGGTACCCCAGGTACTAGGGGTAGCTCGCAATGAGCAAGCCAGCAACTGTGGAAACAACCACATACCTGCACTTAGACTGAAAGACACCACAGCAGGTCTACTGCCAGCATCTATCTGGTCCTACCAACCCCTCCACAGCTGCTACTAAAAGAGGCTCTGAGTGGAGCAGTGATTCATTAGCTTTGTGGGGATTCCGGTATTGACAGTAAGAGTCCATTCTCTCTGCTCTCTATGGAAAAGGGGACAAATTGGTAAGATTTCAAAATAGCATTCAAAAGAGCAGGAGTGCCTGCAGGCAGGGAGACTGGATTCATTCCTAAATTGGATGCTCAGAGCCCCACTCTGGTGCTATCACTCTGGTGGGGTGAATTGCAGGGGCAGCTTCTAGTCCATTCAATCCCCCCCTCTACTGCCACAAGTCTCCTAGCATGCATCTCCCAAAGGCTGGGGGAACCTGAGCATGGGACAGGTGCTTACGTCTGCTCTAGAGATTTCTGAGAGGGTCAGACCAGCTAGGATGTCTATACGAGCAAGACTGATACGGACTGTGGTGAAGTGTGTCGGGGAGACAGTTGTGGAAAACCGTACCCCTCGGGGTCAGAGGGTGTAGAAGAAACGAAACCTCTAGTATTTTCTGTTCTCCCACAGGAAGAAAGATGAGGTTGGGCTGCCCAGGCATCCAGGACACATAGTGGGAAACCCAAATCAGGGAGCACATATAGCTGAAAGATTGCTTCAGGATCTAGTAAGTTAGAAGCGTGTGGCTAAAGCAATAGGTTTGTTTAAGAGACAGACACATGAGAAACAGGGAAAAGTAAGTGTGGGTCATCCAGGTTAATGAAATCCCAAAGGCTACGAACCAGAGATGCTTGTGGTTTAGAGCCAGGGTACAGCAGGGGAGGGAAGGCAGTCGCACAAACTGGACATGGCACAACTCTGCACCTCTGTCTCAAATGTGATCCTTTCATGCTGTCTTGGGGGCAACAGGAACTCACCCAGACTGAGAGTGACGTATTGGGTGTCTTGTAACCCAAATTTAACTGTCCCTTCTTGTTACAGCTTACTAATTTGCTACTTTGCATCTTTAAAATATTAAAAAGTTATTCAAACTTAAAAAATAAATAATTTCTTTCTAATAGATAAGACTAATTATAATATACTCTTAGGAAAGTACCACTTCATAATCAGACCTTGTATCTGAAAGTGATCCTTTTCAGATAAATACATTGAAATACAAACAGATTATGAAATTGTTAGTTAAGGACTCAAGTATATGCATAGTTAGCAAGGAAAAGAAAAACCTTTGTTTTCCAACACTTAAATTTTGTTATTGTGTGTTTGTGTGTATTTTCACAGGCCTTGACCCTATTAACCTTTCTGTTCTAATTATGCCAATTAAAAATAATGAGTGTCAGACCATACATTTAAAAAAAGAAGTGCCATGGAAAACTTCATATGGAAAAGAATGAGAAACTCCCATCTATTTCCCATATTAAAATAAATTT
Source organism: Lasiurus cinereus (assembly GCA_011751065.1). Lineage (NCBI taxonomy): Eukaryota > Metazoa > Chordata > Mammalia > Chiroptera > Vespertilionidae > Lasiurus > Lasiurus cinereus. The sequence continues at coordinate 37,152,406 of JAAGEH010000226.1, forward strand.
ATCAAAGCCCTTGATATTTACTTCCTATCATGTTTTCTTTATACATCTGATGATGATATTCCAAGCAAATGCTTATTAGCTACTACCTGAGCTTTACTTTTTGGTAGCTATACCATTCAAAGCTTTTTTTCTCTATGGGTCACAGTAGTTGCCTTCATTTTTTTTTTAAATTTAACTGACATGTAAGTAAAAAGCACAAGAAATAAGGTTTGGAGTGGTCGTGCCATCTTTTTAATGTAATCATCACCTCTTTTTCCTGAGCTTGGGTCTGCTCCATCTGCCTAATTATAAGCTCACAACCCTCTGGGTGGTGACGTACTGTATGCATGCTCTGCACTGCACTTATCACATTTGTCATGCTCTATAAATTATTAATAACAACAGCAGTAACAACATATACTTTTCTTAACATAAGGGAAGTATGGACATTGCAACTGTCACTTACTTTAGTGCTCTAACTGATGTACCCTCGGGCAATGATTACTAAGATCACTGCCTTTTCCTTCTGTCCCATTTTCAATTCTCCTCCGCATATTTCATTTATTTTTTTCTGTGTTTTAATTCACCCTCTAGTTTCTTTGCCAGCACACCTATTATCTCCTCCTGCATGCTAAGCAGCATTAGTATGTTTCCCTTAGCTGCTAAGGAAAATATCTTTGTTCGTGTATGCTTAATTGGCGTGACTATTGCACTGAAGCAGGTTTCTCAACCTCCATACTACTGACATTTGGTCTGCATAGTTTTTCATGGTGGGAGGCTGTCCTGTGCATTGGACATTAATTTCTCCCCAAAGAATTTGACACTAAATGTATTTGCAAAGCAAATTGACTGGAATTTTCAGCTTCCAACTATCAACCTCTCACCCAAGCAGACACACTGGAACATGGTAAAACTATTGCTTTAAGTATGTCACATTGCTTGAATAATACAGAGTAAAAATGTGATAAATAAGAAATGAGAAATACAGTAAACTCCACATATATACACATACATCCTGAAAGTATTTTAAATGTGCAGTCAAGCATTTAAGAAGCCTAAAGTCAATACAAACGGAAATAAGTCAAACTCCAATGCTGAGGATTATTTTGGTGAGGAAAAAAAATTAGTTCTGCTACTTGGCTGACCTGAAATAGAGCTCTAAGCAAAGAACTAGCCATGATTTAACACCAGTATATCTTAAGGTCCAATTAAAATAAATCCTTCTAACAGCAGTTTTATAAAATCACTGAACTTGTTAAAACATATAAAATGTTTGGCTCCCCTGGGCTACATTATGATTAGGGTACATTCAGAAATGAAACACACACACACATACAAACACACACAACGCTTCTCATTTCACAAGGGCACATTGCATTTCAAAATGAGCCATACTTCACTATTCTCCCTGATTTCTTACTTCCTTCACTAAACAAGCCAAGGTCCCCGAACTTAGAAATTTACTATAAATCTGGATACTGTCAAGATGCACTTAATCTCCAATGCATTGGAAAGGCCTTATAAATTCCAAGAAAAACGACCAATGAACAAATCTCTTTCTCTCCTATGATCAGTATACACATATCGATAACAGCTTTCTTTGTTTTAAGCACTGGCCAAGATAGCATTAAATAAATATCCTAGATACTTGGGACTCACTGGGGGCCCTTATAAGGTACAATTTAAGAGCTTGTGGTCTGCAGTTGATTCATCTGGGGTTTCAATTCTGGTACCCAACCTTCAATTTCTGTGTGACTTTGAGCAGGTTACCATCTCTCAGCCTCCGTTTCCTCATTATCCAGGGCAAAGGGTGATAATATTCATATCTATTTCACAGAATTGTATGGTTGAAATGTAAAGGCTCTAGGCCAAGCCTTATCATAGTGAGTGCTTTTAGACATTAACGAGCATTCTGTGTGTTATGTGACACCAGCTTCTTGGTGATCATATGCATGAGTGGTGTCCGAAATGTCCTCTACAGCTCTGGTCAGCTCCTGCAGACTCATACTTATGGCTTCTTTTACGAAGTCAATTCATCTTATATTTGGTATTTCTCTTTAATTACTACCTTCTAATTTTTCCAGTATTATTCATTGTCTTCTTCAAAGAACCCTGTCCTCTCATGGTGTACCCAAAGTAGGACAGATTCAGTTTTGTCACTGGGGCCTCCAGTAACATCTCAGGTTCAATTTGCTCTAAGACCCAGTTGTTTAACTAATATTACAGATATGTTAATCTATACCTCCCAAATATTTGTCTTCCTGCTTTGCTTTATGTTATCCCCCTTTGCTAGTTATATTACCAAAGATATCTGGTAATGCTACTGGGCTTACTACTTCAACTTCCCCCCAAAAAGAAATGAAGCCCTGTAACTCCACTAACATCATCACTAACATTCCAGGAACTGTTCTATTACATCTATCATCTCATGTCACCTTCAGTTTCTATCCATCGCCTCCTTTCCATCCCTACTGTCCCCATCCTGGTCCAGCCCCTCTTCTTCTATGCTGTGGACAATTATAGAAACTTCTAACTCACCTATCTATAGCACCCCTACTCCAATCTATCCCACAAGGTAAAAAACACATCGACTCATTAATTACCTGCAGGTATACTGAAATGTACCTTCCTGCCCCCAGGATGAATTCAAACCTCAGAGCATAAGCAACAGGACTTCAGGATTTAAGTCCTGTCTCTCTACACCATTCTGCTCCCCACACAGACCTATACACCAACCACAGCAAACGACATCCAGGTCCCTGACAAGTGACATTCTTTTTAATAGTTTTGTGTGTTTTAGTGTGGCTGCCTGGCATGTCAATCTCCATGAAACTATCTTTTAAACTCACTTTCCTAGTCTTTAAGCTTCACGCCTCTCTGAAGCAGCTTTGGAATTTCCTAAAGTTAGGAAAGGTCCTTTTATTTCCTACCCTCAACTTCCTGAACCTACTTTAAGAACTTAATCATTGCATTGACTTTCTTATCATCCCCATTAAAATTTATTGCCAGACATTAACCTAAGTTTGGTCTAGTTTTTGTTCACAAAACAACTATTCAGTGCTTGGCACACATTAGCCCTCTCAAATATGTTAAAATACAAGAAGGTTCAATAAGTGAAAGAAATGAATAAAATACATGTTGGAGAAAAGTAGAAGTTTCATTTTGTGTTGAAGCACCAAGATGAACAAAGGCATCATCAAATGGCATTTGTAAATGGCTCATGTGCATAATGCAGCCATAAAGAATATTGCCTTTTAATGTAAAAATAAAAAAAAACACATGAAAGATTTACAGCATACAACTGGTTTTCAAGTTCTATCTTACAATTTCGAAACATTAAGTCCCAGCAATCAAAATGTGGAGACCAGGTTTGTTCTCAGAAACCAGTTAGACGGAAATGGGATGTCAGTTACAGCTTCTAAGCCAGCAAGTCTGGCTTCCGGGTGACACTGATATCCCTAAATTATTAACACACCACGGCACCAGAAGCAGTGTGGATCGCACTTAGATGTGAACAACACATTTAATTTAGTTGGAAGACAGATGATTCAGAGGGAGGGGAAGAGGAAGCAGTTGCTTTGATCAGTTGGGGGTCTCCATGCTTTTGGATCTGTGCCTCTCCTGATCTTCCCACTCTTTTTGGGTGTAAGCCTGTGGACCACTATGTCTCCGCTGATAGCTTCTCTATGTGACAACTGGGAATCCTGGCAGTGAAGTATGAAAATAAAGTACAGGCCACAATTTAAATGAGAATTTCAAATTGTAGCTGTCTTTTTGAAAGTTTTGAATTCACTAGATATGGGAGGGGGTGAGGGGAGCTTCCCTGGAAGGGCTCATAGACAGAGGAGAAAGAATAAACAAGGACAAATCAAATCCACTCATCCTTTTTTACCAGGCTCTACACTACCCTGATTGTCCTATGACCCAGAAGTCCTCAATTAATTGTTCTGACCCAAGTTGATGTCAAATATTTGACCTTTCTAAACCAAAGCTTCACATAAGTTAACATCCACCCCATCAGACTTATGTTCCTTTTGTTATGTGTTCTTTTCTCTTTAAACAGAAGAGAAAAACAAAAAATCTTGTTTGGCATGATATGAGATGGAAGAAGCCAAGCTCCCTTGTTTCTTCATAGTCGGTTCATGTGTGCCTGTCTGTCTATTTGTCTCTCTCTCTCTCTCTCTCCACAGCCCCTCTTCTCTCTCCCAAGTCTTTTACCCTGTCTCTCTCAGAAGGGTTCCAAAGTCCAAGTTCAAGGAGGGGGAGGGAGAAATTATAGCATTTTGATGTATAATTTGCTTTAAATAGGATTAAGATTCCAGGAGAGAGGAAGTATTATTATCCACCCAAATCTCCTAAAACCCTTACCAGAAAAAAGGTTTCTGAGAGGCACTATGTACTAGAATTTTCCAGTACTTTGGCAGAACAGAATCCCATATGTGTTAAATTATGGGCATAGATGCCTACATTTAAACCCATTCTAATAACAAATCACATTGATGGGATGATTTTGAACTTACTCTCTCAGATAAGGGTTAGAGTGAGGTCTACTACCTAGTAGCAAAGGTCATGTAAATAACCTCAAATAACATGCATTGGCAAAGAGTAAAATAAGGTACACAGACATGCACCGACCATACTGGCCCATATTATGTTGAGCAATGTATGTCACCATGAACATCAGAAACATCATCTTGAGGATTTCTGAGTTAAACTGGAGGCACATATAAGGTTGAGATGGAAACTGGAAGATAGCAATAGGACCAGCAACCCTTGCCTCAATAATCTAAAAGGATTACATCTTTGCTAGCAGAAACCAATTTATTCCTACTGAATTCTGAGAAGCTGTCGATTCTCATCCTACTTCTAGCAACACGCCACAACCTCAGAGCAGTTTATTCATTATCATGCAATTTCAGCAAATCACATTTTCTTAACTTGGTTTCTGACCTGGAAATTGAGATGTTATAAATTGTTCTCCAAATTCCTACTTCTAAAATTGTTTCAAAATTTCTGTACTTTCCACAATTATGTGAAAAATAAGTGAGCCATGACAGTACCCTCTCATTCATTGTGATCATCTTTGCTATTTAATAGAATGATTTTAATAGAGAGTTCCTACCACCATTAAGGGGGATGTATTAGACTATAATTTTATATTCAAAGCACTGTCAAGATAGAATGTCTCCAACCCCTGAGGTAAAATTGCTAAACACATTCTCTTTCATAGTGCTCACCATTTATGTTGCTGAAAAGACATGTGGTTTAGGAAATAAATATTTACTGAGCTTCAGAGGTAAAATAACAAACAACGGTAAGACGTTCCCTCCAATGAGACAGGTGTCATGAATGAGATCCTTGCCAAAGAAGGCTTTGTTCTCCACTTGCTCTCCTGACTGCTGACTCTGCCTCTACCACAGTTCTCACAGCTTCATCTTTGATAGGCTATGAGTGCTGAATAAACGCCGTATTGTATGTGCATTGAAATATCTTCATTCAATTTAGGAAAAGGTTTCCAAATGTATAAATTACTAATTCTAATTACCAATGTCTTACATTTTATGCTGCCTCGCTATTAGAAAAAGGATAATCAATTAGCCAGGAAGTAAATTCATCTCCTTTAAGGCCTTAATGTAACCCAGTACAAGGAGATTAAATGTAGTACTAAAATATGTCCTATAAATCTTACATATTAAATAATGTGGGTCTGTTATTCCTATAATATGGTTAGAAATATATCAGCATAATAACTTGTATGTTATAAAATCAACTTAATTAATCAAAGAAGAAATAACAGAAAAAAATTAAAAAGGGAAATTGCTGTAAAAGCTCTAAGAAGCATAAAGAGCTAACATTAGAAAACCACTGTTGAAAAAGAGCCTCAGTTTTCAATTATACCACCTGTTCCTCCTTGAAAGCTAATTAAAATACACCTTAGGAAACATAATCTTTTACAAGTTTAATTACATTTCTTTCCTCTTTTCATTCCTCAAAGCAGAAAGGACTACAATTCCCAGGATATACTTTCCATTTATCTACTAGGTGTCCTCCCTTATTGGTTCTTCCCCTCACCCCCTGACATTCATAAGTGGCTGTCTGCCTGTCCATATAAGGTACAATCATAAGATTAAAAGTCTACTAAAGCATAATTTCAGAACTATGAAATTCAATAGTAATTTTATACTCTCTACATTGACTATAAATGAGGATAGGCAAAAGTAGGTTTATAGCTGTGATTACACAAAACACAGCTTATTTTTTTTAAATATATTTTTATTGATTTCAGAGAGGAGGAAGAGGGAGAGAAATAGAAACATCAATGATGAGAGAGAATTATTGATCAGCTGGCTCCTGCACATTCCCTATGCCTCCTGCACATCCTCTGCTAAGGATTGAGTCCGAAACCCATTGGGAATCGAACCATGACCTCCTAGTTCATGTGTTGATGCTCAACCACTGAGCATACCAACTGGGCAGCATAGCTTATTCTTGTATTATTATTTATTATTATTATATTTCTTTGTATTACAACTGTAAACCTACTTTTACCCAACCCTGTATATATACATGTACTTATAACATATGTATACTTATATAACATGTATGCACATTTATATATCATATAGTGTTATTATATATACATATATAGCTATATTTACATTATCTAAGCTAAATGAAGCTATTATATATAAAATTGCCAGAAAAAGTTGTGATATACATCTGTTTACAAATACATTGTTTGAGATTCAGACCAAATTTTTCATGGAAACCATATTACACATTCCCAGGCCAGTCCATCAAAGTCTTATAAACCCATCACATAGTTGAGTCACAGGCTCCACAACATAACTAGAGTCTCAGGCCCTGGAAGAAAAAGTCATGCTGTCAAAGGAGTAGGACCATGGAGGATGGGAAAAGACAAATAGAAAGACTATGTCCTTTCCTAGTTCCTAGGTTCAAAACTTTAAAATAACCACTTTTGGACATCTCTCCTCTTCCTTCCTCCACCCACCTCCTGGCTTTACTCATGTCTTCAAATGGCCTCCATATTCAGCCTGTAGACCTCCACCGAGGTTACATCATTCCCAGTCACTCCTCATCAACATGCCTGTTTCCCTGCTCCGCTATCCATAGATCCAAACATCCGTAGGTCGATGTGGATAAACTCTCATAGATGTTGGGAGTTAATGTTCAGGTCATTAAAACACCTATAACCACACTAAACACACTTATTTATTTCTCAAAGAATATGTTGGTTAATGTAAATAAAAAAGAAATAGGAAAAATGTACTTGGTGAACAAAAAAAAGAGAGAATGGATACAATTCATTATACATATTTGGGACAGGTTAGTTTTGGAATGGCCTGACCAAGAAGCTGCTGACTTAAGATGATCTGGTTACCTCTGACTTTAATCATTCCACTGAGAAAAGTACTGCATCTTTAAAAGCTTTATTCCTCAATCTGGACTGTTCCCATCCCCCCAACACACTCTTATACAGACTGTATAGGGGAAGCTTCTCCAACAAAGACCAGGTGAGCAGCAGAAGGAAACGGTGGCACAAGATTCCCAATCCTCAAGCATGCTTTGGCCATAGTAAGTTAGTTTTAATAGACAGACCCCATTGACATTTCTCCCACTGTCATGCTGCCTTCAGCAAAACACTGAATATAAAAAGAAACAACAGACACATTCATTCAGTGGTCATCCTACCCCCTACCCCCTTAAAACACATAGTACTAATTGCTTCGACCCTTCAATATAGTTCTTCATGTTGTGGTGACTCCCCCATCATAAATTATTTTCATTGCTATTTCATAACTGTAATTTTCCTACTGTTATGAATCATAATGTAAATATCTGTGTTTTCTGATAGTCTTAACCATGTCCGATGGGTTGTGACATTAAAAAGGTTGAGAACCACTGCTTTAGTTATTACATTTGTGGGACTTTGTACAGTGTTTGGGCTTTAAAAGGTGCTAGACCCCTGTTCAGTGTAGGACAAGATAATACACAGTGACCTCCACAAAGCTCTGAGAACATTTCCCCGCAAAATATGTCAGAATATTTGTAAAACCTTGATATTAACATACCACCCCTTTAGTTATGAGTGTAACATACATGTATTATATTTAATGGGGCAGCAAAATAGCAGTTGGTTTACGGTAATCATTTAGTATAGTCTGGCCCACCACAATGTGTTAAGTGTATGTGGTTTATCTACATACTGTAAGAATACATTATGTATTAGGCAAACAACATCCTTTCAACACAAGTAAAGCCCAAGTAAGAATGTGAATGTACTTATTAAGCCTCTTCAATGATACGCTGACTCCTGCAGGGATACAAGCTCTTAGTAAGAAAACAGAAACTAACAACAGGAGCTCCCACAGAGGAGGCTGGAACTTGGGCTATAAATAATTAACCCGTTTGTGTTTTTTTTTTCCTCCTCTTAACATACATCTCTGAAAATTTCTTTGTCAATACTTAAGCCAAAATGTTACACAGTCATAACAACTGATTTGTAGAGTGATTCCTTTATTGAAACTTTGAGCAGAACATCCCATTTAAGGAAAATTATGATAGTCAAAGGAGATGTGCCTGCAAGAGTATGTTCTCATTAAGTATCAAAGACTGGATACCAATAAATCAGGAGATGTTTTTGTTCCATTCCTCGAGTTCAAGGAACAGGCATTCTCCTCTGTAGCCCTCTGGGTCAGGCCTGTTATGGTTACGTTGGCTATTTGGTTTTTGTATGGGGGAGTTTTTGCTGCTGCCACTTTGGTTTCAGCATTTGGTTTTTCAGCAATCAAGACTGACTTCCAGGCTTTAAGAGAGAACATATCTAAAGCCTTTTAAACTTTGATTCAGGATAGATGCATTTTCACCATAATTCCCAAAGAAGCATTTCAAAGCATGGCTTTCCTTGATTTTCGACATCATAATTTTTATGAGAGGACTATAAAGAAGGAACAGCAAGCTGGGAAGAATAGGTGGACCTAGTCCAAGAAGGTAAATCAGTTTTTCATGGCACAGGTGAAGCTGTATTTCTTCTACAGGGCAGGGCCAAAGTAGTTTTATGGTTTTGAGTATGTGAAACGCAAATCTATTCTTGTATTGTTTATTAGTTATTGCATTGTTTTCTATAAGAACATCTGTAAACCTCCTTTTGTCTCATCCTATATATTTTATGCTGTCTCTCCATGGGAACTCTTCAATTGTGTTCAAATCTGATGCATTCATGATTTGTCAAGATATGAATGCCAAATTTTCAGAAGCACAGGGGAAAACTGAGGTCCTATAAAGTCAGCTTCTTTGAGAAATGGTACTTCAAAACTTAGAAGAGAATCTCTTTCATGGAATTATTCTGGATGAAAAAAATAGATTAGAGATAGATAGATAGATAGATAGATGATAGATGATAATGATAGATAGATAGATACTGACATAGATATAGATGACATAGATATAGACACTGACATATAGATATATATATGGATATAGATACAGATACATACATTTATACACATGGAGGGAGGAGATAGGAAGAGAAGGGAGGGGAGTGGAGGGGAAGGAAAAGAATTCTAGTAACTTTCCACTGCCTGCAAAACAGCTCACTTTATTCAGCCTGGTATTGAGGAGCCTCCATATTTGGGTCCAACATATCTCTAAGTACATATCTCCACATATCATCAAAAAGGGGGAAGGCAGGAGACAGGAGGAGGAGGAGGATCAAGAAAAAAAAAACATAAACCAACTCCTTCTGACTCAAACATTATGTCCTTGTGATAGATTATCTTCCAAAGATGTACCTATCCCACTCCATAAACTTCCCTCCCCTGATGGAGGTAGACCGTCCCCTCCTCCTTAAGGTGGCTGGGGGGTTTGGGCTGCAGTGACCAACTGAGTATGCTGGAAGCATTGCCTATGACTTGCGAAGCTACATCATAAAAGAATCAGCTTCTGCCAGCAATTCCCCTGGCAGTCTCTCCTCTCCCTTCCTTCCCCTTAGCTCCAAGCCTGCCTCAGAACATGTACATTAGAAATCCTGAGAATAAAGATAAGCATCCCTACCCTTCTTAAGCTGCCATGGTAGACAACACCATGGAGAGGCCACAGATAGAACAGGAGAGAAATCCCAGGAGTCTTCACTGGACCAGTCCCAGAGGTTACAGACTTGCCAACATCAGCCAGCAGGTGTGTGAAGAAGTAAGCCTTCAGCCCTCACTGGTTTGGCTTAGTGGATAGAGCATCAGCCTGTGGACTGAAGGGTCCCAGGTTCGATTCTGATCAAGGACATGTACCTTGATTGTGGGCACATCCCCAGTACGGCATGTGCAGGAGGCAGCAGATTGATGTTTCTCTCTCAGTGATGTTTCCAACTCTCTATTCTTTTCCCTTCCTCTCTGTAAACTAATAAATAAAATAGATTTTTTTAAAAAGTAAGTCTTCAGGTGATCCCACCTACTTCTTTCAGAGTCTTCTTGCTATTGCCCAATATACTGTGAAACAGAGAAAAGTCATTTCCACTGTGCCTGGTCTGAATCCCTGACCTACAGAATCTATGGACATAACAGATGTCTTTTTTTTAAGCCTCCAAGTTTTGTGCAATTTATCAAACAGTTATAGTAACTGAAACACTCCCTCCAAGCTGTGTTGTCAACAATCCCTATTGCTTGCTCAAACACATCTACTACATGCCAGGAAATGCATTTTGTTTATCGCTCCTTCTCCTGACAACCATTTTGCAAATCATTCTGACTTTGTAGGTCAGGACTGCAGAGCTCAGAGAAGCAAACAATGTGTCCACTGTCACTCAGCTGGAAGGTGGAACCAAGACTGAAATCCAGGTTCTTCTGATGATCACATTCATGATCCCAACTCTATCTAGCTCACCTTGAAGTCTACCCTGCAGGAAAAGCCATGGCACTCGGTACTAGCTACCATTCTGGGCTCAGAGAAACTAACCTCACTTGTTTTCTCCCTTCTCCACTAACCTCGATCACAGACCCTGAATCATATCATTTTCAGACAAATACTAAATTATACTTATGTCTAGATATGTTGAAATTATAATGAATTAGGGAATTACATTAAAGTTGATTAATGGAAAATATTTAGGAAGAAGAGACTTATTTTGAACAATATTAAGGGTGCCTACTGTGTTTTGATTTAAGGGTTACAAATTTCACTTTGGCAAAAGTGAGTTATAATTACATTCATTTATTTAACAGTGAATGTGTGCATTCAAAGAATTGCACTGCTCTCTGTGGGCATATGATTAATATCCATGTGTTCAAACAACATTCACAAACTTAAGAATCCTAGAGATGGAAAAGTGACCAGCTTCCCCCAGTCTGAGGGTGTGAGTAAATTTCTGCCCCTTTGAGGAATGCTTTTCTGGGAATGAGCTGTGTTTGCATCAGAAGCTGAATGTCAGACTGACCTGTCCTGATATTTTCAAGGACAAAGGCATTACATTTTTATTCCAATGGACCAAGCTCATAAAAATGCCACCCTTATATTCTGGAGCCTTCAAGAGAAAGCTTTTATTTAGCAGTGAATGAAAACAAAGGCAAAGATGAAAGGAAAATATTTCTTAAAAGAAACAAAAAGGCCAACACAAAAGTGTGCATAAATGCAGAAAGAGTGTGTGTGTGTGTGGGGGGGGGGGCGATACATTATATTTGGACTGAGAGTTGAGAAGAAGCGAGGGCCCATGAACAAATAGTCTTCCTTTAGCAATATTAAAGTTTTGGGAGAAAAGCTACTTTTGAATGTTCTATGAACAAAACTGACAGCCATAATATTTCCATTTTGTGGGTGTTCCAGAAGAACCCCTGTGGGCAAACTCTGCATGTACACCAGACTGGGTGCGATGTGACTATCTCAAGGCAACAAACACATTGGGAATAAATTGGAAACCAGCCCATATTTTGCTTGGATATGATGTCAATCAACTGGTTGGACTGATTTTTACTATAAATGGCCTATTTTACAAACAACTCAATGGTGGACTTATGCAAGTACCATACATAACTACTGAGATACAACAAAGGCGCTCAAAAATATCATGCAATAATGCTGCCACCCAAGAGTAACAGGCCAATATAATGGAACCACACTTAATCACATCTTTGTTTTCAGGTTCAAATATTCCCCAAAACAGTACCTTGTATTACCTTAATCATAAAGTACTTTTCGTTTAAAAAAAAAAAAAGCAAATGAACAATGCCACAATGCTGGTCTTTGCATTTGAAACTAAAAGACTCAAGCCAGATTAGACTGTTTTCTTTTAAATTTTATTTTTGGTTGTTTTTAGCAGATCCTTGTTTTTAAAAAAATATATTTTATTGATTATTTACAGAGTGGAAGGGAGAGGGATAGAGAGTTAGAAACATTGATGAGAGAGAAACATCGATCAGCTGCCTCCTGCACACCTCCCACTGGGGATGTGCCCGCAACCAAGGTACATGCCCTTGACTGGAATCAAATCCAGGACCCTTCAGTCTGCAGGCCGACGTCCTATCCACTGAGCTAAACCGGCCAGGACTAGCAGCTCCTTTTAAGAAACATCGGTCAGCTTCTTAGAAAGATGTTCAAAAACAAGTGTTCTCATTTGAATTCTAAGGGATGCTTCCAAGGGAGACAACAGTCCTTTGAAAGCAAGCAAACATTAGCGAAACATCTATAATTTTTGAACTTCTTAATCAAGTTCAATCTACAGTGCACAATATGACCTGATTTCATACTTAATAAAAAGAAAGTGTCAGTTTCCCTAACACATTCTAAAACATTATGTTGTTTTCATGTTAAGAACATAAGTATTCAGTGACAAATTAGTTTTGAGGTTGCTTTGTCAAACATGAGATTATACAGAGAAAAATTCAAGGTTAATACAGCTAACCTGGAATATGAGTTTGTGTACACTACAAATGAACAAACCCATGTTAGACATGTGTATGGAAGCAGAGGGTGAAAATTCCCCAAGTTCAGGTCCACAACACAAAACCATGTCATGAAGAATTAATACACATTATAATTCTCACTAAAAGGAATCCAAATAGATGAATAAATATCTGTTATCCTTTAGAAATGATAACCTACATTATAGATACATTATCTTCTTTAATCTTTATAACAGTTCCAAAAGGTGAGATGTAGCCTCATTTTAGAGATAAATAAAAGGAGAGTCAAAAACCTAAAAATGTGCATGTGTTTATATAGCTATAAACTGCAAAGCTGAGATTCGGGCCAGTTATTTTGACTTAAGGGCCCAGAAACTCAGTCCTAACAAGGGGCCATCTTAATAGAAGTAATAAATAGAACCAAGCTGAGGAAAAAAAAATATTATCTTTGATTTATTGAAATTACATAGTATAAAGAAAACCAAGGTAAGTTTATATGCACTTAAAAATAACCAGGAAATGTACATGCATATATGCACAACCCTTGGACAAAGACAATAGGGTGATGAAGGCCTGGGGTGGGAGTGGGGGGCAGGGGAGGAGGTAGAGGAAGTCTGTGGGGGAAAAACACAGACACTTTGAACAATAAAGATAAATTAAAAATAAAATAAAAATAACTGCCTAAGGCATAGGTTGGATGTTAAAAGCTAACTATTCCTACTTTCTTTATATTCTATAAAGGCAGAGAACTAAACAAAAGTAGATTAACCAGACCAAATCTTTACAAGTGTTTAACATCTCTATGAAGCCAATGTATAAGACACAGTATTTCCTCTGGGAGATAAAACCGGTGCAAGATGGGTTTCTCACTCCTTTTGATTGAAAGAAAAGTCAATTAACATTCTCCTGGGAGACCTTCCATATGATTCCAAAGAGCAAGAAACATGCTGGATACATTTCTGAATGCAGTGAGTGCTAGACTCTACTCAAAAATGCCCCATATGTACTGTGTGTTCAATCAAATCCAGCCCTTAGGTTTTACAGGCTAAAGGAAATAGATGGAATTATGACAGAAAGCGGAAAAACATATATATTGTATATCCTGCATTTGGTTTTAAAGTGTTTTCTTTCAAGGTTTCTCTATTTCTTCTATTAAAATTTGTCATGGCCTGTCTTAAAACTCTGCCAGAAACTTCTGAGTAATGAAAAAATATCTTCCAATGGACTCAGAAATAAAAACATGGCATTTTCAAAAGAAAACCAAGATGAATGCCCTTTGAAGACGAGTTCAGCAAGGACAAAGCAAACCATATGTTCCAGGTATGTGATGGAAACCACATGGCCATGGGGCTCCTCACACTTGATATGCTCCACCCGAAGTGCCAATATCAACAAGCAACAGCGTTCGCTATGACTGCTGTGATAGCCAAGGTCGAAGGAAGTGTGGGCTGTGGGAGCCTCCCTCTAATCTTTTTAATGTCAAGCAGGAAAACTGGCAATTTGGGGGTACAATGTTGTTATCCAAAGCAAATACGTGGGATGGGGAAAAGGCAGATATTAAGTAAATAGTACAAGAAGTCCTTAGGTAAAATAGGAGAATCTAATCCTCCCCTAGCTGCTCTGCTTTTCTCCAAGGATATATTACATTTTATGCACCAGATGTATACCCTGCAAACTTTATATGCACCAGTTTCGCCATGTTGTAGATGGTGAAGTTGTTTAAGAATTGAGAGGCCTGACTTCAAATCTTTGCTCTTTGATTATCCATATATGTAACCTCTTGAAAGATCAGAGAAACAGGCAATTGACCTGTTGTGTGTTTTTTTTTGTGGGTGTATATGTTTTGTTTTGTTTTTTTGTTTGTTTTTTTTACTTTTATGATCTTCTCAAATTTTGGATGCCTGCAAAATTATTCTTCTTTACAATAAAATGTTCACTATACAGTGATAATACAAGAATTCTTTGTTTTAGAAGCAAGGATTTTATTTGCATGAAAAAATCATACTAATTCATTTACTTAGGATGTTGCATAATGGACCAAGTTTTCATAAGTGAGAGGATAAGTGTATTTTTATCGTTCCTTTATTTTCTTCTCATCCTTCTCATTCCTCATAATCCCTTATTTATCTCAGTAAATGGGTAAGATAAAAAAATAAATACCCTAGATTATTTAAATATGTGCTAAAAATGGAGAAAATATAAGATGTTTCTAGATAAAAATACATTGTAGAAAAAGTAGTTGTTCATTTTTAAAAAGAAAAATATTTAGTAAAAAGAGAGATACTTACAAATGGATAATGATTTGACTTGATTTTAAGTGATTACAAACTGCTCCTTGAAAAGCAATCTGTGCACAGAGATTGTGGATGCCGTCAGAGAGAGTTGAAAGTGTCTTAGATTCAGGACTGTCTTTAGTCCTAGGCTATTAGCCTATGGTCACAAAGGGAAGCTAGACATAGCCAAGGAGATAAAGAACACAGCCCCTGAATTCCCCAGTTAAAATCCTGGCTCTGCCTCAATTTTATCTTCTTGCCCAGAGGCAGCATCAGGTGATACTAAAACCCACTGCATATATTCATTGTAGGATTTCAATTAGATATGTCTACAGTTTTGAAAACAGTCTCCAATATACATTAAGGCTTGGGTAAATATGTTATCATTGGTAGGGATGATGCTATTGTTATTAAGACACTATATCACATATTTTTCAGGTTTTCATTCACATCACATAGGTCAGAATGACCCCTGCAATTGATGAGTTCTTCATCCTGAATACCAAGCTGCACATCCTCAGCAAAATGAGGTTGAGCGAGATGCCCAAAACAAATGTTCACTGAAATATCTCAATCTCAATTTTCTCATCCATAAAATAAATGATCTGATACAAATAATCCTTAAATTCTCTCCATGGTTTATATCTTTATTACTCTAAACACATGTGCCCATATTTGTATCATCAACATGCACATTAATGCATTTGAAAGATCTTCCAAATTTTGTAATTCAGGGCACGAAAAATGAAAACATTAGTTAAAAAAAAAAAGAGGCTCTTAAAAATTACTGATTAGAAAAATAGTGGATTCATTAATGGTTTTCTTTACATTCCTTTTGAATAATGGAGGGGTCTAAGTTTGGCTAACATGACTCTGACCATCCTTGCAAAAAAAATGTTAGTGAAGTTCAGCAATAAGATTCTAGTTCTAATTAGTAGCCATATTATAATAAAAAAATGAGTGCATGAGAAAATATAAACAAAATCAGAGTGTGATTAAGTGACTACTGAGAGGGAGTGAGTTTTTTTTTTTCTCTCTCTGTGCTGATTAGTTCACTGCTTGTTATCTGAAAACTTGTTCATGTAATCTGAGGAATCAGTAGGTGGGACAAACTTTTTGGTCCCTCTCCTTTAGAAAGAAGGTGCTACTTTTGTACACATGATTGAAAAGACAAAAACTTATTGGAACAGAATTTTAAAAATTCCTCTCCTATGAATCCTAAGTCCTCCTACAACAATACTGGGTTATTTTCTCACATATGTAACATAAATTTCTTCTTTAAAATATTTAGAATGGAAAATAAAGTCAGAAATGTATTAACATAGACTAATTTATTCAAAAGAACACACAGTATATTTGTCACAAAATAGAAAAGAATGCCCTAAAAAGAAGGTAGTAAGGAAGTAATGAGAGGGATAAAAATGAAAAGATGGAGAGCACAGGAAGAAAAATATCAATGTCACAATAGTACTGGGAAGATGTCTAGTATATAAGCAGGTTCTGAAAAGTAGGAGTAATTAACAGGCGCAATTTTAATTTGAGTAAAAAATTTACATAAGTTTGAAGATGGAAATTTGTTATTAATTATCATACTGAAAATATGCCTAAGTACTTTGAATATTCAATTACGGAGGCTTTCTTTAGAGTTGACAATTTTAATCTCTTCTTCAAATATTTAGCAAACTTCTTAAGTTGAGAAATGAATTTGACTACAATGTTTTCTCCTTTCTCTTCCCACACAAAAATAGAAATTAATGAGAATTGAAAAAGCTAAATCTTTAAGAACAACTGAAGGAAAATTACTAACCTTTTCTTAAGAGTCCAGAGTGGGAAAACAGTTTATAAACTATTTGAGGGGGAAAAAACATTTTAAGAGAAAAATTAAATACCTTTTCATGTAATTATTTTATGGCATCAGCCCCAAATATTCCCATAACCATATGTACTGTCTCATTAGATTTGAGAAGAACCCAAGGTATAGAAGAGAGAAAAGAAATAATTTGAGTTAAAGAGGTAGTTTGTACAATGGTTTCCATTACTAGTTTCCTCTTCCTCACTTTGCTCTCCTGCTTTAGAAGGAAACAATGCTTAGGGAGATGTTTGGAGGGAGCACTATGTTCAGAAAGACGGTGAGGCTGTTCACCGTCTGTTTCCTTTGGATATAACAGGAGCAAATGCTATGATTAACTAGTACTATCTACCTTAAACAAGGGAAGAAGAGAATAGTAGCAGTGACATGCAAAAAAGAAAAAAATTTAAAAACTTCTCTTGGTCAAAATTTCTATAAATTTTGGAATTTCAAGTCTTTGGGCATCTTCATAAGAATTGTACTGGGATGAACCAAGATGGCGGCATAGGTAAACCCTGTGCTTGCTGCCTCCAACAACCACATCAAAATTACAACTAAAACACAGAACAATTATCATCCAGAATCACGAGAAAGCTGGCGGAGTGGAAGTACTACAGCCAGAAAGGTGAAGAAGAAAGTACAATGAGACTAGTAGGAGGTGCGGAGGGCAGAATGGGCTGGTCCTGCACCCAGTGTGCCACTTTTTTAATCGGGAGGGAGATCACCTCTGTGGAGGCTGCCTGGAGGAGCGAGGACCCAGCCCCACCCCAGACCCCCAGCCCAAGGTCCCAGAGCTGGGGAAAGAAGTCCCTATGGGCAGTAAGAACTACGGACTGTAAAAACCAGTGGGGATTGGGGCTGCTCCTCTTAAAAGGCCAGCACCAGGAACTGAATTTACAAGCTCCCACTTCCTCTGAGTTCCAATGCTGGGCGAGGTTCTGGGGGACCCAGAGACAGACAAGGAGAAACTGGACTGATGGCATTGGGGTAGGAACTTGGGGTCAACTTTCTTCCGGACGGAGGTGTTTGCAGCAGCCATTGCAGCTGTGCTGGCACCTCCCAGGTGCAGGGCTGACTGGCAGACATTTCTGTTTGCTCCACCCTGGACATTCCCTGAGACCCCACGCCACCCAATTTATAACCTCATCCAAGCTATACACAGTGGCTTTTGCATACAAATGTCCTGTCCTTTCTCAGTCTAAAACCTATCAAACAAGCTGCAGCTGGATCAGGGAGCCCCAAAGCTATCAATAAAAGGCCCAAGGCTGGCACCAAGACCAACCTGCCTTGCTTCACAACTATGCCTTGCATGGACACTTCCAAACCTGATACAAAGAGAAGGAATCTGCAGACTTCTCCTGTTGGGTGGCCCTAGGCAGTGGCTAACTTTGCAGCTCCCTGGAAACCCAAGAGCCAATGTACCCAGTGATCAGTGTGAGATCATAGCAGATTATATCTCTTCACATCCATAAGTGACACATCCAAGGGGCAGACTCAGTGAGCACCAAAGCCCCATTGAAGCAAGTTCTGCTCCATAAGGGTATCTCCTGCACAGCAGCTCTCCCACTGTAGGAGGTCCCCACAGCCAATTGGCCTGGAAGTCAATTCCTCCTAGTGATACCAACAACAATCAAGGCTCACTACAAAACTATGCACACAGCCCACAAAGGGGTGCACCAGGAGTGTCCACCTCAGATAACAAGGGAGGCTGAGCACTGGGCCCTACTGGACATCTACTACACAAGGCCACTCTATCAATTCAAGGAAACTTAGCAGCTACCCAATACATAGAAACAAACACAGGGAAGGAGCCAAAATGCAGACAAAGAAACATGTCACAAATCAAAGAAATGGAAGAAAGCAAACTACTGGATGTAGAGTTCAAAACCACAGTTATAAGGTTACTCAAGAATCTTCTAGAAAGAAGAACTTAGCAAGGAACTTAGTGGCAAGGGCATTGAGTGGGAACCAGGTGGAAGGGAGATATGGGGGAAAAAAGAGGGAAATCTGTAATAATCTCAATAATAAAGATTTTTTAAAAAAAAATTGCACTAAATTTGAAGGTGCTTTGCTTCAAAATACTTTTGTACAAACAGCCTTCTAAACTACCTTTGAAGTCGTAAAAATAGTAACCAGATTCCATGGGGCCAAACCATTTTTACTTAAGTATTTGCCAGCTTACTTAAAATAACTTGGTCAACACTTCCTTTCACATTTTTATTGTGATCTGATCAAATAGTCCTGTAATCTAATACTAACTTTCTACCAAAGGCAACTTCATGCAACTTTACTCCTTCCTCTGAGTCCTATCTCATGCCAAGAATATACTGGCTTATGTTTCAAAAATGAGAGCCTTGAAATAGTTCCATTCAACTCATAATCATGTTGTTTTTTTCCTTCATGCCTCCTATTTCTTTCATTCTTTTGCATGTCTTCTGGGCCCAGAACTGATGCATCAACTTCCTGGATTATTTTCCCTTGGAAGACTCATACCCCACCTTAATTGTACTGACGTAGTCCTCTCCTTTGTTTGATTATACCACACTCCTTTCTCAGACTCTGAGTTTTGCACTAATTTACAAAAAAAAAAAAAAGTACAAGATTTTCACTCTCATAGATGGGGAATATGAAATAAAGGAAATACATTAGACTTAGGGGTCAAAAAGTAGATTAACTGCCCATAAACAAACCACAGTCTTAGGGGCTTCATGCAATAAATCTATTTTTTATTTATGCCACAGCCTACTTTTTAGGCAGGCTCTGGTTCTTGTAGACCCATTCAGGAAACACTTTCTTCCACCTAGAGACTCCATCGTCCTCTATTCCCCACCAGCTTCCACTGGGTTCTCTACCTGAGCCAATAGATGAGGGGACAGAAAGAGCCTGTAGAAGTCGCCCTCAAATTCTTAAACACCCTAGCCTAGAGGCAGCACCAATCCATTCCACATCATTTGCAGCCACATTCCATTAGTCAGGGCCATGCATAAGTGCTAGGGAAGCTGGGAAATTTGGTTTACTGGTGTGCTCATGAATTAAAGAACATGTTAGTGAGCACTGGCAATCTCTGTCATAAAAAAAGCTACTCTCAGCCATAAGCATTGATTTCCAAGAATAGAGCATATTGATATTTGCCCTGCTTCAAAAAGCTATTATGAGAACCAAGAAATAAGGGATCTGAAATATTTCTCAAATTGTAAAGTGCTATGTAAATGTGGCACATTGGCCTCTAGACATCCCCGAAAGATTCCTTTTCGAACTTTTGAGAATCCCCAAATACATGAATATATAAACATTTTTATAGGCTTTGCTCCTTTTCTAAATCATATTTGCAACAAGAATCATTCCTTTCCTCTTTATGGTTTCACACTGCAAATTAACTTGAATTTCTTTCCCTTGTTGATAGTTTTAAAAAAAGAAACAGTTTTTAATATGTCTCAAGAGTTACTGTAAATGTAATCAAAGGACAAAAGATAAATCAAGATACGAATTTTTAAAAATAAATTAGATGCACTACTGAGTTGCCTGTCCTGCTCAATCACCCACGCCTGGTTTAATACAAGTAAGACTAAAGCCGAGGCTCAAAATATTAGCAAAATAAGTATTGCAGGATATAGTACCATGAGGTAACTTACAAATACTAGTCAAAGGTGCAAATAGTAAGTCTGTGACTTTTAGGCCTACAAGGTTTTATGCTCTTAAGAGTTTTGGGGAAACTCCCTCTTCAGCATCTAAAGGTTGAGCTTAAGTTCCACTGCTTCCTGGAAGATTTTTCCACTGCTTCCCAGTTCACCACACATCTCTTATCCACACTTATTAAGTAGCTCTGCAAATCCAGTCTCTTTCCTGAAACCTTCTTCTATTATTAATTTATAACAGGACACCTCAATTTTCTTGTTTTCCATGGTTCTGACAGAAACTTTCTTGCACGGGACCATTCACTCTCATCTCAAAGTAAACATATACTTCTTTTCCATGGTCATCCTCCAGGCAATGAGGGAATATGGACACACACACACACACACATATATATATATATATATATATATATATAATAGAATGGGATATCCGAGAGAACATGGAAAGAACCTCTATCAGTAGCACATAGCGGAATACAGGAATTGTGCACTTAAATTAAACATCCACTGTGTAATTTCTTTCCCCCAAATTCTCACTCTTCACAGGCACATTGCCAGGACTGAGAAAATAAAATGGTTTATCTTCCCCAAGGAGCTCCCAGTCCATGAGGGGGACACATCAATCAACTGTCCATATTCAATGTAAGTGACGAAATAGGAGTCTTGAGGAAATGCTCTGTGGTCCTGAGGAAACGTAGCACACTAATTGAGCTAAGTGAGCTGTTTCTATAAAGCAGATTTATGAAACCACTTTGTGTACATTTGTGTGTCAGCTGCTCAGAGAGATCCCATAGCAAAAGCAAAACAAAAGAAAAAGATGTCTCCACACACAACAAAACAGGCTAACAAAACAGCTTGTGCTTCTTCCATGCATGCGTGTAGGATGACACTGTTCTCTATGTATCTATTAACAGCGGCCAGGCATTCCCATCACCATGCAGAGAAGTACTGCTCTAGACACAGGGAAGATCAGAAAGAAGGCAGACCCCTTTATCATTGAAAAGTTAATACTTTTTGCTTTTCAAAACCTTTGGGAATCACATCTTTCTATACACAATTCTCAGTATACTCTTCTAAAGAAAAGTTTATGTCATTAATGTTCTAGTGTTTATACTTCTTTTTAAGTCTTATTTTAAACAATTATGCAAATCTGGATTTTTTAACTAGATGTGAAAAGATGACCTAAAAATAATGATGAAATTTATTTTAAATAAGAGAAAATACATACATAACAACACATAGCTAATAAATGTTTAATACCAATAGCAACTTCCAGAAGAAAAGTCTGATGGAAAATCTGATTTGTATCCAGTCCCACTAAAATATAAATGTTCAGGGATTTGGGATTTTTCCCATAAGAGTTAAATGAACAAGAAAAATATTTTTAGGTAGGATCTAAACATGCCCACTGGCAAAATATAAAAATGACAAAAACAAACAAATATATTTTCTTCAGGATTAAAAACAACTTATTTTTGGCCAAGGAAAACTATTTGCTTTTGCTTAGACATTTTTACATAAATTCAGAAAACAAAGCAAAATTAATTCACAAATGTAAATCCTAATGTCTTTTTGAGCTGTGAAAAATAAATATCTATTATTTATTGATGTTGGTAGCCTGTATACTAGCTCATTTTTCCCCATGTTATCCTTCATAGCTTCTTAAATCTTAGAATATATAGCTCTTTTGTTGATCTCTTTCTCCCTTGGAGCCCAAGGGGTTGGGACTGTAAACTCTTCTAAGTCTTCTTTAGTTGACCCAAAGAACCTGTATCTGTAAAAATATTCTGGGCCATAGGTAGCAGAACCGCAAAAAAAGTAGTTTAGATATAAGGAAGTTATTATGTCACGTAAGTCTGAGAGCAGTTTGTTCAGCATTCAAGGACAATATCAAGTGTTCAGTCTTCTCTTGTCCATCTGTCCATCTGCCACTCAGCCCTTCTCAGTGTGCTGGTTTGTTCTTCTCATGGTCCCAAATGCCTACAGCAGTTCTAAATACCACATACAGAGGAAATGCTCAGCGTACATCCCTGTTACATATCCCTCTCTCTTGAGAAAATACTAGTAAACCCTTCTCAAAAGCTCTCTGGCAGATTTTCCAATTTTTATTGGCCTGAATCCTATCACAAGCCTACAATTAACCACATCACTTAGAAGGGAAAGCAACACTACTACATTATTGTGACCAATATGAGTCACAACGTAGGACCCACATTCCCCTGACACATGTAGCCCTTTAGAAAAAGGGTAAATAAAATCTGGGATCTGTTATTAACAAGCAAGGAGGAAGTGCCTACCAATTTGGCAACCAACAATGTCTGCCATATAGTTATTTATATGCATAGGCACTATCAAATCTCCTTCTCTATTATAAAAAGTCATTCTCCTCAGTAAGTCAGTTGCATAAGTGATTATAGGCAACTTTAGGTAAGTGATATACCTTTTATACTATTTACTCACCTATAAATTATAGCTGAATCACATAAAATCACAAAATTATCATGTAGATCCTTGATAGTTGATAGATTGATCTCTGATCAATTGAACTATATCTTAAATTTACTAAGGATGCTTACAATTTACAAGAGCCATTACATCAAGATTTAATTTTGTTTTTGAATATTCAGTGTTTTTAAATGAGACATAACCATACATGCATATTCAGTTTTTTTTAAATGAGACAGTTTTTTTTAAATGAAACATGCACACTCATTTCCTATCTCTCTATTCTCACGTTATCCTGTTTGACTTTTGACTCATCTACTTGCAGCAGACCAAAATTTAGATGATATCAAATTGTTAGCTTCTCAGTATATATACATTTTCTATTTGATCCCTTAAAAATCCTAATACCCCACCTGACCTAGAAGAGTAAAAATAAAATCAAGAGGCATTCCAGAGAGCAGATCAGCAGAGACAACTTCAGAGGCAGGAGATCTCAGCTAGATTCTGGACCAAACCCCATCCTCATGGTAACATCCTGACAAATTAGAAAGGAGACATGGGATGTGAAACCATGAAATCTGGCTTTTATTGTCCTTGCTCTGAAAAAAAAAATCACTGTGGTGAGACCCTCATCTTACAGATCAAGGGGTATAAAATCTTAAATGCAATCTAACTCTTTCCCATTAATGCACTAATTCACTCACTTAAAAATATATGTTTTTTTGAGCATTATTTATGTCAAAGCACTACAATTACATTCTAGATGTGGGGAGAAAAAGACAGTCCCTACATTTCTGGAGTGAGGGTAAGTAATCAAAATGGGAAGTGATATGAATGAGATAAGGATGATGATGAGGGGGAAGATAGAGCTATTTAGGATGATCAATACATGAGACCTGAGTGAGCAAGAATGAATTTGGTTAAACATTCAGGGAGTTATAAGTAAAGGGATGGCCATACAATCAAAATGTAGTCAGGCAGAGAGGAACACAGGAGCTAATCATCAAGGTAAGCTAAGTTAAGAGCTTTTACTTGAGTCCAAGTTCAATGGAGAGATTTTAGGGATTCTATGAATATTAGAGTGTTTCTGTCAATAGAAGGTTCTGAGAACTGCAAAATGTGTTCTTGTCTGGTACCTCTGCCAAAATCGTCATCAAATATTGCTGCCACAACTAGAGGTGCACAGAAGAAAGAGATGCTTCCTTGAAATTTCCAATAACTGGTTCTTAGTTTTAGTTTGCTTCCTCTTCTTTTTCAAATCAAAATGGTAACAAAATGCTCTTGAAAGCATGAAAACAACAATAACACTTTTGAGCCTAGCAGAATTACATTTTGCTCCCACTCAATAAACACAGGCCTGTTTTCTAATATTTGTTTGGAGTCAGTACCCAAGAAAACCATAACCATGGAATTAGGGTCAAAATTAAAGAAAAGAATTGGTTGAAAATGAAAGAATGAGGCTCATTTTTGAGGACTGACTTTAGAATGAGAAAAGGAGGGAAGATATTTTAAGGAACCTTCTTCATGCGCATTTTCAGCTCCATAAACAGAGAAATGTGGTGGCACAGTGAGATGGAACATGGGCTCTTAAAATACAAATTAAGACATTCCTTACTTGGTGGGGTTTCCAGGTTGCAAAACAATTGTTACTTTTGGATTTTAAAATGGTAACTCCTGCTGGCATTGCTCAGTGATTGAGCAGTGACCTATGTATGAACCAGGAGGTCACTGTTCGATTCCCAGTCAAGGCACATGTCTGGGTTGCAGGCTTGACCCCCAGTGGGGGTTGTGCAGAAGGCAGCTGATCAATGATCTCTCTCATCATTGATGTTTCTATCTCTCTCTCTCCCTCTCCCTTCCTGTTGAAATCAATAAAAATATATGTTTTTATTTAAAGGTAACGTGTGTGTGGGTGTGTGTGTGTGTGTGTCTTGGGGTGGGCACACAATGTATGGGTTAACATTATTGGAAGAACACATAACTGGGACAACTTCTCAAGACTTTTTACCAGGATTTACAGGTAAATATAGATTCTTATTGTCCCTTATTTGTCCATCCTTTACAATACATCACATAAACTACTTTATTACAAGTGACCATGGGTGGCTATAAACCTCTGATGTCACAAGCATATCACTCTCCTTCTGCTGTAGTTTCTGCTGTGCATGAATATCACCATGTCCATATTAAACACTCAATATAAATTTGTGAAATTTTATTATGGAAAATCATATATGAACTTAAGGCTTTACAAAGTTTTCCATGTAAAGGATACAATTTTAAATATAACTCACACAGAAGCAATGAGAATCAAAACAGATCATGGAATTATTACAAAAATTGAAGAAGTAGCATGTATAATAGCTGCTATATTGTAGTATACTGTACAACTACTGTATGTTAGATATATTTGGTGTCTTATCCAAATTTCTGAGTAAATGCTGAGACTTACAAAAATGTAACTTTTTGGAAATGGAGGCAAACATTAGGGACAAAGGAGGGTAGGATGAAAGATGGGAAACAGAAACTGCAGCTATAGTTACAGAGGACGTTTTTCAGAAAAGGTCACTCTAACTGCTTACATGTAGTAAGTACATCTCATACCATCATGATACCAGCATAAAGGTGATGTACACTTACCAAAGAACAGCGGATCTCAATATCCCTCAGCCATTTTCTGTGGAAAACTGTATCTATGCTTGCAGTTTATCAAGCTTTCTTTATGCCACCCCCACCCCTAGAAAACCACAAAAGGATTCTTTTTATCATTGATAACAGGAATGCCACTAGAGCTTATGTTCAATTGTATCCTGAGGAGATTCTACACTTGTGACCTTATGTTGAAACAGCCTGAAAACTGTCCCCAGGGAGAACATGCAGAAATATTAGAGAGAATAAAAGAACTGGACAGTTTGCAAAATACTAGATAGCTTGGTACCAATGCGTTTAGTGCTAGATAGTGCCAAGCAACTTTACCCATTGTTTTCTCTCCTTTTTCCTGTTTCTCATGTGCTCAACAAATACCTTCTCACCCGAAAACCACAGAAGTCTCCTTCACATTTACCAAAGGGACCGAATTAAGAAATCCCTGAAACAAACTGTAGCAGGCCCTGAAAGTCTCGGAGAGCTGAGGATGGAAATAGAAAGACCACAATTCACAATGACCAAATATCAGGGTTATGATGGCTATTCTCAAAAGTATTATCCATCTGTGGGAAACTATTTCCAAATTTTCATTCTCTTGACTATAAAAGCATTTGACACCCCCTGCTCATGCTCATGTGAGTCACACTGCCTCCTATAAGTTTCAATTATAGAAGATAATTGGAGGCTTGGCCCCATCATAGACTTGGCCTTGTGACTTGCTTGGGCTAATAGAATATGTCATGACATGCCCTAGGTCTTAGCACAGGTTGTAAGTGTGATTGAGTGGTTCCTTCAGCCTACTCTCTCCTTTCACTTCTTACATAAGAACGATGCGTGCCAACTAAAGAGTGCTCCTTCAGTTTGAGTACAAAAATAAGAAGAGAAACATGAATTCACAGCTGCCAACCTACAACTGCCACATGTGATCCTATCAAATAAAAGAGTAATATGCAAATTAACCATTATTCCGCTACACCCACAAGCCATGTACACCAGCCAATCAGGAGTGTGTATGCAAATTAACCCAACAAAAATAGCTTCAGCCATGGAGTGAGCAGGAGGCTTGGATTTCCCTGGTAATGGAGGA
Source organism: Lasiurus cinereus (assembly GCA_011751065.1). Lineage (NCBI taxonomy): Eukaryota > Metazoa > Chordata > Mammalia > Chiroptera > Vespertilionidae > Lasiurus > Lasiurus cinereus. Next base: position 37,179,228 of record JAAGEH010000226.1, read on the forward strand.
AGCTAAGCTTTCCACAGCCCTGTCCTGCCTTGGCCTCCTCTGCTCAAGGCTACAAAGTTTCAATTATAGAAGATGAATAAGTCCCAACAAAAATGGCTGCAGCCACAGAGCTGGAGAGAGCAAGAGGCTTGAACTGCCCCTGGCAATGGAGGAAACCAAGCTTTCCTCAGCCCTGGCCTGCCTTGGCCTCCTCTGCTCAAGGCTACAAAGTTTCAATTATAGAAGATAAATAAATCTCAGATTCCACTTAGATCACCCTAGGGGACGTGGCTGTACTGCTAACCACCACAGGCCCCTCGCCCAGGCCACCCCATGCCCCAAGGGATCACCCACCCTGATCCAGGACCCCTTCAGGGCAAACCAGCTGGCCCCCACCTGTGCAGCAGGCCTCTATCCTATCTAATAAAAGAATAATATGCAAATTGACCATCATTCTAACACACAAGATGGCTGCCCCCATGTGGTCAAAGTAGGCTACCTCCATGTGGACACAAGATGGCTGCCATAAGATGGCCAGCAGAGGAGGGTAGTTGGGGGAGGGGCGAGGCCTGCAAGGAAGGGAAGTTGGGGGTGATCAAGCCTGTAAGGGCCGGAAGTTAGGGGTGACCAGGCCTGCAGGGGAGGGCAGTTGGGAAGGACCTAGGCCTGCAGGGGAGGGTAGTTAGGGGCAAACAGGCTGGCAGGGGAGCAGTTAGGCATCAATCATGCTGGCAGGGGAGTGGTTAGGGGGTGATCAGGCTGGCAGGCAGAAGTGGGTGGGGGCAATCAGAAAGGCAGGCAGGTGAGCAGTTGGGAGCCAGCAGTCCTGGATTGTGAGAGGGGTCCCAGATTGGAGAGGGTGCAGGCTGGGCTGAGGGACACATATGCCCATGCACAAATTTTGTGCACTGGGCCTCTAGTTATTAAATAAATGTCAGTGAGTGTAAGCTCCAGAGATTTAGAGTTGTGGGATAGAATATGATAACATTATTGTTTGTTTGTGTTTTTTTTTAATCTAACACAAGGAATAGTGTTTAATCATACTTTAAGAGTCCAAAAAACGCTACATGGAATAAAACTTGGCATTGATGTGAGGAGAACGTATGCTTACTTGGACAGCCTTCCTTAATGCACTACTGATCCTCATATGGGAAATCACATATTCAAAACACTAACAAAAGCACTTCCTTACAGATAAGCATCATCTCAAAACCATAATGCTGGGAGCACCCTCCAGCTCCTAGGCAAATCTGTCATGAGTAAACAGCATCCATTTTAATTTGTGAATATTTCATTCTTTGATTAAAGGATGACTTTCCAACACCCTATGAAAATTTCTGTTATACAAAATATACACCCCTTTTTCATAGGTCTTAGAAAATGAAAACATATAGAATTTATGATCTAATAAGTAATGAAATTCAGATGAATGGTATAATGATTCCTCATTTTCTTTATGAATCCACCAGTTGAACTCTTTGCGTTCAGGACAGATGCTAAACAGTTTCTCTGGCAAATTATTAAATCACATTTCTGGTTTTATGAAGAGTCTTTCAGAATATCCCTGGTAGACAAAGAAACTTAGTACATTGCATATATTTAAATGTAAAAAGATTAATTTTTTAAAACATCTAAATAGATGGTTAGGTTTCTCAATTATATAGTATTAAACTATAAACATTTGGGGCCATTTTTTAACATATCCTTTAACCACCAGAATCAAAACCACTACAGCGGAACATTTGGAGTACATAGTAGCATTATTTAGCAAAGGAAAAGGGAAAAATAAACTGATTTCACTGGACAATATTTGAAAATGAACTTAGGAAAACTTATGGGAATTAAACCAATTGTTTCTGATGTGTGATTCCACTTGGTTGAGCCAGTGAACTTCACCAATACAATTTCATATTCTGATAATAATGTTTAATGTACTAGATAACAGAGTTGTAGAAAAGTAATTCTTTTCTGAAATGCTATCCATCACCCTGCTGCAGTGCACTCTTTATTGACAAGGAATGCCAGGGCAATGGCAAGAAAACACTCATGTTCTAGGATAATATTTTGCACGATTAGGAAGCACATTTTACATTAAAGTCAATGGAAAGCAAAGCAAGCAAGAGTTACTTCCTGTGATAAAAGTAAAAATGAAAGATCGCCATTTAGTCAATTCCAATTAATGGCGCCATTTAAACAAGTGTATTAATGTGTTTCTTCCTGTTCTTCATGTTTCGCATGTCACAGATGTTAGGAACCAATTCCAAAATTCACAATGACAAACTTCTTCAATATGGGGCATGCAATAACAAATCAGCAATTTCTTAAGAGCAACATAATTCCCATTATCAACGTTTTCTAAAAATCCCTTACGATCCAATGCACCATTTCAATAGTTCCTGTTTTCCAAATTTTACTCACTTTTTAAATCCTTGCCCATAAGATTCTACCAGTGTATATTTTATAAGAATCTATATAGTTTTACCTTCATTCTGCAATATTACTTTCATTTAAAAAATGGTGCTGCCATCAGTAAAAATTCACCTAAAATTATTATTTACTGTACTTTGGGAAACTCTCAAGTTCCACTTGGAAAAGTCATTAGTCAACAAAAATCAAAAGCAGCTTTACATTTCAGGGCTTTTGGAATTGTCAGGCAACTGCTTTATCAACACATGTACTTAAATTCATTTCTTCTATTGAATATCTCCCTCTAAAAATGTGTTATTCAATGACATGGTTCCATAGCACACTGGAGGCCAGCTGTTAATAGCAAAGATGTATTATGATGTGCTTTTATTATTTCTAAGGAGTGAGAAAAATAACACATTGTATTACAGAGCTTCAATCATAGTCAATGTTTTCATTCATTTTAAAAACACAACATTGAAACTAGAAGTACACAGAGAAAAACCTTTCTATATAAACTAACTAGAGAAAATCTTTCATTTCAACATCACTAGTGAACAATAAAGGTTCCTCAAAAAGATAAAAATAATACTATCAATGCAGTCACTATGGAAAACAGTTTGGTGTTTCTTCAAAATATTAAAAATAGCCCAGCTGGCCTGGCTCAGTGATTGAATGTTGACCTGTGAACCAGGAAGTCATGGTTCAATTCCCAGTGAGGGCACATGCCTGGGTTGGAGACTTGATCCCTGGTGTGGGGTTGTGCAGGAGGCAGCCGATCAATGATTCTCTCTCATCATTGATATGTCTATCTCTCCCTCTCCCTTCCTATCAGAAATCAATAAAAAAAGATTTAAAAAAATTTTTTTTAAAATATTACCATATGACCCAGCAATTCCACTTCTGGGTATTTATCTGAAGAAACCCAAAACACCTCCAATTATTTTAATCTACCTGAAGGCTCTGATGGGTTTACCATAAAACTGTCTCAATTACTGCCATAATTAGGAATAGGATAGTCTATACAAATTTTTTTTCAATAACTATACGTATTTATTTTAAGCTTAATTAATAAATTTTCAATGTATTGATGCCTTTCTGCTTTTTCAAACAGGATAAAACATAATAGTGAAGTCACTTCCTGATAGCCAGGGTTTATTTATACTGTTTTAATCAATTCATTTATTTATTTAACTTTAGATCTGATGGAAGGTCCTGGCAAGGCATCTTTTTTTTTTTTTTAATGAGTTCACTTTTCTTTTTCATAGATTTATGTCACTCTGCTATTTTCATAGTTCTTGCTCTCATCTACTTTGTATAGTTTTTCATTTCCTGTCAGTCACTTTTCCCCCCCAGGATCTGTAGATGGGTCAGGAGTTTGTCTAAGTTTATGAAGAACAACATGGCTGTGAGATAAATAAGCATTTTAGAATTGTGTGTAAAGTCAAAAAAAAAAATGGGCTCTGAGTGGGTTTCATCAAACAACATGTTAGGAGCTGTTTAGAGACCAAACTGTGAAGAAATGCTGCAGGCTTATCCCAACTGTGACTAAATAACCACCGAGATCTCTTCTCTGGACTCAATATGCAGGGTAGTAACATACACACTATTATTTGAAGAGATCAGCAGAAGCGGGAAGAAAAGTGATAAAGTCTGTCTACTTAATTGATCGAATCATGTTCATGCCTAATTTCATATACTTGTATCTATCAATAAACACTGTGATACTTGGGGGAGGGGGGGAGTCTAGAGGCCTAAAAGCTTAAAGGTTTCTCTTTTGTTAAATGACTATGCAGGATACTACATCAAAAAGATTCTGCATTGAGTTGTGCAAGCTGAGGATGAATGGAAGGAAGACTTCCACATTCAGAATTCTCCGTGTCCTACTTTTCCTGTAAGCAATGCTTATTAAGCATTTCCAGTAGGTTATCCTTGACATTTCCTTATCTCTTGTCCTCTCCATCTGATAAAATAATTTACTCATTTTTGTTTCTTTTATCTTCAGAGTATTTCTGAAATCCATCTACTTCTCCCTTGTTCCACAGCCACCATCATCAGTTCTCACCTTGATCATCTGCATTCCCCTAAGTAAACAGATTTTACAGAGCAACCAAAGCCAGCTAGGCTCTTGCAGGGTTGGCTGTCCTCCTCCCTCTGGCTCCATCCATCTCCTGCCTTTCTCCCAATATACCCCTAAACTGCAGCCACACTGGTCTTCCCTCAGGAAGAGGGAATTTCTGAATGAGTGCAGGAAGGAAGGAAAGGAGGGAGGGGGGGGGGGGCGCAGGCAAAAGGAAGTGATAAAGGATAAAGGAAAGGGAAGATTTAGTGAATTAGAGAGAAGGAGCAAAATAGAGTTGGAAAGTGGAAGGCAGGGAGGAATGTGTTTATAGTAAATTTAAAAAATCTGCTTTAGAATCAGGAAAGCTGGGTTTGAGTCCAGTTTATTATAAACTTTCAACTGGGCATAATCTCCCCCTCCTACCACCTCCCCCCCAATCCCTCGCACAGCCAGGGGGGGGATGTAATAAAGGTTAAGTAAGATAATGTGTGTGAAATTCCTCTGTATACTATAAAGCATTATACAAATAGAATATGGGAATGTAAGACATAAAATACCCAAGAGCCTATCATTGCAAATGATACAATTTAGAAAATAAAAGAAAATGTGTGTTCAGTGGCTTTCAACCTTTCTTCTCTCTCTACTGTTCCCTAGTCATCACTATAAGAAATTCATCAAATCCATGTAAAATAGGTTTCGACATTCTCCTAGCAATGCCTTATTACACTGATTTCCAATAGTAATTAAAAAAGCTTAGCCTCTGATCTCTCCCCTTCCTCAGATTCTCAATTTGTGTCCTTCCTGCAAGCAAAACATACTCATTTTCTTAATATGTATAATCACTTTCATAAGAAAGTATTCCTAAACAAAAGTATTTTTTAAATTTTAAAACAAATACAATCAGAAGAAAAGTTATAAGATACAAATTCCCAAAGCTTAGAATATCAACGAATAGTAACATTAAATTTTAAGTTATTTCTGATTATTTAGGGAACATCATTTTCTATTTCTGAACCACCATTTCCTTTTCGTTTTACTACATTAAACAAGAAGCAACAGCAAAAGAAATATATAGAACAGACCTGCTTTCTAGGTTAGAAAGCAATACCACACACAGCATTATACTAAGAATACAGAATCATACTTTTCCATTGGATAAAATTATAGCCACAGTAAACTCCTGATGATATAATAACCACAGTTCTCTAGGGATAGCAGCCAGGGTTTATATTTGTTTGCTCTATTTCTCCACAACGCAAAGTTGTCTGAAAGTTATGCCAATAATAATAAAAATGACTACCTCCGATTAGAAGCACCCAGACAGCGTTATGTCCATATGTATAAATTGCAACAGGCATTCATTTTAACCTACTTGTGCTACTATGGTATCAACCTGAAAAGCTCAGAACTCAAATTTTTCCAAAGAACTGTCAGATTCAGTTAAGCCAAAACAAGGAAAAAGAAGACAATTATGAATTTCATTACTTCCACACTTCTCCTCAGGAGGAACATCAAATGAAAGGTGAAAGAAAGAAAAAAGGAAGGAAGGAAGGAAGGAAGGAAGGAAGGAAGGAAGGAAGGAAGGAAGGAAGGAAGGAAGGAAGGAGGGAGGGAGGGAGGGAGGAAGGAAGGAAGGGACGGAGGGACGGAGGGACGGAGGGACGGAGGGACGGAGGGAGGAGAGAAAGAACATTTCATAGTATTGAAGGGCTTTCGATAAAACCAGGCTTACCCTAGAAGTTCTTCTGAAATTAGACAGGGTTGGCAGGGAGGTTTGAAATGTATTCCAAGGTAAAACAACTTCTTACTGCCTTACCTTCTCCTTTGTTTAGTCTGATTCTAATGTTACTGTAATTATTGGATTAGTGATTCATTTTAAAAGCCAACTTTACGGACTTGAAATAACTTTGCGAAAACATATCCTATTTCAGCACAAGAAGACAAGTGTTCATGGTTTTGCCAATTCACTAGAAGCTCTTAAATTCTGCATTTTCCTCCACCCTGGAGGCAGCTTTGAAGTTTAAAAAACACAAAACTTTATATATTTAGGAAACAGAGTGATTATCCCCAGGCTCTGAACCTGAGTCAGAAGAAAGCGCTCACCTCAGGAACACTGCGCCACACAAGACTGAAGATGCGTGGGCAGATGCCAGGCAGAAATGGGTGTCAGAGCCCTTTGATGGAAATCCAAGGTTTCAGAAAGGTACCCAAGCAAAACACAACAAACAATGAAAGTTAATTGCTAGAGGCAAGGCTGTCTTCATAATGGATGGCATCTGCAGGGTTTACCAACCAGTGTTAATTAACCAGGGCCAGGCAAGGACTGCCTCCTGATTTCATGAGGGGCATCTCCTAAGCAGTAACTCTGTCCCCAGGTGAGTGTGGTCCTCTTGTGCCACTGTCCCCAGTGGAAGGGCAAAGGGAATCCCACACTTACCACAGCACAAAACGAGGGGGTCGAAGAACTGAAACGGCAGTTCTTATGGGATCAAGCAGGAAAGCACTGAGCTTTACTGTTAGCAAGGGATCTGCTTCAATCAATTAATGATTTAATTACCTAGACTAATTAAGATCATGAACAACAGCAAGCCTACAATCAATTAGCTTTAGCCAAAGCTTCTATTTTGAGACTAGGGCCTAAAAGACAACTCGCTCTTTTTACTGGGTTTCTGCAGTACAGCTCGTGGTTGCGTTAGAACAAATGAAGGGGAAAGAATCCTACAGGACATTAAGCAAAAATGCAAGGTCACTTGAATGATTCTGTGGTGAAGGAGGCATGTGGAAAGGGTTACCTGGATAGGATGAGGATATCTTAACATTCCATCAGAACTGAGATTTTCTTTTATTTTTTTTATTAGAACTGAAGGTTTTACTTTTTTATTAGAACTGCAGGTTTTAAAGAGAATTGCATCCCTCTCAAGCAAGCAATGGACTAAAGACAGCAATGTGTCCCTTGGTCATGCTGCTTCTGTGATTTCAGTTATTTCAAAGGAAGCACGTGAGAATACAAAGCCTTTGGAAATCTACCCGAAAGTAGCAGTGTGCTTTGGTTGCATTGTTCTCAGGGCCAAGTGTTCTTTAAATTACTGAGTATGACCTAAGAAACTCGTAAATTTCATAGGAATGTAGCACAAACAAGGAATAAGGGGGAAGGGGCTCAAGCCTAAAGACAAGAGCAATCAAAGTTCTAGCCATTCTCCCCTCCTTCTAATTCTACTTTGGAATTTAAGGTTTTGTGGTCTCTTTCCCTCATTTTATTGGGTGTTCCTCAGAGGGAGAAAGGGCCTAGTACTATCCTGTTAACCATGGGCCCTATGGACCCAATTATAGCATAATTAACTATTGTTATCTAGAATGAGTCATTTTAAATAATTCTTTTCCAAACCAAAAATGGGCAAGGCAGACCAGTGCCGTAATCTATCCCACCCACCACATCCCTCAGTTTACCTAGGTTGGGTGTGTATTTTCTCTCTTAGAACAAGAGTGAGTCATAATATAGGCTTCCTTGTACAGTGCCTGTATTAATGTACTATGCTTACAGAGGATGCTCAAACTTACCCATGGTTGAAAGGCGCTTAGCTTAGACTTTATACCTTACAGACTAAGCCAGCTCTGCACCAAGCAAGGGAACTGATGCAGTTTCCAAAAGTCATCTGAGGCACCTCTAAAATGAAAGGAGGATCTTCACCCAACAAAATGGATGCTCTGTATGACATCTGCATGTGTTCTTGAGTCAGCCAAGGAGTTACCAGAAACCTACCACATTTCAGGCAATGTGCAAATGCACCCGGAACATAGAGAAAAGCATCTAGACCCAAATGGGAGAGCATATTTCCAAAATCAAATACAGAACTCAAAAAAGAAAAACAAATGTGACTACAGTTATACAATAAGGCAGCATTGGGTTCCTTTACAGTCAGTAAAGATAAGGCAAATAATTATAATAGAGTGTGGTACAGGACTTCCATATGTGGTCTCTGAAGTCACACTAGCTAGGTATGAATTATCATTTACCCTATCCTACATTCAAGGATAACCAAGGTTTCTAAAGCACAGGAGGTAATCCTCATATAGCACAGTGCATCTCATTCTAGGTGCTCAGTAAATGTTAGTTCTTCCTATTATTAACACTAACTAATAAGACTTTTTCCTGGCAATAGTGGGCAATGTGTGGCCCTCTAAATGGGTTTCCTTATTGCCCTTTGTAGGAAAGCAAATCTTTCCAAGTCTCAGCTCTCACAAATTTGCTGAGGCAAATATTTAAATAGCTCATATTATTAGCAATTAACATGTAAGAGCTAAATCAAGAGGCTATCAACATTATGTTCTATTTATCATCATGAAAATATTTTAAAATCAGAATAAACAATAATTCATGCAAATATAATCTATTAAATATCTGAATAAGTCTTTTATTGTAAAAAAAATCTTTACATGTGAAGGACCTTCTAACACTGGTGATCACAGAATTATTCTCAAAATCTTTATCAGGTGAAGAATATTATAGTTAGGGTTAAGAGAGAAACAAAAATTCACCTTTTAAGCATTTTGATCATCAAAGCATATAGCTTTCAAATACTAATTCTACTTTGTTAAAAATTATTTTTTTAAAAACTATGTTTCTTATGCTTGATGTAAAAGTTTATTTTAATGTAAAATATATAAATTGCCCAATTCATAATGTTATTAATGTCAAGTCTTTAATTCAACATACTTGATTAAATAGTTGTTAAATACCATTATAAAACATTATAAAATCTCACTACCAATATATATAAGATAATAATATATTTCATTAGCAATATAACATAATTGTCTTGGTAATTAATGAAGCTCATTTAATTCTAGTGCTAGTTTACTCAAACATGTAATTACAGTATATAACTAACAAGTACTCTTTAATCAAATATGTAATTATTAAAATATTTCTGAGAAATGTAATTGGCATGTTATAAATATATTTCTATCATGACTACATAAACCTCAATAAGTATACCTTTAATAAGGCCTGGTTTAATTAGCATACATTAACACTGGCCTAGAAATCATATTAAATCCTTAGGAGAAATGGCTAATTTGAAGCATAATCTTATATTACCTAAATATAATTACTAAACCTCGCCAAGTAAAAACAATAAAGAAAACTCTAGAGAGATGATTTACCAAAAATAAAATGATTACATGTCTCCAAGTATTAATTCTCAGTTCTAATTACACAAGAGGACCACCTTGGGGGCTTTTATAAAACCATTAGCCTGGTTCCCATCCACAAAATGCTGATTCAATTAATTGGGAGTAGGGCCCAGACAACTGTGTTTTTGGTCAGTTTTGAAAGTCCATAGAACACTGCATCAGAGACTGGTTAAAATGTACTTTTCTCTGGTCAATAAATGTGTATAGCAACTTTATTTATAATTGCTAAATATTTGAAACAACCCAGATGTGTCTCAACTAGTAAATAGATAAACTGTGTACACATATGTACAATGCAATGCTACTCAAGCAAAAATCGATGGATTCATACAACAATATGGATGAATCTTAAATGCATTTTGCTAAAAGAAAAAAGCTGGACCCAAAAGACTACATACTGTGGTGGAATGTGGAATATCTTAGGTGTAGAAACATAATTGTAGTGGTGGATATACAAGTTTATACATCTGTCAAAACCCACAGAACTATGCATCACAAAGGATGAATTAACTGCATAATCAATTTTTAAAAATCAACCAAGATGTGGGGTAGGGGTTGACTGTGCAGACTGTGACAATGCAGACTGTGACAAATCGCTCTGCCTTACAAATAAATGTGTTGCATAACTAGATTGAAGAAGATAGAGAAAGAACTGTTCTAAGTAATTGTGGAAAATAGCATTTTGACTAAATATCAGTAAGGCAAAACATAGCCTATAGCAATAGCACCTTCTTGTTCAGAATAAAAAGTCACTAACAAAAAATGTTTTGTCATTTCTATAACAAATATTTTGATTTGCTCTTTATCAATTAAATTGTGTGAGTACTTAATAATAAACAAGCTATTCTTAAAATCTAGAAGGTTTTGTAAAAATCTTGTACTGGTTTTATTTTAATCACTGCTATTTTTCTTTTCCTTTCCTTTTTTTTTTTTTTTAAGACGTGGGGGACAAAATGATGGGCAGTATGGGAATGACAGGCTTCCTAAAATTGAGAAGGTGGACAGCAATCGCTTCATGGATCCAGAAAAATAAACATATACGAAGCCAAGGGCCAAGTTATTTAAAATGCAGCAGTGGCAGAGTTAGTTCCAGTAGGAGATGATCAATTTATTTAATCAGATAGCTGATCGCCTAACTGATATGTATGTTATTCTACTGTATTAGGTCTTTCATGTTAATACAATTTGAATATATAAAAAGAATACTGATTTTTAGTATGAGAAAAATCTCAGAATAAATAAATGCATTCTTAGAAACCTATATGTGTGTGCACTTTTCTTTAAATCTCTAAAACAGGATTTAAAAGAATTAAAAATTAAAGACTTAGAACAAACACTCACAACTGCATAGCTAAGAGTCCAGTGCCATAATTCCAGGCTCATGCAAATATTTGATTTGAGCTCTGGTTATCTGATTTGTTCCTGAGAAGAGTCCCCATCTTATCCACCTAACATCTTCCACTGGATGGAAGAACTATGGTGAAAATGACTAAGGATTGATCTGTGAGATCCACAGTGACTCAGTTACAACCTTTGTCTCAGTTAATCAATCAAAATACTACAGGCCATTGTTATCCTGTTGAATTACTATTGGCCAATGAATGCTTGGCTCTATGTTTATAGCCTAAGTAAATATGGGTGGATCAGATAAGGAACTGGGCCACCACCCTAACTTTTCTATTCATTTTTCTTTGTATATCACTTTAGTAGAGGGCTTTTGGCCTGAACTATCACTGCCAGGAAGAGCAATGATAGATTTTACATATTGTAACAAGAGCAATCCTAATAAAACCCAAATACAATCATCTTTACCTTTTCCTCCAATAGATTACCCTTTTCCTTTGCTGTGCACTCCCTTTTTATTCCTTTCTTTCAGATATAAGTTATATTCTCCTGGCCTCAGGGCCTTGGCACAAGCTGTTTTGCTGCTTGCAGAAAACATGTCCCAACATCTCTAGTAAACTTTTCTATATTCACTGGGATCTCAGTTCACTATTGTTCCCAGGAAACCTGACCTCTGAACTAGGTCACTTCTCCCCATTGTAGGCTCTGCACCAGGTCCTTTCACTTTAAGCCTTTACAATTGGTCCAAGTATTCCCCCAGTTGTTCCTCAAACGTGTCCAATAAGCTCCTACCCTAAGGTCTTTGCACTGACTCTTCTCACTGCCTAGAATACTTTCTCCCATGAATAACTTCCCACCTCTTTCTTTGTTTTATTATTATTATTACTAGAGGCCTGATGCATGAAGATTCATGCAAGAATGGGCGGTCCTTCCCCTGGCTGCTAGCACCACCTTTGCTCTGGCAGAAGCTGCCTTTCCGCCTTCCCACACTGCCCAGAGGCCTGGAGCAACTGTGGTGGTGTGGAATGCCTGCATCCCGCCCCACCCCACCCCACGGCCCCTCCGGGTGCCTATGTATACAAATTAATCCACCATCTTTGTTGAGTTAATTTGCATACTCACTCCTGATTGGCTGGTGGGCATCACAAAGGTATGGTCAATTAGCATGTTTCTTTTTTATTAGTGTGGATTTTAAATGTTATTGGGGTGACATGAGTCAAATCTGCTTCAATGTCAGCTTCTCAACAAAGCTTACCTTGACCTGACCACCAATTTCAAATTGAATCTGAATTAACCCCTACACACATGCTTGCCATTGTCCTACTCTGATTGTTTTCCCTATAATGCTTATCACTTTTGAAAACACAATATGCTATTTATAACTTGTACTCTTTATGATGTGTAGTATTCTATTTCATAATATTGAGCCCTTAGAATGTGACCTTTATGGTGCAAATTTATTTATTTATTTACTTTGGTTTTAGGTCAGTACTGTATTCCAAAAGCCTAGAATAAGGAGACTATCTCTGGAATAAATGGATTTCTTAAGTCCCATATATGCAAAACATCTGGAAAGGAAAAAAGGAGTGTGCCCAGATTTCAAAGACCTGAGCATCTGTGAATTAGAATAGGACAGCCAAAAGACCTCATAAGAAAATAGCCTTATGTTAATTTAGGGCAAAGAACTAGAAGGCATTGACTTCTAAGCACAGATGAAGCAGCAAATCCTGAAGCTACATCTATCAATTATGAGGCTCAAATCATTGTCAGGTTCAACATCTTATATCCCATGTATTCCTCAAGAAACAAGTGCAGGATAAGGTTTGTATTCCCATTTTACAGATAACCAATCTGAGGTTAGCCTGCAAGCTATAAGGACATAGGCCCTGCCTATCTCCATCTTGTTCACTCATATCCCTAGTACTCAGCCAAATGCTGACAACTCCTAGGCACAGACTATATATTAGCTAAATTAAAATATATGTACTCTGAGAAGTTAATAAATTTACTCATTATCACCCCACTAGTAGATAGCAACTCTATTTATTTACAAGTCAGTGCTCTTTCTACCACACCTTATTTCTTCTGAATAAAATTCTAAGACATACATAAACCTACAATAAAGTTCAGAGTAGAGGTCAATTGTATATCACACTAATTTTTCAGGGCATTTCAATACAGCAGAGAGACATATATAAACTGGTGTTTCTGATGAGCATCACCCAGATAATGAAGCAACAACCATGCTTCATTTGAACTATTTAATACTGAGACCTGAAAGGTACATTCTAGAGTATATTCCATTAAAAGGGATAAAGCAAAAAAGTTTTAGCACCAAATCTTTAGCCTTCATGCTATGAGAAAAGTCATTCTCACAGAACTACCTTATAACCCAGCAAGGCCTTTGGAGTAAAATGCTGTGTTCACCCTGCTGCTCACATGGGCAGTACCCTTCTGAGCACCAGCCTTTGAAATGCTAATTCACTGGCTGAACAACTGTTCAACTGGTCTTTAGCTCCAACATTCTGAGGCTTCTCCTTGGGTAGCCAGAGCAGCCCTGGAGAGACAAGGAGCTCCAGCAGCCAAGCTGACTTGACTCCAGCTGACAGAGAAACCAGATGGAGAGAGTCCCAGGCCTCAGACTATGAGGGCCACCCAAGGTCCTTAAACCTGGGACTGTGAGAACATACAAAACTGGGAAGGAAAGGCCATAAAGGAACAATTATCATCCCCAATTCACATTCACCAGAACAACCTATATAATTGCAGCTAGCATACTTTACATGTGTTTTCCTGCTTTGTTTTAGGGTGAGAGATAGCAGGTAATGGAATCCGCTCTCTAATTCACTTTCCACAAATAGAATCAGCTTCAATGTTTGCTGCTGGTGCTTTAACATTTCTGCTATTGTCAAACCACAGAAAGGGCCGCAAACTGCAGGGATTGGGAAGTTGTCTTTAATTTTACAAGTTTCTGTTGAGACCCTACACAGAGGGTGAAAATGTGTGGTCCTAGAACAGATCCATCCCAAAGGTGAGTTTCCATGGCCTCACTATTGTTATTGCTTAACAGTTTCTAATTCAAGCCCCTGTGTCAAATTGCAAGATGTTTTCCATATAAATTTAGATTTCAAGATTCTCTAAGAAATCCAGAAGATCCTGGACATATGTTCCCAGTGGCAACACAAGGCTAGTGGTTGCTTCCCTCATGTCAGGCTTTTTTAAGAGTTGGTCTGGCCTGCTTCAATGATGAATCTTACTTGACTGGTCAAGGTGGGCATTGATTTTGCTACCACTGACTGTAATCAAAGCCCAGTAACAGAGTGGGGGAAGGAGGAGGAGGCAGGATCTCAGATGAGTAAAGGCACTTGTCCTAAGCATGGAAATGAGAATGTTAGCTAACTACTGAAAGTAATGTATGACACCTATGGAAACTGTTGGGAGAAACACAAAAACTATAATGAAGTGCATTAGGAGTATTGGCAGAGGAGAAATGGGGTGTAGGAGAAATACACAAAGAAGTGTGCATGCCTCTCTAGCTGTTCCCTCTATGGCTCATCCAGTACTTACCAACTAATCCATCACAAAATCCTGCACATTTTTAATTCTTTTGAATAAATTTTGTATCTGGCACCTCCTTATCCTAGAAGCACAGCCACAATTTAGATGTTCCTCAAGACCCTTATCTGCTTGATTTTATAGCAGTCTCTCAACTGGTGTCTCACCCTTGAATTCGTCCTTCAAACGACTGTACCCAGTGATATGTCAAAAATGTAAGTTGGACCATATCATTTCCCAGTTTAAAAGTTGTCATTGTTTTCCCTATAAGTTGGTAATATCGGGCTGTGCTTGAGAAGGAAATGAGAAATATCTTTTACAAGTATCCGTGTTTGGTCGTTACATTTTGACTTAACTGGTTGGTCACTGTGGGACACAGACAGCTATATTTTATCCTCAAGTGATTCCCAAGTATCATCAGGTTGAGAATCACTGACCTACTAGACAAGCTCCAAGCTCCTTAGCTTCACCATAATGCATTCCAGTATGTTTTCTGTCTCCAACGTACCTGCTAATATTCCCTCCAAATTACAACAAGTTGCCTCCGGCAATACCTGGCTCTCTAATTCTCTATGTCTACCACTACATGCACTTGCCCCCACTATTCTGAGGGCAGTGAGGGATGCTCTGTCTTTTCTCCAAGTACCTGAGGCACAGCAGGCACTATGTTAAAGTGGCCAAAGACCTCACAAAAGATGGACCTGGAAGAGTAGGTAACACACAGGATAGCAATGCTGGGTAGTCAGAAGGGGGAAGGAGCAATGCTAGCCAAGCTGGAAAAAGACAAAGCACTTCTTGAGCGAAATGGAATGTTGGTGAGCATAAGTAATTTGTGGAAGCTTCTTTTCAGCTACAAAGCAGAGCCTGGTGGCTTGGGTAAACACACCAAAGGGAAGTGAGCCAATTTATCCCGTGCTCAATGGTGGTGTCAGGCCCATTTGTTAAACTGCAAACTCTCTAGAGAAAATAGATCCCAGAATACAAGCAATTGTTTTATTACAATTATCATAATACCCTTCCTGTTTCCATCTCTCCCTGCACTTCAGGACGATGAAAATGCAAGAAGAATTATGCATTCTGCAATTGCTAAATGGTCTTTTTATATCCCTTTGCTGATGTAGTTTTGATTATTTCAGAAACAGTAGTTATTTCTCCACCACAATTTCTGCTGCTTCCTTCACATGATTCACATGGTGGAACTCTCATTCTTTCCCTTGAGATTTTGCTCCGTAGTTGAATAGACTTAACCATTAGTCATTTTCCTCCACATTCGGCCAAGATTTTTGTTTAATCTAATTAGCCCTACGTCTTCATACAACTCTAAACAACCTCATCCTTAGAAAAATATAGTCATACCCTTCATACATTTTCAGAAACTGCTGCCTCCTACCAGCTGCCAGGACAAACTGGCAGGAGTTGGTTGTTAAAATGTTCCCATGTGAGTCAGGGATTCCAATTGCAACCAATTGCAAGCCACCCCCTCTTCATGCCCCATAAAGACTTTCCAATTTGCTGACAACTTGGATCACAAGTGGTATTTCTGAGCATTGCTATCTACCAATGGTGCTTTCTTGGTAGAGTTTTGTTTTGCTTTGGCTTTATGAGCACTGAGATGGTACAGAGGACATCTGTACTGGAGCACCTATGATGGGGTCAAATTCTCCGTGACATTTCTGCTTTCCCAGCCTTTATGAAACTAATATCAGGCTTTGATACCCATGATTACAAATGTGTTTCTTTACAAACCCCATTACAATATTCCCAGAAAATGTAACACAGCTGAACACTTTTTTCTCAGTATTTAAAAAGTTTATAGCTCCAAATGTGAGGCTTGTGTTGCAAGAAAAGCTATCCCATAGCTGATAAGTTAATCACTTTTTAGAAATTTGCTGTCTGAAGTGGTACTAACAGCCAGTTCCTGAAGCACCCCCAAAAGACATAAAGCACAATAACATGCAAAGCTTCTTTCACATAAATTGTAAAGGTTAAATGCTATTAAGCATCTCTGTTTATCAAGAGATGTGTTCCTTGAACTTATTTATTCTAATTAATCTGCTCCTGATAAACATTACAAAAAAGCAAAGTGTTAAAAGAGGCTAATCAAACACTTCTCCTTCTGTTAACTAATCTCCAGGTTAAAACAATGTTCTCTGCTAATGTACCTTCTTCACTTTCTACTGTCTGGTGAGAACTTGTGTCAGGTCAAAGGCAGATGTCATCAGCCATGAACCTTAGACCAAATGTGGTTCCAGGCATGTGTTTGTAAATAAAGTTTTATTGGAACATCACCACGCCTATTTATTTAGGAGTCTGTGGCTGCTTTCTTGCTATAAAGATAGTGTTAAGTCGTTGTGACAGATATTGCAAGGCCCACAGAGTTAAAATGTTTACTATGTAGTCCTTTATAAAAGAAACACATGCTGACTTCTGATCAAGAGTCATTGCAAATGTGTCAAAGTTTCAGAATTTTAGCACCAGGTCGGGTTTTAACTGGTGTATATCAATGTGTTTAATTTACTCAAAAATGGATTGCCTTGAAATGCTTATTACCTAGAGCATCTTTTCTGTGTTGCAATTACAAGGAGAAGTCAGAACAAAGCAACTCCAGGTCCAAGGTCACTTTAAGCTGGTAGGCACTTCATTTTGATGACTATAATCACCATGTGTTTTAGTTATGTGTTGCTATGTTTCAAACCAACTCAAAATTCGCTTAAGGCGAAGATTTTCCTGCATAGAATTCTGCCCTTCAGGCTTCAGGTGGGTGATTCTTCTCATCTCATTTGAAGTCACTCACATGTCTTGTAGTCATCGGGAGGAGGCCGGAAAGCCAAGATGACTTTGCTCACATAGCTGCCTTTGCAACTGATAGGGCTCCAATATCTATGGGCTGTCTGCCACGGGATCCCTCCAGCATGCTGGCTGGGGATCCTTCTATGATGACTCAAGGTGTCCTGGAATGGAAATGGAGGCTCCCAGATTTCTAAGCATTAGGCCCAGGGATGGTGATGCCTCACTTCTGAATCATTGTTTTGGTCAAAGCACATCAAGGGACCAGCCACATTCAAGGGGACAGGAATTTGACTTTACCTTGAGAGAAGCTGTAAAATATTTCAGCCATGGATTCCAATCTACTGCATCATAAGCGTCATGATTACAGTGATAAAAATCCGAAGCCTGATGTGACTTGACAATTTAGAATCAAACTGACTGGTAAGAGCAACAAAGAAGCCTAATAAAAAATGAAAATTATCTGATAATGAAACACTGGTTGCAGAGAGAGAGACTGTAAAAATTTCCAATTCAACAGTGTATTCTTCTTTTTTTAATTGAAATGGGAAAGAAGCCTTTCTAAAAGTCATGCAATGCCCCTTAAATAGTAAAGAAATTGTGGGCATGATATCATCTTTTCTACATGACTCCGACTCCTTGTTCTGACCCTCAGTGAGGTTCGAGACACCTGCAGGGCAGATGCCACGCAGGGCCTCCTGGGTGGTGGCATCACTTGGGCCTCTGTGCACATTTTGGCTGCTGTGATTGTTGTGCATCTTATACTGGCTCTTTTTAACTGTTTTGTCACCTCGCTGGAGAGGAGTCAAGAGAGCTAAGTTCTAGGTATTTCTCTATCACCTAGGCATCTTTTTGCTCCACGAAGGTCATCTGCTTTGACCGTAGGTTTTCTTTATCAAAAAAGTGGTGACGATAAAATGTACGCTCCTAGAATATACAGGAACAAATTAGATTACAAATACAAAGTGTTTAAATCATTACATAAGCAAGGGATGGTGTTATCACAGTCATTACTATGAGAAAAAACATATTTTATTGCTAAAATAAATGAAAACTAATGTATTAACAAATTAAATGTCTATACTATAAAATAAAGGGTTAAGATGACAATGGCTAACATTTATGGCTTATTATGGATGGAGCAGAGTTCTAAGCACCGAACACTGGTTCATAGTCCATCTTCACTGCAGCCCTACACCGAACATACCAACGTGAAGAAATGAGGCAGCCTGTCTCTGGTTTGACAGATACGAAACAGGTCTTTGGATGTTCTTTCCCAATTTGCACTGCTAATTTCAAGAACCTGTGAAAGGTCTATTGTATTTCTGCCAAAATTTCCCCCTTCTAAAGGCCCATAGAAGCTAAAGGTCAGTGTCTACCTCCCCTAACCTCTGCCCTAACATTCTGCTCCAAAGCTTACACACCATGAGTGGTTCTCAGCCAGGGGTGATTTTGCCTCCAGGGGGCATTTATCAATGTCTGAAGATATTTTCATTGTCACAGCTGGGGGGCTAAGGTGCTTCTGGGTAGAAGTTAAGAAGGTTGCTGTACATTCTAAGCACTCTCACAACAGAGAATTGCACAGCCCCACATGTCAACTGTGCAAAGCTTGAGAAACCCTGGTCTACACCAATGCCATAAATAAGCATACCGCACGTACATCATATTACAAATCTATCCTATGGGCACTTTGTTCCATTTGTGGCTGCTCTCAGATATGTATTGCTTAATTCCTTAATCTGAAAACCATTTCAATTGGCGAAAATGCTAGACAGCGCATTTCTATACCCATCAAGCGTTATCGTATGTACAATGGGATGAAAACTAACCTTCCCCTAAGTACCTGCACATGCAGGGTCTCATTTAAACATTGCAGAATCCTGTGAGAACTGAGAGCATCTCCTAAGGGCCAGACGAATTAGAAAACTGTTTCAGGTAAGCAGGAGAGCCATCATTTAAGCCCAATCTAGTTGATAACATGTACTATCTTACTGAAAACACATGTAATTTATGGGTTTAATAATCTATATTTTACTTATTACTCTACATCCACATTGGGCTTAAAACTAAGTCCAAATACATTAAATCACATAAGCAATAAAGATTTTCTTTCCCAAATGGAAGAGGTTTACCAGATAAGATTTTAATGCTGTCATCTTACAGAGGAGATACAACCTAGGGTCACCTAGGGGCCCTAGTGCTATCAACTTGGCTAACAGAAGCATAGAAAGAACAGATCTGCTAATGTCCCTTCCTTTCCTGCAAGTCTCATTGGCCACCCCCCTCGAACTGAAACCCTACTTTTCATATGTACACTTAAGTACATGCTTCTGACATAAAGCTATCATCGGCTTTAACAGAAAAACGAACTGTCTGGAGCTAAAAGCACTTTTGCTTTTGTTAATGGAAAGCTTTTGTGTCCAAAGCCTACCTTTGCTGGTACGAGGAAAACTTCAATTAAGCTATTTAGACAATGAATTTATAACTTGCTCAGGAGATCCCATCTGCCTTTCAATGCACTATCTGTGAAATATGCATTTTTGTTCCAGTAAAGGATAGTAGTGCCCAATTCAAGTTTCGCATGTAGACGATCTCAAGAACATGCCTGTTTCGATATATCCTTGCCCAGCAATCCAAACTCCTTACAAGGGTCCAATGGCCTGGCTGGTCCCATCCCTGCTCTCTTACCTATCTCTTCTCACTTGCTTTGTTCCAGTCTCCTGGGCCTTACTTTGTCCTTTAAGCACATGAGGCTCCTTCTTACCTTATGGAGAAGCACCATTCTGTCTTCCTAGGTGCTCTGACACCCCTCTTTTTCATGGCTGATTCCCTCCCATTATTCAGCCTAAGTGTTCTGTCTCACTCAGCATTACCTTTCTTGATATAAATGAAGGGGTGCCATCTCCTCCCTTAGTACCCTCCTTTACTTTCATGGCACATCACTCTGTTTTATTATCTTTGCAGCATTTATAACCATCCAAAGTCACTCTGTTCATTTACCTTTTGTTCATAACCTTGTCTTGCTGAATCTCTCCTCCCTCATCCCTCTACCGGCAGCCCCACTTCAACTGAATGTAAATTCTGTGATAACAGGAATCAGGATCTGGCTTATTTGGGGCTGAGAGTAAATATTTAGTGAATGAAATACTACTTTTAAATTGAATATTGTGATTTAAATTTACTTTTCAAGTTAAAAATAAGGGTATTGGAAGGGTTTCTTTGTATCATATAAAGGATCTTTTTAGTGATAAACAAATTAAAGCAAATTTATTTTTCTCTCACTCCTTTATAAGCATCTTAAACATTTAATAATAACAGAAAACAATTAAGAACTACTGTGTATTTACTTTTATAGATTATGCTTTCTGTATTTTAAACTCTAATGTACTCTGCGTTGTCTTTTTTTAAACTAAAGATTTAAGTACTTAGTATATTTTAATGTCACACTTAATGATATTGTCACAATATTGTTGTGATATCATAAAACATATTACACACTGAAGAGTGAATTTAAGACTATTGTCAGAGATGAAAACTTGAAACATCTTTTAAAGCAAGACATTGAATTTTACTCATAATTTTAAACTGATTCTGTACTCCGCATTTTCTTTACAGATATTAATATAAATGTAAGCTTAAGTAATATTACCTTAACTTACAAAGTGGGGCTGTAAGAATGATCAGTGTATAATTTTTGGGGGGGAAACATAATGCCATGTCAAAAACACACACACACACACACACACACACACACACACACACAAACCCAACAGATTACTTGTATGGTACTATAATACTGAATAAGCATGAGGTCCCTTTTGGCTTGGTTTTCTCTTTCATTCCAAATTATAGTAATCTCTTGGTGCCTCAAGTTTTAGAATGTCCCTTCACATAAGTCAACTGAAATGATTTTTTTAAGTGTCAAAGCAGTCCAGTCTCCCTCCCCTCCTCTACTCTGGTCCCCTGCCCCCCTTCTTCTCCATAACTTCCAAGGGATCTTATCAGATCTCATGGCCAATATGGCTGGCCAGGGCTCCAAAGAAATTTCTTTAACTTGCAGCCTCATTGATGTCTTTATAATGCAAATCTCTTTCTGCCACTCCTGCAGCTGTCCTTAGAATAAAAACCAAGATCTGGAGCAAGTTCTATGAAATCTAAGTACTTAATATATGTTAATGTCACATTTAATAAATGCAGTATAAAATGGCCTTCTGTCTACTTGTCTAGCCTGATTTGAAGTCTCTCTCCTCCCCACTCTCTGAGATCCATTATTTCAGTCGCCAGCACACCCTGTGTTATCACTGTCTGGGTAGATGAGTATGTTCTTTCTGGGGCTCTAATGGGTCTTTCACGTAAAACTTCTACGAGCTCAAAATTCATTCCTTGAGAGTCATGCATGTGATCATAAGAGAATTATATATACCTTTTGAGTTGATGTAAAAGCTGGTCAAATCTGTAGTTTAGTTCACACTACTGTGCCAATGTTGATATCCTGATTTTGATAATGTACTGTCATTATGTATTATTCTATTATTGGGGAACACTAGGAGAAGGATATATGGGAAATTCCTATATATGTTCAAACTTATTTTAAGTCTAAAATTATTTTAAAATAAAAAAAATTCACTCTTTCAGGAGAATCTTTTATTACCTTTCTGAACAGATGAGGCACTTAATCTCCCTGTTTTCTGACTTCATAATATGTACCATAGTTAGAAGGTATAAAACTTTGAGATTAAGGTTAAATATATGTCTATCCCACTTGAGTTTAAGTCTTTTAGGGGCAGGTTCACATCTATATACCTCACCATTTTATACCCAGTAGTTAACTCCAAACTTGGCATAAAATATGTGTCCAATAAACATTTTTAAAGGGATTATTAAACACATGAATGAGCCAATCAGTCAATATCCTTTCTTAGCTTGAATTTAATAGTTATATATATTTATAGTTTTTAAAGATACTGCTCAAATTATGAAGTTAATGGAATAATAACTGTCAACATGATCTAAACATGGATGCCTCTCATCTAGAAATGGTGCAAGCTAATGAGAAAAAAAGCATAATAGCCACCAACATTTAGTGAATAGTTAATCCTATTATGAAAAATGCTTTAGAGGCAGTTTCTTTTTAAATTTAATCCTTATAATAACCATAAAAAGTACATGTTATTTTCAATCTGCATTTTGCAGCTGAGAGACACATAGAGAGACTGAGCTTGCCCACTATGTAGAATAACTATGTAGGAGAGGCCAGTATCTGAATACCTATTCTCTAATTCCTGAGTCTATAGTCTTAAGGGCAAATTCCTGCCTGAAGAGAAGGTCTGAAAATACTACTTGGGAGGAGTTGTGAAAACTGAACAATGAATTCTGAAGACAGAGTACAAACTGATATGAAACCACACTTCTGTAAACTTTTGTATCTACGTAATTTTGCACAAAGCTTTTCATGTAAATGCACACACACACAGTAGCTTGGCCAATGAATAAATGAAGCAAAAGCAAACTGAGGAAAAGAGGAAAGACAGAATTATGGGTAAGGAGATTGGTTTCCACACAAGAATCTCTGCTTCTTCATTTCAAGACACAAGCTCTTTGAAAGTTTTCTGAATTAAGTGAAGCAAGATAATATGTGTAGGAAAGAGGATGCTCCCACATGAAAGAAGGTTATTTGAAATGAGTCACGTGAATCATAGCTAACTGAGGAAAATGAAAGACACTAAGAATGTGAAAGAAGAAGAATGAGAACATCATACAAAAGATTAATCTGTTACAGTCAGGCTATTAGCAATCACAATAATTCACAAATATTTTAGACTGGAGGCCCAGTGCACAGGATTTGTGCAGCACTGGGGATTGGCCTGAGTGGCTGTGAACCCGCCCTCTGAGCAACTCCTCCCTGGTTCAGCATCTTGTGTGGAACCAGAGCACTCACCTAACCAAGGGACCAGATCGGGGCTGGGCCCAGGGACAATAGCACCAAGAGATGGCAAAGTAGATCTCAGTACAACAGAAGCCACCAACCTGCCTCTCAGCCTCCGGAGTCAGCTCTGTGAGCCCAATGGCAGCACTGCATGGCCTGTGGTTAATCGAGGAGAAACCTGGGGCGAGGAGGCAATGATCGCAGATGGGGTTCCTGCCTGTTGGCCCAAGGTTCACAGTGGGAGAGCCACTCATTCTGGTCAGCCAAGCTGTGCTCCCACTGTGGTAGCACACTGACCACCAGGCAGCAGCTCCGGCATTGAACGTCTGCCCTCTGGTGGTCAGTGTGTGTCATAACGACTGGTTGACTGGTTGTTCCACTGTTTGTTCACTGGGCCTTTATGATATAGGCTACCGTTCTATCCTTCAAGCTTAGAGGCTCATCACAGAGATAACAAATATACTTCAGATTTTTTAAAAACGCACATCCCTCCACACTCAAAATGCTTTGAAATGTACACATTTGTTGATTTTGAAACATATTCTTAACCTTACTAGGTAGATAACAGCTTTACTGTGTGTAATGAATATAGAAAACTCTGCAATGGGCCTAGGGCAGTGATCAGCAAAGCAAGGCCCTGTGGCTCTTGAGCAGTGGTTTGCCATTCTGATGACTAATGAGTTTGATGACCACTGACGTAGACTATTGATTCCAATAATTACAGGCTATTGTTGTTCTTTGTGATTAAGCCCCTATCCCAGTGGTCAGCAAAATCATTACTCAAAAGAGCTGCAAACTGCGGCTCTCGAGCCACAGTTTGCTGACCACTGGCCTAGGAGATTGATAAAACAACTGGAATATTTTCCTTGCTGCAGACAGCTGGATGCTGCTAATTTAGCTACTGTAAAGTTCTTTTTTACTAACTACACCATCATTATCATTACCATCATCATATCATCCACATTTTAAAGATAGGGAAACTGAGGCAGAGAGCATGATGATATCATGTTCCAGATTACAAAATGACAGCCAGAATTTAATACCAGTTTGAATTCACAGGTCAATTCAAACTGATGAGCTGCATATGCTTAACCTATGCAGCTTATTAGCAAATAAATAAAGGGAAAATGATTATCTTACAACATTAGATATCAGTCTCCTCTCCAATGCCAAAGAAATAAACACATTCCCTGGATATAGTGATGTAACAACATACATGTGGAAATTAATTCCTTTCATACAAGATGGAAATACAATAAGGTCATAGAGATGAGAGGAAGGTTCCTTAACACTAAGGAAGGAAAATGAAGAAGTGTTCACCATTAGAGATTTTTTAATCAATAGAAAATGGATGAATGAGACCATTTGAGGAATTAAACTATGAAGAGCTATGTTTCTAATGATGATCCAGCAAACTTGCAGGTCAATTATGCTGGCCAAAGTATCAACTCAGGTCTAGAATACAATATTAAGTGGTAAGTGATTTTACTGATGTGAAACCAGTTTGATGAAAAAGGGTGCTAACAGTAGCTGCCTAGCTTGCATATGGTTAAAAAATAATGATTGGAAAATAACAAATTAATAACAAATTAAATAACAAATTAAAGTTTCCTAGGAAAACTAACAGAAACCAGTATGAAAACTCAGCCAAAAGAAAAATACTCAGGACTACACTAATATTAAATAACCTAAATTCATCTCGAATTTGCATGCCCATTATCATTGAATTGACCTCAATCAGACCATGATATAAACTAGAACAACTGGTTGGCCTGGCATGAGGAAGAGCTGCTACTAGTGCTCACACAGAAGTCACACTTAGCTTTCCCTAGACTGTAGCTCTAGCATGTATACATGCATTCAAGAAACAAACAAAATCATTCCAAGCATTCAAGACAGAGGAATGCAAAAAAAATAAGATCCATGCAAACATCTAGACTTAATAGTGGAGACCTGTAGGGCATTTTAAATTGGCAATGGCAAAGACTATAATTTTCTGCTTAAGGAATATTATCACAATTTTTCAATCTGGGTTTGAACCAAGGCTTCTAAGTACTCTCCTACTTAATGCAACATCACACCTAACACTTTCCCATGGCGTTCCACAGAGCAGATTACAATCCTGACTCACTAGCTCTTTGGAGTTAATCATTTCAAAAGGCAGTGCATTGAACACATTAAATTAACATTGTAAACTACAGGGGCTTCTTTCCATTCCTTAACACTTTATAGTCTGCTTCTTCAAAGAGAAAATAATTATTTCATAGTTCTCAAATTGCTCTGACAAACTATTATTAAAATTTGAAATGTAACTCCCAATCACTTCTGAAAATACAAAACAAGTAAAATGGAAAAATGAATACAGCTAAATGTGCTAATGACCAGTGACACAGGTAACAGAAGCCTGAAGAATATTATCTTTATGATGCTGAAGAAAACAAGTTTTTCTTCAGTGCTACCTATATCTAGTTTCTGTCGTAGTGTTGTAAGAGAAGGCAATGGAACACATCAATGGGTTACAACTTAAATCCTTGTTCTTTAAACATTCTTAGTGGCTAAAAGGATCTCCAACTCTACCATGTGCTTTTATGTATCATGAATATCCTCCAGTGGATTACTTTCTCCTTTTAAAATGTACAAAAGAAAAATGGCTCATTTTTCTGTTTCACTGGGAAGCTGAGACTCATTTAAACATGCTATTCAACAACAATGCCAAATGAATCTGATAAAGGGAAAAAGATACTAAATCAAGGCTGAGTGGACAAGGGCAAACTAAACAAAATTAATTAGCGAATAAGACAACTGTCAATACTAGAAGATGGTGGCATAGGTGAACACCTAAACTTCTGCCTTGCACAACAATTTCAAAACTACAGCTAAAAGACAGAACAGACATCATCCAGAACCACAGGAAAGCTGGCTGAGTGGAAATTCGACAACTAGAAGGAAAGAGAAGGGCTCACGGAGACTCAGAGGAGCTGCAAAAAGCTAAAGTACGGAGACGCATGCGTGGAGAGAGCGGGCGCCAGAGTGCCTGGCTAGCTTCCTCAGGCAGGAGGGAGACAGAGACTCCCAACTGCACTGAACCCCTTGTCCTACGGCACTGAACCCCAGGTCCAGGCGAGACTCATACATGGGGAGTTTGGACTGTGAAAAGGAAGAAGTGCATGAAAATTTAGGGGAGCCACGAAAGGGCAGAAGTCTGGGAGCACACACACCATGGCCCACAGAAGATGGACTGCTGATTGTGCCACTGGCTTTCTCTAGAGAGTGAGAGACAGAGCCTCCCAACTGTCCCACTTCTAACTCCACTGAATCCCAGTTTCAGGTGAGACCCTGGGGACCCAGACTCATATGGGTTCTGGAGCCCAGGGGAGCCGGAAAGGCAGTGGTTTAGAGGCACCGCATGTGCACGTGCGCGTGTTCATACAGGCACAGGAATAGCTCCAGCGATTACCGAGAGACATGTAAGAGCCAGGGCTGAGTAGGGTGGGGTCAACTGGAAGGCAAGGCAGTTCCCTAAGCCCTGAGGCTCCACACCCCCCACAAGCTCAACAGAGAGGCTTTTGCAGTTTTGCAAGTCTTGTATCATAAGCCTGATTCCAACACAGAAGTTCTCCTGGCATAGTGAAAATGTGGAGACAAAGGAAGAGATCACAAACAAAAGAAATGGAGGAAAACAAATGACTGAATATAGAGTTCAGAACCACGCTTATAAGGTTTTTCAAGAATTTCCTAGAAAAGATGGATAAATTTAGCGAGACCCAAGAGGAGGTGAAAAAGGACCAACTAGAGATGAAAAAGGACCAACTAGAAATTAAACATACACTGACCGAAATAAAAAATATTATTCAGAGACCTATCAGCAGACTAGAGGAAGACAAGAATCAAGTCAAAAATTTGAAATATAAAGAAGCAGAAAACACTCAACTGGAAAAGCAAGAAGAAAAAAGACTCCAAAAATGTGAAGATAATTTAAGGAGCCTCTGGGACAACTTCAAGTGTACCAACATCAGAATTGTGGGGGTGCCAGAAGAAGAGAGAAAGCAAGATACTGAAAACCTGGTTGAAAAAATAATGACTGAAAAATTCCCACATCTGGTGAAAGAAATAGACATAAAAGTTCAGGAAGCACACAGAACCCCAAACAAAAGGAATCCAAAGAGGACTATACCAACACACATCATAATTAAAATACCAAGAGCAAAAGACAAACAGAGAATAATATTAAAAGCAGCAAGAGAAAAACAGTTAATTACCTACAAGGAAGCACCCATATGAATGTCAGCTGATTTCTCAACAGAAACAATGCAGGCCATACAGGAATGGCAAGAAATATTCAACGTGATGAATAGCAAGAACCTACAACCAAGAATACTCTATCCAGCAAAGCTATCATTCAGAATTGAAGGACAGATAAAGAGCTTCACAGATAAGAAAAAGCTAAAGGAGTTCATCAACACAAACTAGTATTATATGGAATGCTGAAAGGTACTTTTTAAGAAAAGAAGAAAAAGGTAAAGATAGAAATTATGAACAACAAGTACATATCTATCAACAAGTGAATCTAAAAATTAAGTGAATTGAAAATCTGATGAACAGAATAAACTGGTGAATATAATAGAATCAGGAGCACAGAAAGGGAGTGGACTGATAATTCTCAGGGGGAAGGAGTGAGGGGTGTATAGGGAGAGACTGGACAAAAATCATACACCTATGGATGAGGTCAATGAGGGGGGAGGTAAGAGTAGAGGGAGGGGTGGGAGCTGGGTGGAGGGGAGCTATGGAGGGAAAAAAAGAAGAACAAATGTAATAATCTGAACAATAAAGATTTAATTAAAAAATAAAAAAATTAAAAAAAGAAGACAACTGTCCTTACACTTCAGTTGCAATAGGAAGAGTGAGAGAGAAGGATCCTTTCCCAGGTTACATCTTAATGTTTTGAAAGCTGGTATCTCATGAATATATAACATGATACATATCTTCATTTAACTAGAAATTGCTAACCATGCCATTGTTACTGCTTTTGTAAGACTCTGTATGGGCAGGATGATGAAAGAGAAGGAGAGGAAGTCAGGAGAGGAGCAGGAGATGGAGGAGGGGATGATCACCTATACTAGAATGATTTTTTTTAAAAACATTACTGTAAAAGTATTTATTCCTAAGCTCCTGACATATGCCTGCCACTCCCCACCACAGAATTAAACAAGAGAGCAGGTACTCATTGGAAGAACACTTTTACTCATCAGGAAGAGTAACTTCTAAGATAAGTAATTTTATCTAATAACAAAGAAAATCTCTAACTGCAATCTGATATTAAAGTGGGTTCCCAAGGTCTTCATATGCTTTTGCCAAAAAGTAACAATTGTAAAACAACTCAATTCTTTCACTCTAGCCAAAACATAAAAATAAAGCCATATGCCTGATTTCTTTAATAAACTAAATTTTGATTTCAACTTTAAAATCAGTTTTGACATAAAGGGCTTTAAAATAACAAGAGCATCTTTCATTTGGGTCTTTTCCCAGTTAATTATTTGCTGGCATTGTATGAAAAATTCCTTGGCTTCACTCTAAACCAACACTCCCAAGTGCTAATTAGGAAACTATATACATTATTAACCAGAGAATGCTGTGCTTAAAACATGCCTGTTCCATATGTATCCTATTATTAACATTATTCTTTCACTCCTGGAAAGCTCTCTTTAGAAAACGGAGCTCCTATTTCAACAAAGAAATTGGCTGCTATTGAGGAAATTCTTGTCAAATACAATTAATAGGTGGGGGCCAGCACCACTCAGGATCCTTGCCTTTGAAACACCCTTACCATGAATCAAATTTAATCTCACTGACATAATCAGTGGAGGGAAAAGCTAATAATCATTGCAGATGATATACATTTTCAGAGGACCAGGCGACTCCCAACCAGAACAGCCAACTCTCATATGAGCTAACCCACTACCCAGGAACCAGACATGCTGTGAGTACAAGCCACAGACATGTCTCTTTCCAGTACTATCACTTCCAAAAGGCCACAGGACAGATGGGAAAAGAAACAGATGCAGCAAGGTAGACCTAATGATTCCCTAATTACAAGGGAGATATGATCTTCTCATTAATTGGCCAGCTAATTGACCACAAGCAATCTCAGTTTCACGCAGTGGGTCCAATAACCCAAACTTTGGTGTCTCTGCTCCACAGACTTCTCCCACTTCCACGCCCTTCATCCAGCCACGAAGCTGTCAGTTCTGCTTGATTTGTTTGAATGCTGTACTCGACGACAGCTGTCGGAAACAGTACATGGGAACAGCTGCTATGACAGCTACAAGGGGCTTGGAGGTTTAATTGGGCTCAATGTGACACTGTGTGTTTCACTAAACATAGAAATATCCACAAAACTTAAAGAAGTTTCTGGTAGGTCTGAACAATATTTACTTATTGGCAACACCAACTGGTTAACTCCAGTTTGCCTGATGTCATTGGTCTCATCGTATCTGAGTTATACTGGTTGAGAGTATAAAAAAAAAAAGAGGACAAAACAGTAGGACCAGTTAGATGCACAAAAAGAGAGGGCATTAAGAGAGCGAGAGGAAGTCACGTCAATAATCTCTTTCAAAGGCTGGATGGTGGCCAAGGAGAATCCCACAGTGTCTCAGGATTTATTTCCAAAGGAAACGCATTCAGAGGCCCTGAGCCCGGTGCCAATTGCAAACAAAACCACTCATTATGGTCACAGCCCCCTAGAGCAGGGGAGAACGGCTTACTCTCAGCATCCGCACGGAGGAAGAAAGTGAGGAGCAGCAGCAGTGGCCTGGCTGCCCGCACCATCCTGCAGCCCGGCGGCAGCACGCGCTGGTGGCTCGGATTCACTGCCTCTGAAGCCGCAGCAAGTGTGTCTGATCTGAAATTCCAGCTGGAACTCTTTCAGAGCCTGCGAGGGGACAGACAGAGACAAGAGAGGAGAGAAAACACAAAGACGGCTTAGATTCCTCACTCTCTTCCCCTGGTTCCATCCCAGCCACCACCGAGACACACAACCCACTGTACATTCCAAGAGAGTGTAACTATCATGCCTTTGTATTAGGACGCAAATAACTTGGTTTGTAAAATGGGGTGGCCCTTGTTTCTCTTGTTCCCCGTTTTCAGGCCATCCTAAAGCCAACCCCCTTGAATTTCCCTCTGCCACCTTTGGGGCAAAACTCTGAGGAGAAACTGTCACTTCTTGTGAAACATGTGAACGCATGGGTGGAAGGAAGCACAGCGATGGTCTGAGAAAGATTTAGGAAGCTTTGCCGTGCGGGTTAATCGTCTATCATTGGCAGAATAATTGGAGCTGCTTTCTTGGCACCAGGTGAAATGACAGGGCCAATTCAACTTCCCCAGCTAAACAGCAGAAGTTAACAGTTTTCTCCACCAGCACATTTGGCTTCTTCCCTGAAGACACATCAATGTTCAACTCTAGTTTGGCTTCAATAAGTCAAAACAATAGCGTGAGCCACTCTGATTTAATAGGAGTTTATATGCCTCCTGGGCAAGTCTTCGTTTCTCAATCTTCTTTGTAAAATCAATAAGACACAGATTATTTTTAGAGAGCCTACTGTGTGCAACTTGGCACAGTACTGAATGAGTCGAATTCTATCTTCTTGTGACTTTCCACGTTAGTAGGGGGAATACAACAGATACAACAGATGACTAATGTAAGTGATTAGTGCCAGGAAAGAAAATCAAATAATACCATCAAAGATAGGATCAGGCCCTGGCCTGTGTGGCTTAGTAGTACAATGTCAGCCTGGGCAACAAAGGCTTTCAGGGCCGATTCCAGATCAAGGGCATGTAACTGGGTTGTAGGTTCATTTCCCAACCCCAGTTAGAGCATAAGTGAGAGGCAACCAAATGATGTCTCTCTCTCTTCTCTCTCTTGTCTCTTCTCTCTCTTCTTCCCTTCTTCCCTCCACCCCTCCATCCCTTTCTCTCTCTTTCAAAATCAGTTGAAAAATAACTTCTGGTGAGTATTAACAACAAGAAAAGAAAGGATCAGCCAAAATCGGTTTGGCTCAGTGGATAGAGCATCGGCCTGCAGACTGAAAGGTCCCAGGTTCGATTCCGGTCAAGGGCATGTACCTTGTTTGCGGGCACATCTCCAGTAGGGGGCGTGCAGGAGGCAGCTGATCGGAGTCTCTCATCGATGTTTCTAACTCTATCCCTCTCCCTTCCTCTCTGTAAAAAATCAATAAAAATATATTTTAAAAAAAGAAAGAAAAGAAAGGATCAGGAATGGTATCCTGGAAAAAGTGTCTCAAATTGGGCCTTGGAATATAGGCAGGATTTTACCAAGAAGAGAGAAAGGCATTTCATGAATTCTATGCAGAGGCAGGGCAGTGGAGAGGATCTTTGGAAAAGGTGAGTTGCCTGGTCTGCCTGGAACAAGACTTCCTCAAATGTCTGTGTGCTCAGAACCACTTGGAAGGCTTGTTGAAACAGGTGGCTGGGCATCCCCTCACTCCCGAAGTCTGGGATTCAGCAGGTCTGCGGTCAGGTCCAAGAACTTGCCTTTCTAACAAGTTTCTTGGTGATGCTGATGTAGCTGGTCCAGAGGCCACATTGAGACACTGGGTTGGCATGATGGATCCATTAGGAAACCAAAATAAGAGGTGGCAAAAGAAAATGGTTCAGGCTTAAGAAAAAAAAGGTCCCGGATTGCCTGGGATACCAGTCTAAGGCAACCAGCCTCTATTCAGCAAACCACAAAGAGAGCTATTTAATGTTTTGGAGCCAAGGAACAACATGCAACTAGGCCTTGGGAAGATTAACTGACAGCTGAGTGTGGGGTGATTTAGAGAATGCTATTAGGGCTTAGCAGGAGTCCCAGGTGAGAAGTAACACAGACCGTAAGAGCGATGGCAGTCCTGGTGGGAATGGAAGAAAAGGGAAGCGGTAACTGGCTTCAAGCAATAAGGTGAAGTATGACTCTTCAGGTGATAAATAATTGTTCCTATAGAACCTTCAATAAATCTTGCAGAGCATCTTATAGAGTAGGCTCATGAGAGAGAGACTGTTGAATGCTGTGTTTCTTCTATCATTGTGAGAAGAACTTGAGAATGACAATCAGAATTCTATTCCAAAATGAAACAGTGTATCTTTAAGTTTTCTATATTGAACTATTTCAAACACATACAAAATTTTTGACAGGAAGTACTACAGCTATCTAGAAATAACCAAATCCACTAAAATAATTTGTCTTTTTTACAGACATACTGTAATACAGATCCTATAGTAGGTCTTCTCTGAAACTGAGCTTGAACATGAAAATGAAAACTTTTTGAGATACTATTATTTCCATTACTATGCATGAGTGGTGTGAATGCAGGAAAGATAAAACTTAAAGGTGGGGGGTGGAGTCACTCTAATTATAATTCCACTAAATAGCCTTTTTTTATTTCTTTCTGTCAATTTGTGGTTGACATGAAGAAGCATGTTGTATGTTGAAACACATCTACTTGAAACCAAAAGCTAGCCAGCTGCTCCAAGTCAGCTATTGTCAATCTTATCTGGAAAACAGCTCATCAAACTGTTCATAGCTATCAAATGTTGAAATCTCAAAACTTCATAGGAAAGGTGCGAGAGGAATCAACTTTCCACCTCCTCTCTCCCTTTCACCACTCCCATCCTCACATCTGCATTACTAAGGACAGCAAAGTCCAGGTGACATCAGTCCTGTCAGACTCAATTTGTGTCTGTGTAAGCATATTAGCACCAACTGCTCCATAATGACTCGCTGTGATCACAGAGATAGAGTGGCTTCTTCCCCGATTCCACTGAAGGGGCATACAGAGATCAAATTCTTTCAAATGAACCTACAAATGTTACCTCGGACTTGGAACAGTGACAGAAATCTAAGAAATGAGCATACATAACAAACATTCTGACTTATACATAAAGTAGAGGCCCAATGCATGAAGATTTGAGCAAGTATGGGCCTTCTTTCCCCTGGCTGCTGGCACCACCTTTTCGCTCTGGGCTGAAGCTGCCTTTCTGCCTTCCCACACTACCCAGAGGCCAGGAGTAGCTGAGGCACTGTGGAACACCTGTGTCAACACCCTGGCATTTCACCCTTTCCCCAGCCGCTCAGCGTTTATGTATGCAAATTAACCCACCATATTTTTGGTTAATTTGCATACACACTCCTGATTGGCTGGTGGACATCATGAAGGTATGGTCATTTTGCATCTCTTATTAGTGTAGACTAGAAGCCCGATGCATGACTTTAGTGCAAGAGTAGGCCTTCTTCCCCTGGCTGCCAGCACCAGCTTCCCTCCAGCACCTGAGACTCAGGCTTCCCTTGCAACCCCAACTTTGTCCAGAAGGTCATCTGGTCTAATTAGCATATTATGCTTTTATTATTATAGATGGGCAATGCCCAGGCAAGATATAAGACCAAAGGAAAGAGGCGGTGTGAAGATAAGACCTATTCCAGATGTTAGTTCCAGCCAAACTCCATTCTGTTCCTTGTTTATTACATAGGTACATTGCCAAAAGAAGAATGCTGGAATGCATATCAGTAAGGTGATATTTAAATTTTAGAGCAGAAGTGGGAAATGGATTTTTTAAGAAATGATTTTCAGTGAAAACAATGAGGATAAATGAATATTATAAGTAGTTCCCATCAGCCTAGAGGAAAGATGTCCAGGCACTCTGACATGGAAAGAGGGGGTTAGGAGATTTTAAAGGTACCATGGTTTTACTTACATCACAGATCACTCTGTCCTTATCCTGTAGCCCTCAGTAGAGGCCCACTCTTTGATTTTTACATGCTTTGGCCTTTGCATCTTTTGTGAACTGGGGTGTACAGATAAAAATGAATCATTTAGCTCTGGCTGGTTTGATTCAATGGATAGAGCATTGGCCTGGGAATTGAAGGGTCCCAGGTTCGACTCCGGTCAAGGCACTCGCCTGAGTTAAGGGCTTGATCCCCAGTGGGGGGCATGCAGGAGGAAGCCAATCAATAATTCTCTCTTATCATTGATGTTTCTATCTCTCTCTCCCTTTCCTTCTTCTCTGAAATCAATAATAATAAAAAATAGTTTTCAAAAATGAGTCATTTAGATGAGCTTAAAATAAATTAAAAAATATTTAAAACTCTCTTGTTTCTCATTGTTCACAGTACAAAGACCTTAAACAATAACTGTTGATTTCTTTTTGTTGCTGTTGTTAATTCTTACCCGAGGATATTTTTCCCTATATTTTTCAGAGAGTGGAAGGTAGGAGGAGAGACAGAGAGAAGGAAACATCAATGTGAGTGAAATACATCGATTGGTTGCCTCCTGCTCGTGTCCTGATCTAGGCCAGGGAAAGAGCCTGCAACCGAAGCAAGCACTCTTGACCAGAATCAAACCCGTGACCCTTTAATGAGCCAAACCAGCCAGAGCTCGTTGCTTTCTAATGAGCCGCATATCTACTTTTGTGTTTACGTACATGTATAGTTAGAGAAGCTAACAGTTCAGAGGGCCTGTATACACAGTATAATTTGAAATGGAACAACAAAACTACATTTGCCTAAAAGCCTGAACACATCAGTACTTCAAATGATCACATGAGCTGACACCTACCCAACTCCTTCTCTTCAACTGAACATTGTAACCCTTTCCTTTAATGTCTATGTTCATTTTCAAACTAATATATATACTGCAGGATTTTTCCAGCTTTCTTTACCGTTGGCATTTGTTTCTGATGATTGGGTTAAAATAGGAGAAAAAAGGCAAAATGGAGCTTTTTTTCTTTCAGAAATATCCAAAGAGTCCCTCAGAAAAATGAGAAATTATAAGTTTTATGTAGGAAATGGCATAATGACCATGGAGCATCTTGTTGAACGAGGAAGCAAGAAAGCTTTCAGGTTCTGTGAGGTTATATGAAAAAACAGCAGAGGTGAGGAAGGTCCTCATTGTAGAAAATTGAGTGGATAATTATTGCAATAAACTGAAACATAACCTATTAAATCCTTAAGTTTATCTCTTTAAAAATAATTTTAAACAACTATATTGGTCACCCTAAAAGGAAGTTAAGAAATCAAATTATTATTTTGAAAAAAGGGAGTGAAGGGAGAGAATTAAGCATTTTTAAAGAAAATCTCCATAAGAATATACAAAAGGAAAAGCCCCAACCAGTTACTGGTGTCACTAAAAACAACGATATCATTGTTTATCTTTTTTTTAATATATTTTATTGATTTTTTTACAGAGAAGAAGGGAGAGGTGTAGAAAGTCAGAAACATCGATCAGAGAGAGACATCGATCAGCCGCCTCCTGCACTCCTCACACTGGAGATGTGCCCGCAACCAAGATACATGTCCCCGACTGGAATCAAACCTGGGACCTTTCAGTCCACAGGCCGACACTCCATCCACTGAGCCAAACCAGTCTTGGCTCATTGTTTATCTTTAAACATGTTCCTTCCTTATTCCACATAACAACCCCATAGTCTGTATGTTAGATATATAAGAAGCAATAAGATCACAATCACAATTAACCTGAACACATATATATTAAGTTTGACGGTGGGGGGAAGCAAGAGGGGGAAGGTGTTATAAGAAGAATTCCCCAAATACTGTGACTTCTTTATATCAACCTCCCAAACCAATCATGCCTCTATAAATCAGTAAGAACAGACTGCTTCTGAGGATGCCCTATGAATTCCCTGTGCCCTCAATGCACAATAACAGCTAAAACACTCCAAAAGAAAGGGGAAAACAGAAACCAACTTTCAACATTTAACTTATGCATGAGGACTTTCTGAGAGAAGGTAATTTCTAAATATTTCATCCTGGTCTAGGCAAGAATCCTCAGCCTTGTCCAGTGTAACCTCCTACAGGCTAGAAATGTTCTTTATCCAGACTATGTTACACATGGGGAGGGGGGACGGGGAAGTCAATAATTTCTAGGATCTAAGTATTAGTAGAAACAGCCATGCTTGGCCAGTGGTTTCCCTATTGGACATTGCAAACTATTGCTACATGTTTCAACAACCCTGAACAGCACCCCTATTTTAAAAAAGTTTAGGTATTCTGGGGTAGCGACCAAAACAATGAGGAGATTCTGAGTCTTTGTAGTGCTTGGTTTCCTCATAGTGATCAGATTCTGAAGATTCACTGTGTGCTGGGAGGAAACTCACCCCACATTAGGGTCACTCATTTCCCCATCCCTGTCCCCTACTCATCCAAAAAGGACTGTCTCATTTTTAGAAACTGTTTCATAGGATGCAAAGGGAAGATCAATAACTGGCAAGTGTAAAATTGGAAAATGTCCAAATACAAATATTGTAATTAATGAACAAAATTGGTATTTCATAACATAGCTAGGAGAGTTCTATTTCTCACTACTGACAGTCTCCACGTGGGATGTCATGGAAATGGGTAGTTTTGACGTCAAAGGGGTGTCACATTCCATAGAGGCGAAAGATAAGCATACTCCTGCACAGCCTTGTGTGTAATGTGTGTAATGTTTATGAATGGTCACATTCAATTAATATCAGTGAGGGATATGAAAAAGGATATTTTAAAACAAGCAGCTCCAAAATCCTGTTTAACTGTATTAAACATTGTTGAGAAAAAGAAGCGCAAGAGAGCAAGGTTATTAAATTAAATAAAACACCCACAAAAATAACTGCATGTCCAATGCACCGCTACATGAAATATTTAAAACTAAAGTATATAAGGAATTACATTTATGTAAAAAACTCAAAACTCCTCAAATTTTTAATACGCTTCCATATAATAGCACATTATGTCAGTAACTCAACATTATCTCTATTTTGCCCTAAACATGTTTTTATCACAATAATTTTTTTGAAAAAAATCACCAAGAGTTAGTTTATGAGATATTATATATAAATACAAAGTAATAACTCAATCCTCTCCTTTTTGGCGTAGGCTATAAGTTTAAAGTGAAAATAGCAAGTGACTATAAGTAAGCACATAATAATTCTTTGGAAAAAAATCAACTGAATTATAAGAATAGCTGAAGAGGAAAACAGTACCTATCAATATGGATACCATAAAAGACTCTTTATATGTTTAGTTCTAGTATATACAGAGAAAAGCCAATAAATAGTCTGAGCTTTGTATAATATGATTCACTTTCTAACTTACTATCAACAGCATCTCTATAACATTTCAAATAACTTTACATTTGAGGTATTAGCTACTTTCAGAAATGGCAAAATGATATTATTAACTTTGATTGTTTCTTTCTCCTTCAGGAAGTAAAAATGAGGTAGGCCATGAGAAACGAACAGATAGAAAGGAGAAAAAAAATACTCATCTCCCTACCTACCTATTTTTCCCCTAAAAACACAACTATAATTCTGATTTGAAAGTAGAATAGCTTTAGAAAAAGCATCTAATTTCTTTAAACGATTACTACATACAATAACTTCAATCTAGTTTTATGTGACACTAGTGAAACTTGAAATGGAAAAGTTTAAAGTAAATGCAAGTCTATCCATCATGCTGCTGGGACTCCATTGCTGTTTGTTCCATTATTCCAAAATAGCATTTAGAAGTTAGAAATTGATCAACTTCATAAAGTAAAGACACCTATGCAATCCAGTCACTTTCTACACAAACAACAGAACACAGATTTTAGTATTTTAACCTTTGGGCATTTCCAAATGGATATGAAACCATCATTCCTAACTCACTATATGTGATTTTCTTTTATTATTAAAAATCAAAAGGATGTCTCTTTTTAATACATGCAGACTGAAGTTTTTTTTTTGAAATACATTTAGCTTTTAAAACACATAATGGGCAATATGGCTTTAATAATAATTATGTCCATTTTAATTGCTTTATTTCCATTAATACATAGCAGAAATCTAGCAGCACATGACATATTCTACCTATTTTTTATGAAAAGTAATATTTTAAAATCCTTTAGTGGAGAATTTATCATTCCTTTTATCAAGGATTATGTTTTTTTCTTAAGGTTATTTTAAAAACAAAATAAGGAGCCTTTTAATAATTTCAAACATTTCATTACTAGAGCTCTACTCACAAGTGGTTTATCTATTACTCCCTCCTCAGAGTGATCTAAGCTCTGTACTGATGACTCTCCACCAAGAATGACTCCCCTTCCCCTGGGATCACCTGGAAATGACTGGAGGCATACTGTTGTCACAACATAAGGGAAAGTCTAACAACAACTTAAAAGGTAGAGGCCAGGATATTGCCAAACATGCTCCAGTACACAGGACAGCCCTCACACCAAAGATTTCTCATGACAAAAATGACCTCCAATGGTGCCAAGGTTGGGAACCACTGTCTTAGAACACTTCATTAGCATCGAGAAAAAATTCAAAATGAAGAAAAGGAATTTTTAAGGCCTGTTTTTAGTTCACTGCTTCCTAAACCCGTCAATTTTAGGTGTTTCCAGTGTG
This sequence comes from Lasiurus cinereus, assembly GCA_011751065.1. Classification (NCBI taxonomy): domain Eukaryota; kingdom Metazoa; phylum Chordata; class Mammalia; order Chiroptera; family Vespertilionidae; genus Lasiurus; species Lasiurus cinereus. Next base: position 37,217,906 of record JAAGEH010000226.1, read on the forward strand.
GTTTTAGTACATGAACTTGAAATATTTGAATTTCTGGGCATGGAAGACCAAACACTATGGATGACACCCAAATTTCCCTTTTTGTCCTCAGCTAGAACTGAAGTTGGCATGCCTTTGGGGAAGTTCAGTTCACAGGCTTACAAGACATAAATATTGTGACCAATTAAAAAAAATGAATCTGCTAAGTGGGGCACACACTGCGCTAATGCCTGTCAGTAACTGGATGAATAGACATGGTTTCTATCTCCCATGGTGGGAGCTTAGTTCTTCTCCAAACGAACAGTCCCAGGATAGGAATATTCAGTTCCAAGAAAGTGGAATGCTGAGAAATCGTCATGAATTAAAGAAGAGTCTCTTCATTTTTCCCAGTATTGATCTCATGACTAATCCTATATCTCTCTGAAAATCTATAAACAACACTCATAGTAGAAACATTAGAAAAACCAAATAAACCAAATAGAGATATAACATAAAGGAAGAAAGCACAGATATTCAACATACACTCTGCTCCTCTCTCACCTTGCATGTTCATTTTATTCAGTTACTAATGGCCTGCTGCATTAAATTCATGTATGTGGGTAGGGGTGTCCCTCAGCCTGGCCTGCACCTTCTCCAGTCTGGGACCCCTTGGGGAATGTCTGACTGCTGGTTTAGGCCCGATCCCAATTGCAATCTGAGACTGCTGGCTCCTAACTGCTTGCCTACCCGATCACCCCTAATCACTCTGCCTACTGGCCTGCTCACCCCTAATTGTCCCTCACCCTTCACTGGCCTGATCACCCTCAACTGCTGACCTGCTCACCCCCAACTCGCACCCCCCACCCCTGCTGGCCTGATCACTCCTAACTGCCTCTGCCTTAGCCCCACCACCATGGCTTTGTACGGAAGGACATCCAGAAGGTCTCTGGTCTAATTTGCATATTACCCTTTTATTAGTATAGATATCCAGTCTTCTTTATTGTTAGGATCTTCTTTACATCTACCCTTGTCCTTAAAATAAACCATTGATTAATAAAAGTCAAAAAAAATTTCAGATCATCTTGTGCAGTCCCCTCACTCAGCAGACAATAAATGAAGTGAAAGGACATATGGAATGAATACTCTCAGGAAACACATCTGGTTCATCTCAGAAGAGGGTTTAGAACCAGGACCAAATTTCTTTCTTACTAGCATTCTGCTACTATCATCTATGACCTCTACTATACAGTAGAAATAGCTAGCTTCAGTGAAATTATGCTTAATTCTAAAAAGAGAAACATAAAAAAAAGTTCTCTCTATTAATTAGCAGAGAAACCATATAAGGATTGGCACAAATGAAGGAGGAAGAAAACGTTAAGATTTGGGTGTAGAAAGAAAGGATAAGAGGAGCTCAAAGGATAAGTGTTTTTGAGAGGCATTGTCCCAAATGGATAAATAATTCACAAATGAAAGTTTATCTCATGAGTCAAAAATTCTCCAAAGGGTCAATCTTTAACTTGATAACCATTATTATGTATGTGAGTATTTTAAGTCAAAGAGTTCATAGGTGTACTTGGCAGTACAAATGATTAACTAGAAATAGACTTTTTTAAATGCTCACATGTTAGTAATTAAATTAGTAACATGAAAACATGTATTTATACAATCTTAAGACACAATTATTTTGTATATTACTATAAGTTATCTCTCATGAATTTATTTTTTATTTAAACATTAGCAAGGACATAGGTTAACTAATTACGAGCAGATAGGAATGTGTGAGATAGTGAATTCCCCGTTGTTCAGGACAGTTATCAGGTGGAAGGATGTCAACCCTGGTGCACTTTATTATAAAGTTGCTGAAGGCAACACGACCATACTGAAAGCAGTGAAGACACACCATATTTTTCAAAAGCAGTTGGCATTATAAAGTGATTTGATAATAAGTACAAAAATGTCCTGCAGCAATCAAAGCACTAAGCATTTCCCATACCAAGATGTATCAGTCCAGCAGTGAAAAAAAATATTTTTCCCATAGTCACTATTTCAGAAAATATATTTGAGGCCTCAGGGAAAAAAGCTTTGTAAAATACTGTCATTTTTATTATACTTCTATAAGATACTCCAACAAAATGCACAGTACAAGTATTTTTTGAGTGAGTTTAAAGTCTTTAAAAGTCTACTTGCAAATGAGATGCAGTTACCTTATCAATGCCAAACTTTCCAGATATGAATTGCAATCTTAAGTCAATATCCCACACAACTAAAACAAAAAGAAATAATGAATAATATCATCAAACAAACTTCTCTGCTCCATTCAATCCTTCTGAAACATAGATTTTTATACTCTAAGGTAGGGGAGTAGCCCGTATAAACATGAGTAGAAAGCCTGGGGAACTAGCAGGAGATGGGGCTGGTGGCAGCTTTGAAAGGACATAGTGTGTATTGAGGGGGTGGAGGGAGGGAGACCTAACTATTATTTGGTGGGGGATCAAATCCCAAGTTAACATGCCATCTATTTAGAAATTTCTCCACCATTTTTGGCATGCTTAATGATGTTTGCATTGCAAACTGAGTAGACTGTTTCTTTTATGTTTAATATTTTTAATTATAGATTTATATGTGTTGTTATATGACCTTGTAAAACATTCTTTAAAAGCTATATTTTAAGAAAATCCTCCCACAGCAATTGTAACTAGAGTCAAAACTGTTCATAGTGTAAATCTTCATAATTTTCAAACTTTAGATGGGTGGATACATCTCCATACCTAAATGTGATGCATACAGGCCATCCAGAAACATGACGTATATTGTAAAATACATGTAAAAAATATACATATACATATATATAATGCTATTAATGAACTACATATATTAGTTCAAACACACAAAATTAGAAATTTTAAAAACATGATGAAAATAAAAAGATAGAAGTTCTACAAATTCTTCCTAGGCCACACCAATCAGTGGAGGCCCACTGCCATAGGCAGTCTGCAGTTTGGATTTTTTTCACAGAAGCTGCAGATAACAATAGAGAAAAAGGAGAGCATTTCCCATCAACCCCCTTCTGGAGTTAAACACTTGCTGTAATCCCTAAATGTTAGAGGCTCTATGTGACAGCTGATGTCAGCATGATGCAACACACAGAGGAGAAAAGACTGTTGTTTTTTGAGATTTTCATACAATGCCCTTGTTTTATAATTGCAAATCATCCACATATCAACTGTAGTCTTGTTCTAAAAATGAATCCCTTCATTCTCTTGGTCTATTAATATTCTTGAATATCAGGCACGGTGATAGGTACAGGAGACTTAGCAATGTACAAAACAACAAGGAAGTCCCTAATACATTCTAGTATGTGGAAACAGAAAAACACAAATAATTTACAAAAAAAGTTAACTAGTAGGGCTATCATGGAAATAGGTATTGGGTAGAGAATAACTGGTCTGTGGGAGAGGAGAAGGGAGGCTTCTGATAAGGTGCCAGGGAAGAGCCCTTAAGAACTGGGATGTGACCTGAACCTGAATGGCTAGGCAATCTACAGAAGTGCTTTCCAGGCTAAGGGACAGAGGGGCCAGGAATAGGCTCAGAGAAAGGAGCCAGCAACTTAGTGTGGCTGGAACCCAGTGAGAAGGCAGAGGGAGGCATATGGTAAGCTGGGAAAGCAGCATGGACTCAGGTAGTACGTGGGGAAGACATTGGAGGGGCTTTATGCCATGAAGTGAGTGTAAGGTCTGATTTATATTTAGATGACTTCTCCAGTGACTGTGTGCCAATGGTTTTAAAATGCAATTCTCCCTCCATCATCCACTCTGCCCCAATCTCTGTAGAGACATTCAATCCATTTATTTGGACATGACCACTGTTCTCCATTGTGAAGCCTCTGACCCTTTATGGGACATCTCTGTATGATTTTTCAGGAATCCTCTTCTCAAATCTCTTTAAATCAATCAGAAAAAAATATGTTGCTTTTTAATGTTTTAAACTGCCATTTTCTGTTCCTATATAGCAACAGGCCAGAGAACACTGAATGGATTTTCTTCTTCATCCCACAGAGATGTTTAATACTCTTTAGAATTTTCACTTAGAAGGTAAGTTCAGGATAGCTGTTAGGTCTCATTTGCGTTCCTGAAAACCAGAAAAAAAAATCTGCTTTCATGTACAAAGACACCTTGGGAATACCAGTTTTCTGCAGTCACACTTTTAAATCTGTGATTCCAGATAGGCTTTCTATACACATGGTTTTAAAAAAAAAGTTTCTGAAGTTTGGTACATCAAAGTCTTGTCTTGACCCTTTTAAACTTCGTAATGTTAGCAGCGATACTAATAGCCCATAGAACACTGGCATTCATACCACCAGAAAACACTCCCTTGCCAATAATTCAAAAATCCTTTCTTTCAGGATTTAGGAACTAGGTCCTGCTGAGAGTCAATTGCTGGATAGCTTCCAAAATTAGCTTTTCTGTTTTAGTTATCTTTTACTTTCCATCCCTTAGTCTTCACTCCCGGATTTTCTCCATTAGGAAAGCAAGGCTTTTAACACCCCAACGTGAAGTCACTGAATTCCTTACTTTTTCTTATTAGTTAGCTAAATAGACTTAAAATGCCAGTATTTAACCTCCACCTTAAAGTACATTGTAGAGCACTACAGCTCCTTGTATTGTGTGTGTGTGCGTGTGTGTGTGTGGGGGGGGGTGTAGGGGGGTGAGGAGGAAGGCGGGGGGCTGCGGAAGGGGCAGAAGGTGACCAAGCAATGGGATCTTACTCTGCACCTCAAAAAGAGGAGTCTATTTCCCCTCTGGATGGTCTTGCCACCTGCCTTGGGCATTAGAATAGGGCAGAAGCCATGTTGTGTGTGTTCTGAGCCTCAGGAAACCTCTGGATTGGGATTAGTGTGCTCTCTTCCACGTGCTGATTTTAGGTTCCCCTTCACCTCCACCATTTGAATAGGCCCAAGCTTACCTGATGGTGGAAGAGAGACCATGGGGAACAGGGACAAGCCAGCCAGTTGAGCCATCTTAAACAAGTCATCCCCCAGAGGACCTGGCAGCTGACCGTAGGCCCATGAACAAGCCCACAAAGATCAGTGATTGTAGCCCACAGGAGCAGAACTGCCTAGCTGAGCTGATCCCAAACTGCCAATCCAGAGCACCAGCAGATAAATAAATGTATATTGGTTTAAGCTACTAAGTTTCAGGATGCTTTGGTTTCCCAAAAAGGCTAATGATATCAAGGGTTTAAATATATATCACATGCACTAAAAATATTTTTGTAAATGTATGCTTTCTTTTACTTTAACCACTTTAAATAGTCAGAAACTTGGCTTCTTATGGCTGTATCTAAATTAATTTGGTCCAGGAATCAACTGGTAATTTTTTTGATTTTTTAAGTAGTGTCTTATCCTGTGATTTAACTATCTGATTTTCTGTCATTAACTTTTTGGTTTTTTAAGTAGTGTATTGTTCTGTGATTTATGAGACAGTAACCTGAAACTTTTCCTACCCTTTTTGCCCTTCTTTCAATTATAAATATTTTCTCCCACATGGCACAGAGTGAACCTGTTCTAAAATGTCTTTGGCGGGGGGTTTGAGGGGGTAAGAGATCAATCGAAGGACTTGTATGCATGTATATAAGCACAACCAACCAACAGACGCAAGACACTGGGGAAGGGGGGATGAGGGCAAGTATGTGTGTGGGGGGGGGGGCAGGGGGAAAGAAGGGTAAGGGTTAGATAGGGGAGGCATCAGGGAGGTCAATGGGGAAAAATAAAAAGGAGAGACATATGTACAATAAAATGTTTAAAATAATAAAATAAAATATTGAAAAAGTCAAAAATAAAAATAAAAAAATAAAATGTCTTTGCCCATTGGCTAAAACCTCATGGCACGACGTTCCTTCCTGGTGATATAACTGAAGAAACATACATGTCTAAGATTTCAATTGATTTCACCAAATGTACTGGCGGGTAGCAGTTAGCATAATTTTGTCTCCATAGATGCCATTTTCTTTAAGCGGTTTCTGCCCAGGGATAAAGCCCAGAGTTCAAGTCAGGTTAATAAACTAAAAGCAGGGAAATTTTCAATCAAACTTTTTGAAGGCATGACATCTGGAGCAGCCCACCGGTGCTCCTCAGGCCCATTGCTAACAGCATGCTGATGTGCCTGTCCTTGGATAGAAGCTAGTGACCTGACTTGTAACTAGAATGTGTGACAAAGTGAGACAGTATGACAATATTAAAGTTAATACGTGCATTAACAAGGATGCTAAATACACACGCAATATAAACTATCAGCGTATTTTCCAAAACAATAAAAAAATAAACACTGAAAATAATTCAAAAATCTTCAACAAGTATGACACAATTTGACAAGATTTCTATGCAGAAAACTATTGCATAGCACTGGCAGAGCACTAGCATAGTTCTACCCAGAGCATCTCCTCAGACAAGAGCAGTGATTTCACTACACCAAGCAGTGATCTCACCTAGAAAGGGCCTGCCAGGAGCTGAACAGGCTGAGGAGGGGGCAGAAGCCTGGTGGCCCAGTCATGTTCACACCCCAAGTCAAGGCTGGCTGGCTGGACATGGATTGTAGGTGGCGCCCTCTACCCCAGGTCTATCCTGAGCCCTGGAGGTGACTCTCATTACCCTGGGTGGAGGTCTGTGCAGACATAGGACTGGGCCTGATCTGGGAGCAGAAGGTTCAGGGGTCAGAAGCAGCAGTGACAAGGGCCAGGCTTGAGGCATCCTGACTGGCTGCCATCACTGTCATTGCAGAGCTCAGCCCAGGTCAAGGAGGAGCAGCAGGTGATGGAGGAAGACCTCCATCGCATGTCCAGCAGTGAGGGGCCGATGCACCACAGCACTGAGGGCCAGGACAGGCCTGAAGTGCACGTGGCCACCTGGGCATCTGGGGAGCCAGGGCCTTTGAGTGGACATAGACGGACTCCTCACTGAAGCCGCCAAGGCCCAACAAGCCTCCAACCTCGAAGCTACTCAGTCCTAACAGGCAGATGGCAATTTTCAACTATGTCCTGGAGAACTATGTCCCTATTAATAATAAGGGCGGGAAGACCTGGAGCCCATGGAGGCAGAGCCACAGAGTGAGAAGGTGGGGAAAACAAGGGTGGGATGGATGGGGGAGGTCCATGTGAGCTTATGGCGAGGGGCTATTGCCAGACACACAGGGAGCTCCCCTAGAGCCTGGTCAGGGGCAAAGGCCAGCCTCAGACCACCCATGTGCTATGGCTGTGTTCTGTCTTTGGGGACAGATGGAAATGCCAGCAACTGGGTGATCTTTTCTCCTCTCCCAATTCCAGCACCAGCCCAAAAGGCAGAGGTAGTGTCTCCTGTAACACCCAAAGTCCATCTTGAGGAGCAGGATGCAAAGCTGAAGGCAACTCCATATCCAGAGCTTTCACCACCTCCAGCAACCTCCCCAGCTGCAGCTGTGGAGCCAGAGTTAGCCCCAGACGAAACTGAGGCCCCACCACCGCTGGATGAAGAACCCTCCCTGGAGCCCATGCTGGTTCCTGACTCAGAGGAGTAGCTACCTGTGGAGGGGACAGCTCAAGGGCCACTTATGGAATGTGCTCACCCTGTTCCATCAGAAAAACATGTCATGTGCATGTGTGTTTACCTGTGTTCCCACGCTCATGGGTATGCACTTGTGGGTGTTGGGAGGGGAAGATTCTATGATGTGTCCCTTCCCAGAACCTATTTCCCTAGGATGGACTCTACCAGTCAGTCAGTCCTCTCCCTCCTTGGCATTGTCTGTGTCCCCACATCAGAATCTCCGAAGCCCCTGCTGTGGAATATGAGCCATTTCCGATATTTTACTCCCATCATCCTGCTGAAGGGAACATCTGCATCCATAAATCTTTATTTAGGACAAGTCTCTAGAAGTGGAGAGTCTTGGTCTAAGGTAAACATGATTTTAAGGTGTTGGGGGCAGTTCCCTACATCTGAGGTCACTTGTCCACTTGGAGCCTTGTTTGGGAAAGCAAGGGAGCTGAGACCTGTGGTTGAGACCTCAGGGAAGGAGGAGGAGGAGGAGAATGAAGAAGAGGAAGAGGAGGAAGAAGAAGAGGATGAGGAGGAAAAGGAGGGGGGAGTGGAAAGATGAAGGTAGCTGGGAGTGAACATGTTCAGCTGGAAGGTCCCATCCCTCCTGTTTTTGCCTGCTCCACAACCTTCGCCAACAATGCCCTTAGTCCTTAGCCCACATCAGCCCCACCCTGCTCCATAACTCAGCTGAGCTGAGCTGAGCAGCCTGGCCCTGGCATCCAGACATGGAAAGGTGGGCCTGCACATTCTGGCCTGCTCCTTCTCCCTGCAAGCCTTGAGTCCCTTCCTCTGTCAAGAGAACATATCTAAGGAGGCTCAGGCAGTCACAGGGACTACCATGAATGTGTACTATCCAGGGGAAGTTCTCAGTTACAACAGCAGGACCCACTGGAGCTTGTGTGAGCCCAAGGGGCATTATAGTAAGCCTCATGGGAAGTGCCAGAGGTCAGAGTATCAGGCTCAAGGCTTTGCAGCAGGCCACAACATCCAAACCACAGAGGTCCTCCAGCAGTGACCTCTACTCTGGCTCTGTGCCAGCCCGCAGCACACAGCCAGCACAGCCAGCTTCTGTGAGTGGGGCTCTGCTTAGTGGGGATGAAGGAGAATGCCCTCATCTCATTCAAAGGCAGGTTAGGTGGAGTTCACTTGGTCTGAGGCTGCCAGGTGAGGCCATGGTCAGCAAAATGTCTCTTGTCTGCCCAGAACTGTCCCATCTCTTGAGCAGAGAAAAACAGGTCTTCAAGGTGAGGACTCACCAGGCTCTCTCTACAGGAAAAGAAAGAAGTTCTGATAATGGGGAGAGCAGAAGAGAGAGGAAAAGGACACTTTTATGCATGTCTGTCTTCTAACCAATTTTAAGATTGGCCCAGCACACACTCTGAGAAAGTATTTTCAAACAGAAATCTGATAAAGAACTAGTATCCAAATACATGTCAAACCCTCCTAATCCTCACCAGTAAGAAAACAAGCGAAGCAACCCAACTGAAAGATGGGCATAAGCTCTGGACAGAAACCTCACCACAAAAGAGGTGTTTTAATATCCTAAATAATATTATGGTGGGGGATATATGATGGTGGCAGAGTAGATGGAAATGAAATGCAAATGAAAACTTTCTCATAGAAAAATCAACAGGAATAACCAAATGAAGACTAGCTGAACAGAAGTCTTTTGACCAACGATTACAGAAGAATCCACATCCAGACTGGTAGGAAGGATGGAGATGCAATAAGGGTTGGCCTGCACCCTAGCGTGATGTAGAGATTCTACAGGGATATCTCAGTTGCAAAGGTATCTTTTCAAGAGTGAGGAGTTTGAATCCCATGCTGGGCTCCCCATCCTGGAGCATCAGAAGCAGGCAGAGGTTCCCACGTAATAGCTGCCTGTGAAAATCAGTGGGCATTTTGTCCACCAGGGACAGACAAGGTCTGGTGGAAACCAGATGCCTTTTCAAAGGACCCACACATAAATCTTGTTCGAGGACATTCTTCCCATGCTCTGGAAGATGTACACAGCTCACAGCAGACTGGAGCCATACAGGGAGAAGGTTGGAGGAATCTTTTACACTACCTACAGATGCCATATTTCCCCTCCAAAAAGCATCAATCTGGGGGAATACACTAGCCCAGTGGTTGGCAAACTGTGGCTCACAAGTCACATGTGGCTCTTTGGCCCCTTGAGTGTGGCTCTTCCACAAAAATACCATGTGTGGGCGCACATACAGTGCAATTGAAACTTTATGGCCCATGCGCAGATTTCAATCATTGTACTGTTGATATTTGGCTCTGTTGACTAATGAGTTTGCCAACCACTGCACTAGTCCCACACTCCCAACTCCCTTTGACACCATCTATCAGGCTCTTGCCCTACAGAGGAGTCTTCTGACTGGTGCCAGGCTGGGTCCACAATGCAGACTTTCCTGACATGGTCCAGGCAGACTCGGGGATGTCAGAGATGTACAGGAAGAGACTGAGTTTTGTGCCACTAGGATGAGGATCATTTTTCCCTCCCATGTCTGGTAAGCATAATTGTTCCAGGGTAGAATCCTCCCTATACAGGGGCAAATCTTAATCTGTTTTATCTTAATAAACTCTGCTGGCCTCAACCTAACAATTCTGAGTCCCCGACCCACTTCAATGGTCCTCAGGACTCAGACAGGTGGTGGCTCTCCTGGACGTACCCTGAGACTTTTGCCGAGTGGCCTCAGGCCCAGCACCTTTGGCCGAGTTTGAATCTGTGAACACCACTGGTGAACACCACTCACCCAGGTGACTTACTGAGGACCCAGGTGACTTACTGAGGACCTGCTTATGCAACTCATATCCTGCTAGATACGTTCCGTGACTGAGCTTAAGTAACAGCTGGCAAGTAGATGCAGATCTTGGGGTGCTGTGAGCCCTTTGCTGATCCCCAGGCTAGATACTGGTGGAAGCCAGCCTTGGTTTGCAGCTTGGCTCCTACCTCACCCACCCAGGCCTAGCAGAAACAGCCATGCCGGAAACCAATAATTGTATCACTAATATAAAGTGTGGACAAGGAACCCAGAAGGCTGGTCAACCTTGAAGCTCTGAAAAGTTAGAGCCAGCTACCCCCTATCTAATTGAGACAGTGATAGCTGAAATAACTTCCCCACCAAATAATCATGTAAATCCTTACTGATAAGATAATCTACCTGTTACTGGAATTGCCTGCTTCAGGGTAAAAGGTATATCTGAAACCTGAATAAAAGGGATGGCAAGGCCAAAGAAAGGGGTAATCTTCTCACTAGAGGAAGGCTCCCGCTTGGCCCCCCAATATCGCCAAATTAATACTTTTCTAGTCTTCCTTTTCATTTGTGTGCGGCCTCCTCCAGAACCCGAACCCTGAACTGGGAACCCTGAACCATGCGGGACGTGAAAAGGGTTCCCACACAGCCAAAAACTATGGGTTGTTTTATAGATCCAACTAGGTAGCCCAGGTCCAGTCACAGACAGCTGCTGACATTGACCTGCTCCAGAGTCCTCCGTCACAGGCCCCAGGAACAACATATCCAGTGGCAGCCTTCTGTCCCCATCAGAACATGACTCAGCTTCATATCCAAAAGGACATCTTGGAAGGGATCAGATCCATCTGGGCTGAATTCTGCTTTGTGATAGCAGCCCCAACACAACAGCTCATACACTGTGGTTGGGGTCCATCCTCAGAGTCATCTAGTCTGAGGGTCAATATTATTCATGAATGGAATTGACTCACCAAAAGAAAAACAATCCAATTGATAAATGGTCATTTCTCCAAAGAGGACATATAAAACGATGCTCAACGTAACTAATCATCAGAGAAATGCAAATTAAAACCACCATGAGATATTGTCTCATATTTGTCAGAATGGCCATCATCAAAAAGTTAACAAATTAAGGTTAGAGAGGATGCAAGGAAAAGGGAATCCTCATGCATTGTTGGTGATGCAGCCACTAAGGAAAACAGTGTGGAGGTCCTCAAAAATTAAAAATGGAACTGGCTCTGGCTGGTTTGGCTCAGTGATTAGGGCAATGGCCTGAGAACCAAGGGGTCTCAGATTTCATTCCCAGTAAGGGGCATGCATGTACCCGGGTTGCAGGTTCTTTCCTCAGCTCCTACAAGGGAAAATGCGGGAGGCAACCAATCAATGTCTCTCACATCAATGTCTCTCTCTCCCCCTTCTTCTCTCTCCCACTCCACTCTCTATATAAATCAATGGGAAAAAAAAAAAGCTCGGGTGAGGATTAACAACAAAAATGGGACTACCTTATGAACCAGTGATTCCATTTCTGGGTATATATCCAAAGAAAACCAAAACACGAATTCAAGAGAATATATGTACCCCTATGTTCATTGCAGCATTATTCAAGCTATGAAAGCAACCCAAGTACCCATCAATAGACAAGTGGATAAAAAAGTGGTGGCACATATAAACAATAGAATATTATTCTGCCATGAAGAAGAATGAAATTCACCATTTGCAATAGCATGGATGAACCTTGAGGGTATTTTGTTAAGTGAAATCACTCAGTCAGGGAAAGACAAATACCATATGATTTCACTTATATGTGGAACCTACAGAACAAAATAAGCAAACAAAATGGAAACAGACTCATAGATACAGAGAACAAACTTACTTTGTCAGAGTGGAAGAGGGGTTGGGGAATTGGGTAAAAGAAGAGAAGGGGTTAAGAAGTTCAAATTGGTAGTTAGAAAACTGTCACAGGGGTATAATGTATAGCTTAGGGAAGATAGTCAATAATCTCTCTATATAAAACCCTAAGCGACTGGTGGACTGCTTGACTGGTCGCTATGACATGCACTGACCACCAGGGGCCAGATGTTAAATGCAGGAACTGCCCTGTGGTGGTCAGTGTACTCCCACAGTGGGAGCACCACTCACCTGACCTATGGGTGCCAAATGATGGGCTCAAGGCTGGCAATTGCAGCTGTGCTGGTGCAAGCCTTTCATGCCTCCATGGCAGCGCTACCAAGAGGCAGCAAAGGCAGGTGCTGTGAAACCAGGAAAAGCGGGAGACAGGCTTGGGCTCCTCGTAGCCACCTACCACTTTGCTCGAGGGATGTCGGACTGCTGGTTTCAGCCTGATCTGTGGGGATGAACTCAGTAGTCTGACATCCTCCAAGGGGTTCTGGATTGTGAGAGGGTGCAGGCCAGGCTGAGGGACTCCACCAGTGCACAAATCCATGCACTGAGCCTCTAGTGTAATATGCTAAGTGTAATATGCTAATTAGAGCAGACAGCTGAATAACCTTCCTGACATCCTTCTAGATGACCATCCAGACAAAGCTGGGGCTGAAAGGGCTGAAGCAAGCCACCGTGGCTGCAAGGGCCAGGCAAACTGCCACAGCTTCCAGGGCCGAGCATCGGGCCTCTAGTACAAAATAATATTGAATGTAAACTGCCATTGAAAAATAAAATTTTAATTAAAAAAGCAATCATGGTGCAAAGAAAGATAAATGAGAAGATATGTCTATCAACAATAAGAAATAATTTAATAGTGGAAAAAGGAAGATTAAATTACAATGTTTGACTTTTAAATATATTTTCAAAGTAGCCTAAGAATGGAAACACAGTCCATTATCCCTTACTTCTCTGAAGAACTATACAGCAGAGTCCCTATTGCACCATTATCACATTAATCACAGAGGGTCAAATAAATTCAGATGCACAATTGAGGTGCATTTAAAAATGCCTACTAGGTAAAAAATAAAAATAAATAGGAATAATAAGGCTGATGAATAAATCTGTTTTAATATCCTAGATAATAAAAGTTTTTGAAATATACCTATATATTTATCTATATGTATATCTTTAAACATGTAGGCATATAAATATATATACTCAATCTCTTTATAATACATATTCTCTTATAACATATATTCTCTCTATAATATATATTTTCTTCATAATATATAAATCTTTATATTGTATATGTCTTTATCATAAAATTTTTATAGGAATGATTTCCCCACTGAATTAAATAGATCTATGTAATTCTCAATAGTTTTTCCTTTGTTATTCATGAGAATTATATCATATCAAATCTTCATTGAGGCAAGAGAGAGTCAAGTTTAAATGAGAGTGACTTTTGGATTAATTTATTTTCTGCTGAGAATACAAAACGAGCACTATTTTTGTTAGGATTATATCAGTAAAACTGCATATATTATCTTCATAAAAATTCTTAAATTCTTTGACAAATCAGCTATGTCGACACAGTTCTGCAACCAAAATAACTACTCCTTAGCATAAATTCATTATTATTTTTCTAATTTAGTTTAAGCCCTATAATTTCCCTTAAAGATTACTAAATAAATAATTTGCTCCTCTCCAGCATCTCCCTGGCAGGAGGAGAGTAAGGAGTAGAGACTAACCTATCATGTCACCAGATAAACGGGCTCCTTCAATAGAAAACCTCTTTCAAAATTAATGGCCTGCTCCCACATGATGAGTGCCCAGGAAAGGAAATATTTATGGTTTTGTCCTAACTTCTGACCCTTGAAATTAAAAGTACTTTCTCCACCTCTACTGTTCCAGTTAACCCATAGGAAAAATGACTCTGGCAGGAAAGAATTTTTATGATACCCAGATATATAGCTACATATAAATGATCCAAAACAAATCTCTCCCAAACAACCTGCCGGCCAGTGATGAGAACTACACAAAATGCCATGAAACAAAGGGTCCCTGGACTTTGTCGCGCCCATTTATCCCCAAGCAGGAGGCAGAGGTCCTTTCCAGCAAGACACTGAACTGCTGGAGAGGGCTGCAGACTCCCCAATGGCCTCCATGGTTAACAGCCAACTAAATGGTTCAGATTGCTCGGGATCCTGGCCCAGACAGGAACCCAGACCCCAGCAGTAGGCTCCAAACAACCAGGTTTCCCAGATGTTCTGCCAAACAAAGATGCTTCAAGCTAGGCAATCTATAGAAGAGAAAATATTTTTTTCTCTCTGTTCTTATCTGTTTGCTTCAAGACAGTAGATTGTACCACAATAAAAATATAGGACTTCAGTCATCTATACTAATAAAAGCCTATGTGGTCATCACGCCCTTTGCTGTGATGCTCTCACTCCATAACAATCCATCAACAGGAGGCTGCATGCGCAGCAGGCACACGCAGGAGGTCAGGGCTGTGTGCAAGGTAAGGCATGTGCAGATGGGCTGGGACCTGACACTGCGTGCACTGCATGGAGGCGGGTCCCCAGGCTCTGGCCAACCTCTTTGGGGAAATCCATCGAGGAGCCTTGGATAGGTGGGCGAGGCCTACCTCTTTGGGGAGATTGATCGCTGGGCTCCCACACTGTGAGAGGGCACAGGCCAGAGTGGGAAATGCCCTCACCCCCAAGTGCATGAATTTCATGCACCAGGCAGCTAGTCAATAATAATTGCTTTAATGTAATATACTAGAAGTCCGGTGCATGAAATTCATGCTGGGGTGTCCCTCAGCCCAGCCTGCTCCCTCTCCAATCTGGGACCTCTCAAGGGATGTCTGACTGCCCGTTTAGGGGGCCTAAACGGGCAGTCAGACATCTCTCTCACAATCAGGACTGCTGGCTCCCAACTGCTCGCCTGCCTGCCTTCCTGACTGCCCCTAAACTGCTTCTGCCTGCCAGCCTGATCACCCCCTAACCACTCCCCTGCCAGCCTGATTGATGCCTAACTGCTCCTCTGCCAGCCTGATTGTCCCTAACTGCCCTCCCCTGCAGCCTGGTCACCCCTGACTGCCTTCCCTTGCAGGCCTGGTCACCCCCAACTGCTCTCCCCTCCTAGCCTGATCACCCCCAACTCCCTTGTAGGCCTGGTCCCTCCCAACTGCTGTCCCCTGCAGGCCTGATTGCCCACAACTGCCCTCCCTTACAGGCCTGGTCCCTGCCAGCTACCTTCCCCTGCTGTCCATCTTGTGGCAGCCATCTTGTGTCCACATGGGGGCAGCCATCTTTGACCACATGGGAACAGCCATCTTGTGGGTTTGAGTGATGGTCAATTTGCATATTACCCTTTTATTAGATAGGATTATCAATAGTATATATGTCATATAATAGATAATAGTGTGCATTGCTATAAAGAACATTTCTTCTGTGAAAAATAGGAAAGGGACAGCACACTTGAGAGAAAAGATTATTTCAAAAGAATAACTGGCAGCATATTGATTTCAGACTTCTGGCCTCTAGTACTGTGAGAGCATAATTTTCTATGGTTTTAAGCTGCCCAGTTTTGTGGTAATCTGTTACAAGAGTAACAGGTGATTAATAAGCCATACTTAAGTTCTCAATGCTTTGGCTAGTATATTGTTTTCAAGTTTCAAATTAAAAAATGGTTCACATTAACCATGTAAGTAGTGGTAACAAAAATAAACCCAAAATAAAATAAACTCCACATTTAAGACAAAACATAAGCACAATCATTTTTTTTTAATTTTTATATTTTTGAGGGGAGACTATTTTTCTTCGAGGGGGGTGATCATTACCACTCTCTTATATCTTAAAACTGACCCACTTAAAAACAAGATTATAAACACACAAAAAAGTAATCATATACATTTCATAAAATGCCACAAAGCACATTTTCTTTTGTTAAATTCCTTCTTTTGAGCTCATTAATTATAGAAAATTCAAGGCTGAACTATTTTTCTTGATAATTTAGTTGGCGATAGCTAACACTTTCAGAATGTCACACTTTTGAGGGTTCATTAAAAATTATTGGGCAATTGTTTCTTAATAATGAAATGCAAATATTAAAAGTGAAAGGAGTGTTAATTACTTGAAATGTGAAACCATTTGCAATATTTAAAACAAATTAGGGACACTCTATTACTCTAATTATTTCAGGCCTGAAGTTTGCTGGGCATAAGGCATTGCATTAGACATGGCACATATGTGGAGCATGCTTTTTCTTCTTCTTAGTCCACATATTTTACTGTGATGTGAGCCATGTGTTTCATTACACAGGGTGGTATGAAAAGGCTATAGCAGGAGAGGCAAACTCTTGATTCAGAGATCAGCAATATAGAAAGGCCTCTTCATTAAAAACACATTACTGTTTTGCTTCAAGGCATTTACCTTATGTTCCCAGTAACAATCTGACAGTTAAGAGATTAAAAACATCTGGATTTTAGGCATTAAGATTTTAGGGATCATGGATCTCACACTAAAAATACAGACCATAATGAAATACTCAAAATAATGGGCTGTTTGGTGGAGACAGGGGTCATGTGCTGAATAAATGTAACATATAACCATTTCATGATTAAACACATCTCATGAGTTGGTATGAGAAGACATAGGTTGAAAATTTTAGTGCCTCTATTATCTGCTATTTATAAACTAGGCAAACTCTAAGATATTATCAGGCTACCATATAAATTTTAAAAGTTTGAGTCATGTGGTGATGACAAAATGATTATCTAGATTCATTTTAGGGCCAAGAAATAAAATAAAATGCCCTTTGAGCTAAAATTATAAATCTTGCCATTACTAAATGCTAAAAAAGGCTTAAACACTTGTGGTAGCTTAATGATATGCACAAATTCTATGATACTCCTCCACTCAAGAGGTAGAACATAATTTCACTTCCCTTGAGTCTGAGCTGGACTTAGAGACTTGCTTCTAACAAACATATTATGGTAGAAGTGATGAGATGACACTTGCAATATAAAGTTATGCAAAGACTGGAAAATCCAACTTGGATATATGCTCAAGTTCGTGTTCGTATTCTCCCTCACACACCTCTCTCTCTCTCTCTCTCTCTCTCTCTCTCTCTCTCTCTCTCTCTCTCTCTCTCTCTCTCATTACCCTCTCTAGGGAAAGTCGACTGTCATGTTCTGAAGACACTCAGAAGCCTATAGAAAAGCCACATGATGAAGAACCAAAGCCTGTCAGCAACATGGTGAGGAGGCTTAGAAACAGACGCTTTGAGTCCTGCCACTTGAGTGAACCTAGAAGCAGATCCTCCCAAGTGAAGCCCTGAGATGAATGCAGCTCTGGACAAGACTGTGACTCTTTAACTTCCTGACAAATCTGAAGTCAGAATTATCCAGTAAAGCCACTCCTCTATTCCCAATTCACAGACACCGTGAGAGAATAAATGTAAACTGTTACATTTGGGAGAGTAGCTAATTCACTTCTGCAGATGTAATACAAAAAAGCTCTGGTGGGGCAGGGGCAGGGGCAGAGAAGACATCCTGGTCTCCAAACTCAGGATTGTGCTATTTCAATGATAGGATATTGGGTAGGGTCTCATAGGTCCTCCCGTTTCCTCATCTACATAAGAAAGATATTAACCAGAACTCTTTCCAAGGTTCCTCTGGCCATGAAAATGCAGGACCCGAAGCTATAATGAGACAGGTCTGATCTTGATGTAAGGAAAGATGAACACTGCATCTGCCTATCATTGGGAGCCGCCTTTCAGCCTCTCTTGATGGGAAACAGGTTGGATGATCATTGATGCTGACTGCACCAAGAGTTTCCTCCCACTGGATGAGAAATGTAGGCAGATAGCATATAATGTCTTTCAACTTTAGCATGCTATATTTATGATCCTATCTTTCAGAACATAGAAAATAGATAATGTCCCAAATCAAATTAAACCAAAGCAAACAATCATGCAAGTAAGGAAGCTAGGAAAAAATTTCCCTATATATTTTCAACAGATACTTTCTCTGCTAGGACTCTACCTCTACCTGCAGATAATTCGCCTAAGAACCCAAAGATCTTAAACACATTAGAATTACCAGGAGCTTTAAAATAATAATAATGATGATGATGATGATGATGATGATGATGATGATGGTGGTGGTGCTATAGCCATCCACCAGGCTAATTAAGTCACTCTGAAAATGAGACCCAGGCATCAGTATCTTTTATAGCTTACCAAGTGATTCCAACATACAACCCAAATTGAGAACCACTGATAGAATTATCTACTTTGAGTTGAGAGAAAAATAAAAGGAAGAAAGGGAGGGAGGGTGGGAGGAGGAAGGAATACTGATGTGAGTATAATTTTTCATGTATAGAAAAAGATCCAAAAGGAAATACCTATAACTAAATTTAGTGAAGATTAGGGTGAAGAGCTAATTTCACTTAACATTTGTTACAGTGACAATATATTTCTACAATAATTTTAAAAGTCATGAGAAAAGAAAATACTTCACAAATTTCTCAAATAGTTATAGATTGGGGCCAATTTAAAAGTTGCTGAAACTTTAGCTGCAAAAGGAATAAACATCCCATTGAAAGAGTAAAATCTTAAAACAATTTTTTAGTTAACAATGCAGGCTTTTTGTTTGTTTTTCCTTAATCAATTATTTGCCCTTAGTTGTGGTGACAGGACATTATAATCTAAAACCCTACAATGGATTGAAAAGAAATAAACCATGCCTAGAATTTAGGATCTAGAATGGAAATTAAAGATGAAGTATTCTAGCTTTTAGGATATAAAAAAACTGACACTCACAGAATAGTTATTTAATAATTTGGAAGGAACTAGTACATTTACTTACAAATAATAGTAAAATATCATTCTCACTATATAATAATTCTGTATAAAAATGCTGTATAGGAATGATGTACTGCCCATATTTCAAGAGTGTTTATATACAATGCAGGGAGTTACAGGGAGGTGTTTGTCCAAAAGAAACCATCTAACCTTTTGTGGTAGAATAATTCCAAGTTTTATTAATGACATAAATCCTCCACGGATATATATTCAAATGCCCAACATAAAGGGAAATTCATCAAGATGACAAAGTAGGTTTACATTATAATGTTCACTAGGAATTGTATTAGGAAACATTTCTGTGTCTAATATTAGTTTGAGTTCATTCATAATTTCTTCACTTACTCATCCACTATTTATATATCTGGCTCAGCTTGCTCACAATGCCACATTTTTGTAAACAGTAGTACTGTGTAGCTAATAGAAACTGCAGAAGTGTAATTATAGCTGGATGAGAATGTGAAGTACTCACTCTGAGTTTTAACCTGAGTGTGTTTCAGATAAAGAGCATCATCAATCAATATTATTAAACACTAGAGGCCGGTACACAAAATTCATGCACGATGTGGGGAGGGAGGGAGGTGTCCCTCAGCCCAGCCTGCACCCTCTCCAATCTGGGACCCCTTGAGGGATGTCTGACTGCCCCTTTAGGCCCGATCCCACTGGGCAGTTGAACATCCCTCTCACAATCCAGTACTGCTGTCTCTCAACTGCTCATCTGCCTGCCTTCCTGATTATCCCAAACAGCTTTGCCTGCCAACCTGATCATCCCCTAATCACTTCCCTGCCAGCCTGATTGATGCCTAACTGCTCCCTTGCCAGCTGTTTGCCCCTAACTGCCCTCCCCTGCAGGCCTGGTCACCTCTAACTGCCCTCCCCTGCAGGCCTGGATCCTCCCCCCCAGCTGCCCTTTCCTGAAGGCCCAGTCGCCCTGAACTTCCCTCTTATGCCGGCCTGGTCACCCCTAACTGCCCTTCCCTACAGGTTTGATTGCCCCCAACTGCCCTTCCTTGTAGGCCTGGTCCCTCCCAACTGCCCTCCCCTGCTGGCTATCTTGTGTCTCCATGGGGGCAGGATCTTTGACCACATGGGGCCAACCATCTTGTGTGTTGCAGTGATGGTCAGTCTGCATATTACTCTTTTATTAGATAGGATAGAGGCCTAGTACATGGGTCAGGGCCAGCTGGTTTGCCTTGTAGGATGTCCTGCATCAGGGTACAGGTTTCCTTGGGGCATGGGGTGGCCTGGGCGAGAGGCCTGTGGTGGTTTGCAGGCCAGACATGCCCCTGGAGACCCAAGGGGAAGCCCTGAAATCTGGGACTTACCTTCTACAATTGAAACTTTGTAGCTTGGAGTGGAGCCAAGCCTTCTGCTCACTCTGTGGTGGCAGCCATTTTTGTTGGGATTTATTTATCTTCTATAATTGAAACTTTGTAGTCTTAAGTGGAGGCCAAGGCAGGCCAGGGCTACAGAAGTTTGGCTTCCTCCAACATTGGGGAAAACCCTAGCCTCTTCTCTCCAGTTTTGTGGCTGCCACCATTTTTGTTGGGTTTATTTATCTTCTATAATTGAAACTTTGTAGCCTGGAGTGGAGGCCTGGGCCAGCCAGGGTGTGTGCAAAGCTTGGCTTCCTCCATCGCTGAGGAAACCCAAGCTTCCCTCCTGCTCTCTTTGTGGCCGCAGCCCTCTTGGTCAGGTTAATTTGCATACTCAATCCTGATTGGCTGGTGAGCATGGCTTGTGGGCATGACTTGTGGGTATAATGAAATGATGGTTAATTTGCATATTGCTCTTTTATTAGATAATATTCACGGGGTATTTGTAGCTGTGCGGATTTCCCTTCTTAAATGTGGTGCAAAACCGACAAAAATCTAATGTGATAGGCAAAAAAAAGAGAAAGATGTCCCACATCTCTCATTTGAATTCCCACTGTAATGAAACAAGTTTTCTTCCAAAAATTAGCTTCCAATGTGAAAATGAAATGGCTCCACTGTGAGAATACTGATGTCAGAAGGAGTGTTTCCTAGAACTGGTATTATACCTTAAAAAAGTTTATGGTTTTCTTTTCCTAAAAAATAAATTAAAAAAAAATTCTTATAAATAGTTCAAATTCATTTTTTTAACATATCCCATTCCCAGTCCAAGAATGTCAGTAAGATAAGCTAGTAGTTATCCAAAGTGTTAAAAAATGGGCATTCAGACAAATTGAAAACAGGAAGTTGTCTGCAAAATATTAGTGTGCTAAGGGACCTATGATTAAAAACAGTTTGCTTCAAAGCATCTTCTCAATTCAGTATGACAGTGTCTGAAGAGAAAATCAACTGTCAATTCTAACCCAACAAAATAATTAGAAAAAATAATGAGGGGATTTCTTCAAAAAATGAGGAAATATGTACCATGAGCTTTGTCTATTTTCTGTTCAAGGGCAGTTCATTTCCTATCATAGAATATGCTCTCCCAGCACTGTATAATATGGATGATTTAATGATTATCAGACATGGGTACAGTCAATCCCTTCCTCTAGGAAACTGATTAAGGAGATTTCACTGAATGCAAAATCTTAGGCTTCTCAGAGAAAAGGAAACCAGAAAGAAATCTATTTGAGTATTTAGTTGTTTTTTTAAATTGAATACTTTCCTGGAAAAACATCCAATACTTTCATGGAAATAAATATTACATTTTTAAATAGTATACATTCCACCAATTATTTTGAGATAACATTTTCCTATAAATATTCACCTTAATTGAAAAAAATATTTAAATGCACCCATTCACTCAAAAGAGAAAACACAATGGAAATTTGAAAATGATTGAATCAGCATTCACTGAACTGAAAAACATTGTCATTGCACATTTCCTTTGGTAAGTCTTCATTTTTTATATATCCCCTTCATTTCAACTAAATACATTGATATTTATGTCTTTTTCCATCATCATTTTCCTAGTTTTTTTAAAACATTTCCCATTTAAAGGAAAACCAAGGATATATACTTGTGTTTGTGTGTGTATGTGTATACAGTACTAAAAACCATCGCTGTAACTTTTGAAATTTTCACAATTTAGAATCAAGTCTTTATTCTTTTGGCATAGTCTTCATCTTACGATGGTTCAACTTAGAATTTTCAATATCATGACATTGCAAAAAATGGTAAGTTTCCAACAAAAAATGTACTTCAAACTTACTTATATGTAGAATTTAATAAACAAAATAAATTAACAAAATAGACACAGAGACATTGAATCATGCAACAGATTGACGTATTTCAGAGAGGGTCTGGGAAAAGATTAACCAATGAACTTACATGCACTTATGTATAGCCCACAGACAGACAATGGGAAGGCCTGGGAAGGGCGAGGGAGTGAGGTGCATAGGGTCAACGGGGCAGGGATGAAAGAGGACATCAGTAATACTTTCAACAATAAAAATAAATTTTTTAGAAAGCAATAAGTGTAACAAATAAATAAATTCGATAATACATTGGAAATTTGTTACAGTTGACCCTCTGCACTGTGGGTTTTGTATTCATGGATTCAAGCAACCACAGATAGAAAATTAGCAGAAAAAAAAATACACGAAAGTTCCATAACATAGCTGAGTCCACATGAAGTGATGTGTAGGATGCCCCACGTTGGCCTCTATGTGTGCGTGTGTGTGTGTGTGTGTACACAAAAAAACATAATTCAAAATTTAATTTTGATCATTTTCCTGGGCTATCTGTATGTGGTATGATACTCTGTTGTGATTCCGGACAGTAGCAGTGAGCCATAGTGCCCAGTCAGCCACATTGTCATAGGGTAAACAACTAATATTCAACAGGGCACCGTGCTGCCAGTGTTTTTTCATTTTTTTAAATATATTTTTTATTGTTCATACTATTACAGATATCTCCCACTTCCCCCCCTTCACCTGCCTCCTCCCAGCCCCTACCCATCCCACCCCCAGGTTTTCACCACTCTACTGCCCATGTCCATGGGCTATGCATTTAAGTCCTTTGATTTATCTCTTTTCATCCCCCCCAACCCCACATCAAGGTATGTCAGTCTGTTCCATGTCTCCATGACTCAGGTCTTATTCTGTTGGTCAATTCATTTCGTTCATGAGATTCCACAAATAAATGAGATCACGTGATTGATATTTGTCTTTCTCGGATTAGCTTATTTCACTGAGCACAATATTTTCCAGGTTAATCATGCTGCAAATTCCAACTGCCTTAGTCTCTCCAGCCCCATCCCCTCCCCTCAGGGACTGCAACAAGTTCTGACAATTAGCCTCTCTACCCCACTTCCTGGAAACTGTCTCAAAGCAGCAAGCTGGGGATCATGGGACTCATGTATAGATTTCTTATCATTCAGGGATCACTGTCCTTAATTACCCGATGTCCACATCTTGAAGACCATTGGTTCATATCTTTCCTGTGATTTTTCAGCTTGTTTAAGGTAAAAGAATATATTGGTCTCTTATCCCGTTAACCCAAAGCTGAAGTCAGACTTATCTTTTCACACCTCAGTGGAAATCCTGTGTTTATAACACTTCATTGAATTTCTGTCATTAAAATAAATTCCAAGCTCCTTACATTGACTTAGAAATTAACTTCATAATTTAAACCTTGTCTACTCTTCAAGCTAATCTTTTGTCACTTGCTTTCAATACCATAGTTCACAAATAAAATAATTGGAGTTTCACATATGCAAAATATTCTTTCAGTACATTGGCACATGCTGTTCACTCTGCCTAGATCTCTTTTCCTTGCCAAGGCTGCTGACAATGTTCTGTTCATCTATAAGTAAGCAATACAAACATGACCTCTCCATGCCTTCCTTCCATGATACAATTCTAGCCACCTGCTCCCCATCTCCTTCAGTTCCACCCAAAGAGTTCTCAGCCCTCCTCAATACTCAGAGGATGACCCTATTATCCCTTATTTTGTACTATAATCATATTTCAAACATCTATTTCCCATAGCTTATGACCTTGGACAAGCTCCTTAGAAACAATAGTTTTGTCATCTGTAAAATGGAAATAATACAAGGTATCAGCCCAGCTGGCATTGCTCAGTGGTTGAGCATTGACCTATGAATTAGGAAGTCAAGGTTGGATTCCCAGGGAGGACACAGTGAAGAGTGGACAAGATCAAGCTGTAGGAAGGTTCATTGCTTAACAGAAATATAACAAGAAGATTCCGTAAGAGTAATTAAATGACATGTGGACAGTAACTTTAAAAAAAAAGAAAATGTATTAAAAGTGGACAATAATTTGGCTATTGATAACCAGTATTTCACTGAATGCTGGTATATTTTCATCTGGAAATACAATAAATCTAAAGAGAGAATCAGAGTTCCCCCACTCACTCCGTTTGCAGAGACAGAGAGCAAAGGGGAACAATCTTTGGTAGGGAGTCAACGCAAATCTCCATTAGTTTCTCTGTCCACTGATGCCTTAAATGAAGCCAACACTCTCATATCCTTTAGAAGGAACTTCTAATCAATTGGCTATATTGGTATCTAAAATACATACCATGGAGGGGAAAGCCTCTAGTACTTAAGAGCAAACTGCAGACAGTGAGGCACAATTTTTAGAAAACATTTAAAGGAAGAGGCTTTTTTTTTTCCCTGATAGGGTCCATTTAAGCTTTGTTTACTTTCTCAGCAAGAATAAAGGCCTTGGGCAACATTTAATTAAAACACTCCCTAAGCTTTCATGCTTCCTGAGGCAGTAAGATTGGGGACACTGAGATAGTCCTCTTGCTGTGGACTGTGGAGGGAATGAGGATAGATAACTCTGAACTCCCTACACAATCTGTAGAGAAAAGTCATACCCCTAGAAAGACCAATTATGTGCCATACATAATAGGTGTGGGACAGATGGATTTTTTTGGATTAGGAACAGAAAGCCAGAAAGGCCTCAGATACATATATACTCCTGTTATTTCAATTATAAACCACTAAGTTAAAAAATGCAATAATCTGTAGAAGTGAAGGTTTTGATCGGCATTCATTTTTATATGCACAAATTTAGGCGGGACAATTCCCAATTGCTGGCAGTAGCTAAAATTCATGAAAGACTGAAATTTAAAATTATTAAAGTTCTGAAAATGATGAGCTAATAAAAATGCAGCTTTGTTTTGTGATGTTTTTGTCTCATTTTTTTGTTTGTTTGATTTTTAAAGGTAGACAATAGGGAATGTCAACAGAGAACATAAAATGTCCTTGGTTCAAGAAGTAGGCAGATTTAGAGAATCTCTGATGAAAGACTGAAAGGACTTAATACTCATTTGGGGACAATTATATTGTGAGATCAGACCATGGGCCATGAAAATATACTGAGGCTGGGTTTGCTATCGGGGCAATGGGATGTTGCTGAAATTAAATGAGATACTACAGAGAATAAGCATTTAATGAAATAGCAACAATGAGGTGGTCATTAGAAGCATTCTGTAAGATTTTTCTAGTGGCAGTTTATGTGATAGCCACAAAATATGAGGGATAAAAGGCACTCCATTGAGTGAGAGTGGTGTTTAAGTTGTTAGGATAGGCTTTTGTTTTTTTTTTAAATTAGTCCCACCATTTAAACTAATTAAATTAATGTGGTTAAGAATGAAATTTAAACAGAAGTATTATTGTCCAACTGGCTAACAAATTAACACATTTGTCCTTGATATTTCCTTTTAGAGGAAAACATGCATTAAAGGGAAAATGACTTCTGTGCAGACTAGTGGTAATTAATTAACAACATGACAATTTTATATAACCCTGCAAATAGTTAACATACCTCCTTCCCCAAATGTGTAAACAAAGATAATTTTGTTGATTTTGTTTTCTGTCAAAAGAAATTCTATGACTCAAGGAAAGATAATATATCTAGTGATTTTGTTTCTAATATGCCTAAAACTGTCCTGAGAATGTTCCCCATTTTGAGCCAGTTCAGACCTTACTATGTGTAAGTCATTTCTGCATTTAGCCATAGCATATTAATGGTGCATCTGTAACCATCAGTGGTATAAACATCTGTAGTAAAAGAGATGGTCATAAATTCAATTTTATTGAAATTCTGCTTACTTGACTTCCTAATTTATGTAATCCCACATCCACTCAACCTCAGATTTTAATGATTCAACCATAGTGTATAAAAACTGCTTTTTACCCAATTGTCAATTCAGATAAAATCCTTCCCACAACCCACCATAAAAGCATCTTCAATGGTAAGGACAATGGAATAAATAATTTTCTGAGTCTATTCTCAGGTATTGACCAGTACACAAAGGGTTGTATATAAGGAAGCTTTAAAAATAAAGGATGATGTCTCATATTTGGTTACTTGCCTCCTTAGAAAATGAATCACATAGGCTCTTGCAGTGGTCAGCAAACTGCAGCTTGAGAGCCACATGCGGCTCTTTGGCCCCTTGAGTGTGGCTCTTCCACAAAATACCATGTCCTGGCGAGTCTATTTTGAAAATGTGGCATTAGAAGAAGTTTAAGTTAAAAAAATTTGGCTCTCAAAAGAAATTTAATCATTGTACTGTTGATATTTGGCTCTGTTGACTAATGAGTTTGCTGACCACTGAGCTATTGGATTTGAAACCTCTGCATAAACACACAGACACACACACACACACACACACACACACACATTCTAATTTTAAGTCAGCTTAATAGCCACGGGCTAGACCAGAGTTGATGTATCATTTGTAAAAAATCAGCTATGATAACCCATATTTAGTAATAAAAATTATTCCCTGCTTAAAACTTGAGATAATTTGACCTTTTAATATGTTTTTGAGACACCAAGTCCCTTTTTCCTTTGCTTTGTCTTAGGCCTCTAGTCCACTTTTAGCCTGGCCAATACGTGTTTCATTCCAGGTAGCCCAGACTCTTGACTGCTGAGATGTTCTTCTCCTCTTGGATAATACAGTGACATCATCTGGACAGAGTATTGACCCCATGTCAGACCAACACTGAAGATGACTTCATATTGCATGATAATGGGTCTCCTTCTGTTCTCACCATTGCCCTGAATCCTGGGCCATGGCATCCCAGCTCTATACAGAAAACTCGATTAATGAAAGCAATGGAAGATGTTTATTCCATTGTTTGAGTTTACACTTCAGCCTTTTCTATTGGAAGCAAAAGGAAAAACAGGGATTAGAAGCAAGATTGATGAGGCAGGGTGGGGGGCCTGGGGTTTGGTGAGTGCACCTATTCAGACAGCCTGGGTTTTCCCACTTACCCACTCAGGGAACTCAGGTATAAATATGCATCCTCTTTGAGCCTCCTCTCAGGGGATCACATGGGTGACATAAGTGAGGAATTGGCTACCGTGCTTGTCACATGGCAAAACCTATTTTATTACCATCAAACAACAACAAAATTATTACTTTTTAAGAACATGATGAAAAGCAAAAATGTGATTCTTATTACACTTTTACTCCAAATTCTTTTAAAATGTATGGTTGACTCAGTCTGAAAAGAAAACATAAAGGAGAAAGGGGTCAACAAGGGGAGATCAGAGGCAAGGCCTAGGATAAAGGTACTAGATAAGAGGCAAAATAGTGCTTTTATACCCAGATGAAAAGGCAGTAACCCTCATGACATAACAGAAAAAATAGGTATGCAGGAAGGTAGATAGGTGGGTGGGTGGATGGATGGGTTGGTGGATGGAGAAGGAGGGAGGAAGAAAGGGAGGGAAAGGAGAGAGAGAGAGAGAGGAGAGAGAGAAAGACAGAGAGAGAGAGAGAGAGAGAGAGAGAGAGAGAGAGAGAGAGAGAATCAAAAACCGTGAGGAACTACTTAAGGATCTGTTAACAAAAATACAGAGTGAAGTAACTTTAATTCATTCTGCCTTTTCTGTGTATATATTTCCGAGTTATTCCTTTTGGAACCTCTTCTATCAACAATGAAGGCAATCATGGCCTTAACTCAACCTCTCCTTTAGTGATTCACACACCTCCTTTCAGTCCTCTCTCAGCCTTTCCAACCTCACATGTCTTCTGGGCAGATTAACACACTGACAAGAGAGAGATAGAGGGATCAAAAGAGCTCCAAAAGAATGTGTATTTCCAGGGTAGCATATGAGTTTCCTGCTCCACTGAAGGATAATTTAAAGTTAGCAATCACCATCAAAGGGTGTCAAACCCATCACTACAATTACAAATAACATTACCAGCACCCACCCCAGCACGCACGCGTGCGTACATGCTCTCTCTCTCTCTCTCTCTCTCTCTCTCTCTCTCTCTCTCTCTCACACACACACACACACACACACACACACACACACAGAGCAGCTCAGGATGCCACTATTTCCTCAGTCATTTCAAGGTTTTAATTTAATCAGCACAGTAAACAGGCTTCTATGCCTCAGGCTGGCATTCCACAAACTCAGCCAATTCGTGGGGTTTTGTGAATGCTACAGTCAGCAGGGCCAGAGAAGGCATATTTGCTCACACATTATGTTGATTAGTACTATTCTTTCTTGTCCTAGGGATACTTCTTGGACAGTGGATATGACAAGAGGTGCCATTTATCTTATAAAGACTTTCATTTCATTGGATTTTGATTAGCTATGGTAGCTGAGTGAATTGAATAATTACTATCATTAACTGTAACATTCTTTGACTCTTACCTCACACTGTAACATCAAAAGCCTAGTGGGAGAAAGTTAAGGCATCGAAGATTCAAAGTCATGAGCCTTTGGTGCTCTAGTTCTGAAAATATCCGTAAAATATCTCCCTTCTGGGAGGAAAACTAAAAATAGCATCTTCCAAATAAATGGAAATAAAACTACTCTAAATTCACCAGATGGATCATAATTATCCACATAAAATTATAAAGTATAATACTTGGTGTTCAGTAAAAAGTCTAGAAAATTATTCCACAAGTTTAGGCCATGTATTCAAGAGGATCTCATCTGATAACTTCAGGGACTCTTTCAAACCCATCCCTTTTCCCCGAGAGGGGGTCAAACATGTAAAAAATCCACCTGAAGCATGAACTCTGAGCTCATACTCTGCTGGGCGCTGTAAAGCATGACAAGGAATTAGAACACTGCTGCCGGATGCTGGCTTATAATCCAGTCAGGAGTCTCCTGAGATGAGCTGAGAGTAGGTAGTGTCTTACTCAGACACTGAAAGGATTAACTTCTGTCCTAGAGCTGCCCCAAGAGAAAATGTCCAGAGCAGTTTCTGCTGACCCAGGGTGTTTTTCCCTCTTATCTCAGGCATCTGAAGTAACCGTAGTCAGGCTGCCACCTTAGCTCTCAGCCGGTGTCTATCCCTAGAAAACATACTACAATCTTGGGCAAGGCCTGATAATCCACCTTCCATAAACAGGAATGACCATGTGTGATCCTTACGGCCAAGAAATACTATATTCCTAAGAAGCTCGAGGAAAGTAAATAGAAATGTAAGCATCCTTAAGCCCCAGTTTATAGATGCCAGAAAAGGAAGGAGATCTTGCCCAAAAAAAGCCTGGAAGAGGTTGGATACGAAACAAAAGCTGAGGTATGTTTGCTTACAGTAGTACCTCAGTTGCCTGCTTCTCACATCACTGTGTATTGATCAGCGGCAGTCAAAATGTTGTAAGTATAAATTAAGCTGCTCCAGTGAAAATACCCATGGGAACCATCACACTTTGAAGACATCTTCTCCTTGGGTTTCACTGTAATTATCGGGAGAATTGGTTGGAGGGTTGAGGATGGTTAGCTCAGATTTCTCAATCATTTTTTACAGACCCTGATTAAAAGGCTCTGCAGTTTATGATCAGCCGAATGCTTCTCCGTGGTCCACCTTCAAACCCCAGGAATGGCACTGGAAATAAAATTCACTGCCAACAGCTGGCAGTCAGCTGGCCAAGGTTGCATTGTTTTTCTAAACAATCTTAGGGGCCAAGGGCTCCTTTTTAAATCACTTTGGTGATTCCTCTAGAGTCTAGAAGGCTTAGAGACCATGTCTGAAGCTATGGTGTGGTGTCTGTTTTAATCCATGTGAATTAAATTTGTCAGCCCCAAGGAAAATATCCTTAGGAGGATAAATGTATTAAGTGAAAGAAGAGAGGCATGGGCAGATCTGCATCCTAGCTGAGAAAAGGATATGTTAAAATATTTACCATAAATGAAAGGCAGGGTTTTTAAGTGATAGTACAACTAATTACTATAGGGGGGAAGAAAGGGGGAGGGGGTATTACACAAAGCACTAGGATGAAGGAATAGTCAATCTCTATTTTTCTACCAATTTTTAAACTTTTAAAGGTCACACCGAGCACACTGCTAATATTTTGCAATAATGGACTCCAGGGCAGTGGTTTAATTAGATGAATTCCAGAGCTCTCTGAATCTTAATCAGACTGTGCAGGGGATGTGGAAGGTCAGGCTGCTGAGCAAATGATGCAAACTAGACTTACACATTACCCTGAACACCCTTTTCCAGAAGAGGTTTAGCGTGCCCTATCTTTAATGTCCTGGTGATTTCTGACAAGGTGAACTTCTACTTCACTCTGTATGTCTACCAGGCCCAACAAGCAGGTCTGCTCAATGGTTAATCCATGAGACTTTCTAGTTAGTCATTTGTAACATTTGGTGTTTGCAGCCAACATTCTTGATCTTTTGTAATACTATGGCTAAAACATACCCAGCACAATCTTTTCAAGGACAAGTATGAACAGAACCCTCCACCTATCTACTGCTGAGATGAGGGTACAGGAAAACAGAAACACTTCATACTTTCCCTTTGTATGCAATTCAACAGCTTAAGTAGTCAGAAAACAATCTCCAAAGAGGTCAGCAGTGACATTTTGCCTCAAAACAGGTTTCCTCTCTAACCCTATTTTTCTCTAGCCAACTGAATCTTACCAATCTCTGAAAGAGTCTCAATTTCAGGCTTATTATCGACAATCCACCACATGAAGATCAAGCAAATTATAGCCTATCAATAAGACCAGAAGGTTAACTCAACTAAAAAAAATAACAAATGAACTGTAACGATGAATGGAAATGGTCATAAAGGAATCAATTTTAAAATCAGAACATACAAAAGTACCTATAAAATGATTGTAGTTATATTTGAGAAAGTACATTTGTACATTGATACTGAGTGAATGTAGAATGGCTTAAGTACGCTTATTAAGTTATTTATTTCCCTCAAAGTTAAAGACTTTTTTCTGGTATCAGTAATTTCTGGATATCTTATGACCATTGGCATTTCCCACTAAGATCAGACTGAGAAAAAAAGAAGTTGCTATTGTTGATTTTGCTGCGCGCCAGGTCCTGGGTTAAAACTTTATATTCACTCTTTCATTTACCTCTCAGTATCTATTCTATGGGGTAAGTACTATTATTTAGGCCCACTGTACCTATGAAGAAACCAAGGCTTGCAAAAGGCACATCATTTGCCTAAGATGACACAGTGGCAGCAGCTGAATTTAGTTTCACCCACACTAGATCATTCCAACACACCGATTTAAGGTGAAGCCCATCGTTGCTTTGAGAGAGGCCACGGGTTTGGTTTTTGTACACTGCAAGGATGACAAACGGCTCAGTTCCATTTTAACATTGCAGGCAGGACTGGTTAGGCTTTTCACTCACACTTAGATCCTCTAGAAATTCTCAGACAATCCAGCAGAGAAGGTAAAGAAGACATATGACCCTCCCAAAAAAGAAGAATAAAAAAATTTTGAGAATCAAGACACTTCGGTATTTATGTTAACCCATCAGTGCTATACATCCTAATACACCTTAGGATTTTTATTTTATTCACGCGTCCTGCTGCCTTGGTATTTCACAAAAGGTTTGTGTTCCTGACCTCTAATGATAATTCATCATACATCCCAATGCTTTCTTACTGGAGCTGTAAAACAATGAATTAGCGACAAATCCCCCACTCTTTGCCCCTTCAGCCCTTGGAGTTTAACTCCTCTCACATTACAGTATTTATTGAATTTCCCAGCCAAACGGTGTTCTGCTCCATAAAATTCTGACAAGTGGACTCTGCCAAGCTAATAATGGCTTCATTCTGCTGAAATAAACTTATTTCACTGCGGCAAACAAAACGACATGACCTGGAAAGGTTATTTTTAACTGGCTAATGACTCAGTCCCGACCAAGCTTTTCTCTCAAGGTTTCCCATCTTGAATAAGTTACATTTCTTAAATATAAATGTATGCGATTGTGTGTGTTCCTGTCAGTCTTTCACAGCGAAGTAAAAGCAGGTATTGTTATTGCTGTAGGTATTTGATTTCATTATTTAATAATTTGGTCAGCTTATTAAATTACCCCCGAGGACCCTAGCATAGAGAAATCTCCCAGAGAGCTTAAGAGACAAGAGTGCACAAAGAAGCAATGTCCCACTAAAGCAGATTCTGGTTTTATTGCCTTTTTTTTTCTTTTAATTAAACAGCATCAAAAACTTTCCATTCCCCAAAACTTTCACTGTGCCTCTGAGAGCTAGCTTTTTTAGCTCCCTGTTTTTAAAGCATGAATAAATTTTGCCCAGATTTGCTCAGCCTGTTTACCAAATAAAGGTGTGCCAAGATAACTTTATCTGCAGCTACATAAGTTAACATTTCCTCCAGTATTTTAAACTCTTGGTGCCAAAACTATCTACTTCTAAAAAGTTTGAAAAGCAAAACAGACACATTTTCCTCCCTACTGACTCCATGTTTTATAGTTTTCTTCCACATCTTTTTTATCTTGCACATCACGCCCTTCAAAGACAAACAAATGAATAAACAGAAACAACTGCCATGATAAGGTCAAATTTTCCCTCAAGTTTCAAATGATCAGGGACTCCAACAGCACCAATACAACAGCTGGGATCTTGTACCAACATGCTGCACCCTGCCAGTCCTGCCTTCGGAGACTAATAAAAGAGAAAGCCCCTGACAGCTAGCAGCTGGACTCCTTATGAAGCTGTTGGATGGAAACGACGGGGCCTCCCACAGCCCACCCAAAGTAAGGGGCTGGCGTATAGACACATAAAGGCACAGGAGAAGAGATTTGGGAAGGGGGTATACATATTTCAAAGAGACTGAAATGAGGAGATGAGAATGGATAACAGGAAAAGGGGCTAATGAAGGAAAGAGAAGGCCTGCCACCTTTAAATCTGGCAAAGGAACCAAAGGTGGGAAGCTTGCAGGCTGACTGTATTGTAACTTTGATTAGCACAAAAGGAAATTCACATGTTACGGTTCTGTCCAAACCACAGGTAAGAATCCTGAATACCCTTCTTATGACCCAGAGTTTGTATTCACACTTGCAGTAAAAGAAACCCATTTTAATGGACTTACCGTTTTGTCCTGCCTCCACACTGAAGTCCTTCATCAGCTGATTTTTGGCTGCCAGTGTCAACTCCCCCAGTCATAGGCATGTCGCAGATTTATTGTCAAGTGGCTTAATGAACAAAGTGGCATGGAATAAAAGTACTACGTACTCTGAAACATTGTAAGATTTTGGAGGATAAACAAGGAGTGGTCATACTAGGCTTGGATTAAATTATCTGCCGAGCGCCCTCAAGTTCAGTGAGTTAATGTGAAGCTTCAAACTAGGTTAGTGGACGTTATAGTCAATATGGAGACAATACAAACAGAAACTAATAAAAGCATAAGGAACGCAAGCACTCCTCCATAATGTATTACAAGGTTAAAAATACAGTTGCTATGGCTTCTAGTAAAGAAACAAAGGTTATTAAATCGTTTTCCTGAATAACATGTGAACTTTAGATTGTAAAACAGAGCCGTTTCTAATTGGTACAGATGGAGAACAAATGCCAGACAGGAAAGAGTCTGAGAAGTCTGGTAATTCTCTGTTTTTTTTGCATATACATGTTCATTACTAGTGGCGACACAGATACTCAATCAGAATATGAAAGAAAAAGAATATAAAATGAGAATTTAGTATTACTCTGGTAAATCACCATGACATAATTTATGAATTAAGAACTCAGAAACAACTGTCTTAGTTCCCATTTTAAGTAAGTGTTTAGTTGCCTTAAATAGAGTCAAGCTGGAAATTTTCATAAAGATTCCCATAGATTTCCCTAAAACAATTGCTGAGGTGTGGTCAATACTGTAGTCAGGTCTATTTCTGCACAGGTTAGGCACTATCTGTGTTTGAGATTTGTCCCAGATGGACAAAAAAATAAAGGGGAAAAGTTTGGAATTCTATGCATGAATCCCAAGAAAAACACATGGATGTATTTTCATTAATAACTAGAAAATGATTCAGAATGTCTAAATCCAATATCTATCTTAGGAATACCCACATAAAAGTATTTATTGTAACTATGACACCACAGTTTCTGCTGAGGGGATAAGGCGTGGTGAGAAAGCCCTGTTAAATAGCCCGGAACTTATAAGTTCCTACAGCTGTTGCTCTTTTTACCATAATTACATTGGAAAGCTGGATATTCATGCTGCTTCATCAGAATTGTCCTAACAATTCAACACAATTGTTGCAGAACTATCATCTTCTAGCTTTACTCAGCTTCTAGGTCCACTACTTGAGCAACAACAATGTGGAGTCAAAGCTGCTTTGATGAAAGACGCTCTTTCAGTGTTAGTAAGACTAACACTCAAACATCCAGCCCTCTCCTACTTACTAAAGATGCCGACAATATGCTCTCCTTTCAGCCTAGAAAACTTCACCTGCATAGTCTCCAGACAACATGTTCATTGTGCAAGATGTGAATTTTTCTAGTCTACTAATGCCTAGAAAATAGGTGCACACAATTCATATTGCTACAAAATAAAAATAAAAAAGATTCTGTATAAAGCCTACATCTGGAAATCACTCAATCCTCATAGAAAGGTATGTGAAATACCTAAAATTGAAGTAAGGTTGATAAAGAGGAGGAGCAGGAAGATTGTGGAGGATGAAAGAGGGAAGTGGCATGGGGAGGGGAGGAGGGAAAAATAGGAGAAAACAGGACACAAAGGAAATGAGAGAGGTACCTGCTAGGTACTCCCGAGACAAGAAATAAACTTTTCCCTCAATCTCTGCAAGTATTTCTACTCATTCCACCCATTCTGACATGAGTCCCTAAGCAACCAACCACAAGCTGCCCCAGACCCCATCGTTTCGCAACCAAATGGCTGACAATCTTAGTTGTAAATTCATTCTATGGAAAGAATTTTGCTCCCTAGTTAGTCCATTTTTCTTTTTGGCTCTTTTTTTTTAACTCTATCTACAAATACCATTCCCACTTAAAAGTTAGTAACTTTGACAAATAAATGAATGCAGTTTGGTTACTGTCTGTCATGAAAATATTTCATTATGCCAAAATAAGGCATAATTTTTTCTTAATAACAGGACGTATCGAAAACATTCTGTGCTTGATCGCATCTGTTATACTGCATTCAAAATTCATTTAGGACAATTAAATTAACAAACAAAAAGGGTTATGAGTAGCAATAATTATGATGAGAAAAAACAGTCACAAACCTTTTGATTCACATAAAATAATATTCTTGAACTTAGCCTAAAAACATTTTACTTAAAATCAACAAAGGAAATATTACCCTGGTGTAAGCAAGGAGAAATACCAGTACTTGTGGCATTTCTTACCACTCAAATGAGTTATAAGTTGTTTTCAACTGCAAAATCAAATAAAAATAATATTGGGACAAATAGGCCGAGTCAAACCCATTGCTATAACAGTAAACCCAACTCTGAAAAACAGGATTTATTTAGTGACCAATGATGTACTCAGGAATTGATGCAAGGTGCAGTACAACTACGGGAGTTTATGAGAATTCTAATCAATAGTGCAGGTTTAACATGCCTTACATGTGTGCATATCAATTTAAGGTTCATTGAACATCATCTATGTCACATTATTTTCATAAAAATAACTCACTAGACAGGCATCAGAGTTCACAGCTGAAAGAGACATAGAAACGGGTCATTTCAGTAACTACAGGCAGCTCCAAGAGGCCTTTGTGGCAGAGGAAAGCAACTGATACCTGAAGAATTACAAGGAAAGCTCCCCTTTTAGAGGCAGAATCTTAGCCAGAGGCTCAAGGGATAAAAGTACACAGAGGCATGGACATACCTGATGTCTCGCTCAATAAATCATTCATCCAGCAATGGACCCAAAAGTTGTTTTTCTCCTCATTAGTCACATTTCACAGCAGAAGTTTCCATAATGAATAATCACATAAATGAATTAGGTCTAAATGTGCCACTGAAAATTTGGGACATATGTGGAAATAGAGTCCCTACAGTAGTTGGATATGTGACATATAAAGCTCAATAACTACTAGAAACCATAATTCCCATCACCTGCTCTGTAGAAAAACATGTGAATCAGATATGCACACAGCACTAATTCTGATCTATCCTTCAGGCTGTATCTTTCCAGAAGGGTCTGGGAACTACTTAAGCACTCATCTCTTGTTTTGTTTGTTTTTAGGTGGTTCAGGTTGAGATTCTGTTACTTAGAACCTATCCCATTGGGCATTTAAGCAATGGTTAGGTAACACAAGAGCAATTTTTTAACTACAAGGTAGCTCATTAGAGGGGCATGGATTAAATTTAATGGGTCACAATCAGAAACATTTTCTTGTTTATTTATTTACTTTGAATTTAATGGGGTGAGATTGGTTAATACATTGATATAGGTTTTAAGTGTAAAATTTTATAATACAGCATCTGTATATTTTATTGTGTGTTTACCACCATAAAAGTCTCCTTCTATCACTGTTTATTCCCCTGTACCATCTTTTAAACATTTTAAAAGAAAAAAGAGTATCACAAAATTGGCAATCCATACTGGGAGAAAAAGGAAACTCCTTCCTCATATCATACATAAAAATCAATTCCAGGCGGATTGAAGACCTAAATGTGAAAATTAACACTACATAGCTTTTGGACAATAATATAGAATATCTTTGGAGCTGGAGAGTAGGAAATGATCTCTTAAAAATAATAAAAAATAACTAACCATAAAGGGAAAGATTGATAAATTCTACAACATTGAAATTTGGAATATACTTCATCCAAAGACACTGGCATAAGCGTGAAATAAGCTATCTATTGTGAGAATAAATATATGCAACATATAATTGATAAGGGTAGAATGCAGAAAATACAAAAAACTGAACAACAAAATAGAGAAAATGGTTACAACTAAATAGAAAGTGATCAGGAGACTTTAAGTAGGCACTTACCAAAACATGAAATCCAAAAGCCATTAAAAATTTGGAAAGGTGCTCAATTCCATTAGTAGGAAAATGAAGGAAAATAAAACCTTAAGGAGATGCTACTACACATTGGTCAAATTGACAAAAATTTTTTAAGTTTGACAATAAGAATTATTGGCAAGGATGTAGGATAACAGGGCTTCTCATACATGTAAATTTGTAAAACAGTATGACAATATATATAAGCATGATCAAAGCACATTATATATAAATATCCCAAATTCAACACAACATAAATGCTATCATAGTTGAATGGATAAATTGTGGGATATTTATATAATGGAATATAGAGTATACATCAGTGTGCATGAAGATACTACTGATAAAGGCAAAGCCATCAATAACTCTTATAAAAATAATGTTGAGCAAAAAAAAGTCACAAAAAAGAATTCATACAATGTATATAAGATTCAAAAAGAAGAAAACAATAGTATTTAAGGATGCAGCATAGGCAATAAAACTATGAAGAAAAGCAAAGTTGAAATTACTATAACACAGGAATAGCAGTTACTTCCGAGGGGAAGGAGAGGCTGCAATGGATAAGAGATGCAATGAATTTCTAGAGTGCCTATAACAGTAGGTGCATGAGGGCTCAACATTATAAAATATGCTCCCTGTTTCTATTGCTACCATTGTGGTCCACTCCCACCTACACCACCCACACTCCTCCCAGCCCGGTAGCACCATCTAGCCACCCTCTGTCTCTCCTATTTCCTGCACAGGCCAAACACATTCCTGACTAGGTTCTTTGCTCTGGCCCATCACTCTGCGTGAAATGAGCATGTCCTCTCCAGACATCTGCTAGTTAATTTCACATCCTTCAAGTACTTGCTTCTGCTCCATCGGGCCTACCCTGACCACCCTCTTAATACTATGCAGCCTGCTCCCCACGCTTACCAGCAGTTTTAATTCTATCTATCCTGCTCTGCTTTGTCCTCT
Source organism: Lasiurus cinereus (assembly GCA_011751065.1). Classification (NCBI taxonomy): domain Eukaryota; kingdom Metazoa; phylum Chordata; class Mammalia; order Chiroptera; family Vespertilionidae; genus Lasiurus; species Lasiurus cinereus. The sequence goes on from JAAGEH010000226.1 coordinate 37,256,063, forward strand.
TCCCATCATTTTGTAACACATTATACAAGTTACTTTCATGACATTCATTACCGATTGTACATTGTGTTTCTCACCAATAGAATATTAGCCCCATTAGGTTAGGGAATCTTGTCTATTTTCTTCACAGACACATTTTACAATGCTTTAGATACAGTAGGTGCCTTAGTAAATATCTATTGGATATATGTGACTATCAAAATGTGTCTTGGTCACATTAGAAAACACATTTCTTAGTGTGGAGTAAGGTAAAAAGGTTGTAAGCTATCACATGCGAACATGTAACTTGTATACTGTATACCTTATATGGAAAGAGAAAAGAACAGTAATAAAAAAAAAAGGAAGGTTAGACTTGATCTTATAGACCAACATTGTCCAGCATGGTAACGGGTGGCCCCATGTAGCCATTTCAATTAAATTTTAAAAATAAGAGTCACTAGACAAGTTTCAAGTGCTCAATAGCCATGTATGGTTAGCAGCTACTATACTGAGCATCACAGACATGGAACATTTCCCTCATCACAGAAAGTTGTAGTGGGTAATGCTGCTGTAGACAATAAAAAGCTACCACTAAACTTTAAGCTGGAGAATAACACAACCAGATCAGAGTTTCCTGAACGCAACTAGCAGCTATGGGGAGAATGAATTAAAGAAAGAAGAAAGAAGCATAGGGATGCCAATTACATGTATGGCTACTAAAATGGTAAATGGTGAAAGAGAATGACAAAGTAGTAGGATGGAGACAAGAGGAAATTTAAAGGAATTGAGGGGGAAAGAGGAATGTGAGATGACTAAGGATATAAACTGGCTAAGCAGGTTATGGGAAGGAAAAGTTTTTTTTAATGGATAGAAACCGGCAGGCTAATGTGGCTCGTTTGATCCAGGTGTTTTAACTTAGAAGACATTTCATAAAGGTCAAATCAAAATGCAAAAATGTGGTTTAAGGCCAGGGAATGTCTGCCGGGATGGCCAGATCCTCATCCCTTCCCTAATATTTATCTCAGATATGAGATAGAGTAAAGGTCAGGGAGTAAGTAATGACACAAGAAACGGGCAAGGTCAGGGTATATGTGAAATTATCTGTTGGAATCATTTCCTAGAGGGGGAAAAAGAAAGTCTGCTGCTTTTTAGTCCATTTTTAGTCAATGTCAAAACGACCAGTTCACATCACTTTGTCAATGCAGCACATATACCTAGGTGGTAGGTTGAAAGGCACATGAATTTGAAGTCCTTAGGACTTCACTTGGTAAATGGTCCCCAGCCACCAATCATACCGAGGGGACAGGGATTGTTACTTTCATTCTAAAAGTAAGATGATATCTCCACAAACTGGATGCCAAAATGAAGTTGAATGTCCTCCATAGGAAAATGAGTTCCAGAACACACATATTAAAAATGATAATAAATGCAGTCACTTTCTAGATTCTACTTCACACTGAGCCAAGGTCAGTGGCTTATGGAAATACTAATGGCTATATTAGCTGTCCTTCCTAATGGATGGTAGAAGCACTTCTAATGGAGGTTGGCACTCAATTCTGGTTTTGAGGAAGGCAATGAGGGAGTACTGGCATGGGTGATTTAAATCAAACCCTTCTGACTACTGATTTAAATTCATTTGATTTTAATCAAATCTGCCCCAGTTGAAAAGGGGAACTCATAATAGCTTTGTTTAACCCTGAAATAAAAATGAGATTATGCCTTTTGAGGACATAAGCACCCACTTTGTGTGCAGTTAATGTTTGCTGTTGATAAAAAGGAGGAGCAATAACAGAGTAAAGACCTCTGGTCCCTGTTAATAGAGGAGATGCCTTCCTTTCTATTCCCTCCTTTTTCCTTCCTTCTCTCCATGCCTCACTCCCAAATGCTTTTATTTTTACTTTCATTTATTACTCCTAAAAAAAAACATAGTTTCTCATAATCCTCAGATGGAAAAGCTATTTCTTATTCACATAGTGCTTTTGCATCCATCAGAAGACCTCCACATTTCGATAGGTCAGTACAAGTGATGAGAAAACTAAAACTAAAGAAATTAGTGACAAATAGATGATTTATATCTGTGATAGCCATTCTCCAATTGGTGCTTAACAACCCTGCCACCTGGTACTCACACACTTCGTGTACTCTCCTCCTTACTATCACAGGGTTGCTCCAACAGCATGCAATACAATGATGTTGTGTCACTTCCACAATCCTATATAATAAAGAGGTAATATGCAAACTGACCATCACTCCAACACACAAGATGGCTGCCCTCATGTGGACACAAGATGGTCACCACAAGATGGCCAGCAGGGGACAACAGTTGGGAGAGACCAGGCCAGAAAGGGAGGGCAGTTGGGGGTGACTAGGCCTGTAGGGGAGGGCAGTTAGGAGAGACAAGGCTTACAGGGAAGGGCAATTGGGGGGAACCAGACCAGCAGGGGAGGGCAGTTAGGGGCAATCTGGCTGGCAGGGAAGCAGTTAGGCATTGATCGGGCTGGCAGGGGAATGGTTAGGGGTGATCAGGCTAGCAGGTTAGGGGCAATCAGGCAGGCAGGCAGGCAAGCAGTTGGGAGCCAGCAATCCTGGATTGTGAGAGGGATCCCAGATTGGAGAGGATGCAGGCTGAGCTAAGGGACACACACACACACTGTGTAAAAATTTTGTGCACCAGACCTCTAGTTAGGCTATAAAAAACACAGAAGTATGCATCTCCCCTTCTTCCATCCCATCTTCTCCCTCTCTCTCTCTCTCTCTCTCTCTCTCTCTCTCTCTCTCTCTCTCTTTCAAAAAAAATCAATAAACATATATGGAATCAGACCCTACAATCCCACTCAAGCCTTTAATGAATGCGCCCCAGCTAATAACTTGACTGCAATTTCATGAGACCATGAGTCAGAATCACCCAAGCTAAGTGAACTAATAATTATATGCTGCTTTAGCTGCTAAGTTTGGGTTAATTTGTTATATATAATGAATAACTATTATTATATTTAAGTTTTCTCTTCCTACTCCACCAAACTACACCTGCATATATGCATACACACAATTTTGATTGCAGAGGTTGTTAAATATTCTATTAGGCATGATGTTCTAGAAAGACAGGTCAAATTGACAGCATCTGCATATGTCATTTAAAATAATGCAGGTGTTTTATTTGAATTCTAGAGCAAAAAAAAAATTATACCAAAAGCACTTGTGCTAAAAATACACCAGGTTTGTGTGACTGTGTTTTAAGTTCAATTGGAAACTACAACTTGTCTAAGCTCAGTCTTGAACCAGAAGACTAACAGAGAGTAGAGGTTTGGCTGGATTCAGTGTTTTGCCCAAGAATTCTAGGGGAAATTACCAAGAGATGAAGAAGTTCTTCAAATCCCAGCAGCACAGCTGGGATATTGATACTGAATATGAGGAAACTAAGGAAACACCTGACTGTGGTTGTCATATTATCACGTATTGCAGTACAGCAGTCCAAATCCAAAAGAGACACGCAATATTTACTTAGGATGGCAGAGATGCCCTCCTCCCGCCCCTTCTATATGTGGAAAAGCATCAGGAAAAGGAAGTTGGGAACAGATGAAAAAAAAACTGCAACAAAAACCCATTGCAAACTATCCCTGCAAATATAAATATGAACCATCTATACTCTAGAACAGACGGAAGTGCAATATTTTCAATTTGGGTGGGAAGATGGGGGGAGTGGGAAGGATGCAATTGAGGAACCAGAGAGTAGGGAAGTAAAATAATACTCAAGCCTGTTTCACATACTGCTATCCATTAGGTTACATTCTCTTTGGTTAGAAAATATGTAGAAAATCTATATTAAACTACTCTGAAATCATTACAGTAGACTGTCTAATGGCATTTCCAGGCTACAGATTTGACAGAACTCAAATTTCAGAGCAGCAACATAATTTCCCCCTAAAATGAGAAATAAATTATAGAGTTGTCTTTTGGTTTTAAGTTCACTAACCTCCCTCACTGGGACTTAATAGAAAAAAACAAATGAAGAAATAAATTATTTCTTCAATAGCTTAGGATTTGGGGAAAATGCCATGTAACCTTATGATTATACAAAACATCAACAATCAAATAATTAAAATGTCCTTGGAAAAATATGGTCAATGGGTGACAATATACAAAGGAATGTAAGTCAACTTTTTGGATTGCATATGAATTATTTTTGACCCAACTTTAAAACAAAGTTCCTTATCTTCTTAGCATGTACTTAAGTCTTTTGAATTCATAACATAACTTAGCCTGGAGGATGGAAACATCTTACATTTTTAGAAGTTGTTTAAATATTTTACTAGTGTTCCTTGGGCACAGCCATAATGGGAAAATATTACTATTACCCAGACTGTGTTTGTTTATTTTATATGATAAAATAGTCTACTTAAGAATGACAAGTAAAGTATGATAGAAAATTAATTTCACATACTAACACAACCAATATATGGGTCATTGGACTGAATTATGAAAACTTTTAGGTTGTAGAAACTTATGTCAATTGATAGAATAGTTATTACTATCTCTGTAATATTTTAATAAGTGCCCTTATACAAATAAATTCTAACTTTCTTTTAGGACAGTCCAAACATTTTAGGGTTAGAAAATTTTTACAAAATATGTTTCTTGAAGGGTGAAACACTTGGAATCCTAAAGTTAAGTTATCAACTTCAATCTGTGATACTATTCACTAAGATGCGGGCATATCCTCATTTTTTAAAAAATCCTCATCCAATAACATGTTTTCATTAATTTTAGACAGGGAAGAGGGGAGAGGAGAAGAGAGAAAAGCATCTATGTGCGAGAGAAATATTAATCAGTTGCCTCCCATATGCATCCCAACCTGGAACACACCCATACTCTTGGGTAAGTACCCTGACCATGAATCAAACCTGTGACCTTTCACTGAATAGGACATCGCTCAACCAACTGAGCCACACCATCCAGGGTGGGTCACATCTTCTTAATACACTGTTATTTTGAAAAATAAACTCAAACACAATGTACAGAAAGCATTTACCAAACTGTTTATAAAAAGCATCAAAAGAAATTTTTTATCTACTATAGCTACATGAGATACCAAAGAGCCTTTAAGAGACTTTAACTTTTAGCTATAAGAAGACATACCTGAAGAAATTAAGTGCCAAATGATGAAATATGGTAACAATCAGGTCACCTTTTGGTTTCCGACAAAAACAAATCATGTTCAGCCTTTTATACTGATAAATGCACTCTACTGGTAGCCATAGCAGAAAATATTATAGATAAATGGGCCGTTTATGAACATATCGATGAGGGATAAGTAAGAGTAAATTGCCTTAATTAATTGCTAAGATATATATAAATTTTAATAATATTGGAATATAATATTTTAAACTTTCAGGGAAGGATACTTAAGTAGGTAAGAATGAACTGTGCACTATAACAGGGACCAGTGAAGGCCAGTGGAACATCTAACCTTTAATATTAATACAAAATGTTCTCAGCAGGCTGACTCTCAGCGATGAGAATGGTTTCACTAAATTACAATGAACCCCACGTAGTAGTATCTCAGAGTAAGTGAATATTGCACTGCCAGAAATATATTAGTCATCAAAGTACTTGAGACTATGAAGTGGAAATAAGGATGTAATTGTGCCCCTCAATATTTAATTTATCAAAAACTTCCTGATTTGGGCTATATCAACCTAATTTACAGCCATATTTCACATGTCAAATCACCATGTGCTTGATAACTTAAGGCTTTACAAAAGAGTGCAATTCACAGAACAGATTTATATAAGAGCCTAAAAACAAAAGTTCTGATTTTAAGCTTGAGAAATTCAAGTTTCATTAATTCAGAAATGAAATTGTCAGAAAGACCAAGTGGTCATAAATGATTTCCTAAAAATAAGAAATAACAAACACCTCTGTCATTAAATTAGAACTCTATGACTCCAAAGAGCTTTCTGAATAATGAAATAAGAAGTTCAATTCAAATTATATTCAGAATATTTTAAATGATAAAGATTTTTCTTTCATTCTAATTTAGGGATTTCAACACCCTATGTAATCTCCTGGCTACCATAATGTTAGATTATACTGCAGCATTCCATTTCCCAACCATATGAGTTAAACTGAAATTGCCATATTATTTTTTAATATCAGCCCATATTCAAGGGGCTTAAAAGCTACAAAATTTGATTGTAATAAGACAAGTTCAAGTTAGAAAGTAAAGTAAATCCTAACATGATTGTGCTATGGCCAAGAGATTTACTCACAGCTGTATGAACTATAGCTGTAATATGCAATCATACAGAAACAACATTTAAGCATGAGTTCCAAACTCTTTCACCATCAATTCACTTGCCAATTCTATCAAATAAGTAAGTAGATTGCTTAGTTTTGAGTTCAGTTTATTTTGTGCCAACAAAAGTCTCCAAGTGTTGAAACATCCTAAAAAGAAGTTGGATAATACGTGAAAAAAAAAGACACTTAACTATGGGTAACAGCATTGCCAAGAGTTCTTCCTGCACCAGCACTTCATGAAGGGCACCTCACAGTACATGGGTTTCTGTTTGCTTGTAAAATGCCCCCCTATCCTGCACACACTGGGTGATTATGCAAACACCATAACATGAATGAAGCTCTACTTTATTTGCTTCCTCCTCTACTATGTGATTCTCCTCTTACTGATCTCACATGGATCTAAAGCTCAGTCACTCATCCCACTGTGCTTTGTATTAAAGATATTTGTGTATTTGTCTTCTCTCTATTCGACTGAGGTCTTTGAGAATGGGGAATATGACTTTCCATATTTGCTCTTTTCTTTTTTTTTTTTTTACTTTCCATATTTGTATTTATTCTCTTTGGTGCCTGAAGTAGGACAGACACTCAGAAAATAAATTTAACAGAATCTTTCTTTCAAGAGGGATGGCAAATGGGCTCAGAGTTCTCGAACCAAAGTTGTGTAAATATTCTCATAATGGGTTTACATAGAATACCACACTTTAGACTTTGCAGATGGAATTCTCTCCTTTTTGACTTCTTTATTAATATGATAATTACATTTTATATATCTCAATAGTATTCATCTATGCTCAAATTTTCCTTTTTAATTTTTCCAGTCAACTCTTAATACATTAAGCCTTTAAGTAAAATAAATGAACAACCTGATGATGTAGGATAAATCATGGAATCATTAAGCCCAGTTCTCCATAAATTCTTCAAGAAATATCAAGATAATCATTTAAAAAAATTTTTAATGTTATCCCATCATTCCTGTGCCAAGAATGTAGATAATACTGCTTTCAAGGAGGAACTATTTAGGGAATGCAAAACCAAACAATTCTGGATTTGCTGGTCTAAGCATAATAAATCAGTAGACAAGTTCTGATATTTACAAACAGGAAACATTATAAATGGAAGATGTTTAAATCTACCAAAATCATTCTGAATCATCTTCAATAAAGAGTAACTTCCTGTTGCATTCTAAAGCTAGCATAGCAAGTCATCTAAAAACTAACTTTTTTGATTCATGCATTCATTTAACAAGTGTTTATTAAGCACCTACTCTATGTTATGCAATGCTTGTGGGGACTGCGGTTCATCAGTTAATACAACAGGCTGTGTGCTCCTAAAGTTTACCGGTAGTTAAATATATTTCATCTACAATGCTGGCCTCTACTACTGCTTCACTAATCATACATAAATACAGTTCTTTTAAGACCTCTCATTGCTATAAATTTACCTTTTAGGTGTAACTAGGAATGAATCAGAGCTTCTAGGTTCCAGTCTCACTTCTGTAATGTGACTTTAAGAAGTCACATAACACTGCAGCCTCAGTTTCATGGTAAAGCTGGATGAGTAAATTACACTCTGCTTTTCTGCAGGATTATAATGAGACTTAATAAAAAGACCTCATGCAGTGATTATGCACTGAAAATATAGCCTAGATAGAGTACTAATTTTATATACAATACTAATTACAGTCCTATGATATTAATAATAAAAAGCTCTTGCTATATACATGTCAAAGCACATAAGTATTTTTAAGAAACTTACCTTCCAAGTTGTCTTGTTTGGTTTTTAAATGAATGCATTCATTTAATTGCACATATTATCATCACCAATAGTCTGGTAGGAATCATTGCATAAGTTCATCTTCCTTAAAGGCTTTCCTCAAAAAAACCCAAGTGAAGGTGATGCTGGAATGCGTTTCAGTTTTGATGTGGTTGGTATGAGAAAGAATCGCTGGAGTCATCTCAGAATTCATTCAACAGAACTTACTCAGCATGGTCCCTCAAAGGCTTTAAGGTTTCTCAGCTGGAGAAGCCCAGCTGTCCGGTTTGGAAGATATTAGCACTAAACATGTCAGCCCAATAAAAAGTAAACAGAAGGAAGGCATTTTATTAAAATGCATTAGGGGAGAAGGGGGAAGTGTTACCTTGCAAACTCTTAATGTCTCTAATGTTAGCAAAGTTGAACCTTGCTTATCCCTCTTCCCTCAAATAAAATTCAAGAGATGGTCAAGCTCGAAGACTGAGCAAACCAACTGAAAACTCCCGCTGCCTTCCCAACCAACATCTGCCCTCTTCAATAAAGATGGTAGCAGATGCAGCCAGCTTCAGTTAACATTTAACCTTTATTCTTTCACATTTGATGTACTTTGTAATGAAAACCCCTCACTCTATCAGTTCTCCACAGAATTTCCTTCCTCAATTACACTTTTAATGTTTGTTGTCCCCCAACATACACACACACACACACACACACACACACACACACACACACACTCTTGTGAAGTTGTGGGGAGTTTTGTTTTGTTGTTTTGTTTTCCAAGTTGCAACGCAACTCTAGCCAATCCTGAGTACATTTTCCCAGACTCCATTTTTTTTTCCAAGCAAAGAATCTCCATTTTTACAAGGGAAATAGAAACAGGATTCTGTTGGAGACTTAATATATAGTAACTATGCCACAAATTTTAATATACATGAGTCCACAAGAATAAAAGTAATGAAAGTATACAGCCCAGAAAACACCACTGCACGTAGCTGGTTACTAATAATGGGAAAGGAGCCTTGTCATTTGGGCAACTTCATTAGGAAGCTGCATCTTCCCTCCTTCCCGCCCCCTCCCTCGGTAGGGAACCACCAGCCTTTCCCCTGCAAAACATTGGGGTGAAAGGGTTCAACAAAGAGAAGATAGATGCATGCCCTGTAAAGTTGGGGTGACACAGGGAAGATACTTGCCTGATAATCACTCCTGGGAAGAGAGATCATTGGCCATGATGGGAGTGGGCACTCCAAGCATGGGAATATTTGGGAATACTACACAACCTCCTAAATAAAGAATTTGCCGCTCTCTCATGCTCTTGGCTCACTCTCAGCTTCCTTTCACTTGCCCATATGACCCACAGCCATGCAGACCGCAAGGGCACTGTACTATAAGATTGCAGCAGGGAGACCAAGCCATGCTAGCCTGATGCTGGACTGGACCCGGCTCCGACCTGGCATGAAAACTCTGAACATGGACTGTGATTTTAGGTCTGCTAAAGCCCCAGCTACACATCTTTTTGTGACTGGACTGAGGTAAATGGGGCTTTGGAAGCTCAAGAATTTAATTCCATGCAAAGAAAAATCACTCATTCTCCCATGCAAGTCTCAGAAAACTCTTTTCTCTTGGGATATCTCAAGAAGTCCACTCCCAACAGCAACGGGGGAGACAAGGACCTCTCCTCTCTGATAACACAGGGACTCACTCAAGTCCACAAGACAAGATAGAGCTGGGATTAAAATTCATATCTTTCCCCACTCGCAAATGCAGGCCAGGTGGTCTCTCTCTAAACACTCCGTATGCTCCTTGAAGGCAGCATTTCTCGGAGAAATCCATTCTCAATACCAGAAACGAAAATCTTATACAAGTCATCTTTATATAATGCTCACATGAAAAATGCTAGTGACTTATCAATTTCAGAAAATGACTATAAACTTCCATTGTAATATAAAACAATAGAAATGTGAATAGACAAGGACAGAAAAGAAAAATCTTTTGGATGTCAATCCTCTGACTGCATGCACTTCTTTTGGGTATTTTAGATTTATAATCAGACCATTTCAATATGCACATAAATATCACATATTCAGTTTCAAAGGCATAAAATGCTGACAACACCACCAGTAAGTTGGTTTTAAAAATTCAAACTACAAACATGTGATTTTTTTAAAAACTCAGAACCTATATTTATGTGTAATGAGCAGATTCAAACCTACCTCTCATCAGAGCACTTCTAGCACTTTAAAGAGTACCTGCCACACACACAATCACCTTATCCCCTTTCACATTAACTTCTGTGAAGCATACAGTTTAAGGAGTGCATGCTCAGAGATTACCTGTAAATATCAAGCAAGTATTGACAAAGCCTTTCTGAAATTAATTACATGTGTTTAAGGCAAGCCAATATTTTAATTTCACATTTTGGCTGGTATATGAGATGATAGCATGGCTCTCCTGTAGCTCAAGTACAGAGATTCTATTCACGCTTTTTTATGCATTCCATCTGATGAAAGGAGTTTTGATAGAGGAGATATTTGGATGACTATTATAAACATATTTTTAAAACCACTTTGCTCAAATTATGTACTCAAACAAGCTCTCTCTGTTTTAGCTGCTGTACTGAGGTCTACTACAATGGTGACCAAAAATATATTTGCACTGATGTAAATTAGTCGATGGAAATAAAATCCTAACTGTCACATAAGAAACTAGGACAACTAACATGCAGGCGCACCCATGAATTGCCTTTGTTCCATAACAATTACAGTGACAACAATATTTATGTTAGGGAATAGCTGCTGACAGAGGAAGAAGGGGAAGCAAGGTTTTAAAGATGAAAATAGAAGCTGTGAGCGTTCACAGACTACAGTTTATTTGAAAATATGAACCACTCACGTACCACGTCAGTGCTAATGAACACTATAATCACAATAATAAAGCAAACAAAGCAACTACACATTAAGAGAGAATGCAACTATTATTTAGAAAGTTTCACTAGGTTTCTGTGTAGGTAGCTTCATAAGTGAATGGCTAATGAATATAGGATAAGTTTTTTTTTAGATTAAAAAAAAGGATTTTGCTTTTTAATATGGATTTGGTCAGAGCCCCCCTCATATCTTCATTATCCCTCTTTTAAATAAGTTCATGAAGCCCAGCCTGCACAGCTCAGTGAGCATAGACCTATGAACCAGGAGGTCACAGTTAAATTCCCAGTCGCGGCACATATGCCAGCATTGTGGGCTAGATCCCCCTTGTGGGGCATGTAGGAGGCAGCCAATCAATGATTCTCCTGCATCATTCATGTTTCTATCTCTCTCTTCCTCTCCCTTCCTCTCTGAAAACAATAAAAATATCATCAATATATTCTAAAAAAATAAATAAGTTCATGAAATAAAATACAAAAACTCTTTCCCGTTCCTTCAGAACTTGATCCCATAAATAATTCCAACAAGTATGGTCTGCTACTTTACTAAATTTTATTTCCTATCCACAGCTTTTCTATTCTACCTTACAGGGCACTTCCCTTCATAAAATATACAATGGAAGGGGCAAGAGTGTTTTGGGAGATGTTAAGTAAAATCCATATTCCACTAAATACTGGAGTTCACTCTAGCACCTACATTTCTACATAAATGAGAAATCTAAAGTTCAAGAAGTGCTTGGTGACCCACCTGCTCCATAAAATAAAAATTAGCCACTTTCCACAGGAGGTGGTAGAAGTTTCCAGGTACTTTTTCTCTGCTCCTCATCTTGGACACTGCTTTAAAGCCAACAGCAGCACCTGGTTTTGCCTTTTTCTCTCACCAACATCTCTAACTGATTTGGGATTTGGAAGTACAAAAGGGTTATTAAGCAAAGGATGCCACCATATAGCTAGGAAAGGGATTTCTTTAATTAAGGGAAAATGGTGTGAGAGCTAACCAAAAACTAGCACAGTCCTGTTTCTGCTACCCCCTTCACCATAATGCTAATTTTTGCAAATAATCCACCTCAGTCTTTTTTCACCATAAGCTTTGTTGGGAAAGCACTGAGCCAATTCCGCATTTATTCACCCTAAAATGATTAACAGAAAAAATCAACTACCCACAAAATTTGCATACCTATAGAATTTTAAAAGCACAATATTGTTTATTTTGTTTTGCTTTGATTTCACGGAGAAAAAAATAAAGATTATAACTATGTTATACAGAAACCCTTTCTATGTTACAGTAAACCCCAGAGACACTCAATAATCCTGTTAACCAGCTGGCCCACAGTATTTATGCAAAGCCAACCCAGTGAGGCAAGTATGCCAGTAGACCGATTTAAAACAGCAAACAATCAAAACACTATTTTTTTATTTTTACTTTGTAAATCATAGCTGACTTTTTCTAAATCATAAAATATATGTTCCAGACCCATGTTTTTCTAAGAACCACCAGCATCAAAGTCAAATGGAATGTTTATAAGAATTTAGATTCCTGGGATCCAGATTGGACTCACTGAATCAGACTATAAGTCAGTGGTTCTCAACCTTTCTAATCCCGTGACCATTTAATACAGCTCCTCATGTTGTGGTAACCTCCAACCAGAAAATTACTTTCGTTGCTACTTCATAACTGTAATTTTGCTACTGTTATGAATCATAATGTAAATATCTGTGTTTTCCAATGGTCTTAGATGACCCTGCTAATGACCCACAGGTTGAGAACTCATCCAACTCAGACAATCATTCTCAAAGCTCATTCCTCTGTTCATTTATATTTCCCTGAAATGTGTATAAACTCTCTTTTCAACCAATGATGTTTAATTCTTAGTTTAAAAAATCTAGTTCTCAAGGATATCTTCCTGAAACAGATGTCCTCCCTTCGGCCAGAGTCTCCATACACAGACCTAAAACCTTGGGTGGTGACTGCACATAATTTCAGTGAATCTGTGTAAGATTGCTGCAGGAAGGTTAAATGTGTGTGCAGATCTAGCAGATGTAACACTGCTGTCAAGAGAACCAGTGTTCACCACATTATCAGTTTCAGCCTGATAATCTGATATGACGGGTGTGAGGCACAAGCTACAAGTCTCTCCTTCTTAAAACAATACTTGCAAGCCTTTATTCTTCACCAGGAATATCAAGGTCATTGTCTGGATCAAATCTAAAAGGGGGCTTCCATCAACAGATGTCATGACAGATAAGCACCAATTTGACAAGCTCTTGCAGAACTATCACCTGCTACTGGAGCTGCTATGACAGCTGTGTGGTAAGACAATGTGGGCCAATTCATCAGTCCTCTGGGCCCCAAGTGCTCCCCTAATGGGTATGACAAACATATGCCTCCCTGCCACACAAAGGGTGTTTATTACTGTAGGGTTGTTTGTATAACAATCCAATTAATCAGTGTTGATGGCCATGCTTTTTTATAATTGATGGAAAGCCAGAATTGCATAACTCCATTGAATGACTAGCCTTTGCCATAATATAATGGGCTGTGAAATGAAAAAGGTAGACTATTGTGTGTACACACACAAACCAAATCCTGCCAACATACAAATAATAAACATGTCTCCTTGGCTTTGACATGACCTTATCTTTGCCATGCAGGGCCTACTTCTTCTTGCCTGCCCAAGCCCTGCTGACCTTTGAAAGATACAATGTAAGTGTCATCCTATGTTTTAAGATTCCCTGCATCCAGAGCCCAGCAGATAACGTAAAGAGGGACTCACTGGGTGAAGATTAGCATGGAATGAAGAACTTAGATGACCTCATTTTTATTTTTATTTTTTTTAATCTTTATTGTTGAGGGTATTACAGATTGCCTCCCCACCCCATCCCCAACTCCCGTTACTCCCCTCCTCCGGATCAGCAGCATGCCTCCGCTTCAACTGACTGCTGCCAGCAGGACCTGCTCTCAGGGTTTCACCAGGGCTTTAGTGTTTCAAGATTAGTGAAAAGTCTGAATTTGTACTTGCCACATCCATTTTTTAAATTGTGGCAACTGTTGGTTTGTTTTTTATTCCCCTAAAATTAGAGCTTGAGATGGGTCCTGCAGGTAGTTTATTTGGGGGATAATTTTAAGAAGCAGGAGATGGGGAAGTGAGGCATGGAAGGTGTAAAAACCAACTAAAGGAGTGTCAGTGAGGTCCCAGGGCCTTGGAGACATGCACAGAAAGGTCCTCAAAATCTTCCCTATGGACCAGTGGTCAGCAAATTCATTAGTCAACAGAGCCAAATATTAACAGTACAACGACTGAAATTTCTTTTGAGAGCCAAATTTTTTAAACTTAAACTTCTTCTAATGCCACTTCTTCAAAATAGACTCACCCAGGCCATGGTATTTTGTGGAAGAGCCACACTCAAGGGACCAAAGAGCCGCATGTGGCTCGCGAGCCGCAGTTTGCCGACCACAGATGTGGAGGATGGAAAGCAGGGATATTAACCCCCAGCTCCTGTCCTCCATCAGTTAAGGACCACTCCCAGGGGCCCTGACTCCGCACACTTCTCCACTGTGCCCGGGTTAAGTGCTGAGCGGCTTCCTCAGTTTGGGAGAAGTCCCTGATGAGACAGGCAGCAATGTGCCTGGGGTGGACTGCAGTCAGGGCTCATGCGATCACAACTGTGACTGAAATCAGAGGGGACCGAGGGGGTGTGACTTAGAGCACCTGAAGCCACAATCACACCAAATAATACAATTGTAAACACAGAGCAGGTCAAACAAGTCACACGCACAGGCCTGGCATGGCTACTTCTGCTTTGCATCTTGAAGAATGCCTTCCCTGCCTCTGCACACCCATCAGAGTGAAGCTCCTGTACCCCCGCAATGTCAGCACTACACCAATGAGCGGCATCACTGAGGGTCAAGTCTATGGACCCCTTAATCTATGAGCATCCTGAGAGGAGACTCGGCACCCTGTTCGTTATTACCAGTATCTGGTTTAAGGTAGGTGTTCAATTAACATCCACTGGCTGAACGAGTTCACAGAAAAGGCGCTTTAGTATTGGTTGGGCTAAATAACCAAATGTAATTTTTAGAGCTCTGTTAGCTACAAATATAATCCCAACCCAATCAGATAAAGAATCTTTATATCACTATAACAAAACAACCATTTCTTAACTTCTTCCTCTAGGGCCCTTATGGTTCAAAATTGTTAGTCACAGACCAAGATGAACTTTGTTCCCTGAAAACACTACACTGCCTCAACTATTAAAATTATATGCCCTTGCCCTAACTGGTTTGGCTCAGTTAGTGGATAGAGCATCAGCGTGCAGACTCAAGAGTCCCAGGTTCAATTCTAGTCAAAGGCATGTACCTGGTTGTAAGCACATCCCCAGTAGGAGGTGTGCAGGAGGCAGCTGATCGATGTTTCTCTCTCATTGATGTTTCTAACTCTCTCTCCCTCTCCCTTCCTCTCTGTAAAAAAAATCAATAAAACGTATTTTTAAAAAAATTATATGCCCTGGCCAGGTAGCTTAGTTGGGTAAACCCCATATGCCAAGGTTTTGGGTTTGATCCCCAGTCAGGGTACACACAAGAATCAACAAGCAAATGCAAAAATAAGTGGAACAACAAATCGATGTTTCTTTCTCCCTCTTTCCCTTTTTCTCTCCTTCTAAAATCAATACATAAAAAAAGTATATGTACTTTTTCATTTCAATAAAACATATGAGAAAAAATTATCTTTTCCCTGAGAAAAACAGAATAGTAATAATTCAATTTCATCATCTACCACAAAAACTAAATTTTCTGTACATGTGACCTAGAAATTCACCTTCTTCCCCATACAAATTCTATCTTGATATTTGTACCTTTCTGGAAGGCTCTGATAGTATTTCCTTTGAAAGACACCTGGTCTGGCTGGGACCTGCAGAGAGAGGCCTAAGGGACAGATCTTCATAGGAAAGCTGTAGAGAGATCAATACAGGTGGGGAGACTGGAACATTCCATAAGTACAAAGGATCTGCTTAAACCAACTGATTGGATACTTCAACATAAAGAGCAAAACAGGCTGAATGTCACAATCCTACTTTCTACACATAATGTAAGCAAACCAAAAAACTAAGTACTTATTAGAGAGAGACTAATACACAATATGCCCAATAAACTTTCATTCTTGAAAATAGTGTAAAGAGGCATCCTGCATCACAGACCTGCTATACTGTTTCAAACAAAATACATCATATATAATCAAAGGCTAATATGCAAATCAACTCAACAGGCGGAATGACCGGTCGCTATGACGCGCACTGACCACCAGGGGGCACACGCTCAATGCAGAAGCTGCCCCCTTGTGGTCAGTGTACTCCCGAAGGGGGAGTGCTGCTCATCCAGAAACCCTGAGCCTGACTCAAGGCTGGAGAGTGCAGTGGCAGGGGCAGGAGTCTCTCCCGCCTCTTTGGCAGTGCTAAGGATGTCCTACTGATGGCTTCTGGATTGCGAGAGGACACAGGCCAGGCTTAGGGACCTCCCAAATGCATGAATTTTGTGCACTGGGCCTCTAGTATATAATATATATATAAATTATTTACTTTATATATATCATTTCCACATTTAAAAGAAACACATCTCCCTTGGTAAACTTATATCCTTCAATTCCTACATATTTTCTGTCTTGGAGGAAGAAACAATTTCCATTGCTGATAAAACTCCCTAATAATAGATCCTGAAAGTACATGTACAACTCCTTTAGGGAAATCAACTAAGAGAGATAGAGGATAGACAAATTTTGATAGGAGTTCAAAAAACTGATTTTGTTCTAATCTTCCAGTCTTTAGTCCATGTCGACCTTCAACCAATTATTAAAGGAACTTGTCAATGCCAAAGCAAGGTGATAAACATTACAAATTCCTGGGAGGACTGGGTGGGCTTGAAGGCTTATAAAATACACATTTTTTAAAGAAAGTTATGATCTAGCATCTAGCTGCACACATCTTCAAGAAAACAGAGTGCCGAGTAATAACTAAGCATGGTGCAGACCCAGTCCTGTCAAAATAATCTAATCTCCTCTGATGGAGTGACTAGCCCAGTAGATCAAGGGAAAGAAGCAAGAGACAATTTATATTTGGATTTTAGCAAAGCTTTTGATTCTGTTCCTCATGACATAATCATCAATAAACTGAGAAAATAGGATCCAGGCTGCACAGCTATGAAAGGCAGGAAGGTCATGCCTGGTGAGGAGCTATCGATGGGAAAGTGTCAGTCTCAGAGGGAGCATAACAAATGGGGTTCCCACTGTGGTCAATTCTGGGCAGTGCTCTGGTGGACGTTTTTCATTAATTACCTGAGCGTGGAAGAATTAGCACCATCATTAGATCTGCATATGGGGGAAGGGATGGGAGAAGGAAAGAGTGTCACCAGCCACTGAGGTAATAAAATTAGAATTTAAAATGACCTTCAAAGTTTGAAAAAGATGCACCAAACAATTCATTTTAGGCAACCAGTGCAGTGTATGCTATTCCTTCTCAGTTAAAGGGCTAAAAAAAATGCTGTGCTGGACTCCAGGATTACTTTGTTAACCAAGACAGATTCTGGTTCCTAAGTTACAGACATGATCTGCTTATGGAGGAAGACCATTTATAGGAATGACAGTTAAGTGTTGAATAATACAATAAAGACAGTATTTTGGAAGACTTCCTTTATCCTGGTCCACCTGTGTACCCCCTCTTCCAGTCTAAGTTAGTTACTTCTCTTCCATGCTTTCATATTTCTCTCAGCCATCCTCTGTCACAGACTATGATAGTATAATCTGATTTATTCATTTGTCTGCCCTCTAAACTTCTAGTCTCAGAAAGGGCATGAGCCATAGATTGTATGTCCCTTTGTATCCCCAGAGTACATCACCTGACACAGAATGGCTACTCAATAAGTGTTTATTAATTTGGAACTGAAAATAAACTATACACATGAAATTAGGCTTCATGCAAACCTAAAAAACATATATAGGGGTACTGTGGTGAAACGCAAAAGTAAATGTCCTCCAAAGGACCTAAATAGACCCTTTTCTAAAGAAGACATACAGAAGGCCAAGAGACATATGAAAGCATGTTCAAAGTCACTAATCATTCAAGAGATACAAATCAAAACGACAATGAGGTACCATCTCACACCTGTCAGAATGGCAATCATCAACAAATCAACAAAGAACAAGTGCTGGCGAGGATGCGGAGAAAAAGGAAACCTTGTGCACTGCTGGTGGGAATGCAGACTGGCACAGCCACTGTGGAAAAAAATGTGGAGTTTCCTCAAAAAACTAAAAATGGAACTCCCATTTGACCCAGTGAACCCACTTCCAGGAATATATCCCAAGAAAACAGAAACACCAATCAGAAATGATATATGCACTCTTATATTCATAGCAGCACAATTTACAATAGCTAAGACTTGGAAACAACCTAAGTGCCCATCAGCCGATGAGTGGGTTAGAAAACAAAAACAGAACCAGAGACAGAAGCATCAAACAGACTGTCCAACCTATGAGGGAAGGTGGAGATTGAAGGGGTAAAAGATCAACCAAAGGACTTGTATGCATGCATATGAGCATAACCAATGGATGAAGCGGGGGGTGAGGGCATGTGCTGGGGGTTGAGGGCCACCAGGGATAGGTCAACAGGGGAAAAGGGAGACGTATGTAATACTGTAAACGATAAAAATTTTAAATTATAAAAAAAAAAAAGTTAATGCCCTCAATGTAGCCAGAAAGCCAAGGTTAACATGTAGTGCACAGCACCTTCTGCACGTGTGGTAACTTCATATGCATGTAAGTGGAGAAGCACGCTACAAGAATGAGGGACAGCATAGGGCCAAAACTAAGCAAGGATGTCTTGAGGGACAGTGACTCTGAATAAAGGAAATAGAGGAGGGTGGGAAGACAAGTGAGAATCCAAAGAAAAAATGTTCAGGGAGCCAGGAGAACCAGAGAAGGATGACAGCCTGAAACAGAAGCCAATAGAATTCTCCATAAAGAGTGAAATCAGCAGGGCCAAATGCAGCAAAAAAATTAAGGGAAAACAACACCCTGGAGAGGGTACCCTAGAACAGCTGTCGCCAACTGGTGGTCCATGAACCACTGGTGGTCCGTGAGGTCCAAAAGACTGGCGACCGCTGCTAGATGATACAAGTCAAAATATGTTGAAACTTTGAATTAAAACAGAAGACAAGACATCCAAGAACAGAGATAGACAAGGGCATGGATTTGGAGAACATAAATCCAACCATGGCACAGAGTACTCACTGGTCCAAACAAGCATAAATAATACAGATGATTAAGAAGAGGAGTTCTTAACTGGAGGAATGGTGTCCATACATGAACAGACACAACTATTAAGAATGTACTAAGTGTACAAAAGCAATAAAGTTAGAGAAATTCTTAACCTTAATGATAAGGGAGTGCTTCCTGATTGAATGAAAGTCCTATTTATATGTGCTTCTGTGTACTTTTCTGGGAAGGGTGCTCATTTCCATAGATAGTAACTTAGAGAAAATGCACAAATTTTATCTGAAACTACCTCCTCTTATTCAATAAATTCTGTTCTCCAATATGTCCAACTCTGACTCGGCTTTCTTGTGGCTACAATTCTGGTAGTGTACGGGAATTATCATGTCCCCCATTTCAAGGTGACATCACTTTTGGAACCGATTTTCTTTCAATGTTCTCTTCATTTTTACTGAGGGGAAGGGGCAGTGAGCGAGTAATGTGGAAAGATGAGATAGAGTGAACCACTCATTTGAAAACGACATCTGATATCACTTGTTTCTCAGTCTTCAAACCATGTTTCTGTGGCTTCTACTCTTATAAACTGGTTTTCTGCAATCAACAGAGAATGACATGCTATGGAAAATATATTTTCTAAGATAACCCACACAATCCAAAATACACAATAATAAATATTTGAGGTAAGACTCAAATATGACTCACTCTTTTCCACAGCTTAATTGTCAGGGGCATTTCAGGTAACTCGGATTAAAAAATTGGTTTAGAAATTGAAAATGAACATTTAGAAATTATTACAAAATTGTGAATTCTAACATTTACTCATAAAATAAGAGTAACTCTAATATAATCATCTAATATGAATTTTATTGCCAATCACATCAATTTTATTATCAATTTTAAGGAGATGTATGGTAATCTTTAGAAGATAATTATCTCAGCATGAGGTTATAATTTATTCTTTACCCCCTGCACAAAATTATTTTAAGCAAATTTTAAGTCACTGTCTTACTGGAACCAACAGTGTTGATATGATTCTTTCATTAAAGCCATTACGTCTATTTTGGAGTATCTGATTCCAGGGACCTAAACCAAGGGCTGAAAAATTATAAACATGTGGCTCATTAGAAAAATAGCTATAATAGGCCTTACTGTTGTTAATATTGAATGTACAAGTGAAATAACCATTAGCCTGTTTTAACCACTGGAAAACACCCTATGGTGGTATTTGACTGATTCGATGCATTTTTGTACAAAATTGCTGTGCTAATAGAGAAGAGATTTACCCCATAACAAAGAAAATCTCAAATGTAAGCCTTAGGCTTTACAGTAATTCCAAAATACCAAACCACCACTAAGGATTTTCAGCGAATCCCCTGCTGATCTATTTGTTGGTTAAACCCTTCTGTCTCCTCAAAACAGTAACATCACTCAGAGGACAAATTATTGATAAATTGCAGAATTTTCAAACAAATTTAAGAGGGAAATTAAAAATCCATAACAGACATTAGCTTTAGGAAATACACTGAACAGAATAGAATCATTGCTCTAGATTCGAGTTTTTTCTTGTCGAATTTCAAGACATAAAGGTCTGAGTGAGATGCCTATTATCACAGCACACTGAAGAACGAAATTGGTTCCGCTATGGAAAGAATGGGATGAGCCAAGCAGTCTTTTGATTGCTGAGGATAATCTATAAACACAAGACACCATGTTGACCCTCGAAGTGATCTTTTCTCACATCCTCACAAGGGATGGCATGCCAGCGATACCTTTATAGGCTACAAAACAGCATTTAGGAAAGAATCCTAAAGGAAAGCATTCTTCCATTCAACCATGTTGCCATGGTAACCAAACCAATCAAGCTTCTTCACAAAGGCTTTTATGTCAAGTTCTGTTAGCAAACTCATAAGGAAAGTATAACTCGACTAAATTAACACTGCGCTTGTTACCTTATTAGAGATAGGTGAGAGGCACACATCCTTTCAAAAATTAGAGGAATATGTACTCCTTCCATAGAAACATCTTAAATTAGTCAAGTCCCAGCTTTTTAAATAAATAAAAGCCTCTTGAAAGCTTTCTTTTGGAATAGAAAAAGGAAAAGAATTTCCCTGCCAGTGCTTGCCCTTTCTAAAATGAATTCTTTCCCCACCTTCTAGGGAACACAACAAGAGAATTTTTGCCGAATCTTTTGTTATCATTTCTTTCCAAACCCGTGCTTCAGATATGTTTATATTATAGCAGCTAATGTAAATCCTAGCATGTACTACCTGGATGTTAAAGTCAAGCAGAATAGCAGGAGAAGCAATAAGGATCCATTTTATTAAAGGGCATTTTCTCCAGCGTGGCTTGATGAAGCTGTAATATCAATTATAGCCTGTAATTTGAAAGCTGTTTTATATTTGTGACATGGTTTCACACTATGGTAACTTCTCTTCTATGGGACACTCCTAGTGTGAGTTAAATTCAGCTATTAAAGGCAAAACAAAACAAAAAAGCTCAGAGTTCAAAGCTTTATAAAGTTAATATTTTAACACTCAAGAGCCAATGGATTTTACAATAAAGCATTATTTTACTGTGTTGAATTAGTCATCCATATTCCCATTTTTAATTTATTCAGATATGCTAAATGAAGTTCTATGCCCTCATTTTCTATTTTATGGTTATAGAAAAGACATTTTTTGTCATAGAATATAAATGATGAGATTATTAAGATATTCAACAGCAAACTGGTTATGAAAGTAGCTAATTAGTGGGTCTAGTCTCTGCCCCAATGTCCATCTTTAAAAAGGCACTTTCTCCTTCCTGGACTCAGTGGTAGAATTTCAAGATTTCTGATAACCACACTTTGCTCAAAAATACTTCACCACTGTGACTTGTTAGGAAATGATAACTAAGATAGGGGATGGACCAAATAAAACTCAAAATACTTGCCCATAGGTTTTTAAGAGGCTAGTTTGGAAGAGTGATGTATAGCAAATGTATGCTTAATGACATACATTTGCTATACATCACTCTTCCAAACTAGTCACCTGGCAATACTGACAGTTCAGTAGGAATGCTTTCAAGGCATATTACCTTGTGTTAAATTAAACTTTAAATTACAGTTAAGAAAATCTGAAGTGTTGTATAAGCTAATATTATCCATTTTAACTTCTAGGCTTTTGATATTAATAAGCTAAAATATAAATCTAAAATTCTGGAAAATATCACTTCATTTTATCTCTAAACCTAGAATTATACACCTGATATTAAACCATGTTAGCACTTTAAATTTGTGCAGCCACTTGAAAACTGACAGTGTATTCTATGCCTTGCCTTCTTTGATTCTCTCTACAATTCCAGGAGCTAGGCAAGAAGATAACAAGGGAAGAAAATATTCAGATACGCTCTCTACAAGACCTCTTATACATATAATAGTTAATTGTTGTTCATATTACACTTATGACATTTACAAAAATTCTGACAAATTGCTAATTTGGCTTGAATATGTATGAGTTTACCTTTTGAATACATTTGGCCATTTTCCTGGCAATAGGAAGGCAGTCATTCTAAATATAATGCTGCTTGCTCTCTAAACAGATTTAAACAATTACTCTGAAGGGTTCCTCTGTTTTCTCTTATTAGAATATGAGAAAAAGAACACAGCCTACTAATTGCAATGTTTTACTATTGTGTTAAATATAAAACATCACTATATCCAACAAGGCAAAAAATGCTAGGAAGTGGTAGTTTAACAAGGGCTGAACTTTAAAAATGAGAAATAAGAATTGATTATCCTTAATCTTGTAAGACATAAAGGATGTATAAAACACCAAGTTTTCTGAGTTCTGACCATTCCATTGCTAAGTTAAAACAGTCATTATTTTTCAAATCTGTCACATATTTGACTCTATCTGAATAAACAGAGTATGTAAAATCTTCCTTTTTTTTCTTTTATTTGCATGGTGATAAGTACTGTGATAAGTACTGAGAGAACATGTTGAATAAGACACTGTCCAGGGATGTAATATAGAAATATCTATTCATTCATTCATTTGTTCATTCACTTATTGAATACACATAGGGTGGGGAAAATGTAGATTTATAGTTGTGAGTATGCAAAACACAAAGTTTATTCTTGTATCATTATTAACTAGTGGTCGGGTACACAAAATTCATGCATAGGGGTGGGGTAGGGTGTCCCTCAGCCCTGCCTGCACCCTCTCCAATCTGGGATCCCTCGAAGGATGTCCTACTGCCGGTTTATAGGGATTGGGCCTAAACCAGCATTTGGACATCCCTCTTGCAATCCAGGACTGCTGGCTCCTAATCTCTCACCTGTCTGATAACCACACTTTGCTCAAAAATACTTCACCACTGTGATTTTTTAGGACATGATAACTAAAATAGGGCCAAATAAAACTCAAATTACTTGCTCATAGATTTTTAAGAGGCCTGATTGTCCCTAACCACTCTACCTGCTGGCCTGCTTGCCCTAAACTGCATCCTGCTTCCAGTCTGCTCATCCCCAAATGCCTCCCTGTGCCTGCCTTCTTGTCCCCAACTGCCCCCCCCTGCTGGCCTACTCACCCCTACCTGCCCTCCCCACTGGCCTGCTCACCCCAAACTACTCCCCACCACCGGCCTGATCATCCACAACTGCCCTCCCCTCTTGACCTCTAACCATCTCTACCTTGGCCCTGACACATGGTTTTGTCCAGAAGAACATCCAGAAGTTCTCCTGGAAGGACTCCCAGTCTAATTAGCATATTATATTTTTATTAATATAGACTAGAGGCCTGGTGCACAAAATTCATGCATAGGGTGGGGCAGGGAGTGTCTCTCAGCCCAGCCTGCACCTGCACCCTCTCTAATATGGGACCCCTCAAGGGATGTCTGACTGCCCCTTTAGGCCCGTTCCTAGTAGGATCAGGCCTAAACAGGCAGTAGGACATCTTTCTTGCAATCCAGGACTGCTGGTTCCCAATTGCTGGCCTGCCTGCCTTCCTAATTGCCCCTAACCACTTCTGCCTGCTAGCCTGATCACCCCCTAACCACTCCTCTGCCAGCCTGATTGATGCCTAACTGCTCCCCTGCCAGCCTGTTTGCTCCTAACTTCCCTCCTCTGCTGTCCTGGTCACCCCTAACTGCTGTCCCCTGCAGGTTTGATTGCCCCCAACTGCCCTCCCTTGCAGGCCATCCTGTGGTGGCCATCTTGTGCCCACATGAGAGCAGGATCTTTGACCATGTGGGGGCAGTCATCTTGTGTGTTGGAATGATGGTCAATCTGCATATTACTCTTTTATTAGATAAGATAGAGCCCTGGTGCATGGGTGGGAGTCAGCTGGTTTGCCCTGAAGGGTATTTCAGATCAGGATGGGGGTTCTCTTGGAGTGTGGAGTGGCCTGGGTGAGGGTCCTGTGCTGGGTTTGCAGGCCGGCCACACACCCCCAGTGACCCAAGCAGAGGCCCTGGTATCTGTGACTTATTTATCTTCTACAATTGAAACTTTGTAGCCTGGATTGGAGCCAAGCCTCCTGCTCACTCTGTGGAGGCAGCCATTTCTGTTGGGATTTATTTAACTTCTATAATTGAAACTTTATAGCCTTAAGCAAAGGTCAAGGCAGGCCAAGGCTGCAGAAAGCTTGGCTTCCTCTATCACTGGGGGAAACCCTAGCCTCCTGCTCTCTCCAGCTCCATGGCTGCTGCCATTTTTGTTGGGCTTTATTTATCTTCTATAATTGAAACTTTGTAGCACTGAGTGGAGGCTTGGGCTGGCCAGAGTGTGAAGAAAGCTTGGCTTCTCCATCGCCGAGGAAACCCAAGCCTCCCTCCTGCTCTCTCCGTGGCTGCAGCCATCTTGTTTGAGGTTATTTTGCATACTCGCTCCTGATTGGCTGGTGGGTATGGCTGTGGCATGGCTGGTGGTGTAGTAGAGGCATGGTCAATTTACATATTATTCTTTTATTAGATAGGATTACTAGAGGCCTGATGCAGGAAATCCGTGCAAGAGTAGGCTTTCCTTCCTTCCCCGGCTGCCAGCACTGGCTTCCCTCTGGCATCCGGGACTCGGGCTTCCCTTGCAGCCCTGGCTTCATCTGGAAGATCATCTGGAAGGACATCCAAAAGGACATCTGGTCTAGTTAGCATATTACATTTTTATTATAGAAGATTGCATTACTTCCCATTCAAACAACTGCAAACCTACTTTTATCCCACCCTGTATTTACCCAACACCTATTTTTCGGATACTAAAGACAACAGAAATGGAAATAGACAAATACAAGAAATAATTTGGATTTCAATTATTGTCTTCAATATTTGATTAAAATCTCTTTCCAATAGAATATTTTATATATTTAGTACTGCTACATTTTATTATTACTGTGTTAGTTAATATTTTACATTAATATAGCTCTCTAATATAAAAACTATTTGGGAAAATTGGATGCATATTAACATTCTTCATAATATCTTAATAGTTTTCAATAAAATTACCTGGGAGATTTTTAGTTGCGGCCAGATTCTGTTGTGATGTGACATTGTGAATTTTTTTTAATATGTTTTTATTGATTTCGGAGAGGAAGGGAGAGGGAGAGACAGCTAGAAACATCAATGATGAGAGAGAATCACTGATTGGCTGCCTCCTGCATGTCCACAACCTGGCCATGTGGCCTGATCCGAATTGAGCAGGGACTCTTCAGTCCTTTGGCAGATGCTCTATCCATTGAGCCAAACCAGCTAAGGCCATTGTGAGGTTTTTGATTGCTGGAATGGTCAGATAATGATCAACTAATGTCTGGTCAGAACACACAAAATGAGCAGAAAGATCTCAGATGGGTGTCCTGATGCCTTGTGCTTCCTGGCCACACACTGATGCATTCTGGAAACCAGTTTATTATCAAAGTGTAACAGTGACAATTGTCAACATCTCAAAAATTGGGCTGAGTGCCCTTGCTCCAAGATTCTTAAAGTAGCCATTTCATAGCCTTTGAGGAAACATTTTAGATATTCAGAAATTTCATTCTCTCTTTATAGTAACAGAAAAAGATAAAAATTGACATATTGCATAATACAAGGAGACTGTTAATATTTTCTAATACATTATATTTTATACATATATTTTAACATATCTATGTATATTTAATACAATCCCTATAAAGCAGTTATTATGCCCATTGTACACATGTGAAAATCGAGACACAATAAGTAAAAGTATGCTCTAAAATAGCCATATAAAGTATAGTTAAGTAAATACATATACCAGAAAGATAGCTTTCTATCATAACCAAGCTTTATGAAATGTAAATAACTGTAGGTGCTACACTTTTATATACCTGACAACACATAGGTTTATTTACACCAGCATCACTACAAATACACTATATGTTAGAATGTCTACGATGTCACTAAGTGATAAGAATTTTTCAGCTCCATTATAATCTTATGGGCCCACCTTCCTATGTCTGGTCCATCATTGACAGAAATATTGCTATGCAGCGAATGACTGTATACTCATTACTGCAACATGATCACATTTATTAGCTAATTAGAAACTGTCAGAATTTAAATGAAAAATTCTATTTCTCAGTAAATGATTCCTCAAAGTTAAATTACATTCAAGCTAAATACTGTAGACATACACATTTTATATATAGTGTCCCCCCAAAAAATGTATACATACACTTTGAATAATTATAAAGGCAGTGTTTATTAAAATATAATTTCATTATCAAAATTGAGCTATCAGCTGTTAAATTGTGTATATATTTTGGAGGGACATCTTGCTTATGTTTCTGGATCCATGCAAGATTCAAAGAGTATAAATTACAAAATGCCTTTTTTTTTTTAACCTTCCACCATTCCTTCAAAATTTACTCAGTGGAGGAAAATGTTTCTCTGCCCCTTACATAAAAAGGCAAGCAGTCCATTTACTTTTCTAACCATTGACCATTATAATGACCACTAATCACTTTACATCACCAAATACAGTCTCAATTCAAAAGTCAGAGTGCTCAGGTAAATACATTAGTCATGGTTTATAGATCCTAGTTATAGCAACTTCCTTTTCCCAGCTATGGTCCATTGCAGACCAGCCGCCAACAGAAAAGCTTGTGCTCTGTCCCTTCCTTTTCTTTTTCTCCTCCAAATCTTCTACTCCTCCAATGATTAGCTACCTTTTCAGAACCACCTGGTTGAAATGGTGAAAAGGAGGAACCTTATAGGCATAGGAAATCGTTAGATGGCTGCAGTTGGTAGCTGGCCACATATTCCTGGGTCTGGCTTCTCTCTTCTCTCTTCTCTCTCTTTCTCATTCCTGGGAGCTTGTCACATGCTGCACTTCATGTGAGTGCTATACTCTCCCCAATCCATCACCAATTCCTCCACTGCCCCTAAGAATCTGGAGTACTTAATTTCTGTTGAATTCATTTCTTTCTCTTAGCATCAATATTCTTACAAAATGGCCCATGTCTTGTCCACAGGAAACACAAATGGAGGTAGGTCAATCCTCATGAAATGACTTCTTCTTTCATTCCCTTACTGACAAACATCTAGAAGATGTGCTCTTATGGCTTTTAGATTTTCTAAGCAGGAATAAGGAAACCAATCCACTAGTTTCCTTCAACTTCAGGAAACGTGGAAAGCTGAAAAGATGCTACATTGGAAGTTTATTTCCTAATTGGCTTAGTCACGGTGGTTGGGGAAGCAACTTACAAAAGAGCTCCTGTCAAAATTTTGTCTTCATGATGCTCTCCTTTAAGCCCAGCCCCTAAAACTACTTCTATATACACTGAGCAGCCAGATTATTATTATCTCTGAACACATAATACTGTGTGTATATATGTATATATGTGTATATATATATTTGAGGCCAGGTACATGAATTTGTGCATGGGTGGGGTCCGGCCAGCCTGGCCAGGGGGAGGGGACATGGGTAGTTGGCCAGCCTGTCTGCTGGTCCAACTCCTGGTGGAGGGGACAATTTGCATATCAGCTTTTTATTATATAGGATATGCACTGAGTGGCCAGATTATTATGCATTCAGAGATCATAATAATCTGGAAACTCAGTGTATATATGAATGTGTCTCTCAATTTGGAATCAGAATATGATGTCTGGTATTTGGGTTACAGCCAAGGCTACTATTTTAATATCTTTGTCAATCCTATAGATAACTTAGATGTTATCTAAATGAACTTTAAAAAAAAACAATTTTAAATTTAAGGTATTTTAGAGACTGATAATGCTGTTTTGAAATAAATACGAATCATGAATATGCCATTATAAAGGAAACCCTATGACTACTTTTATTTTGATAATTTACAGTTATTACTATTTGTCCATTAAGAAAACTGTCTTTCCTTATGGATGGGCCAGATATTCAATAGTCAGTACACGAGGCTCTTTTTAACAAATACTGGAGAATGAATACTCCCATCATTAATCTTAGAATAAAATGGATTTCTTTTGCAAAATAATGACTCATAGTTATTGAAAAATTATTAACAAATTATATGACAAATTACTTCACAGATACACATCACCCTCAAACATGCTCTATATTTCCTGTAACTGAAACAAGATAAAAATCTTTAAATGTTCTGTGATCATATGAGCTACAGGATTTGTTTCCACCACTTGTGTAAGTATAAAGGTCACTGTAAAAGTGGAAAACATGTTTTTGGGTTGCTTTTGTTTTCTTTTGTTTTTGTTTTGCTTAGTAAGCATTTTCCAGCTTATGTTATTCTCTAACTATACAAGGGGCTATGCCCCTCTCATGGTTTGTATTCTGTACCAAGATGAGTTACTGCCAAATTCCCCCAGTGATTTGAGACATCTGTTCTCTTTGGCTTTTGCCCTTGAAACATTTATCCATGCCATAGTAATGTCTGCATGACCCAGGGTCCTAGTACCCTAACTGCTATAAAAACAAACATAGACTAGAAAATAAAAGGCTATAAGAACTGGGAATAAAATGTTAAAGTGAATGCCAATATAAATATGTGTTCCGACAGAGAAAGTGCACTTTATATTGTGCACAGCCAGGCACTCTAAAATTTGGAAATTCTCCCAGAGAGAGTAGAATTGTTGCATTTATACCTTGGGTGGAAGGTTAAGAACATAGTTGTTGAAAACTAATGTTCAAGTACTACCATAAGGGACATCAAATTCTCAACAAAATTACGGAACTATCATTCAGAACCACTTGAAACTGGCTGAATGGAAGTCCTACAACCGGGAAATTCAAGAAGCTACATGGAGACTAGTAGGAGGGGCAGAGAGTGGAACTGGCTGGTCCCAAACCCACGTGAGGCAAATAAAAATCATAAGGGATATCTCAGCTGCAAAGATCTCCCCTGAGGAGCAAGATGCACCAGCCCCATCCCAGGCCTCCCATTCCAGGGTTCCAGTGGCAGAAAGAGAAGTTCCCATAACTGCTGGTTATAAAAACAACAGGGATTGAGACTCAGGAAGATGGAGGCTCCTGGAGCCCCAGGCAGTTCCTCATAAAGGGTCTGCGCATGGATCTACTCAGCTCATATCCTCTAAGTCCCAGGGCTGAGACAACAGATTGAAAGGCACCAGAAACACATGGGAAGGCAATGAATTGTCTGGCATCAGGGCGAGGCTCAGGGGTAGCTTTCTCCCAGACAAAAGTGCTCACAGAGGTTATTGGTCCTCTGCTGAGTCATCCCCACTCTCCCCAGAGCCAGCAGGTGGGCACCACCTCTGAGACTCCATCAACCTGGCTTTACACTGTTTGCTGAAGTAAGTTCTGCTCTATACAGTGGGCCCCTGCACAGCTGATCTTCAATAGTGGTCAGAGGTGGGTGGTCTGGTTGGTGATTGCAGCCAGCCAATTCTAGTAGCTGAATGGCCTGGGGGTAAATCCCTCCCCTGATGTGCCAATAGCAATCAAGGCCCAACTACAAGAGAAGGGTGTATACAGCCCACATGGGGAGGGGAGATGCCCCTGAAGTACTCCAGGTCTGGTGAAGAGGGAGAATGTGCCACGGGACCCTAAAGAACACCTACTATATAAGGCCACTCTACCAAGCCTGGGAGAAGTGGTAGCTCTACCTAATACACAGAAACAAACACAGGAGGCTGCTGAAATGAGGAGAAGAAGAAAGGTATTTCAAGTGAAAGCATAGAACACCAGTAAAAGAACTAATCAAAATGGACACAAGCAATCTACTAGAGGGAGAGTTTGGAACTCTGGTTATAAGGATGCTCAATGAACTTAGCGAGAACTTCAATAGCATATTTGCTTCAGAACACTCAAGAACTAGTTTTTTTCTAAAGAATTTTGATAGTCCAGCTCCACAGTAAGATATGCACTTAAGAAATTGTGGACTTAGCAGGGACAGTTTACAGCACTGAGTCCAACTCTTATATTTTGCAGATAACTGAGGCAAAGGAAGTTGAGGCAAAGGTTTCACAGGGCTTAATAGTGTCAAAATCAGCCCTCGAAATTGTAGGCACATGTGAATAATAAAAGTAATATCTATTGAACATTTACTGTGGGCCAAGCATTGAGTTAAGCGCACTAGATGTGCTATTTTAATTAATATTCACAACAAATCTGGCTCATAGATGGGACATACTATTTAGGTGGGGTTAAATAGACTTTGAGTGATTAGCCAACTCTTTCACAGCAAACCTGTGTCCCCTGAGGTTCAACTTTGTGTTTTCACAGAAGATGTAACAATAGCATAGGATGACAAAATGACATTAAATTGTGAATAACATGTTGCCAGTATATTTCAATGACTTGACAATTCCTTCTCATACTGATAATTATTTTACTAGAGATTCGTTGTAACTGAGAATCTACATACTCATTGGCCCATAGATGAGTGGTAAAAAGAGTCAGAAGGGTTGCGGGGGGGGGGGCACGGGTGGACTTTTTCTATAATAACTTTCTAAATATTGAAATACCCACCCAATCGATATCAATCTATAGGTAGCACTTATGCATATTTTCTACTCTGCATTTTTATAAGCAGCTGATCTGTTTTGCGTACCGGGTTTACAACCATATGCCAGGTTATAATCATGTTTTAGAAATGTGTTTGTATTATGTACTACACTGCTACATGGCTGAGAGGAAAATGTTCCATCACAAGTCGAAGGTATTCCCAATAGTGTGAACTGGCCTCCATGTCCATCCCTAGTCCCCACAATACGTTCCTAACAAAGACAGAAGATTGATAACTTAAAGCCAAACTAAATATAGAGGCTTGACTTACACCAACTGCCCTGAGGGAAACAGTGTTTGAGAAGGAGCTGGAGAGCTCCACTGCACAGGGAGAGGCACTTGTGTGCACTGTGTCACCAAGTTGGCTAAATTTCATTCTCTCTCCCCAGAGCTCTTGATGAGCTCATTCCAATCACAGCTATCAATTCACCAGGCCATTTTCCACAAGGAAAGAAGGGGAAGCGGGAAGGGGAAGGAAAAGGGAAGGGGCAGTGGAAGGAGATGGGGGAAGAGGGAGGGAGAAGAGAAGAAAAGGGAAGAGGAAGGAAGGAGGAGGAGGAAGGGAAGGGGAAAGGAGAAGGGCAGGGAAGGGGGAGGAGAAACTACTGAACTGCCTATTAAAGTCAGTGTGTCACAAGCCAGATAAGCCCAGACATTTTAAGCCATTAAACACTCAAAAAGAGAATGGTTTTGCTTTTGTTTCTCTGATATTTGTGAGTAAGAAGCAGAGGAAGGGGATGGTTTCTGTCTCTAGGAGAGTCTCAAGAAAGGTTTAACTCAGAGTTAGTTTAAAAAACAAAAAAAAAACCTTGCTTATTCTGTATCAAAGTACACTTGGCTTGCCTCCATGAGAATATTAGGAAGTCACATTAAAAGTATGTTATGTATGCCCAGCCAGTATGGCTCAATGGTTGAGCATCGATCAATGAACCAGGGGGTCACGGTTCAAGTTCATGTCAGGCACAGACCTAGTAGGGGGTGTGCAGGAGGCAGTCAACTGACGATTCTCTCTAATCACTGATATGTCTATCTTTCCCTCTCCCTTCCTCTCTGAAATCAAGGAAAAAATATATTTTTTTCTTAAAGAAGTATGTTATGTAAATATGCTCAGAGACTGCACTAGAGATTGTAAAGTCCACATACAATTAAAAAAAATCTCAATCTAATTCAGTAAAACCATTCATTTCATAGAAGTTTGCAAAACTTACACATACACACTAACTCCCTTCAAATGTAAATTGAAAGTCTTTCTGATCAGACACATCATCTCAAACATTAACCAAAAAATCCATACAAGATATGTCTGTTTCAGTCAGTAAGAATTAATTTGATCATTCTGAAAACAGTTTGCTTTTTTTATATGTCAACTGTGTTACGAAGATTGCAAAACATCAGAGAAAGTTTCACTCAGCAAAAACCATTTATATATACTAATTTGGCAAAAAACTGCTTTTCAAATCACAGTGTTTACAAAGCCCATCTTCTATTTTTCCTTTAGTGCTTTTTGACAGTTGAAAATGGGTACACATTGTAATTTACTTGTATCCATTTCCTACTTTAGTAGTATAGTGTCCAGTAAAATCAAACAGCATGACAGATAAGAGGCAATAATGAAAAGTGTTTATAATCTTCTGTGAGCTGCAATGTGCACTGAATGCAAACAGTAGCTGGTGATTAAATATATATATATATATATACACACATATATATATGTGTGTGTGTGTGTATTAAAATATATACTTATATGTATTAAAATATATACCTATATTTTATGTAGATGTATATTTCAGGTAAACATATATCATACACATATATGCTCTATACATATGTCTGATGATTACTAAGATAGTCCCTAAAGATATTTATGTTTCCTGCAAGGAAAATGTTCTGTAAAATGATACACATTGATCCAGCAAGCCCAATGCTCTTAGTCTGCCTCTAGTTTACCTTAATGGAGAATTGCTTTGAGAAAAATCCTGACGGTGGGTAACAATGTGTTTGTGTAGCCATG
Source organism: Lasiurus cinereus (assembly GCA_011751065.1). Lineage (NCBI taxonomy): Eukaryota > Metazoa > Chordata > Mammalia > Chiroptera > Vespertilionidae > Lasiurus > Lasiurus cinereus. The sequence continues at coordinate 37,289,236 of JAAGEH010000226.1, forward strand.
AAAGCAGAACAACAACAAAAAGACGTCATATGTGAGGTTAGTGGCAGCTAAGGTCATCATGTCTTCATCAAATAACACTTTGCAATTTGAAAATTATGGGGAAAATAGGCGATGAATTACAAGGAAGAAAGTCGATTATGGTGATTACCAAAACAGGCTCCCGTTTCATAAACGCCTGGCTGAACAGGGCTTCAGCACACTGCAAGTTACATGAAACAGAAAATTAACCAGTGTTGGTGCCCACGATGTGTGTTTTGTTAACAGGATGATTTTGATTAAGTTTATGGTCACGTTGCAGGATCACAAGACTACATATAAAGAGGATTACTTTAAACATGAAGTCTTTCAACTGTAAAAGTAATCATGTCCGAAGGAGGCTGGATATTTAATATTTCTCTAAATTGGAGTTCTCTCTCTCTCCCCTTTTCGGATGGCCGGAGGCTTCATTTTTTCATTCACTGAGGAACTACCCATACCCCTCCCCCCAAAAAACAAAAAATAATATCTTAAAAGAAATGCAACCCTTTACTTTATAGTAATACTCTCAAATTTAATACCCACTCTTCATTATCCAGAGAGCTGCATAAAAGTAAAAGACACTACTTTTTTCTATTCTTATTTTGTCCAAGTTCAAAACAAATCAGTAATACAATTGACTTGATATTTTCTCTGTGGTCCCCAGAAATCTTAACCACAGTGGTAACATGTCTAATTCATCTAGAGGCCACAACCATGCAGCTTTCAGTGAGAAAGGAAAAAGTGGTGGGAGGGGGCAGCAGTTAAAGGTTGAGGTAGCAAGTTTACAGCATTTCTCTTCTGACTTTACTATACAGAAAGACCGTGGTAAAGAATTAATCCTATCAGGCAGTATTCCACTGCGCCTTAGCTCCCAAAGGGAAATTAACATTGATTTGAGCATGTGACCTTTGAAATTTATGTAGGATACATAGCTACTTTTGAAGACCTATAAGTCTGAGACAGAGAAAGAATTGAGTCCAATAAGTGGAAACTGCTATTGTAAATGATAACATTAATTATTTCAACTTATTCATTTATCACTTCAGAAGGTTCTACATGAAAATTCTCATTATCTTCCAAACTTCATAACGAAAATTCAGGATATAAGCATGGTGATTATAGCTAATACTGTATGATATACTCTAATGTTGCCAAGAGAATAGATCTTCAATATCCGTACCAATAAAAAAAAGTAATAATGATTATAAAGATAGGAGAGGTTAGCTAAAGCTGTGGTGTTCACAATGTAATACATAAATGTATCAAATCTACATACTGTACATCTTAAACTTACCCAATGTTATATGACAACTGTATCTAAGTAAAGCCCTAGGGAAAAAATTAAAAAAAAAGAAATTTCAGGATATAACATGATTATCATTTACTGAATGGATGATACCATCCTAACAAGCAGAATTCATAATATTATATTCATTCACAATGTCATAAAGTTTAATGGAAAATTAATATAGTAAACATATTTTATATGTAATATAAAATGTGAAAATTTACTAATTGACATGATAGATTTAATTTTTGTAGCTAAAACATATAAGAAATTCATTAATTATGCAAAATATTTCTCAAACATCTGACCATTTTTATAATTTTCTCATTCTTATTTAACTCAGAAATATCAGAAGTTAGATATTCATATATATAACTTCTAAAAGATTTATATAAAGGGGAAGAATAATGGCAAAGGTAAAAGTAGCATCAATGTTAATAAAAATTGCTTTATTTACTGAATATTTCATGTGTCAGCTATACCACTCTTTAAATGGATTATCTCATTTAATGTTCACAGCAATACCTTATAGGTAGGTAGGCAGATGTCCCTATCATTCCTATTTTAGAGATAAGGAAACCAAAGATAAAGAGGGTATGCAGTAGGAATTTAAACCCCAGTCCATACAGTGAGCTGGGACATGCAAAGACAAAGATCTCTAAAAAACATTCCATTTGGGTCCTCCATCCGTGGCTTGGAGCAAGACATTAAAACTTTCCATTTCTCAGATCTTTTCCTATATGTAATAAGGGCAGAAAAGAACATGAATATAGAATTGCCTTATAGCAGGCAGCTTGGGGGGTAACTCTTGAATTAAGGTGAGGTTATGCAGAGCAAACAATAGCTCATAGTATGGCTGGTACCTTTGCCCAAAAGGGTGGGCATGACTGAACTAAGGAATCTAACTGCATGGAAAGGATTATGCCAGATGCTGGGTGCTATTAATGCCGGTGGTCTTGATCTGGAATCTAGAAGGGTTCATGAAATCTGGAGAAGGGCTGTGTGTAAATTAAGTAAGAGTCCAGAGACGAAACATAATTTTGAAAGGCATATGGGGGGGGGAGGGGGCAAGAGGAGTTTGGCTAGAGAAAACCAAGTTCTCCTTGTCTCAGGACCCCTTGCTTTTTATTGACACAATTAGTTCTAAGGCAAGGTGGAGATATACACATCAAAGGGTAGGGTTTCCGTACAAAAGCATTGTCAGATTAGGGAATTACCTTTGGCTGGTCAGGGTTTGGCCAGAAGGAGGTAATAACATGTAGATTAAGATACCTTGTGCTGTCTGGTAGCAAGCAATTATCCTTTATAGGTTTGGGGAAATGCCTTTAGCCATTCCCAACAGGCAACAACATAAGTGACTCAGCCCTTGTTGAGTCCCCAAGTTCCATCAACCTTTCGATGAAACTCTTGCAATTATGACATGCTGGAATTGACTTCTGGCAGGGTTGGATAGATATGATCTAGTAGGTCACATGACAAGGACCCCAGAGTGAAAGTCCGTAATCTGGAAAGGCAGTGATTCAGGCAAATATTCCTGTGGGGCCCTACACATCAGATTCAGAGTCAGTGAAGCATTAACAGACCATTAACAGAAACTGGCTGGCCCCTGGCCTTTCTACCAGGTCAGACATCACCTGAACTCTTGGATACCAGCTGTAGCAGGATAAGAAAGCATAGATGGACCTCTCTCCCCACTTGAGGCCTGTGGGCAAGGGGATGGAGAGCCATCTACCCAATCTCCTTGGAACTCTTCTTCCCCAGAAACTCACCTTCTCAGACACTTTACTCAAAGCAGTGCTGGTTCCACCCCACCCCACACACTCATTCCCCTTTTCCTGCCATGTTCTTTTCTTCATAGTGCTTATCACTATCTCATTTACGTTACACACTATTGAATGTTTATTCATTGACTATCTCCCCACTGGAATGAAAGCTCCCTAAGAAAAGAATCCTATTTTTGCTACTGCCTGCTGCCACCCCAGTGTCTAGATCCACATCAGGGACACAGGAGGAAATCGATGCAGTTGTTTCATTAATACTGTATATGAATATATTTCAAAGCAATATCGTCCAAGTGCCTTTTTCCATTTGCTAGATTTGGGGGATTTATGTGCCACTACTTGCTCTGTTATATCAATGAAGACATGGTTAAATGTGGTAAATAACAATAAATATAATCAAAGTAAATGAACTTGAAACTTGTGAACTAATTCAGGCATAAATACTGCTCACAATGCAGAACTGGAATGTTTTGATAGTTTAATAGAGCACTGACAAAGCAAACCACAAGATATGCTCTATTTCACAAAGAAAGGGAGCCCCTGGCACTTCTCTGTGAGATTAGAGTTACTGGTTAATCACGGAAAACTCAAACTCTTCTTGGATTGCTTTTCCTAATTAAAAATAAAAAGTGTTTTAATGTTAACAAAGCTACAGAACAAGTACTATGTACCAAGTATATAATAAAATTCCATCCCTACAGAAAATATAGGGAATTCATTTTTAAACTCTCTTCTATGGTATATAATTGTTAAAGTAATTTTAGGTTCAAAGTTCAGAAGTTTCATAAAAAGGTGTTTTAAAAATAGGGATATAGAAAGAAAAGATGAGAAACTGAGGCCTATGCAGATTAAATACTGATTTTCTTTCAACTATAAAATTAATTGGGACAAGATCTGAAAATTGAATTTTCAGTCAAAATAGGCATTCCCTAGCTAGAAGATTATCTAATATCTAACTTTAAAATGAAAGTTAGAAAACAAAATTAGTTTTGTGTGCTTGCTTGATTTTTCATGAGGTTGTAAAGAGAAAGAAGAGATTTTCCACTACCATTAAGTATTTGACTACAAAAAAATTTTTTATAATATGCCCCAAATTTAGGCAATGAATAAATCCAATGATTATTATGTGAAAATCTAATTAAGGCTCCTTAATTTTTTAAACTTTTAAGGTAGCCCTAGATGGTTTGGCCTGCAGACTGAAGGGTCCCAGGTTTGATTCCAGTCAAGGGCACATGCCTGGATTGCAGGCTCAATCCCCAGTAGGGGGAATGGAGGAGATAGCCAATCAATGATTCTCTCTCATCATTGATGTTTCTCTCTTCCTTCCTCTCTGAAATCAAAACAAATATATTTAAAAGAAAAAAATAAAATAAAACTTTTAAGGTAAAGTATATTTCAAAGAATTAACCAGAGGAATTACTGAAGAAAAATTATAAGGAAAATGTAAAAAGGAAGGGTTAAGCCCAACAAGCGACCACAGCACAAAAAACAAAAACTACAGTAATTAAAAGAGTGATGTAATTGACTCAGTAATGGACCTATAGAAAAATAAAACTGAATGACCAACCAGAAACAGATTTTACACTTTACAATGACTTCAATGTTGATTTTGTTAAAGAACCACTGCAAATAATTTGGGAAATAAAAACTTTTCAGTTTAGGGATAAGTCATTGGTAATTTTTAAATAATATATTTAGAAACCTTATCTTATACAACAAGGATACATCATATGCAGATGATGTGGAGGTGAAATTACCAAACTACATATACCCAGGTGTTAAGAGCTGTTTTAAAATTCAACTCAAATTTAACAAATAGATGTCATTAAACTTGATACTATTTTCTAATAAGCTTCTTGAGACAAAAAGAAATAAGTATTTATGACTAGTATTGATTGATTCAAGAACAGGTTACTTACACCATGAACAAATGGAATTAATTTCAGGGATGCAAGGATGGTACAATATGTGCATATCAATGAATGTGACACATCACATAAACTGAGAGACAAAATTCACATAATCATATCAATTAATGCATAAAAATCATTTCACAAAATCCAACACCCTTTTACTGCTTTGTTAAAAAGTCTGTGTACATAAAACTCTTATTTGTGAATGTATAATATGCTTCAGCTATACTTTCCCACAACAAAGCTGTGCCTGATTTGTATTTTGGAAATAATGACATTTCTTAGGACCACACCATCATTGTAAATTTGAGGACTACTTGACTGAAGGACTGATGTAAACTGGCTTAAAAAAAGGAATAAGCACCAGAAAAAAATATATGGAATCTTACAAAAGGAATTTACATTTTAATTTTTTTAAAAATAAAACATCTTCTAGTTTTAAATGTAATAGAAGTAATAAGAACAGGTCAATATCAATTTAGATTATATAAAATCCTATCTAATAAAAAAGTAAATGCAAATTGACAGTGCCTCCATGACACAACAAGCCACGCCCACAGACAATCAGTAACAAGTATGCAAATAAACCCAACCAAGATGGCTGCAGCCATGGAGAGCAGGAGGGAGGCTTGGGTTTCCCCAACAATGGAGGAAGCCAAGCTTTCCACTTGCCTTGCCAGCCCAGGACTCCACTCAATGCTACAAAGTTTCAGTGATAGAAGATAAATAAATCCCAACACAAATGGTGGCAGTCATTGAGCTGGAGAGAGCAGGAGGCTTGAGTTGCTCCTGAAAATGGAGGAAGCCAAGCTTTCCACCTGCCCTGGCCTGTCTTGGCCTCCACATAAGGCTACAAAGTTTCAATTATAAAAGATAAATAAATCCCAATAAAAATGGCTGCTACCATGGAGCAAGCAGGAGGCTTGGCTCCATTCAAGGCTATAAAGTTTCAATATAGAAGATAAATCTCAGATACCAGGGCCTCTGCTTGGGATGCCAGGGGGCATGGCCAGCCTGCAAACCACCACAGGCCCCTCACCTAGGCCAACTCATGCCCCAAGGGAATCCCCATCCTACTCTGGGTCACCCTTCTGGGCAAACCAGCTAGCTGTACCCATGCACCAGGCCTCTATCCTATCTAATCCTATATAATAAAAGAATAGTATTCAAATTGACCATCACTCCAACACACAAGATGGCTGCCCCCATGTGGTCAAAGATGACTGACCCCATGTGGGCACAAGATGGCCACCACAAGATGGCCAGCAGGGGAGGGCAGTTGGGGGGAACCAAGTCTGCAAAGGAGGGCAGTTGTGGGCAATCAGGCCAGTGGGGAGGGCAGTTGGGAGGGCCAGGCCTGCAAGGGAGGGCAGTTGGAGGTGATCAAGCCTGCAGGGGAGGGCAGTTAGGCTGGCAGAGGAGGGAAGTTGGTGGTGACTGGACCTGCAGGGAAGGGCAGTTGGGGGGGACCAGGCTGGCAGGGGAAGGCAATTAGGGGTGACCAGGCCTGCAGGGGAGGGCAGTTAGGGACAAACAGGCTGGCAGGGGAGCAGTTAGACATCAATCAGGCTTGCAGGGGAGTGGTTAGGGGGCGATCAGGCTGGCAGGCAGAAGCAATTAGCTGCAATCAGGAAGGCAGGTGAGCAGTTGGGAGCCATTAGTCCTGGATTGTGAGAGGGATGTCCAACTGCCTGTTTAGGTCCAATCTTACCAGCATCGGGTTTAAACGGGTAGTTGGACATCCCTCAAGGAGTCCCAGATTGGAGAGGGTGCAGGCTGGGCTGAGGGAAAACCCCTGCCCTCTATGTACAAATTTCATGCACCGGGCCTCTGGTTATAAATAAAAATCCTCTATGTATAAAGAATTGCTGAAGTAAGATCAATAAAGAGACTTAAGATACATTTGGAGCGAGCATGACAAAGAGTTAATATGCCTAACATATGGAGAACATGAGCCAATAAATAAAAAACCCTGAGGCAGAGGAAATATAGAGATAATTTATATAATAGAAATAATAATTACTTACAAAAAACACAGTAGGGACAAATGTCTACTATAGTAATTAAAGAAATTCATATTAAAGCAATAATGAGGCAATGGTTTGCCCATTCAATCAACAAAACCTAACTGGTATTTTCAAGGTGCAGTGTCCCCCATCCTCACTGGGGGCACCATCAGCACATGTGTCCTTTACAGAACGCAACTTGGTGATATGTTTAAAAGACAGAAAAAGATTCATATCCTTGGACCTAGTGACACCACTTCTGTGTATCAATCCTATGAGAAGTAATGCAAAATACAAAGGAAGCTCTTTCCATTTGAATGTTCCTCTATACACTTTGCAATAGTGAGAGAAATGGGGGAAAACGAAAAATAATAATGTCCAGCAACAAGGAATAGATGCATCTAGTCAATATCATATTGGACAGCCTTTAAGATGACCGTCAGGATGAAGCAAGAAGGGGAAAATACATTTGTGTTATATTGTTAGCTGACAAATTCTGAAGAGCAACTTCACTGTACAGTACAAAGGGCCAGAAAATCTATTCAAGTTGAATGTGGTTGGTTTTCAGAAGTCAGGATTATGAGTGACTTATTTCTTTTTTGTTACTAAATTTTCTTTAATTAAATACTACTTTTATGAATGTAAATTAGATGAATAACCGTTAAGGTAGAGAAAGGTAAAAACAGTGTCACTTAACCACTGTATTAGAGCAGTACATTAGAGAAAAAAAAAACACACTTTGGGTTCATGTTTTCTTTCAGATCACCCCATTGTATCCCAAGTTTTCTTTTCTAACACCACCATTTGTCAGACACACCCAAGTATTCCACATTTCTGTGCTCCTCTCGTCTTTCCTCTGAACGAAGCCTATCCTGAGGCCCAGCATTGAATGCAGTGGGCTATAATTACATCAGTTTAAAATACTAACCTAGCTAAGACCAGTTTGGCTCAGTGAATAGAACGTCGGCCTGCGGACTGAAAGGTCCCAGGTTCGATTCCGGGCAAGGGACGTACCTTAGTTGTGGGCACATCCCCAATGAAAGGTGTGCAGGAGGCAGCTGATCCATGTTTCTCTCTCATCGATGTTTCTAACTTTTATCTCTTTCCCTTCCTCTCTGTAAAAAAATCAATAAAATATATTTTTAAAAAATAATAAAATAAAATACTAACCTATAAACCACATTTCTGAAAACCAAACTTGCCCATCCTTAATTTTTTTCAGATAATTAAACAAGCAACAATGATTAATTGCCCTTTTGATGGACTTAGCCACCCTTTGGCACCAATTCCATATTCACCACAGTACTGTCCTGGATCTGACATTGCCTCTTTCTCAGGGCATGAAACAATATCTACAAAAGACTTCCATCAACAGGAATCAGCCTCATGTATGAATCACCATATCATCCTAACTGAGAATGCTCGGCATCCTTCCTATAATGACAAGTTCAAGCTGCACATTATTACCGAGAACACTGTAAGCCAAGATTGCACCTTGGAGTTGAGGAGATGAACTATTAAATCTCTCTGAGGTGAAAACGTGTGGGTCTTTTATGTAGTTCTGGTCCTACCATAATATTCCTGAGACCATCGAGATTTAGCTATGTAATTACAAGAGGAACCTGATTTTCACCTCTGCCACTGACAGGTATGAGGTGTATAATCACCGTAAAAAGACAAGACTTAAAAAATGGGACTTGGCTAGAGATGACTGTCCCCAGCCTCTAGTGGATTAATTGGCTCCAAGTAGGCTTTCCACTTTTCTACAGTTACAGGGGCTGCAAATGTCATGGAACATAAACACCTCTATCCTTGTCATGAATCTTTTTGGGTAAGGAAACAAACAAACAAATAAACCTGTTTTTGCCTTTTAATTTATTGAGAATTTTCTTGGAAGGGGGCAGGAAATACAGGGCATGGATCTGTGCAAAAGTCAGTTCATTATGCACCAGAACACCTTCAGTACTGTGTATATTCAATCTCATGCTCCTAATGAAGACCGTTCTTTTTTACTTATTTATTTTTAAATATATTTTATTGATTTTTTACAGAGAGAAAGGGAGGGGAATAGAGAGTTAGAAACTTCGATGAAAAAGAATCATCAATCAGTTGCCTCCTGCACACCTCCTACTGAGGATGTGCCACAACCAAGGTACATGTCCTTGACTGGAATCGAACCTGGAACCCTTCAGTCTATAGGCTGACATTCTATCCACTGAGCCAAACCAATTAGGGCATATTATTATTTTTTTAAATTTTTATTGATCTTAGATAGAGAAAGGGAGAAGAAAGGGATAGAAACATCAATGATGAGAGAGAATCATTGTTTGGCTGCCTCCTGCACGCCCCCTACTGGGGATCGAGCCCACAACCCGGGCATGTGCCCTTGACTAGAATGGAACCTGGGACCCTTCAGTCAACAGGCCAACACTCTATCCATTGAATTAAACCAGGTAGGTCAAGACCGTTCTTCTTTAAAGCTACAAGTATTGTTTAGTATGCAAATTTATTGTATTTCTAAGCAACAGCCTTATCCCTCAGCAATCTCTTTTTGCAAATCCTGATTATTATAAAACTGGAGGTACATACTCACAAAGACAGTCTCAGAACTGATTTTAAAAAACAAACAAAAGCTACCTCTAACTGCTGCTCCATGCCTTCTAAAGCATATTTACAACAAAATAACTTATTGATACAATTATAGTAACAATGGGGGAAAAAATGTGAACCTGCAAAGTGCAAAGGCTGCAACTAAAAATACTAGAACCTGGAGTGTTCCCTGTGTCAGGTGATGGCGTGAGAGGAAAAGAGAAAGGCATTTGGGAACAATTATCTCAGGTTCTGGGACTAAAGCAGCCATAGGTTAGGAGAAAGTAAGGCCATGTTTCCAAGGAATTGTTACAAAGTCTTTCAGCTTCTATCCCTCCTCCTTTCCCTGACAGTTTATTACAACTCTACAGAAACATTCAGCTGAGCCTTTAACCCTTGCCTGGGAGGTAGCGAGGGTTGGAGAGGTGGAGAGTGAAGGTAATGGCTTAATATTGTGTCTACTACTCTGCCTCACGTCCCCCCAGATTATCAGGGGTGAGTATAGAGGTCCTCATTTGATCCTGGGTTTCTTTCAATGATTTTTAACAGCTTGTTCTGATGTGAACTTGTCTGGGTTGATACAATGTAACATTGGGGGTTGGTTTGATCCCTGGCAAAATTCAAGAAAGGGAAGTAGGAAAAGATGCCAAGAGGAGACTAGGTAGTACTTTTGCATCCCCAGGATTTCTTTTAGGCTTCCCTCCTGCTCATTTCTGCCACCCTAAGAAAGAAGCATTTGCTCTGCTCCGAATATGGAGCTTGAATACATTAGACCTATCCAGTTGGCTTAGACTGTCCAGTCTACATCCTCTGTCCCATTAAGAGCATCACCATTCACTCTCACAACATCCTGTTTAAATGTTAAAATAGATGATCACCTTATGGACCCCTCCTCCCCCCTTTCAACGACGCTGCCATTCCTTAACCCTTCTCATATAGCTATGCAGTGACAATGGCTGAAGACAGGCAAACATCACTTGGAAAACATCATAAAAGTGTCCCTGAGGAAATCTGAGAGGGGATGTGGTGGAGCAGATGGTACTCAAATTTGTTTCCATTTCTCTACATTGAGCAAATACAGAATCAACGAGCATGCATATCTATTAGACAAAAAGCATCTCCTATCAGTTCTTTATCCTTGAGTATGTATTTCTGAGACACAATATCTCTCAGTTATATCTGGCAGGTAAATCATTTCCTTCTAAGGTAAATGGGTATTCTCAGCATGTAAAATGGTCTGTTTTTTACTTTATTACATGTGCAACTCTGAAAATATCAAATGATATTTTACACTAATCAAGAAGATCAGTGCTGTCCAGTATATTTTGTGAAACCACGAACATTCTACATCTGTGCTGTTCTATATGATGGCCACTAGCTACATGTGGCTAACGACTGCTTGACATGGAACTGACTCAGTTTATAATTATACTAGAGGCCCAATGCACAAGATTCCTGCAAGAATGGGCCTTCCTTTTCCTGGCTGCTGACACTGCCTTCCCTCTGGCCAAGAGCCGTCTTTCTGCCTTTGCTCTGGCCCAGAGCTGCAATTCTCCCTTCCTATTCTTCCCAGAGACCTGGAGCTGCTGGAGTGGTGTAGAACGCCTGAGTCATTGCCATGGCAATGACGCAAGCATCCCACCCCATTCCTGTCGGCTAGGTGACTGCATATGCAAATCAACCCACCATCTTTGTTGGGTTAATCTGCATACTCATTCCTGACTGGCTGGTGGGCATCACAAAGGTATGGTCAATTTGCATCTTTCTCTTTTATTAGTGTAGATTTCACTTTAATCCATTAATAAGGAGATTTTGTCTCTTCTGAGATATAGAGCTAGTCTTCCGCTCTTTCCTGCTTGCTGAGAAGAGGTAGTAGGTTCCTCATCAGAAGTCTGCTTGCTGTGGGACTTTCCTCCACATCAGAGCCAGCAATGCAACGGCAGGGACCCAGTTCTGGCAGCTTAATGGACAGTGTGAAGTACAGGAAAAAATGGCTGGTTTCCGGAGACCATGGTGAAAGGTCCAGCTGGGACAATGAACTCTCTTCAATTCTTGGAATCTTAGTTTCCTCAGCAAAAACAGCATGAGGTAGACTGTTCTTCTTAGTAACTTTGGACAATTTCCCATTCACTCTCAGAGAAATGGTTATTTCTATGAAAAAGCGGCAGCCACTTGTGGCTTATTTCACAGACAGAAATGCATTTAGTTTTCATCAACAGATATGGAAATACATTTGTCACTCTCGTACCCACAGAATCTAAAAATAAAGAGAGTTTTACGTATCAGATATCTAAAAGACAACTTACTTCCCCTTTACCTGTAAATAGTACCAAGTTCATGTAGGTTGTGCATGCAAGCTCTTCTCTATCTGTGTGCTCATGTCATTATTTTTCTCAATTCTAGTGGGAAAGAACAATACTAACTGCAAAATCTCACATCAGAGTGTCCACCTTTTCTTTTAAAGAATGAAGACTCTTTTGAAAAGTTTGTACAATCAGAAATGGTAACAGGCTTTTAAAATACATTTATTAAAATTGTTAATCACATTTGTGTTGCCTTTACTTAGCATATACTTTTCAGAATGAAGAACAGTCATTAAATGACTAGGCTGATATGTCCCTTAATGGGCACTATCATATTTTGAATGCCTTGAAATGAAATATCATTCAGAATGAGGTCAAGAAGATGCATATTTTTTAAAAGTTCTCATAGAAACTAACCATCTGTACAATAATCCATTGTCTGCTCTGCCAAGCTGATTTATTAAGGATAATGAAGCATATGATTTAATAGCTGCCGCAAATCCCTTTTCAAATATGATGGGTATAAATAATACAAAAAGATGGTCCAATAATAGCCAAATCCTAACCCAAGAACTATTCTATATGATAGGTCTCAGGAAATTAGATGAGCTCAATTAACTATGGAGTAAGTGAAGGGTGGCTAGCGAGGCAGCGGAGGCTCTGACCTCCCCCTCCAGCCTAGGAGTGGTTATTATTATTTAGTGAAACCTCTAAGCTCCACTATCATGGTGGAATTTGAGCAGCATTTATCCACATGACAATACGAAGCTGTCCAATTAGAAACGCGCATTTTGCCAGCATGAATTTTCTGAAATCATAAGAATCCCGTTATTTGTCTATTTGTCAGTGCAAATTGTACTCAGCAGTGTCTTGCTCACCCTTATAGTCCCACAGTGCCTTGTACTTAGCGGGATTTTAATGTACGGCACTTTAAAGAATGAATGCGTAAATGGCAGAAGAGGTGAGTGAGTAAAACAAATGAGGTCCCTAAAATACTTGCAGGAAAAAATGCAATTCTATATCCCTGTGAGACCTGGTTCTAACACCAGGTATGCTTTTGAGTTTTGATGGATAGTCGTTAGATGATTTTGGGATGGTAGGAAAGGTTTCCTTAGGCCAGCTTCCTATAAAGCATGAAAAAAAAAAAGTCACAGAAGCATTCACATCGTTTGAATGAAAGTGTACAACTATTAGCTCCTGTTTGCAAACTGACACACTGCAGTCCTGACTACCTCTGTGAACACTGGAGCCTTTACAGGGAGGACCGTATGAAGTCAGTGAGGCAAATTTCTAATGACAGGAAATGCAAGCCGCCACACACACCAGCTGTTTGGCAGGAGACCTGATTGCCTGGCTATGCCTTACAGACATTTGCTGATAGGCTGGCACGGCCTGTCCTATCTCCATGCCACCCAGCCAGTCCATCTAAAATCAGATTAGACGTTACAAATCCTAGTGTTCAAGTGCTACTGGGCTGCAGAAAATGTCCATGGTTCAACACACACACAAGGGCCTGTGTGTGCGGCATATGTCACCTTCTAAAAAGTGTATGTTCCACCAGGCGTGTGCACCGCCAGCATATTTCCATGTTGCCATTCCTTCCGCTCTTGTTCTTGGGAGCCTGGCTTGCCAAAACGGAGGTCAATTTTATTAGATACCATTAGTCTCTGTTAGGGCGGTCATTTGAATAACAACAGATTGGCAAGTATGAAACTAAGGCACCTGTTGTACATTTGGCAGTCTGAATGAGGCCTCTTAAAAGGAAAACAAATACGAGCTATAATCATGCCAGGCAATGGCTTTTGATTCAATAATGACCATGTGTCAGAATTAAGTGCATCTGGGAATTCCTACCACAGCCAGATGTAAAGGCAGATTTGTCTTGTCTGCTGGCATATGAGTAGATACACAGTATACTGAGATTTGGCTTGGTCTTGGTTTGAGAGGGAACTAGGTAAGTGGAACTTAGTGCAAATAAAATAAAATTAATTACTGAGGAGCACAGACAATATCACCATAAATTGTAGAGTTAAATATTAAGCATATGGATTGTAAGATTTGGGTCATGAACTAATTGATCTCTGATTTTTCTGGGCACTCGGCTTTGTTTGAGGAGTTCTCAACACCAATGTGCCAATATTACCACTACACTGAACCAGACCACCAGGAAGGGGAGAAATATACCACTGGGAATAAGACATGGGTCTTGGCTTCGAGGACTTTGTAATGTATCAGCCCTTAAATAAGCAATTACAATACTTTATGGCAGAAGCTATATGTAGAATGTATTCAGGGCTCTTCTAGGGCAAAATAGGTATCCAGGTTTGGGAGGATGGGGAGACTTCCCGGAAGTCAGCTAAGGTAACATCTGAAGAAGTGAGTTGGCAAAAATAGGGGAGAAGGGGAGGCCCAGCTGGTTGGCTCAGAGGTTGAGCTTCGACTTATGAACCAGGAGGTCACAGTTCAATTCCTGGCCAAGGCATAAGTTCAGATTGAAGGCTCCATGGGCATGATCCCCAGTGCAGGGTGTGCAGGTGGCATCTGCTCAATGATTCTCTCTCATTATTAATGTCTATTATCTCTCTCTCCCTCTCCCTTCCTCCCTGAACTCAATAAAAAAAGTATTTTTTAATGGAATGGGGGAGGGGGGAACTTTCCACATGCCAGGAAGAAAGCATGCTCAAAATTACAGATGGAAAGGTCAAAGTACTATACCTGGGAAACTGCAAATACTTCCATATGGCTGAAATGTATATATACAGGAGTTGAGAGGAAGGAGAGGGAGGGAGCAGATGAATATGAGAAAGGCAAGGTGGCAAGAGACAAGGCAGGGGAAGAACATCCAGGGCCAGGTGACTTTTGCTGTTTTATACAGAGGGGAGTGGAGAGCCATTAGAATATTTAAAGGAGAAGGATGACATGATCAGACTTCAGTTTCATAGAGAAACCACTACAGTGAGTTCCCACCTGGAAACAGAGGCTGCAATCCAGGCAGAAAACGATGGGGGCCTTGCCAAAAGACGCTGGCTAATCTATTCAAAGGCAGCGAATAACTTGGTTGAAAATTAACATTATTTTTATATTCTTGGAAGAACAAAAGATTACCTGGAGAAAATAGATTTTAAATGATAAATTTAAAATCAAAATTTAAATTATACATTTTCTTTTTTGGTATAAATAAGTCAAATCCAAGCTGAGTCTGGATAATAGGAAAAATCTGACTCAAAAACAGGCAATCTTTTCTTAAAGCAGTACCTGGGCATGCATAATAACATTTATTGAGTGTATCAAGCTGAATGTATAACTATTATCCTAAAAAAATGTATTAAGAGCCTGAGGAAGAACCCTCACTATCATAACCCAAGGCAGGTACTACGTACACCTTGCTCCTGGCTTCTTGGAGGGTCTGTTTATAGATTAACTCACAGGAAAATAAGGCTGGAAAGGACAGCATATGCATGTGAGATGCATTCTAGAAACCTAGGCAAAGAAGACTTCATTGTTGACAGACTAGATAGGCATAAAAGACCAAAGCATTTTCACTGCAATTTTCTTATATGTGCCATGTCTGATTTAAAACTTTAGGGTGTCTCATTGTCAGAGAAAAAATAATTTTCCAAGTCATCAAACAAATGTAACACCCTGTATTACATTATTTATAAAACCATAACTAATTAAAAATAGGTCTCTGAGGCCTTACCGGTATGTGTGTGAGAAAATTATATATATATATGAAATGGAGAAAAACTTATCAAATCATCCATCTGTTATTAATAATGAAAGTAACAGATAAGCAGTGAAAATACAGTATTTTAGAAGACACTATAATTGAGGAAATCCCCAGGATAAAATTGTGCAGGGCAGGCTGCCAATAAAGAGAATGCATACATATCAGTCACTTGGCAAAATTTCATTTCTTTGATGGGAGGCTGCTCTTCAGATAGCCCTGCCGCTGGCTTTACATTTCTCTTCATCAAAATACTTCTGATTCTCACCTGTTGGGCAGCTAAGAAAATGCCAGCCTGTGTGATTTTTTAAAAAACTATTCTTGCTGGAAATATCTTATTTAACCACTTGTGCCCCAGGATCGATCCTGGCACTGGCCTGAAAGCAGATAAGTTTAGGGCTAGAAGGCAAGTGCCAAAAAGAGTCCCAACTGCTTAAGTTAAAAAATAAAATAAAATTCAGTGCCTCTATTCCCAAACAGAGCAAAGAACCAAGGAGACAGATAATGGGACAACCCTAAGAATCTTCCTGAACTTGGGTCAAGAAGGCACCATAGCATGCAGTAAACGTGCCTAGTATGAGAAATTTCTTTGTATGTTTTTAAAAATATGTTTTATTGAGTTTAGCGAGGAAGAAAGAGGGAGACTAAGATAGAAACATCGATGATGAGAGAGAATCATTGATCGGCAGCCTCCTTCACGCCCCATGCTGGGTATCAAGCCCACAACCCAGGCATGTGCCCTGACTTGGAATCTAAACCTTCTGGTTTAGAGGTCGACACTCAACTCCTGAGCCATGCCAGCTGGCCAGGCAGAAATATTTTTTTTTGTTTTTTAATTCACATCAGATACAAGAATATACCAAAAGGTTAAGAGTGGAATGTATAAAAGTTGGAATTGTAATATTGCTTGATTTAAACTTTTGACTTTAATTTCCATCTTTACTATATCTAGCTATGCAACCCTGGGAAATTTATTTCCCTTCTCAATGAATCAGCTTCCTCTTAGTGATAATAAAAGCATCGCATCTGACTTACCTTGATGTTACTTCAGAGATTAAACATGATACTGAAGATGAAGTGCTATGCAGAATGCCTGGCACACAGTAAAAGCTCGGTAAATTTTAGCAAGTCGCACTATTATGACTTTACACACTGATCACTATTACTACACTTCTAATATCAAGAAGATTAAAGGAAACATGTTTTTCACCTATCTCAGTGTCCTGCGCCTCATCAAAGGTTTCAAATGAATAGTCATTCTTCACATTCATGATTTCAATGAAATTCAACTCAAACTAAATTCAAAGAAAAGATCATATAGCACTTGAGCTGAAAATTAGGAAATGAGAGAATAATTAGGAAGATTTCAATGAACACCAGCGAGGACAGCTGGTGAAGCTAGAAAAGAGATTCCAGGAACAGTACTGGTAGAACCAGAGAGGTGCTCGAGGGCAGGGTCTTCTCTCTGCAGGCAGGGTCTCTGACCCACCAGGAGCACACAGTGCCTGGGGTTAAGGTGAGAGAGGAAGCTGGACACCCAAGTCAGGATCAGACTGCAAGGAAATCTGACTGCCATGCTCAGGACTTAGCACTGGAGTGCATAGACTTGAGAAGGTTTGCACTTCAGAAAAACAAATGTTGCCCTAACTCAGCAGTCGGCAAATTGTGGCTCAGGAGCCATGGTTTGCCACTCTGTTGATTATGAGTTCGCAGACCACTTCCCTAACCGGTTTGGCTCAGTGGATAGAGCATCGGCCTGTGGACTGAAGGGTCCCAGGTTCGGTTCCGGTCAAGGGTATGTACCTTGTTTGCGGGCACATCTCCAGTAGGGAGGTGTGTGGGAGGCAGCTGATTGATGTTTCTCTCTCATCGATATTTCTAACTCTCTCTCTCCCTCTTCCTCTCTATAAAAGAATAAATAAAATATATTTAAGAAAAAAGGAAAATGTTTTAGGAAGAACTAAAGAGCAATTGAAAACACAGAGGAAGACCACAGAGGAAGCCATGCATGATGAGCTGACCATCAAAGCAACATGGTAAGAGGGTAGAGATGGAAAGAAAGTGAATAAGTTATAAGGGGTTACAGAAATAAAATCTTTAAAAAAAATGGATGGAGACAAGAATGAAAGGACGGAAATGACACCAAAGTTTCTAGTCCAAAGATACATCTGATGATGAGATACTAAGAAAAAAGAAGTAGATAAAAGTATGGATAAAAGATAAGATTTAGTTTGGGATACAAGTGAACCTTCTATTTTTCAGCCATCTAACAAGCAGATAAAAAAAATTCAGGTAGAGAACTCCAAAAAGAATTCAGGAAATGTAGTTTGAGGGTATTGATGCAGAAATGATTTCTTCTATGAGAAGTGGATATAAATATCCCAGTGGACAATATAGACAGGGCCATAGGTAAAAGGATGACAATGGAACTGAAGACAAAGAGGCTCAAACATCAAATGAAGAGGAAACAATACCAGTGAAGAAAGTGAGAGTAAAAGGAGAAACTCAGAGAGAACAAGTTCCATCAGTGGGATGTTTCCAGTGAGAAGATGTTCTCCCATAATTTATTCCTCTAACAAAATATTACAGAATTCCCTCCTTCCCTCTGCCCCAGGGAAAAGTGAAAATTATTGCTTGATTTAGTAAATAGAGTACTATTTATTTCCAAATAGCTAAGTTTTGATAGATCTATTTAAAATAAAATATAAAACCATGTACTGAAAAATAGCACTGAGCAATTTTAACCAGAGAAGTCAAAAGTGGTAGCCCTATTTGTTTCTCTCTTAAAATCCGTCAATAATATTCCAATGAAGTTACCATTACAAGTAGTTTGAATGTGTTTTCATTGGGAAGCCATGGGCTATTTGTGCAGTAAGAAACCATTAATGCACCATATGCTTAGTATGTGTCCTTTTAGTTGGGCTGGAGCATTAGGAAGTGGGGGGGAGGGGCAGGAATGGTATAAAAATTTATTTTAAAAGTTGAAAACAAATGTCTTTTTGACCTATAATTGGACACTGGATCAGCATGAGATATGTCTAGTCTAATTTTTCCCTGTGAAATTTTACTAGAGGATCTTAGGGAGAGACAGAAGGCAGCAAATTCCTATCCTCCATCAGTACATTTGACCTCAGAGCAAACCCCACAACTGGCTACAGGCGCCCAGGATCCATCATTGCTCTTGAAACTTGATCTTTCAGGGAGGGACAGCTGCACTGAGCAAAGAGCTAAGGCGCTTTCTAAGAGGCACTACTACAAAAGGAAAAAAGTCAATTATGTCTGTTCGTATTTTAATTAACTGCTTTCCTAAACATTTCTTCCCCAGAGTGCAGTCCACATCCAATATCTGGAATCTATAAATACATTTTTTTTTTTTTTAGTTTTAAGCAAAAATGCTTTTTGTGTAAATTCTAGGTAATATCATTTCTAGCTTTTGCTCTAAAAGCATTCTCAGCTAAACAGTGTACATGGCATACTGATGTGTACAGACTTCAGAAACGTGCTAGAAAGAAAGGGCATATCCAATATTGGTAGCCCTTGAAGCAGGTACACAACAGACTGCAAACAGGGCAAAGCTACACAAAACACCCATCGTCAACAAGTCTGAATTTTTAAAGTCAGGTAGTAATAATTCATAGCAGATTGACAAAGAAAGCAGAACTCCACAATAGAAACTGTTGTTACTGAATATAGAATTTTTACTACATGACTTCTACATCCAGGATTTTTAATTTAAAATACAAAGTAAGATAAAGTGTTATTACCTAATTGGATCTTCATCACATCGAAAGTTATTCTCTCCATTCTGCAGACGATTAAACAGAGGCCCTGAAATGTTATATACCTCCTCCTGAGAGTCCACAGATACTAAGCAACCAAACTAAGTAATAAATTCAGTTCTCTTTCTTCTTACATCAAATCCATGATGTCTGTTCTTTTCATTGTGCAAAAAAAAAAAAAAAAAGGGAAGGAAGAAAGCCCATTGAGCCTTTACAATCTTTAGCATTATCCTCATATACCTGCACGATTAGATAAGATTAAAAAGTAACTGTTTTGCAATTATTTATAAAATCAGTACTAATACAAATGTTTCAGTTAAAGAAAGGAGTCCAATTACTGAAGCTTCAAAAAGAAGTCTCTTATTAGTTGTGACCTAATGATTACTAATGATCATTGTATATATTTGAAAGTAGAGTTTCTCCTAATCCCCAAAGCAAGAGTTTCTTCTAATCCCCAAAGCAATACCGAAAAGTGCTCTTTTCTAAATGCAATTCACAAGTCTCAATTTAGTTTGCTACTGCTACACTAAGAATATAACTCCAGGGCTGTTAAAAAAAAAAGACAATTAAGAAATTATAAATTCAATCACTCTCATGAAACTGGCAGAGTTACGATGTTTAAATCCAGTAAATAGCCATGTGGTAAAGGTCACGATCCTCCTGACATTGCTTTCTGAATGTCAAAGTGAAATGGTGTTTGTGGTCAGTGAATTCAAAGAACTAGGAACAAGCCTAGCCTCGGATGGCAGCTTCTGCTCTGATATTTTGCTATAAACGGTGAAGGAGCACACAGGAGCCTGCCACCTAAGAGCAGCCATTTGCAAAGGAAAGCATGATTCCTTGCTGCAGGTGGAAGTAGGGAGGAACACCTAAGTTGTCTCAATATTATTTGGCTACGAGTACATCTGGTCTGCTGGCTTACAGACAGAATCGGTTGCCCTGATTTTCCAAATCAGTGTTTCTTTCATTTAATAGACTAATCTATGGCTCATAAGGATTTGACTTGGGGGACAGTTAAGATGTTGAAAAGCCAAAAGAAAGTTCAGTTTTGCTTTTAGTAAAGCTTTAAACTAACAAATACAAGCACTCATATGATCCTATTAAATATGTATCAGCATCAAAGTGAAAATAATGACCAGAAAGTTAGTGAAAGAATCCTTTTAAGCAGGAGGCAGAACATTGCAGGCATTATTTTAGTCCATTTTTCCCCCAGATGAGACGTCTTGAGGAGTATGGCCGTGTACATGAACATAATACCTGAATGTCCTCAATGCTCACGTCTTTAAAATATTTTATAAATAAAATGCTAAGAGAAGAAATGCAAACTGACTGTTGATTGCATGAAAGCAAATGGATATTAAAGGGAAACAAGGGGCATAGGCCTTCAATGTTATTTTGTGAAATCTGTCTTGTAAGAATTATATTTCATTAGTGCTTCAGGATGGCACCATTGTCATGACTTGATTATTTAGGTTGCATTAAGTCAGAGACTGCCATAGCCCATAAGCATTTGCTCTTTGACCTCCCCTAGACTTATGACGCAAAGAAAATGCTGAACTTTTACACTCAACGCTATTATTTCATATAATGAACAATCAGTAAGCACAAGCCACATATTCTTTTAGCTGTCTTTCTTAGGCCTTAATTGTAGAGAGCTGAAACACATTTTTTTTTTACCTGGGGGGAGGGGAACTGTCAAGCCAAGCATGACATTTTAATAAGTGTTACCCAATACTAATTAGAAGCAAATGAGATTATCCATATAGAAAACATATCCCCACACAAACGTGTCCTTTGGCAGAAATGTCACTATGCTAAGAAATTAGAGAAGCTTAAACAAGCCATGTTTGTTGGAAGGAAATTTACTGACAAATCCCTTCTAAGCAATCTTTTCCACATTATCAGCTTTCTTCAGTGGATGTGTTTTATAAGAATCCTAAATCTCATAGCTCACAGAAGTAACAACTCTCCTCTTTGCTTTTTCTTGGCAAATCATTGACAATATACAAGGAAATGTTTTTAAACACTGACTTGGATTGAGACTTAAGTTGCCTTTGTGCCTTCACAAGTAGCTTTCCTAAAAGATTTTTTCAAAGAAACCAAACAGTACAAGAACAAGGTAAATAATTCCATAAAACAGTAAGATTTTCAGTGTAGAGCAGCTTAAAGTATAATTCATTTACTCGCACTAAACTTTTTCCATCAGGAAACTGAATGTCTTTATATTTAGCACTTCATTTATCTGTGTTTAGAAGATGAATCCTTAAAGTATATTGTGTGGTCCCAAAGCTAAGTACACTTAACCAAAGGGAAAGTTGATTTTTGAGATTCCCAGAAACTTCTGGGATTAAGAAGGTACTCATGACCAAAGGTCAAACTGAATAGCTTTAAAGATGCAAGCCTAAAAGTTTGATGCTCTCAGGATTATGAATTAGAACATTCGCATACTTTGACTCTCAAACTTCCCACAAATATACACTGAAACCAAAGAAGGGTAGTGATAAAGCAAAATCACCTTGAAAAAGCCATTTTGCCTGAAATGGCACTTTTCACACGTGCTTGTGTTAATGAATTCTTGTTTATCCATAGAATCCTTTTAAAAAATAGGATTGTTCAATGGCTTGATAAATCAAGTTTGGTCTGAAGGAAATCCAATATGCAAATACTGATAGCCTGCTCTTTTACAAATAGTCATCCTTGCCAGTTTGAGAAACTGAAAATCAACAAAAGGACAGTGTAAGTATACTTGACCTCATTGCCTAATGTCTATCAGGGTTGCCGCAGCTGGTCGATTTCAAATTTGTGAAACTTAAAAATGTATAGAGCATCTTCAGTCTGGGTCCCTCAAGTGCTGACTAAACGGCAGCCACCGCCTCAGATTCTCCTTCCGGACAAACTCGCACAGCACTTACAAAACTACTTGAATCACACCATCCATCTATGACCACACGTCCCTTAAAGCAATTCTGCTTCATTATTCTTGGAACCCTGCATTGTGCAAATAACATTCTTTATCAGTTATTAATGTTCCCACTTGTTTATCCTTGACATACACTGGAAAACTGGGGTCAAGTATGAATTTGCACAAATACTTCCTCTATATTTCACACTCTATGAAAAATCGCCGGTACAACACCCTAGTTTTAAAGTTAAGTTCTAAATAATGTGCTTAAAAAAAATCCCTTCAATCAATGTTTCTAACAACAAAGCATGAGTTAATAGGTTTAAAAAGAGAAAACAAAAACTTCGGGGACTGCCTACTTGAATTTTTTAATGTCTCTCTAGGAAGGTTTTGCATGTGCCATACAAGGATAGCTCCTGAATATAAGAACAGTTAGACAGGCCCCTAGTGGCTTAGCAAATAGCAGCAGATGAGGGGATTCCAATTCTTAGTTCTTGACTTTGAGATATGCCGGTTTTAAATGAATGTCAATCTCAAAAGGCAAATCAAATCATTGTACTTAATACTTTAAGCAGTTTTACTGTCATGGTTATCTACTGAAATACATACATATTAAAACGGATCATGGCATTCCATTACTTTAATAACTATAACTGCACTGGTCCAAGAAGAATTTGTGTTACATAACCTCCACAAAAAAATATTTAATTCATCCACCTCTTTATATGTCATTATAAAAGTAATATGTTACTCATGTGTGTGTGTGTGTATATATATATATATATCCATATATATAAATATATTCAAGAGACAGTTTTCCTCTTTGAACTTCATTCCTCTTATACTATTAGTACTGTAGGTTTTAACAATATATTTCTATGTAAAGTGCTCACTATTTAAAATGAAATATAGAACAACCTGAATGCCACTTTTATAATAGCAGAAATCAAAAGATATTTCCCAACAACAGACAGTGATTAAACTCCCATTGGAGTGCACCTATTTTAAAAGATCTACAATTACTAGCACCCCTTAATTCTCACCCCCTTCCCTTTATAAAAGAGAATTCCAGGCAGGCACATTTACAGCTTTTAGCAATTTTTAACTGGACACAATCTGACAGCTGAATTCAAGACACTGACCAGCTTGTCAATTTCACACTTTGAAAGTACAATAATAGCTGATAGCAAGAGGGTGAGTTTAAGAAATCTGTCACAGAATTGCTAGCTCTGTTGAAAAGCAAAGAACAGGACATAATTATGGGAGGTGGGAGGTAAGAAAATACTCTTTCCATTGTCCATTTAGGATGTCTGTTTCAAGAATTAGGACATCAAGCACTGAAAATTTATGTCTCATGCTATGTCAATAACATGATCTCTATCTGCACCATATAACAGAATTTTCCAAAATAAGTATAATATCTACTAAGCACTGTCCTGGATATATTCATATTACCGACATTAGACTATTTAAGTTGGTATCATCTAAATATTCCTTTAAATCAGAACATTTCAAGTTTTGGTACATCACCCTGGTTTTACTCAAGTTGACTGGTGGGTGTGTACACTCTGAAACAGAGATAGAATAGCCAAAATGGGCAGAAGTATCCATGGTTGGACTAACTCCCCATATGTGTGCTTCAGGGTGATTTTTTTTGGGGGGGGGGGCGGGGAAGATCACACCAAAGGGAAAAAGGTCCGCATCTCTAGATATGGAAGTCCAACAGCAAATCAGTCTCTCATCACCAGCCGTTTTGGATGAGAGGCTCAAAATGTGTGCGCTACGCTCTGGTAAGTTGCTGGCACTGTGTCTCTGGGCATGTAACCGACAAAATAAATAAACTTTAAGAGAAAATGCAGGGGAGTGATCCCTGGGGAATGGATGCCTAAGGCACAAACTGTAGATTGGTCTGGTAGATCACTCTTAAGAATTTTAGAAAACAGAGGAGAGACATTTAGCAAGTCCTGTACTAGGAGGCGAGCTGAAACAATACAAGTGGGCTTTGATAGTCCCGGTTTTTTGGAGAATGGAACTACTATTCACAATCCTGGAACAGCCAATTAATGAAAGCCCAGCTCACACTTCGTGCTCAGGGTTGTTTGTTTAACCATAAGGTAACGGACTGCACTTGAGAATGTCTCTAAATGGAAATCAGCCTCGCAGATAAGCAAGTTTTCTCCATACCTATAAAAGAGCTACAATAAATCGATGAAAAAGCCAAGAGCCTTTCTTTGGGCTGTGTCCGTGGCTTTCTTTGAACGCCGTTCCCTACAACTTGGACTTTGCCTGGGAAAGTCCGCGTTTCCCTCCCTACGGAACGGTGTGTAGGCACAGCAGATTCCCCTCAGAGTGGTGAGAGCTTTGATTCTGCGAGGAAAAGGTCTCCCAAACAATCCCCCTCCTCTATGGCAGCCGCGCAGACTTTGATTCCTGCTGTTTCTCCTTCTCCCCACTAGTTCGGAGGAAAGAAAGGAAAAGAAATCGCCCCCCCTCACCTTAACCAGCCCTCCTTAAACAGGAACCTCTGCCACAGAAGATGCGTGCAGGGGCAGAATGCCTGGCAGGGTCGGAGTGCCCCCACCGCTCCACCATTTCCCCACTACTACGCCC
The DNA here is from genome assembly GCA_011751065.1 of Lasiurus cinereus. Classification (NCBI taxonomy): domain Eukaryota; kingdom Metazoa; phylum Chordata; class Mammalia; order Chiroptera; family Vespertilionidae; genus Lasiurus; species Lasiurus cinereus. Next base: position 37,314,152 of record JAAGEH010000226.1, read on the forward strand.
ACCCAGGAGGGAGCGGGGGTCGCGCGCGCACACACACATACACACACACACACACACACACACACACACACACACACACACACACACCCAAAGCCCTCTCGCCTCTCCCCGGTCAGAGGTTCCCAGCGAGAGGCAAACCGAGGAGGGCAGGACCTCTCTCTGCCCAAGGAGGTTCCGAAGAGCTAACTGTGCGCTCCGCGGCCGGGGCGCCTGGCTCGGGGACGCCGGAGTGGCTAGCTGCGCGGGGAGACGCGGCGGTGCCGCCGCAGCCGGGCTCCGGGCAAGCCCCGCGCGCGGAATGGGGGTGACACGGGGGGTAGGAGCGGGTCCGCTCGGGGGGACTCACCTGGTCATGTTGGCTCCGGACAGCGGCCGCCACCGCCTCCCGCGCCGCCACCAGCACTTTCCTCCAGCGCCTTCGCGCCCCGCCACGGCCGCGCAGCCCGCGCGTGCTCTAGCCACCGCCTCCGGGCGGCCAGTTCAATCCCGCGGAGCCCCCCCTAGTCGCTGCCGCCGCCCGGCCCTCGAGCGGCCAGCCCAGTCCGGAGCGAGGAAGTGCAGGAGAGTCGGCGAGTGAGTCCAAAATCCCGAAACCCAGCATCCAAGAGAGCGCGTCCCCCCGCCCTCCCTCCACCCCTACTCCCTTCTCCTCCTCCTCCTCCTCCTCCTCCGCCTCCGCCTCCTCCGCCTCCTCTTCCCGGGCCCGTCCTCCTGGCTCTTCGGAGCCCGCGGCTTCCGCGGCGGTTTCTCCTCCTCCTGCTCTTCCTGCTCGCCCCGCGCCCGCTCCGCCGCCGCCGCCGCAGCTGCGAGTCTCCTCTCCCTCCTGCTGCTCTCCTCCGCCCGCACCTCGACGCTCCGCCGCTCGCGGCTGGGGGGTCCGGAGCCGCGTCTCCTCTCCTCCCTCTGCCTCTCTGTTTGCTCCTTCTTACGGCTGCTTCTTTTTTTTTTTTTTTTTTGGCCACAAATAGCAACTCGGCTGCCCCCCCTCAGCGCCTCCCTCTCCTCTTCTTCCCCCCCAAAGTGAAGCGCACGCGAGAGGTAACCAGAAACTGAGGCTGGCGGGCGGCGGGGAGGGGGCGGGGAGAGGGGGCGAGGCGACGCCTGCAGACGGGCCGGAGTGGAGTCCGGGGCCAGGAGGCGGGGTGGCCGGTCCAGCCCAGTGCTCGGACCCAGCGTGAACCTGGCGGTTATGGTTGGAGGCCAGGTGGTGTGGTGGGGGGAATTCAATGAAAAAGCTTAGGAAAGTGATTTGGGAAAGCTTCTCTCTTTGTTTCCTTTGCTCAAATCCTCAGAACGTGCTGGGCATCCCACGGAATAATCGGAATCGCGGTGCCCCAGCGCTGGGGGATTGTGTGTGCGCGCTGCCAGCAGGAGAGTGTGAGTGTGGGTGCGCCTGGGCGGGCAGCGCCGGGCCCGCTGCACCCGCTGGTGAATCTCTGAGTCTGGACCACTGACCCATTGAAAGGGCCGGAGAGCTGGATGAAGGAGGGGCAGGCAGACTAGGCACAAGAGGCGCAACTCACTCTCTCTCTCTCTCTCTCTCTCTCTCTCTCTCTCTCTCTCTCTCTCCCCCCTCGGTGACGTCACTCCCCAGCATCCATCCACCAGGCCAGAAAAGACCCTCTTTAACAAATTCACCCATCTCTTTAGAGATGTACACCCAGGCAGGCGCTTCCTGGCGCGAGGCAAGAACAAAGCTGCTGGAGCCCCATTCGAAGCAGTTATAGTAGAAGGAGCGCAGGTTGATGAGACACAGTTTGTGTCCACCCCACTTCACCTTGGCTGCTTCATTCATTCATTGGGGATGCTTGTAGGATCCACTTTGGAGTCAGAGAGTAAGAAGAAGTACTGAATCAACCTTAGTGTGATATTCTTGCTTTGCTTCCATGCTACTTGCTTTTTTGATCTCGGAAAGTCAAAGATCCCTGGCTTCTCTGAAGGACACCCATGAAACCATCTCTCTAGATAAGCACCCTGTTTTGGGGCTACACTGGCTTCATCCACAGAATCCTTTGTCCACGGAACACGCTGTGTGGATAGTTAGCTAGGAGGTGATTTTAACCTTCACTCCTAGGATGTCTAGCATGTAGACCAAGTCAGCAGCTAGCTGGGAACCTCCACTGGCAATTTGTTGGCCTACCAAAATGTTATTCTAAATTTGGTCAGGAAGATTGAGTAAAGTAGAGGCAGGGCCTCCAGACACCTCCCTTGCTCATTCTGTGTTCAGGTTAGGACACACACACAATGCTTATTCCTGCAGGCTGGAGGGTGTGTGTGCAAGAGCAAAGGTAAGCAGACGGATGGCCTTAGATTCAGCCTCAGGAGCCTGCATCCTGACTGTTGTCTCAAGCTGCCCACTTGTTTCCACCATCTGCATGCTGTGTTCCTGAAGGCACTGAAGGATTTTCAGTGATTCTCTACCTGCTGTGGCTCCAAGAAGAAGTCACATAGTTTTGAAAGGAGCCTTCCATGTTAAAGGAAGTTTAGTTTTCCAGCAATCTGAAGGGAGGTGGGGAGAATCATCTTGGCATGATTTTGCTTGTTTTTTTCTTTTTTTTTTATGATTAGCCTTATAGTGGAAATCAAGAAGAAATATATTCTTGTGCAAGCTTCCAGTGTCAGATTTACCCTCCGAACTTTCTCATGATATGAGGAACTGCATGGCTGAGCAGGTATGATGGACTCCTGCCCCCTTTGCCCTAAGGATAAATCAAGAAATCTGAACATCCACATAGGTGATTCTCACTCAAGGTGTAATTTCTGATTTGGCGTTCTTGTTGATACATCTTCCCCCATAAACTGGTGATTCCCAATTTCCGCTTACAAAAGTTGGATACTAGGATCCAGCCAGTGTGGCTTGGTGGTCAAGCATCTACCTATGAACCGGTCAAGCACATGCCTGGGTTGAGGGCTCGATCCCTAGTGTGGAACATGCAGGAGACAGCCGATCAATAATTCTCTCTCATCATTGAGGTTTCTCTCTCTCTCCCTCCCCCTGCCTCTCTGAAATCAGTAAAAATATGTTTTTTTTAAAAAGTTAGATACTAAGGGAACCAAAATAACATGTTCAAAACCCTGGTATTCCTCTGCTGTCGTCTTTGGTAAAAAGACACACATACCTCTGCCTAATTTAAGAAGATCTGACCAAAACTGACTTTAAGAAGATGCCACCTGGGCCCTAACCAGTTTGGCTCAGTGGATAGAGCGTCAGCCTGCAGCCTGAAAGATCCCAGGTTCGATTCTGGTCAAGAGCATGTACCCTGGTTGCGGGCACATCCCCAGTAGGAGGTGTGCAGGACGCAGCTGTTCGATGTTTCTCTCTCATTGATGTTTCTAACTCTCTACTCCTCTCCTTTTCTCTCTGTAAAAAAATCAATAAAATATATTTTAAAAGAAGAACAAGCAGCAGCCACTGTCAGCTGGGACAACTGAGTGTTATCTGGGAACAGAATCCAGGACTATTAACATACCCTCCTGGTAGCAAGTTAAACTAGCTAGAGAACTTTGTGATCATTACCAAGGTGAGTAACAAGAAGGTGGAAAGAAATCAGAGGAAATGGAGGAAGGTACCAGTGAGTGACATAAGCACAAGACCCAATTTCCCTGGCACCATGAGGACATAGGTGTTTTCTACCTCACTAGAAGCAAACATCTGGGAGAAAGAACTAGGGGTGGAAGGGGGTGGTTAGAGCCTGAGCTATTATTATGCAAAAGAGGGGGGTGCTGCTAAGGTAGTGGAGATGGGCAAATAGAGGAACTAAACCTCTTCTGCACCTCTGAGTGGTAGGGGGAGTGAGCCAGCACTATATTAGCGCTTCTTTGGAGCAGGTTAGCCACAAAACAGCACCCTGTGGTATGGACTATAACCCCTGGGTTATACCATTTGGAGATTTAAAGTCTAAGGACATCAGAAGTGAATAGTCATCTGTTGAAATCACCTCATTTTACAGGTAAGGAAACTGAGAGTTTAAGATGACCCAAAAGTTGGTGACAGAAGCAAAACAAAACCCCAGATATCATGACTTATGTCCTCTCTCCCCGTCTTCCTTCCAGTTCTGGATCACAGAAGTTGTTTTTGTTTTGTATGTGTGTGTTTTTAATTTATCAATGAACAATATATGCAGGATATTGTAAAACTATAAATACTCACATGACAGAAAATAAGTGGGACTAGACTAGACATTTTCTTAAATTTCTTACCAGCCCTAACATTCTGTGATGAATAGCACACAGGAGCTTTTCCACAGCACAACCCCCTCTAGTGCATAATTCAGCATATGATGAGTATGAGTCTATTTGGGAACCCGTCCAAGAGAGTTAGTTCCTAGAAGTACTCAGAAGATCTTACTCTCATCTATCACGGAGCATCCTAAAAAGACTAAAAATAATGACAATAATAGTAATCGTGTGTTATACTTGGATTATGTACTCAACATCAGGCTGGCCCACTGTTTTCAAAAGGCACCTTTTGTGGATGGGAAATCTGGTGGCTTGTGAACAGCTTTTTAGGTGAATAGAATGAAAACAGGAAAGAATGAAGAGTGTATTATGTGTACTAAGTACTGTTAGCAATTAAAAGCCACCAACTCACCTCCAGTCCTAACACCCAGCCAACTATGTAAGTGTTCTCAGCTCCATTGCATCAGTCAGGAAATAGGAACAGAGAGGCTAAGTTACCTCGCTGAGCTGACACAGTGGCCGAGCCAGAATTTTGGACCTACATCTGTTTCACTTCAAATCCTGTGTTTTTACAACTATTCTGACTATAAATTATTAACCAGAGCATTGGATAACTGTTGCTGAACATATTTCCTTTTCGAGGGCTACAGTGGTTTGTATTCAATCCAGTTAAAATGGAGAAACACAACATAGATTCAAATGCTGTGTTCTGAAGACAGTGAACAGTTTAATCAGGCACTGAACTGAACATCTGAGCCTCTTCTATAGGTGCTGGTATGTGTCACTAATTCGCTGCTAACTATATAAGTGGAATAATAATAGGTAATTATCCTCAAATAAATATCAATCTTTATATGAGTGTTAAAAGGTTTACTTGAGAGTTTTTCAAATGTAATTCATACAGCAATTTTCAGTAGCTCATCCCAAACACAGAACTGGTGAATGACAAGGATAAAAAAACCCACATATATATAAAACAATCCCTAAATTAAACAATATTTTACTTTATATGGGAACAGAAGATATACATGTATAAAGTATATCCACCTACACTGTGAAGAAGGAAGCCAATAACTCGGGTGCTATGCTAATATATTGACTCAGATGGTCCTGTAAATTCCTCCAGCAGTAACATGGCAAGTTTAGGTGCTATTATCCCCATTCTTCAGATTTGAAAGCTCAAACTCAGAACTAGCAGGTGATTGAAATGAGTGTCTAATCCTGGTCTTTCTGATTCCATGCCACAAAGTCTCTGCAAACAGGTGGGTTCCTTGTAGACAATGAGGTGGCTAGAGATTTTGAGACATTCTATACAAACATTTACACTTCTCTCCACTTGAAAGAAATGCACTTTCTTTCTCCGAAGGGTAGCATTTCTTGTTGCTGTCAGGCAGCATTGTAGTCTTTAAGGAGAGAAATCCATGTCTTCGTCTTCCTATAAAGGAAAGGCCTCGCAAAGCCAAACTGACTGTTCAGTTTGGCTGCAGCATCTCACCCTCACCTGCAGTGTGTAGAGGACGTTATGGTACGATGCTACTTTCCTTCGGCTCTGCTACTGCAGATTACAGCAAGCGACTGTGACAAATGGATATTCCCATTAAATTCTTTAGTAGAGTGGGACATTCCATTAACCATTGGCACTATCCCAACCAAGTGAAACACTGGGTCATTTTTTTTCTTCTGAGCAAAAAGTAAGGGAGAAAACAAAGGGTATTCTCTAATTACCTTTCCTATTTTTTCTGTTGCATGCATTATGCTAGCCGTATATTATAATTATTTATAATTAATATATGACAAGCTGTCAGCTGAAATTTAACAGGTGATTTGTCAAGAAGTTCCATTAATTCATACATTAAGCAGTGGGATTTCAATACTTCCTAACAATAAAAGTGTGTTTTGGTTTTGTTATTTCAAATGTTGTAATTTATATATTTTAAAAATAGAAGGATCCCTAACAGAAATGGTTACTTTGTTAATGATGTAAGGAGTGAACACATTTTTTGGCACTTTAGCCTTTAAATAGTACTGTTTTCACTGAGGAAATGAATTCCCTAGTGTTTATTTTTAAGTTTTAAACCTGTATGATTTTTAAACATTTTTCTAATGGTGTCTCTAGTACTAAAGGCAAAGCCGAATGGAGAGGAAAGTAATTGCAGTTACTTATGTCCAATTTAGTCATTGTACCTTACACTGGAGAATTTTGAAATGAATGAATATTTTAAAATATAGAAAAAGATTGAGAAGTCACCAGAAAGCTAGTAATTAATCACTCAATAGAGGGTAAATCTATAGAGAACAAAAACTGATGAAGCAATCTCCATTTTGCAGAATGGCACAAGAATGGGGCACATGATGGGGCACTGAATCACAGATATTTCTTGGGAAGACTAACAAGATTCTTTAAAAGAGCAAAAGCTTGGTTTCAATATCTATAGAATGTTAATGTCATGAGACATAAGTAGAAATAAAGTTAAGTTCCTATCTTATTGGTTCCACGACCAAACAAAATTTCACAGTAGTTTCTCCCCACCCACTCCCACCCTTCACTTATCCACAGGGATACATTCTAAGACCTCCAGTGATGCCTGAAACTGCAGATGTACTGAGCCCTGATATACTATTGTTTCCCATGTGTACATATACACGGTGTCCAAAAGATGTATGCACACTTTAATGGCTGATAGCTCAATTTTGAAAATGAATTATATTTTTTAATGTTTTTATTGATTTTTTTAGAGAGAGAGGAAAGGAGTGGGATAGAGAGACAGAAACATCTATGAAAGAGAAACATCCTAAATCAGCTGCCTCGTGTACAACCCCTCCTGGGGCTGGAGCCACAACCCAGGCTTTGCCCTCACCAGGAATCTACCATGAGTCAATGTTCAACCACTGAGCCACACCAGCTGGGCAAGAATGGTATTTTAATAAACACTGTCTTTATAATTATTCAAAATTGTATATTTTGTGGAGACACCCTATATTTTCACTTTAAAGAAGCATTTTATGGCTTCTCTTTGGCATATCCAAATTGCCAGCATCTCTACTCTTACACTTTGGGGCCATTATTAAATAAAATAGGGATCACTTTGACTGCAAGCCCTGCAGTTCCATAACAGTTGATCTGATAGCTGAGAGGGCTACTAAATGACTAATGGCAGGGATTTTTGGAGTGGATATCCTGGACAAAGCGATGATTCCTGCCTGGGGCAGGTTAGGGGAGGAAGGTGCAAGATTTCATCACAATACTCAGAATAGCATACAAATTTATGAATTGTTTATTTCTGAAATTTTCTATGTAGTGTTTTTAGACCATGATTGACTGTGGGAAACTGAAATCCTGAAGGAGGGAGGACTCCTGCATCATTCAAGAGAATGAAAGAAAAGTAAAGCAGCATTTGCTTAAAATTTCATTTGCAACAAGGCTGACTCTTATCTCTCAAGTCTAGGATATGCTGCAGGATGTTAATGACTCACAATTAACTACTGTAGAGAGTGCTGAATCTTCTTAATGGAAGAATCTCCTTAAGATTCAAGGGCTAGGAAGAGAGAGCAGGAAAGAAAAGAAGAACAGCTAATAAGCCTTCTGTGTCCACCAACCAAGTTCAGTTTTCACATTTGTAGCAAGAAAGCCATACAGAGTTATGAAATTATTTTTAAAGAGTCTTTCAAACAGCATTTCAGAAAATGATTACCAGAAACTCAGAAGCAAAATGCCACAAGTTTTCATATAACAGGGAGCATATCCCTTCATAAGAGAGGACTATAAGTTGCCAGTGGCAAATGGGTCCTGGACCAGACCAGGATCTCACGTACCAGATCTCATCTTGCTTCCTGGAAGCAGCATGGATGCTTACACATACATCCTGTCTAATAAAAGAGTTATATGTAAATTGACCATGTCTCTGCTAAGTCCACAAGCCACGCCCACCAGCCAATCAGTGAGTATGCAAATTAACCCAACCAAGTTGGCTACCACCATAGAGAGAGAAGGAGGGAGGCTTGGTTTGCCCCTACTGATGGAGGAAGCCAATTGCCCAGGCCTCCGCTTAAGGCAATGAAGTTTCATTGGCACCACTCTAGGCTACAAAGTTTCAATTGTAGAAGATAAATAAATCCCAGGTAACAGGGCCTCCACTTGGGTCGCTGGGGGGTCAAGGCAGGCCTGCAAACCACCACAGGCCCCTAGCCCAGGCCACCCCAATACCCCAAGAGAATACCCACCCTGATCCAGGACACCCTTCAGGGCAAACCAAGTGGGCTCCACCCATGTACCAGGCCTCTATCCTATCTAATAAAAGAGTAATATGCAGATTGACTATCACTCCAACACACAAGATGACTGCCCCCATGTAGTCAAAAGATCCTGCCCCCATGTGCACACAAGATGGCCTCCACAAGATGGCCAGCAGGGGAGGGCAGTTGGCAGGGACCAGGCCTGCAAGCGAGGGCAGTTGTGGGCGATCAGGCCAGCAGGGGAAGGCAGTTAGGGGTAACTAGGCCAGAAGAGGAGAGAAGTTGGGGGTGACCATGCCTGCAGGGAAGGGCAGTTGCAGGGGGGAAGGGGACCCAGGCCTGCAGAGGAGGGCAGTTAGGGGTGACCAGGCTGGCAGGAGAGCAGTTAGGCATCAATCAGGCTGGCAGGGGAGGGGTTAGGAGGTGATTAGGCTGGCAGGCAGAAGCAGTTAGGGGCAATCAAGAAGGCAGGCAGTCCTGCATTGTGAGAGGGATGTCCAACTGCCTGTTTAGGCCCAATCCTACCTGGAAGGATTGGGCCTAAATGGGCAGTCAGACACCTTCAAGGGGTCCCAGATTAGAGAGGGAGCAGGCTGGGCTGAAGGACACTCCCCTCCCCCTCGTCCCCCCATGCACAAATTTTGTGCACTGGGCCTCTAGTTAAGAAATAGTTTTCCAAACTGTGAGCACAGCAAAGACATTGCAAATACTATTCTTCAGCCACTTTCAAACCTTTCTCTAGATTTGTCTTATACGTCTATACCTTTCTTATACTTCAGTTATATCACTTAACAATTTCTACTGGGTGTGCATGCTTAATGTTCTCTCTCTGCTGTTTGAGAGCAGTTTTATGTCTGATTGCAGCCAAAAGCTCTTAACATAGTACTATAAGCACTATAAGTATGGGAATCTTTGAGGAGGGAAGGGAAAGGAAGGGTGGAGATAGGAAAAGAGAAAGAAAAAATAAATTAATTGTAAATTGCCCTTTTTATGTGAAATATCACTTTCTTTACAAAGATGTCTATAGTCTCCTAAGTAGAATAATTTTCTCCTGCCTATGGTCTCACATTGTTTTTTTTTTTTTGTTTTGTTTTTTAACCTTCTTATACCCTATCCCTTGTTTTTTATTGTTTACAGGTTGGGCCAAAAGTAGGTTTACAGTTATGAGTACGTAAAAGACAGTTTATTTTTCTATAATTATGTATTATTTATTGTGTTCTTTTCCATATGAACAACTGTAAGCCTACCTTGTCCCCATCCTATTTACTTGCACCCTATTAAGCTCTGAGTATCTTCATACTCTGTATCTCGGCAAGTATAGAACCTGAACTATAAGAAGATCTCAAAAAGATTTCTGTTAAATCCTAGCTGGTTTGGCTCAGTGGATAGAGGGTTGGCCTGCAGACTCAAGAGTCCCGGGTTTGATTCCAGTCAAGGGCACATGCCTGGGTGTGAGTTTAGTCCCCAGTAGGGGGTGTTCCAGAGGCAGCCAATCAATGATTCCCTTTCATCACTGACTTTTCTATCTCTTCCTCTCCCTTCCTATCTGAAATCAATAAAAATATATTTAAAAAAATATTTCTGCTGAATGAATCAATAAATTATAACATATGCTTAGATACCACCATCATAGGTAGTCAGATGTCACTGTAATATGCCCTCTCATTGGGCCTGTGCTGAACGGTACAGTGACTGAGAACTGGGTCATAATTAGGCTTCTCTAATTAAAACACAACAGAATGTCACAGACAAGAAACAATAAAATCTGAACAGGAGTAGATGGACTAGTAGCTCCACAGAATTCTTAGTGAAAAACTTTTGTGTTTTCCTATAAGATGTCCAAAGAATGGATCAGTTTAGTAGGGAAAAAATTCCTTCATACTTCTAACCAGTTCTGAAGTTTTCAGTTTTCACTAGGTACACACTAACTAAAGTGGACATTTGTCTCTAACCATTCTTTTCTTTATGACCATATATTATTCCATAGCATCTTGGTTTTTAAAACTCATTAGCTATGTCTCAAAAATTGCCAGTAACACTAAACAAGTCCAACAGAAATTTCAAGAAGCAGGACAAAACCTACGCTTTCCCATATGTATGCTTACTTTAAACAGTCTATCCAAGTCAGTGCTTATTTTATAAATGTAGAAACACCATTCTTGCTGAGTTTCTTAAATCTGTTTCCAATTCTTTAATGTCATTTCTCTTTCTACTTTTCCGACCACTGAAACCCCATCTTTCCAATACAGACGTCTCTACTCTTCGTCGTCCTAGTATAATACTTTTCATACATTCTTCTGCTCCCCATCTTTTTTCAATTGGCCTCAATCCACTCCTCCATGTGCTGCTCAATTAACTTTAATAAAGCACAAGTTTGATTACATTATCTTCTTACTAAAAAAAAACAAAACTCAGTAGTTTGTGATTACTGATCAAACCAAGTACAAATGTTCTACCAACATTCAAAGTTCATCACAAGTGGAATGGTGCCTGAATCCATTTTGCCATCCTAAATTCCTATCTTTCCTACCAATAGCCTAAACTCCAGAACTGTCTGAAGAAAATTGTACATTTTACTTACTCAGCCAGAAAGTTTTCCTATGCTCAACTATTTGTTGAACTCACACCCATTCTTTAAGGATCATCTCATGAAGTAGTTGTGTGTGTTTTTTCCTTCTGATTCTTCTACCCAGATATGAGTACTGCTTCCTTTGTAACATAGCTGTTTCTTCCAATCTCTTTTATGCTAAATAAACATTCTGCTGAAATCAGATGAAAGATGACAGAAAGCACTCACTGCCAAGATGTGTTCCAAGGCTAATTTTATTGGTATCGATCCATAGATTATAAATAGGAGAATGCATGGGATGGAGTCCGGGGGAAATTGGGCAAACTTATGTGTAATCACACCTTGAAAAATTTCATGCCATGTGACTATGTTTGGGAAGAGAACAAAGAAATTCCGAAGATTCTATGTTAAGACCCATATGAAGAGCAACAGACAATAAAAGCTTTTAAGAATTTATTTTTTTCAAACACAACTGTGCTCAGTATCCATGAAAGGAGATGAGCCTACCTAGGACTATTAACAATCTTTGACTTTGGAAGCATGGAGTCAAATCAAGGCAGGCAAGAGTTTTTCCTCTGCCTTTCCCTTTGCCAAGAAACCAGTGGACAGACACCTAGGAGGAGTCCTGAAAATGACCTCTGGCACCCACGTTTTCACTTTTCCCCTCCCTCTGAGGGAACTCCTGCCTGGTGCGTCTCAGGCTCTATCTTACCTGGTACCAAGTAGAGGTAAGAAGGAATGGGGCACCTGCATTATTTTTTCCTTTTTAATTCTTGTTACCCCCTCCCCCTTCAAAAAAAAAAACTAAAATAGGCTGAATTCTAAAACTATGGATGTCAAAAGTGCTCATTTCAGTCGGTTCTACCCTGGGTAAAGAAGAAATGAGAAATTAGAGTAAATGCTGAAAGCTATAATATTTTTCTGTGATTTAATCCTTCCTGTGCCATCTATAACACACCTGCCTTTTATTACAGTTATATTTATAGTTGTTTTTCTCATTCCCTCCCTGCGCCTCCGCCAGAGGCCAGATTCCATAGAAACACCTATGAAATCTTTAAGAGAAAGACTGGGTCTTAATCTTTGGTGTGTCCCAGGTATACCTGCAGAATGCCCTATGCAAAGAGTTCTCTGTATGCGGCACAAGCACATATCAATTTTCCCAGTTTAATATATTCTATCGTATTGTCCCCAGGGCATATACTTGCATTTATCAGATCATGTGCCCAATTATTGGACGGCTGAAACCTTAGAATGGTAGCTCACAACCCTGGAAGACCTCCAAAATGTCTGCTCAGGGCCCCTCATATGAGCTGAACTGGAGTCTTTGGTAATAGGGAATCTAGTATATTTTTTTAGAAAGCTTCCCAAGTGATTCAAATGTTTAACTAAAGTGGAGTCGCCTTGCTTTACAGCTCTAGGGAGCACAATTTGAAAGTCACTAGACTAGATTATTTCTAAAGTGTTTTCCAGGTCTAGGATTCTTTGTGAAAGCGATTTTATTTTATATGTGAAAAACAAATGACCTTTGACTGATTCCATTTTTTAAGTAGTAACTACAAATGAAATGCAGCCCAAATTTCTATACTAAGATGTATTTTTAGCATTTCTTTTTACTTAGTTTTCACGGATGCTCATTCATCCCCGGACCCATTCAGTCAGGCCTCCACGGTGTGTGAGGTATGTTAGCTATGCTCTCTTAAGTCATTCTAAGAATGTGTGCTGTGAGCAAGGCACACATATTAAGGAAAACCTTTTCATTCAAATACAACAGAAACATCCCCTAATGATTTTCATTCCCTGCAGTACAATTAAAAGAGGAAGCAATGCCGACAAACTAGCCTGAATTCCAGCCAGCCACTCCCAAAGAAATCTGTGATTAAGACAAAGAAAGAAAGATTGAACCCCTCTCCTTGGTAACAATTTGGAATGAAGTCTGGATGCCCATGTGTTATTTGCAATGTTAAATCGGGAAGTACAAAACGACAACTTTTGGGAGAGAAAGATGTTGCTCACAAAATGTTTGCTTAAGGAATTAACTTTCTTCTGAGGGAAGTATTCTTAGTGAACTCTAATAATAGAAAACTGGCAAGTATGCCAACTACCCAACTGCAGAAGACTTCTTTCACTTCTCTCACAGTTCCTAGCACATTAACTAACAAATAGGAGGAACCCTATCCAGTTAAATATTGGTTAAATATTAACACTTATGTGGCACTCTGCAGTTCACAGACAACTTTGAGAGACATCTCTTTTAAGGCTCCTAAACATTTTGTGGATGATAAAACACCCGTTTTATAGACCCAGATCTTAGATGCTGAGTATCAGAACCCCTGGGCTATTCCTGGGAGTCAGAGTCTTTGCAAGCTTTTCAGGTAATTCTGAAATCCCCTTGATAACTCAATTCAAATTTATTGACTTGTTGTATTGTTCCTAGGAAAATAACCCATGCAGCTGAGCAGAGTCTGGTATTTCTTAATAGGCTAGATGCCTTTTACTAGGATATAACTTTTCTTTCTTCCATTCATTTTTAAAAATATATTTGTATTGATTTCAGAGAGGAATGGAGAGGAGCAGAGATACAGAAAACATCAATGATGAGAGAATCATCTATCAGATGCCTCCTGCATGTCCCCTACTGGAATGGAGCCCACAACCAGGGCATATGCCCTGACCAGGAATCAAACCATGACCTCCTGGTTCATAGGTTGATGTTCGACCACTGAGCCAGGTTGTCTGGGCTCTTCCATTACAGTAGTACCTCGAGATACGAGTTTAATTCGTTCCGTAACTTTGAGGCGTGGGAAACTGAGACACTCGAGTCCTGGTAAACTGGTGGGTCGTGTGCAGCCTGCCAATCCGCGCCATTACTCCTACCTCAAATGTTGCTCGTATTTCAAAGCAAAAATCGCTCACTCGACGGCTCATATCTCAAAAATCTTGTATCTTAGGGCACTCATATCTCGAGGTACCACTGTATTTTAAAGAGGATGGGGGAAGAGAGACTTACAGGTGGCACTATTTTGCCTAAATCTTCAAGCTTTTAGATTCTGCTCTGCCCAGCTGGCTTATTCTAACAGTTGTCTTTGCTTTGAAGGAAGCACCTAGCTCCTGGCACTAGTGAGGAGAGCTTGAATCCTGCCCTCTTTCCTTCTGGCTATAACTAAGGTCTTCACTGCCTGTGGAGACCACAGCCTCCTTCAGCAGGCAGCAGTAATTACATGAAATTTACCAGACGCTGAAGTGAATCCTGCAGCCTGCTGGGCCTCCACACTTTCTTTGGGAACCCACCAGTTCTAGCTGTTATGCTCAGGGAAGGGCTCTGCTTTGTGTATTTCTTCATCAGTTTTTTTAAAAACCTTAAAATTAAAAGATGTGCTCTCAGCTAGTTACCCTCCACCCCCATCCCCAAAATTATGTTTGAACAGCATAATAGCTACCTTGGAACTACCATCTCATATATAACTTGGGGGAGAGGGGGGAGTCAAATAGACCCCTCTATAAAAATCTTTAGAATAAAACTACAGATTTCAAGGAAGCAGACAATGTTATTTTTACCTTATAATTATTCCTAATCCACACAGAGACTGGAGAGAGGAGGTTTTGATTTAATGTCTGGAATGAAATACACTTGACTGGAAATGAAGACACACACTTTCTTCTCCTTTAATTTTTGAGGGGGGAAAACCCTCGGAAATTGAAGGAAAAGAAAGTGTGTGTCAGCCAACCCAACCTTCTTGATTCTCAAACTTTCCAAATTCTTTTGGTTCACCACCCCAACCTTAGTAATACCCTCTGGTTTAACAACCCTGAAACTCTTCTGGTTCCGGTTTCTGGGAAATCTATCTGTCAAAAGAAGAGACGTTTTAAAGGGTTTGGCATTTTTCCTCCGAGGCAGTAGAAAGCCTCAGGGGTTACAAGGCACCTCCCCACCCCCACCCTTGGGTCCCCCTGGAGTTCAACACTACATCAGGTGCTTGCCCATTGACCTTAAAAAATAACATTCCAAGGAAGGCAGGGAGTGGATCTACTCAGATCACCTGACATGAATGACCACTCTGGGTGTCTCAGAACTTTACCCTTCCTCTAGATAGTGCCTCAAAGTGAAAAAGATACTGGGGAGGGAAGAAACAGGCAGTTTTGCCAGGTCTTTGTCCAAAAGGGTAGGAAATCTAGTTCTCCCTGCTAGGAAGAGAAGGCAGCCATCCTATTCCAGACCACCTAGGTGCCTCCTCCTTTCCCTCTGTCTTGTCTGGTACACTTTCAGCTCTCAAATAAGTACACATGTTGCTAGGTTCATAATTAGAGTGTTGGCAATGCCTGTTCCCTTGCTTTCCATTCCATTTAAACAAATGTTCCCATCACTCTTTTGAAAAGCCCTGGGAACATGTTCAAAACATACAACCCAAACAAATAAACTGCCTAACCTAAGCCAAACCCACCGACAACTGGACACCCTTCCCAATCTGGAAAGCCACCCTGAGAGGTTACTTAATTGTAATTATATCCTCCCAATCAAAGTTAACAGAGCTGAAAATGGGAGTTTTTTGTTTTGTTTTGTTTTTATTTTTTAATGTCGGCACCTCATCACCAAATCAGGTACTTAAGATTCAATGGAGTAAATTTCATCTTGAGCGGTGTCCTTTGAAAACAGGCTGCTCAGGGAGGAGCAGAGCTTTGGGGTAGGGTTAGACTTGGGCAGCGACTATTATTTGCAAGTGCTGAGAAAGAGTTTATATTTAGAAGCAAGTTTGTGATCTTATCCAGTAATAACTTTTCATGGCCTTCGGAAGTAACTTTGATAGCAAAATTCCTGTCTGCCACTTATCCCTGAAGCTGACAGGATCACAGCGGTAGGAGCTGCTATGAATGAGGCCAGGAGAAGAGCGAAGATTCCACCACTGCGAAGGACTCCACCGTGTAAAATTTAAAAAAAAAAATGATGACAAATTTATTTTTTAATTTGGTACAGCCAGGCAAGGGATCGCTCCACAA
This sequence comes from Lasiurus cinereus, assembly GCA_011751065.1. Lineage (NCBI taxonomy): Eukaryota > Metazoa > Chordata > Mammalia > Chiroptera > Vespertilionidae > Lasiurus > Lasiurus cinereus. The sequence goes on from JAAGEH010000226.1 coordinate 37,330,125, forward strand.
AATTCAAAATTTGGTGTGAAATTTCTTTGACACCAAAGAGGCAGAACGGCCCAAACACACCGTGTGGAGCAGGAAGGAAATGAGAGTCTTTGGCTGTGGCTCTGACATGCACCCTGGCCCTAAAATGTTGCCGAGAGAAAATGTGTCCTGGCAAGTGACAACCTGTGGCCCCCGCAGCGATGAGACAGATCAACAGGGAGGGCCCCGCGTTGCTGCTGCTTCCATCTCCCTGACATAACAGCCCACTCCAAAGTGAACTCAGAGCCACAGCAAAGACGGGAAAGTTTACAGCAAGTGGTACCACTTGTGCTCCTGTCTCAGCCTCGCCAAAATGATCCCCTCTCCCGGGTTCCCAAATGGGTGGTGAGGGGTGAGGAATGTGACAGGAGGAAGAAGGTTCCAGCCAGGAGCCCGCACAGTGAGGGGGTTATCATCGCCTGCGCTAGCGGGGAGACCAGCCATCCTGTCTTTTTCACTCTGGAGCTGCCTGTGATAGGATCTCCCATCCTCTGTCAAAAAGGCTCTGTCTACAGGAAAACAAAGGCCTTTCTGCTCAGTGTTGTTCTCTCACACGATTGGGTTTTCTTTTCAGAGTGTTACAGTATTACCACCTTTGTCAAGCTCAGGATATGGAGGTTGTCTGAAAAGCACAATAAAGAAAAGCCGCTTGTTTAGACAAGCTAGGATTTTGAACTTAATTATATTTTCCTCTGTCTTCTTGATGAATCAGGACATTTTGAACCCGGTATCTGACAAAGCATGATGGAAGTGGGGGGAAAAAAATGGCCCCTCACCCAGAATATGACCTGCATTTATATAAATCTTCGGGCTATCAGCCTCTATTTTTCTTATTTACTTTTAAAATAAAATCTCTTCTTTCTTTCTTTCTTTTTTTTCTTTTCCATCCTTAAATTTCATGGAAACCATCCAGGGACAGTCCACATTTTTCAGAAAGAACACATTTTTCTATACAGGAGGCAGCATTTGCCAGTACAACAAGAAACCAGCCAAATTGCTTTGGAGGAGTTAAGCAAGTACATTTCAACAAGGACCCAAACAATCCTTGGCAACCAATCAGAAAAACAAGTCATTGTTGCATCAAGGAAATCCTCAAATATGAGTGCTGTCGGTGGAAAATAGTGTTACTCACCAACTGAAAATGTTTACTTGAAGTGAGAATTATTTTATGGAAACCACTGTGAGTTTTGGAAGACTTACAATCTGTTCAGCTTGGTCACTGTATACAATGCTGCTACAGAAACATGCCCTGAGACTTCTAATCTGTCTGCCTGGTGGAGCAGGTGGCGAGATTCTCCACTGAGCTGTGGGCTCCTGGAGGGCAGGGACCATGTCTTATTCATCTTGTATCGCGCACACAGTATCCAGTTCCTCAAAGGCAGTCGATAAATATTGAATGAAAGAATCTTTACCAGGTATATACAAGGCCACACTGCCTGATCTCCTAGCATAAAATATCTCCACTCCCATCTATTGCCATGGTTTCTTTTTCTTCTGAGTAATTATTGCCAGCTGTCATGTTATATGTGGTTGGTTTTATTATCTTTATTATTTCCTTTCACTCCACCAGAATCTAAGTTCCCTATGGGTAGAAATTGAACAAGTTTGATTTCCTATATGTACCTTTCCTAGAGTGTAGGATGGTGCCTGGCACACAATGGTCAATTATAAATACTAGTACATGTTGACTGCCCTACCGTGTTTGGCTCAATGGATAGAGCGTCAGCCTGTGGACCAAAGGATCCTGGGTTTGATTCTGGTAAAGGGCAAGTATCTTGGTTGTAGGCTCCTCCCAAACCCCGGCCCTGGTCTGGGCACATGCAGTAAGCAACCAATCAATGTATTTCTATCACATCAATATTTCTCTCTTTCCCTGTCTCTAAAAATCAATGGAAAATATCCTTGGGTGAGGAAATAAATAAATACATACATACATGTTGACTTTTGAATAAGTACATGTATGATGAATGATTGTTATTCTCTCTTTCATATTTTCTTTTCCTCTTACTTATTTAATCTTCATTAGGTCTGAAAAGTATACCATAAAGTTCAATCAATAGTAACAAAAAAAGGGCATAGGTGGTTTATTCTAAAGAATGGAAGAATCAGACCAAGTTTTGTTAGTCTCTGGTACATGAGTCTATGAATCTGCAGAGAAATGTAAGAAATAAAGAGGAGAGGGAAGCAAGAAACTAATTGATCTCCTGGAGCCATCTGTAGCAGAGTGCATATGAATGGACAGGCCAGCACATGTGAACAGTAAAACACATTTGCGCACCATCTCTAAATTCTGTGCATGTACCTAGTCATTAAGACATTATGTTGGGTTCTTTATCATACAGGGCAGGGCATTCGTGTCCTTTCAGGCTTTGAGGGGCAAAACTACATTTTATCTAGATTTGAATTCTCTTAATATATCACTTTTAATCTAGAGTGAAATTTTAATAAGGTAATAGAATTGTTTCCCCTTGGGCATTTCTGCATTGGCCCCACATGTGAATGAATCATAATTCCTAACATTAATAATGTTCCCATTTTACAATCCCATTTAATGGCAGATAAAACCAGTGACTGGCAGTTCAGTGATTTGCCAGTGTCTTACATGTGGTTGGTTATCCTGCCAAATATAAAACCTTCAACTGCAGACTCCAGATATTATTCCTTTCTTTTCAAACCATTAGAACAGCAGGAAATTCTTTGTACCTTGTAGATGCTCATAATGTGTGATGATAGTTGAACAGACTTCTTTATGCAATTTCCCAGTTTGGATATCACCAAATGAACTGGGGATAAATGGGAAAGTGGCCTGACTGCAGAGGCCAATTCTGATGGACCTTCCCACTATTGCCCCTTTACTGCACTTCAGGCCTGCCCTAAACATCTCATAACTCTTCACTCTGATCCCGATCCCCTTAGTACTTAGGCCAGCCAACTACTTGCTTGCCTTGCTCTCCTAATGAACTTATCTCTCCTTTAGTTTTTCACAGTGGAAATTGCACTGGAGATGAGAGAACATATCCCTAACTCTGATAAATGGCTGTGTGCCATGGGGTAAGTTGTTAAAGTCCCCAGAGTCCTCATTTTTTTATCTGTAAAAGAGAGATAATGGTATTTATCAGTCTATGTAATAATGATATTGCAAGGTCTACATAAAACTAAGGATCTAAGGCAGCACAGCGTACAATCATGTACTTGAAACTGCCACATGGAGCCTGCTTCCCAGGCAATGTTTAATAAGTGTCTAGGATCAATGTCTTGATATTTGTTCTGACCTAAGCTAGTGATTCTAATGAAACTTTCGAAACAGGAAAAAGAAGGTCATTTTTTTTCCAGTGGATGGTGATGGGATTCCTTCTGGGGGACCCAGGGTGGCATGGGGAAGAAGTGGAGGCTTTAGGGGCATTCTATGGACATAGCCACACATCAACACACTGACAATAGACATTCATTGGTGAAATCGAGATAAAAACTGAGGGAAAAAACCCTCTAAAAATTTGGGGGTTGATTAAATAAAACGGTAGACTGCCAATTGCTAAATGTATTAAAGTTAATTATGATAACTTAATTCCTCATATGTGTCTGGCTCTTTCTAGCAGTGTTGAGACAGCTCTCTGGAAGTTCTAGTATAATCACAGTGAACTCAAGTGAAGACTCCAGAATAAGCTTAGGAACTCTTTATTTGGTTCCTTCATGACACAGTTAATAATATTGCAAAGACATCATGATTATTTTAAGCATAAGGTGAGTATCTCAATATGTATTTTCAAATGTGTGCAGTAGGAACAGGAAGTTGAAAGTTGTGAAATAAGCAAATCTAGTTGTATGGATAATCATGTATATTATTATCCTATCTAATAAAAAAGTAATATGCAAATTGACTGTCACTCCAATATATAAGGTGGCTGCCCCCATGTGGTCAAAGATGGATGCCCCCTGTGGACCCAAGATGGCTGCCACAAGATGGCCAGCAGGGGAAGGCAGTTAGGAGGGACCAGGACTGCAAGGGAGGGCAGTTGGGGGCAATTAAGCCTGCAGAGGAATGCAGTGAGGGGTGTCCAGGCTGGCATAGAAGGGAAGTTGGGGGCAATCGGGCCTGCAGGGATAGGCAGTAGTGGGGGACCCAGGCCTGCAGAGGAGAGCAGTTGGGTGGGGAGGCCTGTAGGAGAGGGCAATTTAGGGGGAGCCAGGGCCTGCAGGGGAGAGCAGTTGTGGGGGACCAGACAAGCAGGGGAAGGTAGTTAGGGGTGACTGGGTCAGCAGGGGAGGGCAATTAGGGGGGGCCAGGCCTGCAGGTGAGGGTAGTTGGGGGCAATCGGGCTGGCAGGGGAGTGGTTAGGGGGTGATCAGGCTGGCAGGCAAAAGCAGTTAGGACAATCAGAAAGGCAGGCAGGTGAGCAGTTGGGAGCCAGCAGTCCTGGATTGTGAGAGGGATCCCAGATCGAAGAGGGTGCAGGCTGGGCTGAGGAACACTCGCCATACAAAAATTTCATGCACTGGGCCTCTAGTGTTTAATAATAAGCATCATCTCATTTCCTTAGATAATGCTTAACACCTGTAAATCACAGATTCTTTACGGATGCTGAGTCACCAAATTAACCAATCCTGAATCCCTATCCTTGGATTTTCTATGAGATAACGTGTCCTTATTGTTTAAATAACAATTTTGTTGACTTTTCTCTTCCTTAAAGCTCAAAGTACCCTAACTGGTACATCTCTTTTCAATATTTTTAAGTGAGAATATTTCCCTAGGAGACCAGGGCCCAGAACTGGCATGATTTTGTGGCTTCTGCCACTTTTGCTCGAATATTCTCTAATAGGTTAAAACTCTCCAAAAGAGCCTATGTGAGGTATGAGTGTGAGTTTGTGAGTGAGTGTGTGTTTATGTGTATGTGTGTGTGTGTGTGTGTGAGTGCATGTATGTGTGGTTATTTAAATGATAGAAAGATATAGCTGAAAAATTCACTGAGACTAGTTTCATTAACAGGGAGCTCAAGGTATATATTGTGGAACAGTCATCAAACAAATGAGTTGATGAAAAGCCTATTAAACATCAGGTTACCTTTCCCTTTAACCCCTGGGAATAGACCAGGAGCCTGTGTGTATGTTTTTATGGGAAAACTGTTGTGAGTCATGAAACTCCGATGCCTCTACATCTCCCTTTGTAATGCTCATGCACTCTAATATTAGGGATAATCACTTGGCTGCAATATCTTCAGAAGAATTCAGTGCTTTGTCATTTCCTGGTTAAAGGTTTCATGGCTCCTGGCAGAAACCTAGTCAGAAAGAATTAATTGGTTTATAATTCTAAGTTCATGCAATCTGATCATTTAAATCTGGGAAATTTACTTACAAAAATAACTCAGTACATTTGGTGTTCTTTAAGGACGTCCAGAGAGTTTTAAAGAATTATATGGTACCCTGAGCAAACAAAGACTAGCTTTAAATATTTAAATAAAAACGACAAGTGTGTTTGCATACATCTTTAAAAGTTACAGAGTTCAAGGTCATGGCCTGATATGTGGCCAAAGCAGATTGTGTTTCAAATGTGTACTTGAATGTCCCTTTACTATACCACACTGCTTCACATCTTAAATAATTTGTATTAGCCAAATTAGGACAAGAAACATAATTTGGGACTTAAATTAATTAAGTCCCTTATTCAAGTCAAACATAAATAATCCAGGGTAGCTTCTATGTCAAATTAATGGTTCATTGGAACATCATATAATCTACCTGAGTAGGTAAACATCTCATTTTCAGCTGTCTTCTATTTTAAAGGATTTACAAATAACAATAAATTATCTTATTATTTTACTATCTGAACAGACTTGCATATTTTAATATGCAAATTATCTTTTGTTATTTTGGTATTTTGAGGACTATTTTTTCTGACAATATGTCAAATTATAAAAATTCATATTTGCATGCATTGACAAAATGATAGAAGTTTATCAGGAAGAAAATTCAAAAGAACTTCCAGATTTCAGTTAAACTTGACATTTTTCCCAGCACCATTTGCTAAGACTGATAACCCTCAGTGACATTTTGCATTCACCAAGGTGACAGGCCAACAGACAAAGTTTCCAGGGGTCAGCATTCTGTCCTTTGCCCCTTTAGCATTTAAGCACTGCAAATACATGTCTCTAACTCTTCTCAGATAACCCAGTTCCCACTTTCTTAAATATGAAGCCTGTGGAGGGTGCTGGATGGAAATAAAGGTGTCTATTGACCTAACTCTCTGACAGTGTAACACAGAGTCACTTGAAAAGGCATAGAAAGAGGATCAAGTTGCTTGGTTGTTGGGTGAAAGACTAGGATGGGGAATGCCCTTCAACACTGTCCTGAATATTTGTTTTGTTTTTTTGATTTTACAATAAATAAAAGTGCTGGGTGTGTGTCATGGAGAGGGTGAGGTAGGGGTAGTGAACAAACATGGTTATTGGGTCCAGAAGGCTTTGTTTTGCACTCAATCATTCATTTATTGTTCATTCATTCATTTGACTTTCTTTTGTTCATTTACTCAGATATCTACTGAGAGTTCACTGTGTCCCTGGCATTCTGCAAAAACTCTTGAAGGTGCAACGATAAGCAAAAACAGACACTGTGCTGTCACTGGCCTATTACCAGGGAGCTCACTGACCAGTGGCAGCCAGCCCTGGTTATTATTTTAGCTTTGTATATCTCTTTATAACTCATGTCCACCTCCCCTATCCCAATTGTGAATTACAGGCTTGTAAAACATTTCTCAACTTTTTTGGGGGGGAGCATATTATTTAATATCAATGGTTTAAAATGGAATCCTGCACCCTGGAGTCCCTGCTAATTTCTTTAATTTTGGCAGGACAACCTTCTAGCACTAAAGTTTATTAGACTTTGCTTCAACTTAATTCATAGAGGCCGAGATGGAGAGAGGCTGGGCCAGATGGAGAAGCCATGGCTCTGGTAATTCATTTTCTGAAACTGCTCCTAATACCCCTTACGTGTTCCCAATACAGTAAAATGGGTAATGAGAGGAGACTCATCCTTCTAAACCTTCAGAGGATGAGAAACCTATTGACAGAGAGTGAACCTTTTTGGTCTCACTGCTTAAGTAAGAATTTTCAAAGCAAATATTTTCAACCCTCCACTTGTAACACTGTTTACAGAGAAAATACACCCCGTGTTTGCTTTGGGGTCTGGAATGTAGCCTAACAAATAAAGGTATGGGGCATTTGTGAGTGAAAAGAGGTCAAACTAAGAATATGAAGACGGTCACTTTTCTCAGTCACACTCCTGAGCAACCCCACAGTATCTCTGCCAGTAATTTACCTGGTGATATTTGATATAAACTGGGATGGTAGCCACATTTATAGTCTCAGAATAAGAGCATATTAATGGCAACTGTTTGAGAGGTGATTATAGATCCTTGAGTTGTTTTTCCTGAGTGAGGCCTCTGTTCTAGTTCTGGCTCACTCCCATTCAGTGTTATCTGTAGAAATCGCCAGCAGCCTGCTTCTGCCTTTTCTCTTTCACGAAGATGATAAGGCAGCACAGCGTACAATCAGCTTCCACTCACTGCCTTTAATGTCATTATTTTTATTGAGCAAAGTTCTAACTGCTCAGAGCTAACTATGAGTGCTTAACCTGAGAGAGCATATTAGGAGTAATGTTATTACTGCAAAGACAGAACATTTCTCTCTCCCTCAACTCCTGATTGTTGTTCCTCACCCTATAGTACAAACAACAAGAAAGGACTATTCATGTCCATAACAACCAAGTTATGCAAACACAAAAAAAGAAGATTAAAGTATTTTGATGTATTTTGTTTCATTAGCTTAAAATAATATTTCTAGAGGCCTTTATAACATGCAGCAGGGACTGGCAACACACTGTGCTCCCTCATTTAAATAATTGTATAATTGTTCATTTCTTCCTTCTCTCATTCACTTATTCCTTTAATAATATTTATTAAGCACTTATTGGGGTATAGTGGAAAAGAATTAAAACAGGTTCCTTGCTCTCATGGACCTAAGAATCTAGTGACAAAGATCATGCCTGAAAAAGGGATATATTAGTCAAATCTTTATGAATTCATACTAAAATTCAATAGGGTAATTTGGTTTTAAAACAAAGTTCTCTATAAATACTTTTGTAAGGTAAAGCCTTGACTCTTAAGGTATTTACTTGGTGAGGCCAGATATATCAGCCTTCATGGAAACTAAACACCTATTTCTTTTCAAACATGAGAATACTTTCTTCCCTCTATGAGTTAGTTATCTGCACATGATTATGATGTACATATACATCAATAAAGAGCTGTAGTAAACACCCCATTGTATTCAGATACTTATAGTGATATAAATTGAAATAAAGAACAGATATATAGACAAGTAAGCCCACTTCCTGAAAGTATGAGAACATAGCTCACCAGAAAGAATGAGGGGTGGAGACACTGAGGACAGAGTTCACAATGCTTCTAGGACCTGGGTCGTAAAGACCCAAGTATTGACCAGAGAAAAAGAATAATTCACAGAGAACTAAAGACTCATCCAGCTATATTTTTCTTAGTCATCTGGTCACTCTTCTCATGGACATAAAGCCTGGGTTCTCTTCCTAGACATTTTCCTGGGCTCTTTCCTATCTTCCTACTCAGAAACAGAATGAAAAGATGAGGAAGGCACCATTCACCATTCTCTCCAGGAACCAAGTTATGTCCTGCTGGGAGAGATTACTACTGTTGAACAGGCTAGTAAATACACCACAGAGGAGGAGGAGAGCCCAGCAACCTGAAGTTCATGTCTCAGAGGTCAACCAGAGTGCAAATAAAAGTGGTCTAGTTTGGGCAAGGACTAACAGGTTCTTCTATTTTTTTTTCTTTCTTCTCTTCATGGCTTCAGGAAGAAATATGGTTTACTCATTGACTAAAAACAGAGATGGCCCTTTCATTTAATTTCTCCTTGATTAGATTTACTTTATAATGTCTCTTCTTAAACCAGAAGTTCTGAAAAGGATCTAAAAATGGTCTCATCCAAACCCCTGTTTTACAGATTAAAAATTGTAGATCAGAATAGTCAGGTAATTGGTTGAAGAACACAATTATTTAGGGGAAAAGTTGAGACAGAAATAAAATCTTTTGCAACCCCACCCCCCAAAATATAGAAAGTGATTTAGAGTATTCAGACCTGGTTTGAATATGTTTTTTTTTATATCTGTGTCTGTTTCCTCTGAATTATGGACATACAAATACTTTACAGAGAATTTTTGAGAAATAAATGAGAAAATATATGAAAAATACCAAACAGAGAATTGGAATCTTCCTAGGTAATTATTTTTATAGCACCTTTTTCCTTCCTTATCCAACAAAAACCATGCTGCAAGAATTGTGAGAAAAGTAATCAAGATATTTTAGAGCATGACTTCTGAAGCTAATATAAAATAATGGCAATCTAAAATAATGGACACAATTAATGGAAGATATGTGAGAATTCACACACACACACACCCGGTTTCCCCCTACAGTGAATAATGAATGGACATTTGAAATTCCTGATGATCCTTTAATAATACTAATTATTAAGAATGACTATCACTAATTTAGTACCTACTGTGTATCAGGTATCAAGCCACTTGCATCACATACATTAATTCTAATTCTGGCAACAACTTTGTAGAGCACTTCACAGATGATGAAACCAAGGGACATAGTGGTTTAATAATAGTCCAGCAGCTAGTGTAAGGATTTAGACTACAGCTAAAGAAAAATTTCAACTCTCATATTTGCTCCACGCAGAATAAATAGAGAGTGGTGATTTGGTGAAATGCTGTCCAGCACAAAAGCCTAGACAGTTAAACCAGCTGCTCTTCTCCTTCAATATTCAATGGGTGGGGTTTCTAGACTTAATTGATCAGGGTCATAAACTTAGGTAATTGAAAAACTGAACAAAGGGCACGGATGATGATTTCCTCCAAGCACACACCTGCTGGCAGCTATGAGTAACTATCCCTAAGGTCAGACTTAATTGGATTTGGATCTAAATGAACTCTGACATGTTGATTATTCACTGCTAGAAAGTAGAAGGGAGAAAAATGCTAAGGTGAAAGGTCAGGAGTATAAGCTTTCTTCCTATGGTCTTGAAAATTCCCCCACTGAAAGCTTTCTTTCATTTGGATCTTGTACTTTCATTTTTAAAGTAATTCAAGGAACCTAAGTCCATCCCAAATACAAACCTTCTTTCCTAACCAACTGGGGTTCTAAAGCTTCTAGAGTCTAGTCATTACTATTAGGAGCCTCCCAAAGGCAGCCAAAATACTTGGAGATAGGTATTCAAGAATTTTCACAATTATTTTCTTTTACAGAACTTTTAGAAAACAGAGTAGGCAATCTTATATATGATAGGAATATTAGGATGAATAGGAGTGAGTGAATTGTCTGCTCTGCCCACGCTTTATTTATTTTACCTCAGCTTTATTTATTTTACCTCAGTTAGTTTCCATCATTATTATTCCCATTTTATCACAAGTACTATTCTTATCCTCATTTTTTCAGAAGAGAAATCAAGGGTTAGAGAAGTGGACCTACTTATTTAATGTCATGCAAGGTTGTTATTCACACTCTATCTCTGTTTCATTCTGGCAACTGGCGCTCCCAGGTTATGGCTGGGATGCCATGGTAGGTTAGACATTAGGTGGGACTCACAATAAAAGGCTTCCTGCAGAAAAGGGGTCCTGAATTGCAAGGCAGAAAAGAAAAAAGATGTGGCTTGATGGCTTGTTGTATTTAGGTCTAGCCTCTGAGAATGCAGCATTGGGAGGTCTGGAAGCAGGGGCAGGGCTTAGTTGAAGTGGAAGACACAGGAAAATGAGTAACCAGAGGGTAGAATAAGATGAACTAAGAGGAATCTGAAATATTCAAGAGGAGGATATTTGAGTTTGGAGTTGGACCGAGTGATGAGGCAAAAGAGGGGCCTATGGATATTTCATCACAGCAGGAGAGTAAACGGAAACTTGAGATCCAGAGAACAATATGTGGTTAGAGAGTGGAGGAAGCTGACTAGACTGGTTAGTTGGTAAAGATCAACTGGTATATGAAAGCTTCTGGAAAGGAAATATACCTGTTTGATTCATAAAGACAGCAATGTTTCTACAGTAAATAAAATGAAATCCTTGATAGAAATGATGAGTTGGCCCTGGCTGTTATGGCTCAGCTGGTTAAGTGTAGTCCCATGTACCTAAAGGTTGCTGGTTTGATTTCCAGTCAGGCACATGCCCATGTTTGGGGCTTGATCCCCCAGTAAGGGACGGTGGTGGTAGGGGACATTCAGAAGGCTCAATGTTTCCTTCTCACAATGATGTTTTCTCCTTCTCCCTTCTCCTCTCTTTAAAAAATCAGTTAAAAATTAAGAAAAGAACAAGAGCCGAGACCGGTTTGGCTCAGTGGATAGAGCATTGGCCTGAGGACTGAAAGGTCCCAGGTTCGATTCCGATCAGGGGCATGTACCTTGGTTACGGGCACATCTCCAGTGTGGGGCGTACAGGAGGCGGCTGATCGATATCTCTCTCTCATCGATGTTTCTGACTTTCTATCCCTCTCCCTTCCTCTCTGTAAAAAATAAATAAAATATATTTTAAAAAAAAGAAAAAAAGAAAAGAACAAGAAATGATGAGTTTGTAGAGAAGGGTTCCACTCTAGTGTTCACTCAACTGGTTTGCTATAGTTCAGCCTATATATTTTTTGCTTTTTATTTATGCATCATTATTTCATTTAACAAGTATCTGTCGAGGGTCCACTGTGTGTCAGGTTCTCTGTGGACACTGGAGTTTCCACAATGTACATCAAAGCTATAATAGTATGGATGAAACAAAAAGTTATCAGATTCCAGTGAGTATGAAGAAAAAGTTCATGATCATTGAATCAATGATGGAGCATACAATGCAGAATTTAAATGCTTTTGAGAATGAGATGGAATCAGTTCTCTGTGACTAGCTTAATGCAAGTGAAGTGGTGATTGCGTTGAGTAAAATGGAAACAGACAAGCCTGTGCTCTGAAAGGAAACTGTGGATGAGGCTTATACTGATGATAATAGTTCCCATTTGGGAACCCCATACTTCTTGACGGCCTTAGATGCTTTACTTATTCACCAGTCTGCACTACAGCACTCTAAGGAAGTTATTATTACCCTCATTCATTGCGTAAGACTGAAGGATTTCCTGTGCATGGGACTTTTAGTGCTAACACTTGGGGAGTGCCAAGCACACTGGAGTGGTTGATCACCTTAAAGGAAGACAAGGATCCCAATGTCACAAGTCAAGGACAGAATCTGAACTCACATCCAAGATTTTTCTATGGCAATCCTGTGTTTTTCCACTATACTACATTGCCTCGACCTTTGGAAATCCTGAACTTCCCAATATCTGATCACATACTTTCTATAAACCAAAAACAAGAAGGATGTTATTTTTCTTGAAATTTCTTTTTTGAAACATTTTCTTTCATGAAGCAAATAACTTTCATACTTGCTCTCTCCCCATAGGTTCTTCATTGCCTACACTTATGTGTTATTAGGCAGATCTTTGACTTACATCCTCCTTCAACACAGAAGAAGCAATTTTGTAGTAAACCTTTTGGTTTTTCAGTAATTCAGTTATAATCCCAAAGGTGAGCAGTAGGAAAGAACTTCAGTGTCTACAAGAGACTAACATCTGGGAGAAAATAAAATGAAAAACAAAAGTCCAGCTGTTTTGTCCATAAGCCAAATATGTTGATACTTGGGGACATCTGGAGAGTTGATTGAACTTTTTGATTTTCGTACAGATGTTCAGAGCTATATAGCACAGCCATAAGTACACATGGGAAGATAATGGTATTTCACTATGTAATTGCCTTAGGGAACCCCTTTGTAATGCTCATGTCTGGGGGCAGAATGAACACTTACCCTATTGGCTTATGCTGTTATAGCCATTATATTTTATAGTATATGGTTATTATGTTCCAGGACATATATTTTAACCCAAATACCTATACCATGATGTAGATATTATGAATTTTGAATTTTGGTACTTTATAGCCTTTTTCTTTTTAAGTTCTAATTGGTTAGATACAAGCAGGAAGAGTAGGAGTAAAGGAGGGACATTTGCTGAATTGCCCAAGCTTTCTTCAATAACTAAACAAATGTATTTAAACCTTATTTAAAAAATAATTCAGATAATCCAACTTTGAAAATGATGTCACATTCTAACCAAAGATAGTTCAATTTACTCTGCCATCCACACACTCCCTGTTTGAGGGTTGTGTAAAGCAGCTGCATTAGCTGCATTTTGCCAAGTAAACAAACTCTGCATGGTGCAACAGTGCAAACATGCTTGTTGTCTGCCAAAGTGCTGGTGGTTAGAAGCTACTTAAAAATCCTAATTACACATGTTCATATAATGCGAAGGTGGTGGGGGGTGTGCAGCATACACACACACAAACTACACTTACATACTTTGGTGTAAAGTAGTCACTCAATCAGTGCTTTGTAATGGCCTGAAAAATAACATCAAGTCTCCACTGATTACATACCATGCACTGGACACTGGGTTAAACCTTTAAAGTGTGCCTTGGCTGGTCTGGCTCTGTGGATAGAGCATCGGCCTGCGGACTGAAGGGTTCCAGGTTCGATTCTGGTCAAGGGCATATGCCTGGGTTGTGGGCTCAATCCCCAGTGGGGGGCATGCAGGAGGCAGCCAATCCATGATTCTCTCTCATCATTGATGTTTCTATCTCTCTCTCTTCCTTCCTCTCTGAAATCAGTAAAAATATATTAAAAAAATAAAAAAACCCAAACATTTAAAGTGCATAATATTGCTTAATGTACAAAATCACCCTCTGGTTTTATTATTCCTAGTTTACATATGAATGAATCGAGGTGCAGAAATGTTAAGGATGTGACTCAGCCCAGGTCATATCAATCTAGTATATGCCAGTAGTGGCTTTTGAACCCAGGTTTGTATGACCCCCATAACCCATGTCATTAACCATTACTCTCAGCTGCCTCTTTTCAAAGTGAGTATTTAATGAGAAAAAACTAGCTCTGTTGAGGCCCCCAAGACTGGTTTAAGACCTCCGTCAAACATGGACATGCACAGATCGTTTTTTGTCTATTTCATTAAAAACCTATTTGGCAGTGTGGTGCCAGCTCCAGCACACAGATAGAAGAAGTACACATTTGTGACAGAAAACCCCACTTGCACACATTTAAAATGATTCAGTCACTGGGTTCACAAAGGTTGTCTTAAGCCAAATGACACCTGTAAAGGAAAGTTATGTGGCCGCTCTTTCCTTTTAAAGCTGAACTTCTTACTTGCTGGCCTGGTCTGTAGCAAACACTGATGTGTCATAAAAAATACATTGCCTTATAAATCACATCTCTCCTGTAGGAGATTACAACATTTTTTACAGCCCATCTGAACCTCTTGAAGCTTTGTTTCTTCAAACCTGTTCCTGTTACAAGGAGATGAGATTTTTACTTCAAAGGAAGCTGTTATGAAATGTACACTTGCAGAAAACAAAACTACCTCTTTAAGACTTTTTAATGGTTGATCCCTCACTCACTTTTGCAACTGCCACTTAAAAAATGCACAATACACATAAGAAAAGGATCTGCCCTTTATGATTTTCCTACTGCTATTGTCAACAATGTATGCAAACATATTGCAAAAATAGCGCATCAGCCCTTTGATCTTGAGTCTTATCTTTTCAAACTGGAACGTACTGGAATTTGCTTCCTAGAAAACCACAGGATTTATTGCATGGGACATGTAACACATTAAGAAATTCATTATACATACAGGGACTTTAGACAAAATGGTTGCATTTTTTAATGTGAAAATTTTAAAGGACGAAAAATGATGCTACACACTATTTAATGGAATAATCAGGTGGCATTAATTACATTGTTTTTGCTTTCTTTAAAAAGACCACTCATCAAATACCACATGAAAGACTGTGTTTACCTACCAACAGCATGACACCTTTCATTTACATGGCCATTTATCATTCCCAAAGTGCTTTTACATTTATTGTATAATGGGGTGATATCATTTGAACACCAGAAATTATACCCCAGGTATTGTCTTCAAACTGTTTTCTGAAGACTAAATACAAGGTAGATACCCTTTTCTGGCTCTGTCATTACTAAAAAGGTAACATTAAACAATACTGTTGTGGTTGTAAAGAGATTTCAGACAAAGAACCAAAAAGGTGAAAAACATTATCTCCTCTCGCCCACTGTAAAACCGCAATGCCATTTACAAAGAGGGGCTTTTGTTAAAGGGTTTTCCCTACTGCAGGGACTACAATCTAACAGTCCGTTCTTGTAAGATGAAGTGCTTCACCTTGAGGGTTTTTTTTTGTTGTTGTTGTTTCTTTTATGGTTGCTTCTAACTGTGGTGCCTCACCTTAGATATAAAATATCACCACAGAGAGATGAGCTAATGGTGTGTAAGAAGGAGCCTCTACTGGGAACTTCCATGAAAGAGAAACACAATCAGGGAATACCACGGTGTATGCAAAACAGTGCACCAGAGTGGAGAGAACACGGACTTGGAACTCAAAATGCCTTTGATTAAAATTCCGGCTCTTCTATTTACTAACTTGAAAGCCTTGAGCAGCTCCTGGAACCTCTCTGTGCCTCCGCTTTTTCTTTGCAAAAAGAGGTGAGAATATCTTTTCTTCATAGGATGTTTGTGAATATCAATTTTATTATTCAATGCAAAAAGTTAGTAAATAAGAGAATTCATTGCCATTTATATTAGATCTGTGTCGTTGGTATTGTAACGTCCAGGCAGAAAGCCATGAGGGTGTGGACCAAGGCATGAGTGGAATGAAGAGGAGAGAAGAGCTTCAGCCAGGATGGTTTCCTGGATTGTGGCTTGGATATCTACATGATGATGATGATGTGATATTCAACAAAATCAGAAATAGAGGGAGTGAAGGAGATGAGATTGTTTGTGTGTGTGTGTGTGTGTGTGTGTGTGTGTGTGTGTGTGTATTACATTACATAACACATTTGTCTGGTTGAACTCTGAATCTTCAGCTTTAAATAAGGAACCTGTACACAGTAGGCAACATAATAGATAGATGTTGAATTAATAAGTGAATGAATGAGTGATAGGTCATCCAGTCTAACTCTGTTCCTCTATTTGAATTAGACACATGAAAATAATAAATATATTCTAGAGAATATTCTTATCAAAAAAATACGTAAATATGTATCTGCCTTAGCATTGATGACCTTTATCCAGGGCAACAACAAAAGACTTGTGTAGCATTTCGTATGAAATGGACTGAGAATGAAACATACATACAGCAGGACAACATTACCTAGATAGATTAGGAAACTGTTCCTTTTCCAGGTGTAATATGCTAGGGAGTTAGAGGCTTTACTTTTTTCCATTTCACATCCCTATTTGTCTAAGAAGTCTAAGAAGTCACTGGTCTCTGACAGAGATTTCTTTCTTTTTTTTTTTAATCCTCATCATGATATTGTACATAAAAACCCTGAAAGACTCCATCAAAAAATGAATAGACTTAATAAGTAAATTCGGCAATGTAGCAGGATACAAAATTAACACCAAGAAATTTATGGTATTTCTATACACCAATAGTGAACTTACAGAAAGAGAGACTTAAAAAGCAATTCCATTTATCATCACACCAAAAAAATTAAGATTCCTAGGAATAAACTTAAGGAAGTAAAAGACCTATATGCGGAAAACTATTGGACACTGAAAATAGAGATAGAGGAAGATGTAAACATATGGAAGAACATACCACATTCATGGATTGGGAGACTCAACATCATTAAAATGTCCATACTACCCAAAGCAATCTATAGATTCAATGCACTCCCTATTAAAATACGAACGGCATATTTCACAGACCTAGAAAGAACTCTCCAAAAATTCATCTGGAATAAAAAAAGACCCCAAATAGCCACAGCAATCCTAGGAAAGAAGAATAAAGTAGGTGGGATCTCAATACCAGATTTCAAGCTGTACTACAAGGCCACTGTTCTCAAAACAGCCTGGTACTGGCACAACAGACATATAGAGTAGAGAATCCAGATATCGACCCAAACCACTGTGCTCAATTAATATTTAACAAAGGAGTCATGAACATACAATGGAGTCAAGACAGTCTCTTTAATAAATAGTGTTGGGAAAATTGGACAGATACATGCAAAAAAAAATGAAACTAGACTACCAACTTACACCATACACAAAAATAAACTCAAAATGGATACAGGACTTAAACATAAGATGGGAAACCATAAAAAATACTAGAGGAATCCACAGGCAGCAAAATCTCAGACATATGCTGAAGGAAATTCCTCACTGATACTGCTCCTAGGGCAATGGAAGCTAAAGAGAAAATAAACAAATGGGACTACATCAAAACAAAAAGCTTTTGCACAGCAAAAGAAACCATCAACAAAACAACAAGGAAGCCCACCGTATGAGAGAACGTATTTGCAAATGTTATCACTGATAAAGGTTTAATCTCCAACATGTATGGGGAACTTATACAACTTAATAAAAGGAATACAAATGATCCAGTAAAAAACATGAGCAACGAACCTAAATAGAATCTTTTCGAAAGAAGACAGAAGGAAGGTCAACAGACATATGAAAACATGCTCAAAGTCACTAATTATACAAGAGATGCAAATCAAAACGTCAATGCAGTTCCATGTCACACCTGTCAGAATGGCAATCATCAACAAATCAACAACAAATGACAAGTGTTGGCAAGGATGTGGACCAGAAAAAGGAACCCTCCTGCACTGGTGGGAATGCAGACTGGTGCAGCCATTGTGGAGAACAGTACGGAATTTTCTCAAAAAACTAAAAATTAAGGATATTTTTTCCATGGATTTTTTTTTAGACAGTATGGAGGAAAGGTAGGAGTGGGAGTAAGAGAGAGAGAACATTAATGTGAGACATATCAATTGGCTGCTGCACCCAGACCAGGGCCAGCGATAGAGCCAGCAACTGAGGCAGGTGCCCTTGACCAAAAATCAAATCCGTATCCCTTTGCTCCAAGGGCTGACACTCTAACCACTAAGAAAACCAGCCAGAGCTCTGGTAGAGATTTTTGTCAACTAATTCAATAGGGATTTCCTTATCTTTACTTGGAAACTCACAGATGACACAGAGCTGCCTCTATGGAATTACTCTCTTGGGTCAGGGGTCAAGTCAGCATGGCCATATGGAAAAAAAAAGAAGGAAGGAAGGAAGGAAGGAAGGAAGGAAGGAAGGAAGGAAAGTATAATAAACAGGGGTGGATTTGACTTTTACTTAGAAAGTTCTTTATTTTCATATATTTTTTAGGTAGCTACTTCCAGATGTCCTTAAAGATCTCTTTTCCTAGAGCGATCTCTATCCCATTTTGTGCTACATTTGACTTTAAGAGAGCCTGGCCTTCCCTACCACCAGAGGCAAGCAGATCATCTATCTGCTATTTAAATAGCACAGCAGTTTTTCCAGGAACACTGGGCTCTAGGAGGCAAGTTGCAATTATAATTGCCTATTTTCATTTGTTATTTCCTTGTGAAAGCAGCTCAAATGCAGTGGTGAAGGGGCTACAGCCAACAGCTGCCTTGTCTTGGTGAGGAAATGAGAAAAAGGGTTTTTTAGTAATCGACCAAGTTCAACAGTTTTTTAAGATTACTGATGGGATGAAGTATATAATTAAAAAATGGAAATACATCATGGGTTTTTTAATGTGAAATTTATTATTTTAAAATAAGGATTAAGGTCTTTGGAAATAGGCAGGATGCTTTGAATCAAGCTAACATTTCTTTCTTTTCTTTTCTTTTTTTAAGTAAGTATTAACACATGGAGAAATGAGATCTTTAAAAGACAATGCTAACACTTACAAGAGCCTTTTGTTATATGCATGAATTAGCTAAATACAGTTCAAAAGTAGCAAGTTCTGCTTCTGGAAAACAGCAATTTCTTAATAGTGAAGCCATACAATTCCCTGACTTCTGCCCCATGCTAGTTACCTGTAGCAATGGAAGCAGGATATGCTTAAACACTTTACAGGGCAGGATTGGGCCATGTCATGTGTGGGTGGTGCCTTTAACCAGGAGTGAGGTGGCAAAAACATTTACTAGAAATGGCCATGGAGTTCTTGAAACGGCTTGAAACAAAAGAGTATCACTCTGTGACACCACCATGGGATCCAGCAGTCTTGCAGGGGGCGGACTTAAGTGATCTAAATCAAAGTGTATCTGTCTGTGAATTTAATTTTCTCCCTGCTCTACTGAGTGGGATAAACACCCTTGTGATTTTCTTCACCTTAATATTCCCTTGTGAGCTCTTGGTAAAAATATATTTTTTATTTATTTCAAAGAGGGAGAGAGAGATAGAAACATCAATGATGAGAGAAGCATTGATCAGCTGCCTCCTGCACACCCCACACTGGGGATCCAGCTCTCAACCTGGGCATGTGCCCTGACCAGGAATCAAACTGAGAACTCCATGATTCAGAGGCTGATGCTCAATCACTGGAACATACTGGCTGGGTTCCCCTTGTGAGCTCATACTTTCTTCCAATTCATTCACATACTCTCCTCTTTCCTCTCCCTCACTTCCTATTTTTCTTTTCTCAGCATAGTGGGCTCAAGAATGGAGGAGAAGGAATGCAATTCCACAATGGTCATCATCTCCCCACCTGCTATCCTCAGTCCTAAGGGGGATTCAGTGTGACTGGTTCCTCCATCCAGGCTTCTGTATCTCTGCTTAGGAGAGGAATTTTGTTCAGACCAGGGTAGAAACCCTTGGATTCTAGCAAAAGACTCCTCCAGTAGAAGAAAATAACTCATACCAATGCACGGGGGAGGCATTATGGAAAGAAAGAAGCCCCATTTCCATGACCACAAACTCTGAAGTGGTGAGCTAGAACTGAAAAAGAGACCAGAGAAATGCCCAATGTATTAATGTGTTGATTCATTCCACAAACATTTGCCAAGACTCTGTGTTAGGCACTGGGGATGCAGAAACTCAAACCCTTCAGACTCTCTTATCATAGTTAATTGTAATTATAGTACAATGGTTGTGTGTGTGTGTGTGTGTGTGTGTGTGTGTGTCTGTGTGTGTGTGTGTGTGTGTCTGTGTCTGTGTATGTTCTTTATGAGTTCACAAAAAGAACCACTAATTTTGAGGTTGAGAGAAGGGAGTAATATTACCAGGTAGTAGACATGCAAAGATGCAGGAAAAATGAAAGGCCATAAAATATTCAATAAATGAGGGAAGAGTATATGACAAGGTAGAGGCAGGAGGGTCATAGAATTGAAGTAAGATGAGGACAATCAAGTGAGTCAAAGAAATTAATATGTCATTGGTAATCCTGATGTCCATTTCAATGGCATAGTAGAGGCCAACTACAGAGAGACAGGAGGGAGATGATAAAGAGAACAGGTGAGCAGATTAGCATTGGATCAATTAGCATTGTGTTGGATGACAGTTCCTTTTGTTAATTAAGAAGGGGGAGAAAGAGACAAAAGTCTGTATTGCCACCTGTAAAATCTGCAAGGAAAGTAGAGCAGGACTGTCTGGCATTAGGCGGAACTTGAGGGCAGCTTTCTCTCAGATGTGCTTGCAGTGATTACCAAGGGACACTGAGACCTGGGGCCTCTTAGGGCAGGGCTGAGGATCAGCCATTGCAGTTTGCTCCGCCCTGTGGATTCTCTGAGACCCGCCCCACCCAACCTGTGCACAGAGGCTTTTGCATATGAATGACTTAGCCCTTTGCAATCTAAAATTATCTAACAAACTGCAGCTGGGTCAGAGAGACCCAGAACATCCGAAAGAAGGTCTAAGGCCCCACAGCAGCTTGCATTGAGCGTCATCTGGGGACCTCCAAACTCCAAACAAAGAAGAGGAATCTGCGGATCTCTCCTTAGTTCCTGCTGGGTGGCCTCAGATGGAGGCTAAATTAGCACCTCCTTAGACATCGAAGAGCCAGTGTACCAATGGTCAGAGTGGGACCATTCAGATTACAACTTCTCAGATTCATAAGGGACACACTCAGGGGGCAGACTCTGTGAGTACCAAAGCCCCACTGAAGCAAGTCTTGCCTCATAAGGGTGTCTCTAGCACAGAAGCTCTTCCATCATAGACACAGCTGATTATCATAGCTAATTGGCCTGGAGGTCAATTCCTCCCAGTGATACCAATGACAATCAAGGCTTAACTACAACAAGACTGTGCACTTAGCCCACAAAGTGGTGCACTTGAGTCTACCTCAAGTAACTGAGGAGGCTGAGCCACTGGGCCCTATTGGACACCTAGTACACTGAGCCACTCTACCAACATAGAGAAGCAGCCAAAATGCAAAGACAAAGAAATAGGTCACAAATGACAGAAATGGAGGAAAGCAAACTACTGGATATAGAGTTCAAAAGCATGGTTATAATGTTTTGCAAGAATTTTCTAGAAACCTCCAATAAATTTAGTGAGATGCTCAAGAATATGAAAAAGGACCAAATTAAGCACACACTGACTGAAATAAAGAATAATATACAGAGATCCAACAGCAGATTAGAGGATCGCAAGAATCAAGTCAAAGATGTGAAATACAAAGAAGCAAAAAACACCCAAATGGAAAAGAAAAAAAGAATCTAAAAATATGAAGATAGTGTAAAGAGACACTGGAACAACTTCAAGTGTACCAACATCTGAATTATGGGGGCGCCAGAAGAAAAGAGAGAGCAAGATACTAAAAACCTATTTGAAGAAATAATGACAGAAAACTTCCTCCATTTGCTGAAAGAAATAGAATTACAAGTCCAGGAAGCTCAGAGAATCCTGAACAAAAGAAATCCAAAGAGGATGACACCAAGACACATCATAATTAAAATGCCAAGAGCAAAAGACAAAGAGAGAATCTTAAAAGCAGCAAGAAAAACAAAAACAAACAAAAAAAACAGTTAGTTACCTACAAGGGAGTACCCATACAATTGTCAGCTGACTTCTCAACAAAAACTATGCAGGTCAGATGGGAGTGGCAAGAAATATTCAAAGTGATGAATAGCAAGAACCTACAACTAAGATTACTCTACCCAGCAAAGCTATCATTCAAAATTGAAGGTCAGATAAAGAGCATCACAGATAAGAAAAAGCTAAAGAAGGTCATCACTGCCAAAGCAGTATTAAATGAAATGCTAAGAGATATTCTTTAAGAAGAGGAAGAAGAAAATGGTAAAGATAAAAATTAGGAACAACAAATACATATCTATTAACAAGTGAATCTAAAAATCAAGTGAATAAAAATCTGATGCACAAAATAATAGAATATAATAGAATCAGTGAATATAATAGAATCAGAGGTATAGAAAGGGAGTGGACTGACAATTCTCGGGGATGTGGGAAGAGACGGGACAAAAATCATACATCTATGGATGAGGACAGTGAGGATGGGGTAAAGGCAGAGGGTGGGGTGGGAACCAGGTGGAGGGGAGCTATGGGGGGAAAAAAGAAGAACAACTATAATAATCTGAAAAATAAATTTTTAAAAAAAAATAGAAGTCAAAATACTGCCCAACAGTATTAAAAGGGTGAAGATTATAATAAAAGATATATTCCAATAAAAAAAAGAAACTATATAAAACAGAAACAAAACCCAAAATCAAAGCCAATGCATCTTGGTAGGAGTCAGGATAATAGGCTCCTTGGTGACGATGGGGCTTGGGGATGAGAGGGTGGGGAATGTAAGACTGTAAAGGTATACAGAGTGATCTTTCCTGGTGTTGGTAAAATGTCTTCTTTCTTAATTTTTGTTCCAGTTATATAGGTGTTTTCAGTTTATAGAAAAAAGCTTAACTTTTCTAAATGTATGTTATAGTGCCAGAAAAAAAAAAGTGTAAAATACTATTTGATAAAGAAAAAAAAATGCCTGATAGGTGTGGCTCAGTGGTTGAGGGCTGACCTATGAACCAGAAGGTCATGGTTCAATTCCTGGTCAGTGCACATGCCTGGATTATGGGCTCAATCCCATTGTGGGGTGGGCAGGAGGCAGTTGATCAATGCTTCTCTCTCATCATTAATGTTTTTCTCTCTTCCTCTTAATTCCTGTCTGAAATTAATAATATATTTTTTTAAAGAAAAAGAAGAAATTGAAGATCATATGGCAAATTAATATTTATTTGCTCTGGATTGATGGGTTCATAGGTATTTTTGTATTTCCTGACCCTTTCTGTTTATTTGTAGTACTTCATCGTGAGAAAAGGGAATACAGGAGCAAATCAAATTAAGAACTACAGATAGGAGATGGCACTGGTTGGCAGTGTTAGACAACAAGACATGAAGCCAGAGATCACAGCAGATTTGCTTCAGCCAAACTAAAATATAACTCCAGTCTCCTCACTCCTTACCCCGGGTCAGCCCTGTCCTCTAGCATGTAAATCATCACAAGCTTTACGTTGGCAATGTTTATGTTGGAAACAGATTTGGCTTCTGCCTTTAAATCTTGTGCCTGGCCATTACTCTTCGTTACTAATTCTATTTATCAGCAATTAAAGAGCTTTGCAACCCTCCTATTACCTGCTGATATTTAAAAAAATAGGATTTGAGGTGGTGGAAAGAATAACTATGCTTCTTTTCTGCCTTTCAGACTACTTGCCCTGAAAAGGGAGATGAGACCACACCAAGCCTCCTGTGAGATTGTATTTTCTGCGCGGCACCAGGATAACATCAAAGCTCTCCAATGAGGGTCTGGCAATCTCCCTCTCTTTGGTCCTCAAAATAACAGTGAAAGTCAAGTTCAACACTATTAATGGGTAATCTGTACTCACTTTCTTTGCCCTTATAAAAACAGGCCGAGTTTTATTTGGGAAAGCCAGTGATGGTGTGTTTGATTTTAAACATACCAAGTGTTTGAAAACTCTCTCAGATAATGAAACCTCAAACAGTGTGGGAGATATATCAGCAAAGTCCAAGAGTACTCATCTCACCCTGAGTAAATAAAATAGAGAACAAAATGTCCTTTGTAGTGCACTGCGTACCCTGTATGTGTGCAGTGTCTGTGCCACTGCCCTCACTTTAATGCTCAGATGATCCCAAGGTGTTTAATCCATGTCACTTCAGCACATCACACTTGGTTGCAGAATTTAAAGAAGACAAAGAATACTGTGAAATGTGACAGACACCTCCGGACCTCCACTTATTGTATAAAGATAGATGGGAAAAGCCTCCTAGATTTAACTCTTATGTATCTTGAAACTAAAGCGATGAGAACGTTATGTCTCATGTTAAAGATGGACCTTTCTGTCAGAGAGAAGTTGAGCAGCCCAAAAATCTTTAGTTCCAAGGTTCAGCATGATCCTGAGAGCCTCTTAATATTTGCTGCCCCCTGTAGTTTGCTCTTGTAAAAATTTTATTTAAAAAAAAATCAAGACAGCTATTTAAAACTTCAGTTGCTCTTCTAAATCCTAAACACTTGTGGAATTTTATTCCTTATCTCTTTTCAGTCCAAATCCACAAATCAGAGTAATACATGGGGCAAGTCAGGAGAAGACTGCTATGAGCAGTCACGATTTCATTTAAGAGAATAAACTGGGGGGCATGATTGCCTTTAAAACATGTAGATTGTATTATATGGAGAAAGCTGCTCAAATAAATCCGATTTTCTTTCAAAAGGCAAAGGAAGCATCTGTTTATTAAACTACTTTCTCAATTTCCCATTGCTTTCAGAATCGGTTGTGGGATATGATTGCCTTTGTCTCTAAGCACAATAGCTTCTAATAACATTATGCTTAAAATAATATAGTAGAAAAGTATACGCTTGTGGTTTGTTCATTTGCTGAAACTAATATAGATGGCAGAAATTTTACCCAAGCTTAAAATAGCACATGGTACACTAGAAATTTAACACTGGCCTAGTGATGAATGAAATTTCATTATAAAGAATCACAATCTAATATCTAACTTTAGCAAAAAATTTAGAACTAGTTATCACCATGCATAGATGCTAGGGGAAGAGTTAATAAAACTGTTTATTATACAGTAGATTAATGAAGAGGCATAGATAATCCTAAAATGATCTCATCCCATAGTCTGTGTGACTTGAATAATTTTAGATTTAATTTCATGATTCAATTGGCCTGTGTATATGTAACTCCCAGAAAGATTATGGAAAGTTACTATTAATTTGTACAGTGTTAAAGCTTCCCTCAGTACACAAAACACCTCCTTTAGTTCTTTAGAATCTATATTACAGATTCAGATTATTTTCATCAGAAATGGATCAAGAAATTAATACAGTTGACCCTTGAACAATGAGGGGATTGGGAGTGCTGACTCTCTTCCCATGCAGTTCAAAATCCATATATTGACTCCCCAAAAACTTAATTACTAATAGCCTACTGTTGACCAGATGACTTACCAACAATATAAAGTCAATTAATACTTACTTTGTATGGAATATGCATTATATACTATATTTTACAATGAAGTGAACTAGAGAAAAGAAAATGTTATTAAGAAAATCATAAAGAGAAAATACATTAATAGCACTAAAAATATTGATTTCTTAAAAATCAACATATAAGTGGACTTGTGCAGTTCTAATTCATGTTATTCAAGGGTCAACTATAATTTCAATCAAATTGGTAAAAACAAAGGGACAGCTATGGTTGTTTTGAGATCAAAACATGTTAGCTCCAATTTTATGTAGTTAACTGTAGAGAAATGCCACTTAAAAAATAAAGGAAAGGCTTTAAATAGAAGAAATTATAATATACACAAAATAAGTATATGATGATAAATCATATTTGCTGATAGTCATTTTTATTGTGAAACTTAATTTTGTTATGAAACTTTGACAATATAATTGCATTATTTCACTTGGTTGAGGTAGAAACAGAGATCAAAATCCACCAATCAAGAACGGTTTGGGCTACCTGCTGTGGAGAACATAAAGGAAACATTTGACCTGGACACTCTTCTCAGGGTGCATGAAGACTGACTAATAGATAAATGAGTGAAAAGACAATACGTATTTGAGATATTTACAAAAGAGAAGTACCTTTTTCTTAGAATGTTCATAAACATACAGTCTGAGCTTGGCTGGAATTTAAATGGGAGAAAAGCATACAGATTGAGGGATTGGAAAGGACTTCTTGGGTTTGAAATATGAAGTAAAACTCTGAGAGGAGCTGTCACATACCAATGTTGTCTACTCTAAAAGTAGAAATAGAAGACATACAACAAACTTGTACCTGAGATTGAAGATTTCTGATATTCTCAAAGGGGACCTTGATAAAGAGCTACACTGTTCTAGTAAAGCAACACAGATAGATACCTTTTGGTGAGGCACATCTCAAGGTGGACCCCAAACTCAGAATCTAGCTGTACAATGCTTCCATAGGTTCCCGATGAAAGGGCCTGGCCAAGAAGGAAGGAGTCTGCTATGGGAGCCTGGCAGACATTTGGGCAACTTCAGAGAGTGGACATGCACACTACTGGAGAGAATGCTGAGCTAGATGACAAAATATTTGATTCTATCCCTGTCCCTTTCTTACTGTGTAAAGTTCAAGCTGGGCCCCAAACTTCTTTAGTCCTCAAATTCTTTATTTACCATGTAGGAATTAGTAAACTTCTTCTGTCTATATCATGCAACCATGGTCAAAAGCAAATGAGAGAATGTAGGCCAAACACTGTATAAATTATAAAATGCTATAGAAATTATGCACTGATTGTGTTCAAGCTTATGATCAATATCTGTGACACTGTCTCTGATTAGTTGGCTGAAACATGTCTGTCAAAAGCCCTCTCCTACTCTTCTCCATTAACCCACATCCATTTCTAACTTCCCTGCACTAAACTCTTTTCAGGAAGCTCTCTAAACTTATCCATTGTCACACTTACTTTCCCTGCCTTCTACTTTTATGCATGATCTCTACCACATTATCCATTTTAACTCATGTTCTCTCCTACATAGAGATGTGTGCCTCTCAGTTGCATTATAAACTCTGGAAGGAAAAGGAGCTTGTTTTTTCTTTTAAAATGACACCAGAACCCTCCTGTACTTGGAAGTAAAGAGTTAGGAATAGAGGGAAGTTGAAAGACACTGAAGGTTCAGCGAGAGTGACAAAGAAAATCCTAAGTGAAGACTGACCCCATCACAGATATCCTGGCAGTTCTAGTTCTTTTTTTTGACAATAATTTGAATTATTTATTTTAAAAAATAATTATTAAATTACTATTTTAAATGAAGATGGTAATTTAGATTTCCATTATACATGACATGGGTTGAGTTGAATAACTGGGAAACAGTTGCATTAATAAATGTTACATTACACTGTACATATACAGAATGATATCCTCCTCCCCCCGCCCCCCCAAAAAATGAATGAGGTTTGGTAAGCTTATATTTTCTGCACCAAATAAACTAACTGAATTTCTAATCCATATGACTTGGGTAAGGATAAAACTTGATGGATTTTTCTTTTTTAATTCTCAGAAACAGCCAATTTACCTTTTACCTCACTGATGACATATATTATTCAATTGTTGATAACCCTGGCATAATGATGCAGGATGCAGGACATCCTGCATATTAGCTAGACAAACTATCTGTGAAAGGCCACTGTAAGTGAAGAGATAATGTGCCACATTTTACTATTTAACAAGATACATTCATTTTATATATAAGAAGACTACCTTTTCATGTTTCAATTGCTCATTGAAAAAAAGCAAAATATAATTCAGAAGAAAAATTGGCAATAATGCAATACAAACAGGGTGCTTAATTTCACTTCATAGAAATTCATTGTTTTGGATTATCTGCATCAGTGATCCACCCATCAAATGCCTCCCTCCATCAACTCCTGTATTGAAACATTTTTTCCCCTCTCTCTCTTTAAAGCTGCTGCCTTCTAGTACAGAGCTAATAGAGATATAGGTAAGATGAAAAGGTTACTGAGAGGGGGTTTATAAAATCATCTAGCACAATGGTCGGCAAATTTATCAGTCAACAGAGTTTGCGGACCACTGATCTAGCATATATTTAAAAGAGGTCAAATCCAGGAGCACCACAATTATCACTCTGAACCTGGGTCCATTTTTTAACTTATAATACTTTAAAACTAAAGGTAGCAGACGCTCTTGAATGAAAGCAAGTTGAACATAGATCAACTGTGGGTTTCTGTAATTTTGAAATGGACAGTGCTCTCACACTTGAACTCAAGCAATCACGCACTTCAGGACAATGGGATTGAGTTTCTGAAGTTTGGCTGCTATTGTTTAAATGGAGATCAGCACATCCCCCACCTCTGACTGTGGAGAGACAGGAAAGGCAGCTGACACTGGGATGGTGGCATGAAGGTCTCAATGCAGAAATTTACTGGGAAAGTGCTTTCTTTGCAAAACAGATTGTTTCCATTTCTGCTCTCCCCATACTGCAAGTGGTGGCTGTTTCATGGCCAGAAGCAGTTGTGGGGAGGTTGTTGAGGGTGGTTTAAAGGAAACAGCCTGTGTTTAGACTGGAGTAGAGGCTTGGAACCCACAAAAGTGAGCATTTCTCCTTTCACTAGCATTTGCGATGTGTCACCATGGGGGTTGAGAAATCTCACCCAGATGCTAGTGTGTGCATGTTTTAGGTGTCCTTGTGGGTGAGGGCTTGGCAGGCAGCATGGTGCCTTAGTCAGTCAAATGGGACAAGTTCATCCCATTAAAGTCTAGACATTTAAAGAGCAATAAATGTTTGTTAAAAGTTTTTAGAATAGGAACAAACAGAGAATTTGGAAACATGAATCTTCCTGAAAAAAAAAAATCCAAATTACTCCAAGTGCACTTGGACATGCCTTTCTTTTTGGGTGTATTTTTGTTATTTTTTGAAATATTTTACCAAGATCTTTGGGGAATGTAGGCTTGTATAAAAACTTTATTAACCCTGGTGATGTACTGTTATACTCACAAATTTTTGGTCATCTCTAACACAGAGAGTGGACTTATGTGACAGTCCTAGTCAAGTCATTTGTTCAGAATGTCATTTGAGTAAAATAATTAGTTTCAAGGGAATAATTATGAAGGGGTCCATCTTTTAATGCATCAAGAATGCATTCTTTTCTTTAAAATATATTTTATTAATTTTTTACAGAGAGAAAGAGGAGGGATAGAGAGTTGGGAACATCAATGAGAGAGAAACAGCAATCAGCTGCCTCCTGCACACTACCTACTGGTATGTGCCCACAACCAAGATACATGACCTTGACTAGAATCGAACCGGGACCCTTGAGTCTGCAGGCCAACACTTTATCCACTGAGCCAAACCGGTTAGGGCTCAAGAATGCATTCTTAAAGGTAGCAACAGGTTATCATTAAAATGTGCACAAGAGCCTGGCTGGTGTGGCTCAGTTGGTTGAGCTTTGTTTCATGCACCAGGAGGTCACCAGTTTGATTCCCAATCAGGGCACATGACCGCATTGCAGGCTCCATCCCCTGAAGGGGGCAATCTAGGAAGCAGCCCATGATGTTTCTCCTTCATGGATGTTTCTCTCTCTCTCTACCTCTCCCTTCCTCTCTCTGCAATCAATTTTAAAAAGTATGCACAAGAATAGACACATGTACAGCGGAAAGGTTAGGGAGAGGTGGGGTAGATAAGAGATCAACCGAAATATGCATGCATATAAGCATAACCAATGGACACAAGACACTGGGGGGTTAGGGCATGCATGGGAGTTGTGGGGGGACAATGGGAAGATATGTATACATGTAATACATTAATAAAAATTAAAAAAAGAATAGATATGTGGACTTTTAAAGAATATGTGGGCAAAAATATTTTAGATTTTTGCTTAGTATTTGTAAAATTCCTAATTGCTCAACTGAAAACTGTAATAATTTTAAAAATATATTAATAATTTTAAAAGTAATAAAAACAAACACAAACTTCATGTTGTAAACTGAAGGGTTCACACTATTTATTTTAAGTGATGCTATTACTAATTTTATAATGAACTTTCATTTTGGACCACTATTTGGCCAGAGTTTGACCTTGAAATGTGATGTTGAATTGATTTCCAATTGTGATTATACTGACGCATTACAATCGGTTGGGGATGGCCATGATGTTGTGGTGACAAGAGTATAATATGAATGCTACAAGGCCTTTCTGTGGCATTTTCAACATGCCGAGAAAAGACAGTCATGTTTTTAAGTAATAAACCAAATTAGCACTGAATACAAATTAAATATGGGGGAACATAGTCCCAAAGAACCCATCACTGAATAGGGTTACAGTTATAAAACAAATGCTTGGTTTAGCATAAGATTTCAGCAAAGCTGTTTAGAGACCATATTGATTTAACTTCTATTTCTGTCTATGAAAACTGAAACTGGAAGCCTTATATAGTTCATTTCAACTCCGATTTTTATATTTTCTGAAATGAAAAAAATGTCCTGTAGGTAAGTGACAATTAATAGTGTTGACATCAGCAGGTGCTACAGATTGAAAAAGGGTATACAGAAAAAAGGAGGAAAAGAACAACACCAGGAGGCATGCTAGTGGGGAATCAGAACAGATACTGGAAGGGGCAAAAAACGAGAGGAATAACAGTGTTTTAGCGGTCTTGATGGCTTCCTTGAAAGTCAATAGCTTTGCACATGTCCCAGTGAGAAAGCCTGTACACCATGACACAAAGCCAACATTTGTACTTTCTGAATCCATCTGATTGTCTCCAGTGGATAAAAACTTGAGCTCAGATAGACACCTAAACTGGCTGGGAAAAGTTTCAGAAAAGAGAGAAACAAACAAGTAACTCAGAAAAGAGAGAAATAAGTTAATAGCAAAGATCCCTTTCCCTAGTGATGACAATGGAAAGGGCACTACTAATAAATATTAATAATCATGGTAAGAACAGTGATCATTTGTAGAGCACTGTTAATTTTGCGCATTTGTTCTACATCTATTGCTTCACAACAACAGCATGAGACAAGTAGGGCAACAATTCTTCTCTTTACTTGACAGATGAAAAACAAATAGAAAATGCTTCATGAAATTGGAGTAATGCTTCCAAGCTCCCAGAAGTAAAAACTATAGTGGCAGAGTTGCAGCTAGAACTTAGGTGTCCTGATTCCCAGCACTCAGCTCTTTCCCTTACTTCTCTGACCACTCCTGAGCAACAGGCCACACTAATATAATTTCATTCTGAAAATAAATTACTTCAAACTGCTTTGGCCAAAACCAACATCTCCCAGTAATTCATCAAAATGATTAAGACAAAGAGAAAGAGGAGAGTCACCGGCTATATGTTCTCTAGGCCTTTTAGAAAACAAGGAGTTATTCCTTTGGTCACATATATGTGAATCTACAAGAAAGGTGATATTGTAGACACCAAGGGAATGGGAACTGTTCAAAAAGGAATGCCCCACAAATGTTCCCATAGCAAAACTTTAAGAATCTACGATGTCACCCAGCAATGGTGGGCATTGTTGTGAATAAGCAAGTTAAGGGCAATAGTCTTGCCAAGAGAATGAATGTACATAGTGAGCATATTAAGCACACTTAGAGCTGAGATGGCTTCCTGAAACATGTGAAGGAAAATGATCAGAAAAAAAGGAAGCCAAAGACAAAGGTGTCTGGGTTCAACGGTACATCAGCCTGCTCTGCCCTGAGAAGCACGCTTTGTGAGAACCAATGGAAAGGAGCCTGAGCTGCTGCAAGCCATTCCTTAAGAATTCATGGCATGATAAGTGTAAAAGCAAAAGAGTGGTATCTTTTCCCCAAAAGAATATTTAAAGAAAAAACAAAATACCCATTTTGTAACTGGATCATATTATTCACTAGAGGCCAGGGGCACGAAATTCGTGCACTTGGGGATGGGGGATCCCTCAGCCTGGCCTGTGCACTCTCACAGTCCGAGAGCCCTTGAAGCATGTCCGCCTAAGTTGGCACTCAGACATCCCTCTTGCAGTTCAGAGCTCTCGCAGTCCAGGACTCCTCACTTCTTATTGCCTGCCTGCCACAGAGCAAGTAGAGGCTCCCACCACCACAGCTGTGCTCATCAGTCATAAGCCTGGCTTCTAGCTGAGCGGCGTTCCCCCTATGGGAGTGCACTGACCACTAGAGGGCAGCTTCTGCATTGAGCGTCTACCCCTTGATAATTAGTGTGTGTCATAGTGAGTGGTCATTCTGCCATTTGATCAACTTACATATTGGCCTTTTATTTTATAGGATTGTTTCAGGTCAGCACATTCTCACTCTAGATCTCCTTGGTCTCATTGGTCTGACTTGATCATTCCCTTTTTTTGTTCTCTATTAAAAATAGTCATACTGCGCTCTAATCAGTTTGGCTCAGTGGATAGATCATCTGCTCATAGACTAAAGAAGGCTTCTGGGTTTGATTCCTGTCAAGGGCATGTACCTTGGTTTCGGGCTCAATACCCAGTAGATGGTGTGCAGGAGGCAGCTGATCAATGTTTCTCTCTCATCAATGTTTCTATCCTTCTCCCTTTCTCTGTGTAAAAATCAATAAAATATATTTTAAGAAATAGTCAAACTGCTGATTTTCATATGTGTAAAAGATAAGAGAATCCTTCCCTGAAATTAGAGACAATGGCAGGCTCAAATATTCTGAGTAAGTCTATAAAATTCACTGAATCTCAATTTTCTTATATGTAAAAAAGAGGAATTCAGATTTATTTTAAAAATATGTTTTTACTGATTTCAGAGAGGAAGGGAGAGGAAAAGAGAGATAGAAACAACAATGGTGAGAGAGAATCATTGATAGGCTGCCTCCTGCACACTCCCTATGGAGACTGAGCCTGCAACCTGGGCATGTGCTCTGATAGGGAATTGAACCATGACCTCCTGGTTCATAGGGGGATACTCAACCACTGAGCCACGCCTGCTGGGTGAGGAATTCAGATTTAAAGTTTCTTTATACTTACTTTCCATTGTTAATTAATTAATATATTATTCTTCCTATCTATGATATATTTATTCATGTTATATATTCATTTTAATATAATTTAATCTTCCACTTGAGTTTCTGGGATATGTTTGTAGTATTGCCATGTGTGAGACTCCCTCACTTTTCAAAGTGTGAGTGGTAGATCAGCAACTTCACTGTAATTTGGGAGACTGTTAGTAATTCATAGTCTCACGCTCTAAACCATATCTATTAAACATAATATGCATTTTTAACAAGATGCTTGATGAGCTGTATGTACTTTAATGTTTGAGAAATGTTGCCATAGATCACAAACTTTTAGGCAAAAGGAGAAATAAGACTGTGAATCTGTCTATATGACACCTAGCATATGGTGATTTAGAAACTCATTTGAAGTCAAATAATAGTAATGAAGAGGTTAGATTTTTTATTTTTAAAGCTTAATTACTGAAGGCTTCACACGTGTTAAGGTAGTAATGAAAAACGTATGAATCAAGACTGAGGATCAGTCCTTATCTTGTTCTTATCTTCTTTAATAAGGAGAAGTCAAATAGTGATTGGTCTCACCAAGTTCAGGATCTAGACCCATCATAGAATTTGCCTAAGTTAGTGGTTTAGGAGTCAATTTGATTCTAAAACCTAGTCACATTCTACTAGTTTGGGCAAACAACTTGTAGAGAAAGGTAACTTCAGAAACATGAACAAAGAGAGATCCATGATTGCTAGAAAAAACATGGAGCCAACATTTAGTTATTCATCATCTTATTAGTCTTCCTTTCAAGTATTATCTGTCATTTAATGAATATTTTTCCAAGTTATACATCTTCCCAAAGAGGGTATTATATTTCAACTATATTAATCACCTTTCAAAGTTTTCAAATCAGTACATTTGAAAAAATTCCCAATAACAGAAAGAATGAATGTTGGAGTGTAAGTAATAGCTCTAACATTAAGCATCCCCAAACATTGCAGGGTATGTTGTAAAACAACAACAACAAAAAATGTATTTCAAGCTACATGTTAATGAATTATAGGAATGATTTTCTTTGAATCTTAGCTTTCTTATCAGTAAAACTAGCTAAAACTTTTATGATTTTCTACCTTAAAAGTTTTTTGTGTGAAACTTGATTATTTTTCAAATACTGCTTCTTAAAGCAATATGCCACAAGTGAATTGGGTAAAGTTCATGGTAATAATAATTGACCTAAATCTTGTTTTATATTTCAATTATTTATGTATTTCTAGTTCTCCTATTTACAAAAAAAAATGACTCAAAGAAGTTTATTGCAGTACAATTTTAAAGCAACAAAGGTAAACTTGCTTATATGTGTATTATTGATTTTCGTCCAACTTTTTGTTTTGAAAAATGTCAAGGCTATATATACAACAGTTGCAAGAATGCAACAATGGACACTCATATTCCCTTTACCAGTCGTGAGTATTTTGCCACATTTGGCTTTATTGCTCTTTCTTTCCTTTTTTGTGGATCATTTATAAATTAGTTGCAGTCATCATGGTACTTCACCCTTAAATAATTTAGTGTGTCTCTCCTAAGAACTAGGACATTCTTTCTATAACCAAAGTAAAGTTATAAAACTCAGGAAATTTAACATTGATATCAGTGTATTATGTAATACATACCCACATTTACATTTCCAATTTTATAGCTGCATATTTTTCAATATAGGATCCAATAAAGGTCACACATTACATTTAGTTGCAATTTTATTTGCAAAAAAAAGACAAATAATCATGTATTACT
This sequence comes from Lasiurus cinereus, assembly GCA_011751065.1. NCBI lineage: Eukaryota > Metazoa > Chordata > Mammalia > Chiroptera > Vespertilionidae > Lasiurus > Lasiurus cinereus. The sequence goes on from JAAGEH010000226.1 coordinate 37,364,821, forward strand.
GTGATCTTTTGACATGTTGCTGAAATAACAAATGTACTTATAGTGAAACTTCCATACTGATTGTACACTTACAGTGCGTATTTTCATAAAATTGAGGTAAAAATCAACTCAACTAAAAAAAAATTCCTGGTAGATAAATATACACCATATTTCTCCACTGAAATGAGTATGTATGGACATTTTTGATGTGCATACAACTGGCTGAGGACACAAACTTGAAACTTGACAAGATTTAAGACAATAAGGCCAGGATTAGAAGAAAAACTCTTCATGATTTAAATGGCATGAAAGATTAGAATTATGAGTAGGGAAAAACGAAATTAAACATTGTTTGTCTGTAAGGTCATCCTTTATCGGTCATTTCATCTATATGGGTGGCCGAAAGTGAAGATGAAGTTAAAGGACTTAATGTTACATGCAAACCAATCCAGTGTTTATGATTAAAGCAAACCATGCAATTCCAAAGTAAAGTTTCCTGTGGTGATTTAAATTTGGCCATGATTTGCATCTCTGTACCTGTTTTCATAGATGTGCATGAACTTGACCTTTTCCTCAGCCTTTCTCTCTAAGCACTCTCAGGTTGCCCTTAAAGGTGTTATTTTTTTTCTGTGTATATTATGGCACTCCAGACATGCTGAATTTCCTTTGGATGTGTAAAAAGGATGGGGGACTAGAGCACACTTTGGAAAATAAAGAATAAATTCCCTTTTTGAGGCTAGCCCAGGATAATCTGTCTTGACACAGGATATTGCCCACACTCTGCAAGTGGACTGCCCAATATTCACAATGATCCTAACGAAACAAATGAAGTCTGTGTTGCTAATTTGTACCACATATTACCCAATGCAAAAATAATTATTAATCAACCTTGGCTTCATTCGAAATGCCAAACTTTAAGTTTTCTAAGATCAGTTTTAAGCATGCATAGTTTAGGTTTATTTGTGTAGGTAAATCTGTAGTTCTGAAGTTTAGAGAGACACATGGCAAACTTTATTTTAAATGCAACAAATGCAACATGAATATCACACATTCCATATTTTTAAGGACCCACATCTTAAGTTTGGTAATTTCTCTGACCAGATGATGGCTTTTCAACCTTTAACGTGCTATTGAACTAACATCTTTTATTTTCTCTACAATTCTGGCTTCTAGAAGTTTAAAAGTTGGAATGGTAAAAGAATCAGCACTCTTTTTCTTTTGACACTTGGAATAAAGTTACTCTATCTTGTCACACAATTCTTTTGCAATTCATTTGAATGAAGTAAGAACAGAACCCACTGAAGTCAGATAATGGCTCTATCATTTTCTAGCAGTGTAACGTTAGGGAAGATACTGTATCTTGACTTACCTCAGTTTTCTCATCTGTAAAATGAGAATAACTTACTACAACAGATGATGAAAAAATAAATGAGCACAACTTGTGTGGTTCAGTGGCTGAATATGGATCCATGAACCAAGAGGTCACTAGTTCACTTCCTGGTCAGGGCACATGCTGGGTTGCAGGCTTGATCCCCAATAGGGGATTTGTAGAGGCAGCAGATCAATGATTCTCTCTTGTTGTTTCTATCCCTCTCTTAGTCTTCCTTCCTCTCTCTCTAAATCAATAAAAACATTTTTAATAAATGAGATAACACTATGCTATGACACACCAACTGAAAATCACAGACCAAAAAATGATAGAAATTATTATTTATTATTATTACATGGTTTTCCTCACCACTGGATTACATTATAAGAAACATATAAAAGTTAGTCAAAGAACAATTACTATTCTGACTGAATAATTGGAACAATACTTTTTTAAAATAAAATGGGATATGTAGGTACTAAAGGGATTAGTAAATCATCTTCCCAAGAAACAACTATAAAATTGTATGAAAATGTAAAAATTAACCAATTGAGAATCAATTATTCATGAACAGTGCTGAACTTCAGGTAAAAACAATGGGAATCTGCCTGGGGTTAATGCCTGAGGTTCTTACCATTCTACCTGTTTCTCCCTATCCCTCACAGCTTGGTTAGAATGATGTCTCCACTAAAGCATAGCTGTCTGTTAAGATTAGGAGGAGAAGAGGGGAAGAAAAAGAGGAGAAGAAAAAGAGGTGAAGGGAAAAAGAGAAGAGAATTTTGACACTTACCTTGAACCATGCACACACACAAACAACAACAACAAAAAAAAAACAATTCAAAAGAGATCATGACCTAAATGCAAGAGCTAAAACTACAATACTTCTAGAAAGAAATATATCAGAAAAGTCTCTGTGACCACAGATTAGGTTAAAACATCTTATATATGACACCAAAAACATAATCCATAATAGAAAAAAAATCAGTAAGTTGAACTTTATAAAAATCTAAATGTTTTCTCTCCAAAGTGCTGTTAAGAAAATGAAAGAAAGGACCAAAGATTGGGAGAATGATAGAAAGTATTTTCAAATTATATTTCTGATAAAGAACTCATAATAAAGAAAAGACAACTCAATTGAAAACTGAGCAGAAGAGCAGTAGACATTTCACAAAGAAGATATATGAATGCATAATTTAAAGAAAGATGTTCAGTGTTGTTAGTCATTAGAGACATGGAAATTAAAACTACAAGATACTATGACAGCCCCATTAGAATGGCTGTAATAGGAGAAACCAAAATGGTGGCATAGATGAACACCTAAACTGCTGCCTCACACAACAATTTCAAAATTACAACTAAAAGACAGAACGGACACCATCCAGAACCATAGGAAAGCTGGCTGATTGAAAATTCTACAACTAGAAGTAAAGAGAGGGACTCACAAAGACTCAGAGGAGCTGCAAAAAGCTGAGATATGAAGACACGCTTGTGGAGATGATGGGCGGAGGAGGGTCTGGCTGGCTTCCTCTAGTGGGAGGGAGACGGAAAATCCCGATTGCACTGAACCTCAGTTTTGGGCGAGACTCATAGGGGGAGTCTGGACTCTTGTGAAAAGGAAGGAGTGCAGGAAAATTCAGGTGAGCCATGAAAGACAGAGGTCTGGGGGCGTGCAAAAGTGTGTGCGAAAGTGCGCACACAGAGCGCTGACTGTTGATTGTGCCGCTTGCTTTTTCTAGCAGGAGGAAAACAGAACCTCCCAACAGCACTAAAATCCAGGTCCGACTGCACTGAACCCCAGTTTTGGGCAAGATCCTAGGGATCCAGACTCATTCAGGTCCCTAGAGTGCATGGAAACTCAGGGGAGCCAGAAAGACAGAGGTCTGGAGGCAAGCAAATGTGCACACAGAGAAAACTGCAGAGATTACCCAGAGGCACTGAGACACAGGGGTTGCCATGTAGGGCAGGGCTGACAGGAAGCTAAGACTGTCTGCTCAGTCCTGAGGCTCCACCACATCCAAGTCCAGCACAGAGCCTGTTGAAATCTTGCAAGTCTAAAGGCTGAGTCCAGCATAGTTCCCGGGCACAGACAGCTGATCCTCACAGACAGCTGACCTCACAATTGGCTTGGAGATCAATATCCCCCAGTGTTACCAACAATAATCAAGAATTAACTACAACAAGACTGTACACACAGTCCACAAAGGGGTGCACCAAGAGTGTCCACCTCAGATAACTGGGGAGGCAGACCTATTGGGCCATATAGGACACCTAGCACACTAAGCTACTCTACCAACTCAGGGAAGCAGTGAAATATGTGGAGACAAAAGAACAGATCACAAACAAAAGAAATGGAGGAAAACAAATGACTGGATTTAGAGTTCAAAACCATGGTTCTAAGATTTTTCAATAATTTCCTAGAAAAGATGGATAAATTTAGTGAGATCCAAGAGGCGATGAAAAAGAACCAACTAGAGCCGAGACCGGTTTGGCTCAGTGGATAGAGTGTCAGCCTGCGGACTGAAGGGTCCAAGGTTCGATTCCGGTCGGGGGCATGTACCTTGCTTGCAGGCACATCTCCAGTGTGGGGCGTGCAGGAGGCGACTGATCAATGTCTCTCTTTCATCGATGTTTCTAACTTTCTATCCCTCTCCCTTCCTCTCTGTAAAAAATCAATAAAATATTAAAAAAAGAAAAAAAAGAAAAAGAACCAACTAGAGATGAAAAAGGACCAACTAGAATTAAACATACACTAACTGAAATAAAAAATATACAGAAACCTAACAGCAGACTAGAGGAACGCAAGAATCAAGTCAAAGATTTGAAACACAAAGAAGCAGAAAACACTCAACTGGAAAAGAAAAAAGAATTCAAAAATGTGAAGATAGTGTAAGAAGCCTCTGAGACAACTTCAAGTATACCAAGATCAGAATTATGGGGGTGCTAGAAGAAGAGAGAGAACAAGATACTGAAAACCTATTTGAAGAAATAATGACTGAAAACTTCCCCCACCTGGTAAAAGAAATAGACTTACCAGTCCAGGAAGCACACAGACCCCAAACAAAAGGAATCCAAAGTGGACTACACCAAGACACATCATAATTAAAATACTAAGAGCAAAAGACAAAGAGAGAATATTAAAACCTGATCTAGTTACTGTGGTTAAAGCTCAATTTCCTACTTTGCAAGAGAAAAACAGTTTATTACCTACAAGGGAGCACCCATTTGATTGTCAGCTGATTTCTCAATGGAAACTATACAGGCCAGATGGGAATGGCAAGAAATATTCTAAGTAATGAATAGCAAGAACCTACAACCAAGATTACCCAGCAAAGCTATCATTCAGAATTGAAGGGCAGATAAAGAGCTTCACAGATAAGAAAAAACTAAAGGAGTTCATCAGCACCAAACCAGTATTATATGAAATGCTGAAGGTATTCTTTAAGAAGATGAAGAACAAGAAAATGGTAAAGGTAAAAATTATGAATACCAAATATATATATCTATCAACAACTGAATCTAAAAATCAAGTGAATTGAAAATCTGGTGAACAGAATAAACTGGTAAATATAATAAAATTAGGGACATAGAAAGGGAGTGGACTGATAATTCTTAGGGGGAAAAAGGTGAGGCAGGGTGTAGAGAGAGACTAGACAAAAATCATACACCTATGAATGAGGACAATTGAGGGGAGGTAAGGGCAGAGGATGGTGTGGGAGCTGAGTGGAGGGGAGCTATGAGGAAAAACAGAGGAAAAATTGTAATAATATGAACAATAAAGATTTATTAAAAAAAGGAATGGCTGTAATAAACAAGAAAGACAATAGTAAGTGTTAATGAGGAGGTGGAGAAAGTGGATTTCTCTACATTACTAGTGGCAATGAAAATGATACAGCAACTTTGTAAAGCATTTTGGTGATTCTGTAAAAAGTTAAATATAGATTTATCAGATGACAGGAATGTCATTCCTAAGTTTCTACTTTAGAGAAATGAAAGCATCTGCCAATTGAATATGTGTGTGCAAATGTTCATATAGCATTATTCTTAGTAGAACAAATTGGGGACAATCCAAATGTCCATCAACTAGTGAACAGAGAAACAATATTGGGTATATTCATAGAATTCAATCCTTTTCATCAATAAAAAGGAACCAATTCTTGAATAACACTAAAACGTAGATGAACTTCAGAAACATTACTCAAAGTGAAAGAAGCCAGGCACTTTACACAAAGTACCAAATATTTTATGATTCAATTTATGTGAACTCTCCCTGAAAGGGCAAATCGAGACAGAAAGCAGCTCAGTGGTTGTCTGGGATCAGAACGGAAATGGGAATTAACTGAAAACAGGAACATTAAGTGAAAACAGGAACATTTTGAGTGATGGAAATATTCGAAAACTTGATTGTAGTGATGGATACAGAACTATAACTTTATGAAAAAATACTGAATTTTAAACTTTCTATGGATGAATTATGTGGTATGTAATTTATATCCCAATTAGGCTATTAAAAATGAAAAAAGAACACTCCATTAAAATAAAGAAAATGAATTACTTCAGGAAATGTACAATTTCTTAATAAATATATTCATTGTTTAGTTAAGTTAAATAGAATGAGAATTAAATGTGGGAACAGATTTAAATCTTGGCTCAATACATTTCTACAGAAATCTGATCTAGTTACTGTGGTTAAAGCTCAATTTCCTACTTTGTAAAATCGAAGATGTTGATGCCTATATTCCCACTGGAAATCACTGTTGCATAGCTCAAATGAGATATGAAAGTGCCTTGTAAACCATAAAACTCTGCACAAATGTTAATTATAATGATGATATGTCACCTGTTAAATAACCATTTTTTAATCATCTGTTTTGTTCTTTAGCCTAAAGCCTTTGTGGTCTTATGCCCTGCCATTTTGAGAAGCTCAAGAATATTGCCTTTGTACTGTACTTTCCCCTCCTTCCAAATAATTATTACAGAATTTGCTTTAAAAAATACAAACTACCTTGGCTGGTATGGCTCAGTTGGTTGAAATATCCTCCATGCTATGAAGGGTCGAAGGTTTGATTATGGTCAGGATACATACCCAGGTTGTAGGTTTGATCCCCAGTGGGGACACATACAGAGGCAATCAATAGATGTTTCTCTTTCACATCTGTGTTTCTCTCTCTCTCCCTCTCCTTTCTTCTCTCTCTAAAATCAATAAATGCATGTCCTTGGGTGAGGATTAAAATAAAAAAATACATAAAACTTTATGAATATGAATTGATCATTCTGCAGCACATGTAGTATAACCTTTATCAGGTAAATGGTTGCAAGTAATTGTCAAAGGGATAAAAAGGAAAATACCATGTATATTCCAGAGATATTGTAAGATAAAATATGAGTGTTTCTTGCCTTTGGAGTTATTGCTATTCTTAGAATCCACCCTTGTAAGACATATTGCTGAAGGCATCCCTGTGGTAGATTTTCACAAATACATCAAAAGTAAAAAAAAAGTTAAAAAGTATGTTGCAACATCATTCTGTTTTTATCAAGCCTTGAAAATAAAGCAAAGTATATTATTTACACATGAGAGGTTCTATTCTGAGTCTGCATTCATCTGGCATAACTCATATTTTTTCTTAATTTAAAATAAGGTTTATAATGAGAGCCTTCCATTTAATTGCTCTATATTGAAAAGCTTCTGCCCCAAATTTAGGAATATGTTTAGCAAGAATGAGATTCTCATTAAAGTGGACTCTCCCTGCCCCATCCCCATCCTACCCCTTTCATTTCCCCTTTTCCTGAAAGAAGAATGACTAGGAATAGGGAAGAAATAATGTTCTGCAGCTAAAAGTATGCTTATCGGTACCCATGAAGAGGGGAGGCCAAAGTCATTGGTTTAAATTGGTTTGAATCCTGGCCATTCTAAGTATTATCTGTTCATGTATTCATTTATTCAGCAGACACTTATTAAGTATCTACCTCATGTCAGCATTGTGCTAACTCCTGTCAATGCAATGATAACTAAAAGGAAAAAAAAAATGTTGCTTTTCTTGGGTAGAGATCAGTTTAGTTAGGGATTAACATGTTAGTTGTATAATCAGACTAATGAATATGGACTTCAACGAATAGGAAGTGCTCTGCACAAAAGGAACACGATGCATGCAGTGATATCCATCCAGAGAGGATATCAGGATTTTTAGTCCTCCTCTCTTCCATAGGATAAGTCTATTTTAAAAATTATTAATGATAAATAATTTTGGTGATTCTGTAAGAAGTTAAATATAGATTTATCAGATGGCAGGAATGTCATTTCTAGTTGTCTAAGTCTTAAAGATAGTACCCAAATTAAATACTTTGTGTGAACAAAAATTTGTTCTTTCTAAAGAAAAATATTACTTTGCCATTTGTACTGTTTTGCCATTTTAACTTTTAAACAAAAATAAAAACCTTAAATGCCCTTATAGGATTCTATAACACAAGTAATTCCCTTTTTTTTTTTTGTCTACTTTGCTATCATTGCCTATTTAGAATATACTGTGTAAACTCAGAAAGATGTAATACAATAGGAGCTAACCGACCCTGTCCCTGAGTAAGTCATAATGACTGTGAACTATTATGAACTTTTCCAGCAAATGTCCAGGGCGAGGGCCAACAATATAACAGGGAGTTCTCCAAATTACCTCCCATAGAGGAGATAATACTGATTGAATACAATACAAAATTAGTAATGTTTTAGAAATACTAATTTGAAATGTACATACATATTAAAGGTCTATAATCACCTCATCAATCGTGGAGAAGTTGGACCAATGAAAGATTTATTCAGGAAAGACTTTGCTAGAATTGCTGGCACAGGTACTAATAAAAAGCAGAGCAGCATTTTGTGTGTTTTATTACTGTTTTTAAATTCTCTACAATGTGCCTCTTTATTTCTTGCACCCTGGCAGACTATTTTTGCCATCCTGTCCTTGGTAAACAATGAGAGCATATAAATAACAAGGGAATCTGAATCACAATGCATGTGCCAGACCCCCGTCTGAGAAAAGGTGTTCATGGAAGTGCAAATCATTCAGCGAGGCCAGTGCTAGCAAAGCTAGGGAAAAATTTGTATGAAAGCATTTTGGAGAAGTATGTGCATGAGACTATGCAGAGCTTCATACCGCATATTCAGGATTGTGATTTGTATCCTAAAAACATATTCAGGATTTTCATCTTCATCCTTTGAAAGGTTTTTTTTTTTGGTGGGGAGAAGATAGGGGTGGTGAGGAGGTATCATAATCAGACCAAAATTTAGAAAAATTTACTCAGCCACAGAGAAAGAGATTGGATGGCAACTGGGGTCAATGAGGGTCAAAGATGCTACAACACTAGTGTCAATACTGAGTTAAAATGAGGTAGTTCATGACAAGAGGCATTTATAGGAAGTAAGCTAAACAGGGATTAGTGAAGCATTGGATGGGTGATGTTAGACTATTAGTCAGGGTTGTCTGGAGAAACAGAAGGAGAAAGGGGGAGAGAGAGAGAGAGAGGGAGAGGGAGAGGGGGAGGGAGAGGGGGAGGGAGAGGGGGAGGGGGAGGGAGAGGGAGAAGAGATTGCTTTATTCTAAGAAATAGTTCACACAGTTAAGGAGACCGACATGTTCCATGATCTGCCTGGTGTAGATCCAAAGGCTGGCAGGTTTGAGACCCAGGAAGAACCGCTTTTTCAGTCTGAGTCCAAAGGCAGGGAAAAAACTGACAACTCTGCTCCATGCCCTCAAGCAGGAGGGAATTTCCTCTTACTCACTGAGGGTCAGCCTTTTACTTCTATTCCTGCCTTCAGCTGATTGGATGGGGCCCACCCTAATTAGAGAGTCCTGTCTGCTCTAATGACTCTGCTGATAAATGTGAATAGCATCCAAAAATACCCTCAAAGATAGGCTGTGAATAAAATGTGATCAAATATATGAGCACCCTGTGGCCCAGATGAAACTGACCCTTAAAATTAACTATCACACTGAGCACAGGGGTGAGGCAGAGGGAGGTGTTCAGAAAGTTTCCTATCTTTTCAGTCTAGAGGATTTGGTAGCTAGTTGCTGCCCTCACTAAGCTAGGAAACACTAGAAACACCAGGATTTAGGTCTGGGTCAGAAATTTCATTCTGTTCTTACTGACTTTGACATGACTTAGCAACATCTAAGTAGGTATCTCAATGGCTATATGGTCTGGGATTCAGAAGTTTGGTTTAGTAAGAATAATATGGAAGTCAACAGCATGTAGATGTTAATAAAAGCCATAAGCAAAGATAGAAAGGCAAAGAATAGTTAATAAGGGTAGAGAAAGAGAAAAGAAGGTCTAAAACCAATCCTTGCGGAATTATAACATTTAATGACTAGATCCAGAGGATAATCCTGCAAAAAAAGCCTGAGAATCACAGTCAGAAAAGTAATGGTCACACCATGGGGAGTATTGTGTAAAGAGACTCCGGTAGGGTGAAGGGGGAAAAAGGGGGCTGCTAAGGCAAGGTGTTCTGCTCATAGAATACGGAAAAGGAGAAGAAAAAATGAGCAAAGATGAACTGGAGACAGTGTGTAGAAAGCTTTTTAGAAGAATGGAAGAGAGCAGAGAAATAAGGTTGTAGATTATAAAATTCTCAGTGATATAGTTGTAAAATTACCCTTTCTTACTTAACCTAGTGAAATCAACCAATTAATACAATCACAGAGTAGCAAGATACCTCACAGAATGCTCAAGGAAAAGCATTCATAAGTCATGGCTTTACTGGTTTCTTTGGAAATCATGGGCTATAAAATGCAATATATTATACATAATGAAATACACACACACACACCAGTGCATGTACCATATGATTCAGCCTTTCTCATAAAATCTCCCATGGTATCCAATATCCAAGGCAAACTGTACACATAAACCACAGGATTCAAGCAGACCTTGCATATAATTGTATTCTCTTTATGAGGCCTCATGGGATAAATGCCTCCCATTTTCCACAAAAGAAGAGAATTGCTTTATAGGCAAAGGGAATCGCATTATGGATTGTATTTTTCACATCACTTTGGGGCAAGAAAGCTCAGGGCTAAACTGTGGTCCATGTGCAACAACCCAAAACAGAAACCTCAAAGCATGATTTTGTCTACATGTCTTACCGTCCCCCCTTTTTTCCCCCTCACCTTTCATTTCTCATCAGTCCAGTTTTTCTAGAGTTCCATGGGTTTTTACAGTATGTCTCCAATTTCTAACTATAACAGGATACAAGTAATGAACAAATAACCCTAGCAGTCGGTAGAATTCAGAAGGATGCACCTAGAAGTATGTTGATCTACTTTATTCTACAACACAGAGTTGATGTCATTACGCGTCTGTAGATGAAACATTTTTGGCAAAATGGCATGATACAGATCTCAAGGTTTATTGCTAGAGATCAACTAGTGAAAAGGCAGAAAGGGATTTACAGTTTTACTTTAAAGGCTGATTTTGTGTGTGTGCACTCTCCCACCACATCACGTGCATAATTGTTAAACAAGCTTCTCCTTTTTCAGGTTGAGAGGTGTATTTTTAATGAGCAGAAGACATTAAAGGGAATTCGAGGCCTCTCAGAATCAACAGTGTCACAACAAGCTTTCAATTAGGGGACATCTGTTGGGAATACAGGGGAATCTCTACGCAAAGTCAGTTGCTAATCACATTCACCTGCCCTGGCAGCCAGACAGCCCTCTGTGCTGGGAAAGATTGCTTATTCCCTCCATGCTCAATCACATTGCATTAAGTGGCCACCTGGGTAATGTGTTAGTGCGCACCTGCTGACCTACTCCGCCTAACAAAACGCACTGAAATGAAACTCCCAAAATAGACAGAAAGCAGATCCGCCCTGGCCCAGAAAGGAAGACAGAACAGCCAAGAAGAAGGAAAGACCCGAGACTTGAAGTACAGAATGAATTGTCAGGAATTCAGCATTAACTTGGGGACCTGCGGTTAATATGTTCCCCTGTTCTTTCAGAGTGGGTTTAAGGCATTCTTATTCCTGAAAAAATTATTCAGCCTTTTCACTCTCAGTACAACAGTATTTAATCTGAATCAGATCAAAATAACAGCCAGATCAGTAAGAGGGTCAGATCAAGCAATCTATGTATAGAAACAATTCTGGGGGATGATTGTGTTTTGCCCACTTTGGAAATGGATTGTGTATCTTTCTTTTCTGAATGCATAAAAGGTACTTTTCCTAAAACATACAATTTTTTAAAGATTGCTTATTGAGTTTTAAAGAGAGGAAGGGAAAGGGAGAGAGAAAAACATCAATGCGAGAGCAAAACATAGTTCTGCTGGCTCCTCCATGCCCCCTATTGGGGACCAAGCCCACAACCCAGGCAGGTGCCCTGACCTGAAAATGAACTGGCAATCTTTTTGTGTGTGGTCAACACCCAAACAACTGAGCCACGCTGGCCAGGGCCATACAATTTTTCTTCATTGTATTTCAGTTGTTGGGATGGAATATTATATATTTCATGTTCTAAAGTTGTAAGCAAAAGCTGGTTTATAACACAATACAGATTTACTCCACTATCAGAAAGCTTTTGTGAGGGAAAATACCATAAAGCAAAGCAGCAATTAGCCATTAGTTTATGTAGAAAAACTTTTGAGCATTTCCAGATTCCAAAAATAACCTAAAACATACCAAATACACTTAATTATGTCCAAGTTTATACAAAGCATAACATCCTTAAGTGCTCTCTTAAGTTTTTCTAACACCTTTGGATATGTCTCGCTAACAGATGCACAAAATTAATTGAGATCAAGCTTAGATGCTCACAGATATACTTAAAGCTACACTTTGTCGCTGAGATGCTGAGTGTACATTCATAGGAAGGAGCTTGGTGAGGCCACTCTTGCTGCTCAGGATGCGTGATGTCTCCATAAAGGCTGACTCTACAAAGATTTGCTGCAAAACAAATGCTGAACTTTTTTTCCCCTTTTTTTTTTAATACAAGTGAAAATCCTTTCTGGATTTCATTCCATCAGTGAAATTGGTACTACCATAGGTCTTTTGTAAAAGGGAAGTAGCATATTTTGCTTAGCGTAATAATCTCCAGCTTCATCCATGCTGTTGCAATGTGTAGGAGTTCCTTCATTTTTACAGCTGAGGGTATTCCACTGTGTGAATATGCTGAGAACAAAATAGGATCAGAGGCCTGGGTACATGGCACAGACTGACAGATGATCTCAGAGGGGATGGGTGAGGTGGGGGGACTAGAAGATATTATTCAAAGAACATATAAGAATACATATAAGCATAGCCCATGGACACAGACAATAATGTTGTAATGGCCAACGGCCAAGAGGGGTGTCAAAGGGGGGAAAATCTGGGACATCTGCCTACTTACATATAATCACATATAATTGCAGTTGTAATACAAATAAATAATATACTAATCCTATCTAATAAAAGAGTAATATGCATCACTCTGCTACACCCACAAGTGTTGCCCACAAGCCAATCAGGAGCAAGTATGCAAATTAACCCCAACCAAGATGGTTGCGGCCATAGAGCGAGCAGGAGGGAGGCTTGTGCTTCTCTGGCAATGGAGGAAGCCAAGCTTTCCGCACACCCTGGCAAGCCCAGGCCTTCACAAAAGGCTACAAAGTTTCAATTGTAGAAGATAAATAAATCCCAGATACCAGGGCCTCTGCTTGGGTCTCTGGAGGGCGTAGATGGCCTACAAACTACCACAGGCCTCTTGCCCAGGCTGCCCCATACCCCAATGGCTCCCATCTATGCACCAGGCCTCTATCCTATCTAATAAAAGAGTAATATGAAGATTGACAGCATTCCAACACATAAGGTGGCTACCCCCAAGTGGTCAAAAATCCTGCCCCAATGTGGACACAAAATGGCCACCACAAGATGGCCAGCAGGGGAAGGCAGTTGGGAGGGACAAGGCCTGCAGGGGAGGGCACTTAGGGGGACCAGGCCTGCAGGGAGGGCAATTAGGGGCAAACAGGCTAGCAGGGGAGCAGTTAGGCATCAATTAGGCTGGCAGAGGAGTGGTTAGGGGATGATCAGGCTGGCAGGCAGAAGTGGTTCGGGGCAATCAGAAAGGCAGGCAGGCGAGCAGTTGGGAGCCAGTAGTCCTGGATTGTGAGAGGGAAGTCTGACTGCCTGTTTAGGCCCGATCCTGGTGGGATCAGGGCAGTTGGACATCCCTCAAGAAGTCCCAGATTGGAGAGGGTGAAGGCTAGGCTGAGGGACACGCCCCCCCCATGCACAAATTTTGTGAACTGGACCTCTAGTTAATAAAAATAATATAAAACTAAATTGTGTTTTGCATGCTCACAACTGTAAAGCTACTTTGTGCCTACCCCTCTTTTGTGTGTGTGTGTGTGTGTGTGTGTGTGTGTGTGTGTGTGTGTTTTCTCAAGACAGTAATTTCTCTTTAAAAAGCAATGGATTTGAAATGAAGAAAAAGACTGAAAATATCTAGTTTGGTCATATTTTTATAGTTGAATCAAAATGATTAATAACCAAATCTAGCTCTTCTCCAAAGCACTTAGACACAATTGATGCATTGAAATAAGAAAGTATATGAAAAGGGACTACAACAGAGCCTATAATTCCCAACAAGCTTCTCTGTTTTCTGATGAAGATAATCAGTAAGTAGATCACCAAGGCATCTATTAATCACTGTCAATTTTGAGCAAGTGGAGGTTCTGATTGGTTGCTCACAAATGACCAGCTGCTAAAGGAAACTAAAGAACCTGTGGAAACAAAATATTTCCTTCAGTAAAATAACTAACAGTTAGAGGGAAAAAAACATCTTTAAGTAAAAAGAGAAAGAAAATAAATCTTAAGAAACAAAATGTGTAGATTCATCAGACAAGATATTAGCTTGTGGACACTAGTAACATTTGTCAGAGCATTCTAGAAAAATGCAAAGAAAAACTGATGTAAGAAAATTAATATACATACTAAAGCATAGTCTCACATCATAGTACATAGCCTTCTCTGGTGCACAGTATCATGGACTATATTTACATATGTATACTTCTGCTTACATGTATGTATCACGTTGTTCTTAGCAGGACTTTGAAAAGGTCAGTACCTATATTGTAGGGTAAGACAGAAATAGCTAATACTAGCAAAACTTGGATGGTTTCTTTAATGTTTCTATTATTACTAGTTGACAATATTTAAATCTTTCTAAATTAATTTTCTAGGTATTACATTTTAACTTTCATTTATCAAAAAAGGCATCACAGCTCTTGCTAAACTCTGTACCTGAGAACTAGGAGCTTTCAATCAAAGAATAAATGTTGGCTGCAGAAATATTTTATCTTGATAGTCAAGTGATTGCAGGAGCTCCCTTTGTCATTCCTTTCATTCTTCAGCTTCCTTTAAAAAATGATGGTGTTTTCAGAGAATATACCAGATAGCTTTGCTAAAAGCACTTTTGGACATCACTTCACCAACCTCAGTTAATGGATATAATATGAAACAATCTAATTGTCTTTCCCAGGTGCTTAAGATTTGAGCACAGCAATTCCAGTCTGTCTTTGGGCATGAACTTGGGAGATACTTGGACCTGTAATGTGTATAGAGAAAGGGAAGACTGCTGGGGAGGTGTAGAGGGACTGGGATGAGAAACCATGTAGTCCCAGAATGAGAAAGAAGAAATGGAGAAAGAAAGACTCTCACTTGGACCCAAAGAATTTTCCAGGCCTTGCATGGCCCCTTGTGTGGCCTTCCTATTCTTCTTATACTTTTCTGCCATGAGATAGTTTTCTAAGTTTTCAATAAATTAATTTTCTGCTTTTCCTCAAAGTAATTAAGTTAGTGTCATCTGCATCTCAAAGATCTACCAAAAGACACTTGAGATATCTGAAATTAAAACCAAGCTCTTTGCTCACTCTTTTCTATCTATCTATCTATCTATCTATCTATCTATCTATCCATCTATCTAATCATCTATCATCTATCTATCTATCTATCTATCTATCTATCTATCATCTCATATTGGTAATAGCCATATCTTTGTGGATACAATTTACTTGGCTAGACCTTTGTTTAGTTCATGCTTATTGTAACTGTGAGATTGTCACTCGCAGGTTGAATAATTAACAGCAAAGCTTTTTTTAATTGGGAAAGAACAGTCTAACTCTAGTCCCTGAAGTGTGTGTGGCAGGTGGTGGGAGGGAGGGTTGTGTTGTATGGTGGGTGGCAGCATGTTCATTGAGCAGATAATTAGGGGGAGAAGGTGATCTTTCAGTAGATTTTCAAACTGGAAGTCATTCTTTTCTTCTCAAACCAGGAAGAAAAGAATCTCTGAAGCCAATCTTGGTACTTCAGAAGAGACTGATACAATTTCAAGCCAGAATTAAGTATAAAACTATAATAGAAATATAGGTACTTGATTCTCTTCTTGGTAATAATTCTCTCTGAGCCTGAACTTGCCCCCTTCTCACGCCCTCCCCCACACACATTATCTGATTACTGGTATGCATATTTGCTCAGCATATGTACTTGAGGCACTACTTTATAATGCTGGTTTTAGATAGAAATGCTTCCTCTAGGCTTATGAATCTGAGTGTGTGGATGTGAGGTTCACAAATCTGTATTTTAATAAAGCAATCCCTTGACATTTTGATGTAGAAATCCAGCCTGGTTTTGGAGAGCCACTATTTTATGCAACTGATGTGTGAGCTTTGGTAGAACTAGAGTCCAAAGTGTATAATGTACAAAAGCGAGATGTGGATCTACAGCTGGACAAAGAAGAAGATAGAGCACAATTAGAGCAATTTGAGGGAAGTTGGCCAAGAACCAAGACAGACACAAACCCAACCGCTTTTCACTGTGGAGTAATCACTGCTATATCACTGAGAAGGAATTGGTAGTTCATAAGAGATTTGTACTCTCAGATAATTCATAGGTAGTATACTATTTTAAATCTTTATGTTAGGATTTACTTAAAACCATGTATTTGTGCATTACATTTTCCTCAATTCTTTTGCTTTTCCTGTGTTTTCTCTATAAAGCCCAGTATTAATATATGCATGTTTTTTAATTAAATCTTTATTATTCAGATTATTACATTTGTTTCTCTTTTTTTTCCCCTCCATAGCTCCCCTCCACCTGGCTCCCAACCCTTCCTCTACCCTTACCTCCCTCCCGTTGACCTCATCCATAGGTGTATGATTTTTGTCCAGTCTCTCCCTTTCACCCTGAGAATTATCAGTCCACTCCCTTTCTGTGCTCCTGATTCTATTATATTCACCAGTTTATTCTGTTGATCAAATTTTTAATCACTTAATTTTTAGATTCACTTGTTGATAGATATGTATTTGTTGTTCATAATTTATCTTTTCCCTTTTCTTCTTCCTCTTCTAAAAGAGTACCTTTCAGCATTTCATATAATACTGATTTGGAGTTGATGAACTCCTTTAGCTTTTTCTTATCTGTGAAGGTCTTTATCTACCCTTCAATTCTGAATGATAAGCTTTGCTGGATAGAGTATTCTTGGTTGTAGGTTCTTGTTATTCATCACGTTGAATACTTCTTGCAATTCCCGTCTGGCTTGCATCGTTTCCATTGAGAAATCAGCCAACAATTGTATGGGTGCTCCCTTGTAGGTAATGAACTGTTTTTCTCTTGCGGCTTTTAATATTCTCTCTTCGTCTTTTGCTCTTGGTCTTTTAATTATGATGTGTCTTGGTGTAGTCCTCTTTGGATTCCTTTTGTTTGGGGTTCTGTGTGCTTCCTGGACTTGTAAGTCTATTTCTTTTACCAGATGTGGGAAGCTTTCAGTCATTATTTCTTTAAGTAGATTTTTCAGTATCTTGCTCTCTCTCTTCTTCTGGCACCCCCACAATTCTGATGTTGTTTTGCTTGGAACTGTCCCAGAGGCTCCTTACATTATCTTCACATTTTTGGATTCTTTTTTCTTCTTGCTTTTCCAGTTGAGTGTTTTCTGATTCTTTATATTTCAAATTTTTGACTTGATTCTTGCCTTCCTCTAGTCTGCTGTTAGATCTCTGTATAATATTTTTTATTTCAGTCAGTGTATGTTTAATTTCTAGTTGGTCTTTTTCCATCTCTAGTTGGACCTTTTCCATCTCTAGTTGGTTCTTTTTCATCTCCTCTTGGGTCTCACTAACTTTATCCATCTTTTCTAGGATATTCTTGAAAAACTTTATAACTGTGGTTTTGAACTCTATATCCAGTCATTTGTTTTCCTCCATTTCTTTTGTTTGTGATCTCTTCCCTTGTCTCGGCATTTTCACTATGCTGGGAGAACTTCTGTGTTGGATTCAGCCTCATGATACCAGACTTGCAAAACTGCAAAAGCCTCTCTGTTGAGCTTGGGATGGGTGGAGTCTCAGGGCTTAACAGACCACCTTGCCTTCCAGTCGGCCCTGCCCTCCATGGCCACTGAGTCTCACGTGACTGGGTAATTGCTGGAGCGGTCCTTGTGTGCATGCTAGACTGCTGCCTTTCCGGCTCCTTGCGCTCCAGGACCATATGAGTCTGGGTCCCCAGGGTTTCACCCGAATCTGGGGTTCAGTGGAGTTAGAAGTGGCGCAGTTGGGATGCTTTGTCTCCCGCCCTCTTGTGAAAGCCAGTGGCACAATCAGCAGTCGGTCTCTTGCACGCAGTGCTGTGTGCGCCGCTTGACTTCTGCCCTTTTGTGATTCCCCTAAATTTCCGTGCACCTCTCCCTTTTCACAGTGCAAACTCCCCCTGTATGAGTTTCGGCTGGACCTGGGGTTTAGTGTCGTAGGATAAGGGGTTCAATGCCGTTGGGAGTCTCCATTTCCCTCCCGCCAGAGAAAGCCAGCCAGGTACTCCGGCACCCGCTCTCTCCACATGCACACGTCTTTGTCTTTGTACCTCAGCTTTTTGCAGCTCGTCTGGTCTCTGCGAGCCCCTCTCTTTCCTTCTAGTTGTAGAACTTCCACTCAGCCAGCTTTTCTATGGTTCTGGATGATGTCTGTTCTGTCTTTTAGTTGTAGTTTTGAAATTGTTGTGCGAGGCAGCAGTGTAGGTGTTTACCTATGCCGCCATCTTGGTTACCTCAGATCTGCATATGTTTTTTCTATTGTTATAAAATCTTCTGAAATGGGTGGACCTAACTGATAGTCTTTTATCAACATCAAAACTTTCAGAAGAGCTAGATCAACGAAGATTATTCCTTACACCTTGGTCTCAAAGGCGGGACTATTCCTTTTCCATGCTTTACCTTACACACAGAGACACACAGACACACACACACACAGAAAGACACACACAGACTTCCACACACACACAGGCAAACGCATTACCCACACAGATACACACAGCCCTTTGCTAGAACCACTTACTTTCTATGAATAGAATAGAAAGATTACCAGGAAAGTTCTTACTTCTTAACAAGAGTCAAAATAACATTCAGTGTCCTAGATAGCTTTCAGTTATTATCTTTGACATCAACTTCATGAAATTGATTCAGAAGCCTAATAGGTAGGTATGAGAGTTGGATTGAGAATGATCACTTGTGCCCAGCTCTTTAACTCCTAGATGCTTTTTTAATTTAGAAATTGCATATAGCCATTTAAAATAATAACATGGCTTAGCAATCTTAAGTCTCTTTGAAACAATAACAAAACATAGGCAAGTTCTCCAAATGCTGTCAATCTCCTTGATACCTATGAGGAGTAATGAAAGCAAGACATGTGGCCCTACATGCCAGAGGGATGTAACAACCCTCTAATGGAGGTCTTGTGTCCTTTAAGACAATGCAGTGGGGCAGATGTGATTTTTAATCCTGCATTTTTGAGCAAGGCATTGCAAAATTTGGAAGCTGCAGTCTATATTTGAATCCTCCAATTGTTTAATTAAAAAAATCCTTTAAACTGCATTATACCATATGCATAGTAAAAAGACTGAACTGCTTATAAGTCATTATCATTTATAAAGAGAATAGAGTCATTTTCTAAATTTGGCACAGTCGAATATTCTAATTTTATTATTATGTCTACTATTTGTCTTAATAAGGCACAGTCCCAGGGGCCAAAGCTACTATTAAATCCAGCACCTCTCTCATCACTCTTATGATTCAGTGCCTTCTCAGAAAGGTAGTTCCTTTAAGTAAGTCTATAGTACTGAAAAGGATTAACATTGGCAAAGTACCAAGCAAACACTTTTTAATTATTTCACTAAAGCAAAAAAATGTTCCTAATCCCCTCCTCCCCCAACAAGCAGTGTTTCAATCCTGTATTCACTGGACTTCTATTAGTTGTTCTGCTCTCTGCCTGGTACAAGGAGGTAGAAAAAAAAATGAAACACAAACAAACAAAAACAAATCTAGTCCTTAATGGGATAGAAAGAGGAACCATTTATTAGGTACTTCCTATGGGTCAAGTTCACTGCTCAGTGCTTTCAGCTTATTGTGTCATTTTGTGGAATTTAGAGTTTATTTGGAAGGCAAATGCATCCTTGTAAAAATCAGGAATCATAAATAGTACTGAAAATTTACAGACCTTGTCAGTCCCTTTCTCTTTAGTTTCTTACCATCTCAACTCCCTAGACAATTGAGTCTATTGAGGACTCTCCTTCATTTGCAAACTCCCCAACTCCTCTCTTGTAATTGCAGAACTGATCTTGCTTGGTCCATTCCACCTTTTCATCCCCACCCCACATTCAGTAGGGCATTCAGATGTGAAATAGGACAGAACATATATTTCTTTTTTTTTATTAATGTGTTACATGTATACATATCTTCCCATTGTCCCCCCCTCCCAGTGTCTTGTGTTCATTGGTTATGCTTATATGCATGCATACAAGTCCTTTGGTTAATCTCTTAACTACCCTACCTCTCCTTAACCTTCCTGCTGTAATTTGACAGTCTGTTTGATGCTTTACTGCCTCTGTATCTATCCTTTCGTTCGTCAGTTTATAATGTTCTTTATTATCCACAAATGAGTGAAGACCATGTGGTGTTTCTCCTTCATTGACTGGCTTATTTCACTTAGCATAAGGCTCTCTAGTTCCATTCAGATTGCTGTAAATGGTAAGAGTTCCCTTTTTTTATGGCAGCGTAGAATTCCATTGTGTAAATGTACCATAGTTTTCTGATCCACTCATCTGCTGACGGGCACTTGGGCTGTTTCCAAATTGTAGCTATTGGAAATTGTGCTGCTATGAACACAGGGCTACATAAATCCTTTCTGATTGGTGTTTCTAATTTCAAAAGCTGGATAAGATCTTTGAAGCTATTCTTTATGACACGGTTGATATTTGCTTATGTTGGTAACAATGATGGACATGAACACTGTGACTTGCAGGTTGCAAATGTTGTATTCCCTAAATACTTTAAGACATCCTGAGAGTTCAGGCAATAAAAATAAAGGAACACTTCCTGCTCAGTCTTCTTATGACCATTTAACATTAGACTCTTTCAGGTTTTGGTCCTTGTCTAATTCTCTTTTTACACTACTTCACCTTTGAGTAATCTCATCTATTCCCTGGTTCCTATTAGTTCTTATGTGATGGTGCAAAGTCCATCAACTCCAGCCTGAGGCTTTTTCTTGACACTCACACCCACAAATACAATTATGTATTGGCTATCTCTCTACACAAAAGGGTAGTATAGGATGGAAATGAAGAGATTAGGGAATCTTGCCTTAATCTCCCAGGTTAAAAAACATGCCAATATCAGAATGGTAAAAAAGTCAAGAGTACATACATTCACCTACATAATTTCTGAAGCATAAGACACAGTTGACAGGATATTTGTTCTGACAGGATACAAAAGAAAAAAGAAGCAAAACACCAATCATGACAGCATTTAGATTACCTGTGCTCTTTGTGAAAGAGAGAAACATGGATGTGAGAGAGAAACATCGCTGGGTTGCCTCCTCCATGTGCCCCAACTAGGGATCAAACCTACAACCTAGGTATGTGCTCACAATCTTTTGGTGTATGGGATGATGCTTCAACTAACCGAGATAAGCAGCAAGGGCCAAGATATTTTGTACCTACATCGATATCCACAAAAATCACAAACTCAATATAATATATGTACTGTGTCTAAGACAGTAGTAGCTTGGATATCATCCTCTCTTTTCCCTCTCTTTACCTCACACATTTAGGTACCAAGTTCTATTCCTCCAACCTCTAAAGATCTCTCATATTTCTTTCTTGCCCCTTCTCTATCCCTCTCCCCCAGTCCATCATTATTGAAAAACTACTGCCTTACTTCAAGTCCTGATCATTGTATTAACTATTTTATTGAAATACCTTTCTAACTGATCTGCTTACAAATTCATCCCTATTGGTCCTATTTCAGTTTAGTATATTTCAATGACTCTTTCCTTTTCAAGCTAAAACCCGAACTCCTAAGAATGACATAAAATGAGATGCAGGACTGGCCCTGCGATAAATTGAGATCTCTGTTTCTGCCATCTCCACTCACACAAATTCAAGTCATTCCCACACTTCTTGCAGGCCCATTAACATGACATGCCCTGGTTCATCAAACTGCTTTTGCTCAGGTGGCATCATCTGACTGGACTGTATTCCCTTGTTCCTGCACCAAGTCAGCTTTTACATGTCCTTCAAAACTCCTTTCAAATGGTCCTTCTTTCCTCTGGGAAGCCCTCTTTGACCAACACAATCTCAATGGGTTTCCCCACCCACAACTTGTTAGAGTAGCATGCTGACCTCAATAAAAATAATAGTACTCATAGTAACAATAGTAAAAGTTAATAGTTACTGAGTGAAGGCTAGGTTCCAGCCATCATGATAGCATGTTTATAAATTTTGCCTCGTAGTTTCTACTACTTTGTAGAGAATGTCTGTCAACTTGGTCATTTCTCCCATGAGACTCTGAGCTCTAAAAAGGAAGGTTCTGTGCCATACTGAATTTTTATTTATCCTCAGAGCCTAAGTCAGTGTCTTACTTACTAAATGACTGAACGTTCTGAAAGGCTGTGATTATGTTCTTCATGGAAAATTTCCAGATTCTTCCTACTGGAAATAATCACTCAGAGGCTGAATTCCATTTTGATAGGGTTTGCATCCTATCCTTGCTTACATTAAATATTTTTAAGTATATAACTGGGCTGCCCATCCTGCAAGCTGTGTGCAATTAGTGAGTGGCCCCTTCTTTATCATCCTTTCTGACACTATCACTCAGCAGCTTCAGAATTCAAGTTTTAATGTCATTCAAATCTTCTCTTTCTGATATCTAAAAATTTACGTATTAACACTATCTGAAATAAGAAACACCATTTGGGCCTATAAAAGAATGACAAGTTGTTTTAGATTTCTTTCCTTTAGGACATGGAATTTTAGTGCTCGAAGAGAGCAATGCAATCATGTCTTCCAATCTCTATCCTCTCTCCTTCCCTTATTCACTCACTTTCTCAATCCTTCCTCTTTCTCTCCCTCTTATCTTCTCTCCCTCCCTCCCCGCTCTCTCTTTCCCTGACCTTTTTCTTTTTCAATGGAGACTGAGATCCAGAGAAGTAAGAATGATTTGTTCAAGGTCACAGAGCAAGTTAGTAGCTACACTTAGACCACCTCTTAAGAATAAAGAAACAAGACGAAATTGCAATTTAACAACTTGAAGCAAGATTCCTACCATACTCTCTCCTCTTTTAAGATATACTTTGATATTGGCTAGTCTTTTTCATGAAAGGGTTCTAGAGTAACATCCAAATGATCTTTTATCCCTTTGTTATATCAAGTTAAAGCTTTTATCCTGAATGATTTAAGGATGGGCTGCAGCATACATAAATATATTCATTTTTCTCACTGACACCAAAAACATGTCTCCCAAGTTCACAGGGAAAGAAGGAGTTGAATCAGTTTTCTGAAGCATGTGACTGATTTCCAGTGAGCTAATGGATACCTGATGTAGTTATTCTAACCTAATATATTTTTTAATGCATCTAACTGCACGCATATTTGGCTCAGAGCCATCACCTGATGTGCTACTTCTCTGTCTTTCAGCCAAGTCTATTTTTGTGTATGATACATTGACATCAGAAAATTCCATGGAGTTAAAGGGAGATAGGAACTTCATACTTGGTAAAATTTTGACCATCTGTAAAGGGAAAAAAATGCAACGCAAGCTTGGGTCTTAAATGCCCCTACCATTAATGGTCAAAAGCTTTAAATACTTTAAAAATAGTAAGTTACAAACTTAGGATTCCTGTGACAAGTTTTCTACATCAATGTTAAATAGGTGGACAAAGTTGGGTCTTTGCCTTTTAGGAGGAGAATGTTTCTTTAGCAGGGGAAGCAGAATTGAAAAGCTGGGAAAAGAGGTGAAAGATTTGGGTCTAAAGCTTCAGATGAAAAGCTTAGGGAAGGTCAATGATTTTACCTCTTGTCTCCTTTGGCCGAAATCACCATCTAGTTTCCTCCTCTGATCCCCAGATGTGTGAATGGCTGATGCCGAACTCATGAGAAAGGAAGAGAGAACTGGTTACAAATAAAATGTTTTTTTAATTGAGAAGATAGAATAATGTACTAGTAGAAAAACAACTGAAAGACAAAGGGTTGTGGTGCTAGGTGATTCCCATAAAAATAACATAATAAAGAGAAGGCTCAATCCTCTAAATTCAGTTTCAACTGGAACTACTCAAATCAGGTCCAAAAGATGCTAAGTTTAGCTGGTCCCCATCTTTGAATTAAAATATTTGGGGAATTTAAAGTATTAGCAAATAATGGATATTAAAATTATTATTCATCTTCAAGTCATCAGAATTATACTGAGATCACAATGAAACCTAAAAAAGGAATACTTCTTTCATGTAACCAGCTCTATCTTTACTGGAAGCCGGGGGGTGGGGGGAAGGGTCTTGGGAAACCCTGGTACTGAGCAGTTGCATGAAGCTTAATGCTGTATGAAATGAGAAGCTAGGAAATGATATTTTTCAAAACCGTTCCAAAGAATAGGATAATCAGTCTTACTCTGAGTAATTTATTCCTCTTCTCATAATTGTTCTTTCTCTTTCTTTCCAAAAGTAGGTAAACAATTTCCCTTTGGGGTTACATCACCAATTTGAATAATGATACACAGTCCCTGTGTCTGCAAATATTGCTGGAAGCCTTAATACACAGTGAATCATAAACGTTTTTGTATCAAACTTTTGATAGATCTTTGGTAGGACCAGGCTCTTGGCTACATGGCTTGACATTTCACTCCATCAACTCCCAGAGATGCGTTTGTTATTCCCTCTGCTTCTGACACATCATCAAGAATGACAGAAGGCTTCTTCAAATCCAAGTGATGAAAGGTTGAGCAGAAGAGAACTTCCCTACAGGGTGGGGCAAGGTTAGGTGCACAGTTGCGAGTAACTGAAACACAATTTATTCTTGCATTATTACTTATTAATTATTGTATAATTTTCCATAAGAACAACTGTACACCCACTTTTATCCCACCCTGTATAATTTCTTAACTATTCAATTGTGTAAGACAAGTAATTTAGTGTTTGGTCTATGTTGCAATTATAAATGTCTTAGTTTTCATTAGTTCATCTCTGAAAGAGTCTTGCTGTGAGGAACTAGAAAGTTCTACTTAATGTTTACATGGAATAGGAACTATTACTAAGAGACAGTGTGAATGAAAGGGGCCTCATGCTAACTTGACAAGCTCAGGTAAGACCTTCATGGAGGTCTTGCAAACTCTGAGATTAAAGTAACCACAAAGGATGGTCTGAAATTAAACTTTAATTAAAAACAGTTTGCTGAAACCGGTTTGGCTCAATGGATAGAGCTTCGGCCTAGGGACTGAAAGGTCCTAGGTTCGATTCCAGTCAAGGGCATGTATCTTGGTTGTGGGCACATCCCCAGTAGGGGACGTGCAGGAGGCGGCTGATCTATGTCTCTCTCTCATCGATGTTTCTAACTCTCTATCCCTCTTCCTTCCTCTCTGTAAAAAATCAAATATATTTAAAAAATAAAAATAAAAATAAAAGCAGTTATGGCGGGTAGTTCCATCCTAGGCTGGTATCTTCACTGACAAGGTCAACCTTTATCTTAACTGAGCCTATCCGTCTTTTTGCATCTATGATAATATACCCTTGAAGTATCTGGGTAACTTATAACTTCCCTTTTTCCGGACCCTTTGGGACACAACCTAATGTGCCTAGGCACCAGGACAGAGACCACAAATTCCTTCATTGTTATCATGTATTTGTTGACTGTGGGCTATCCTGCACCCACCTAAGTATGTGTCTATCATTTTACTTTTTATCCAATCCCAGGGATTACCCCCCTTTCTCCCCCGCCACCTTTGCTTTCTCCCACCTCTTTAACCTATAACCAATAGATTCCATGAAACCCACCTATGTCCCCTCCTTTGATTGCAATGTATAAAAATAGATGAAAAACTGTCATTCTCTGGAGCATTATCCCAATCCATTGAGATACTGCTCCCTGGCAATTATCGACAGTTTGGCTCAAGAAAACTAAACAATTCTTTACAATTTTGAATGTTTTTTACATTAATAATAGAAATGGAGATATTAAGCTTAATTTCACATGCTTGTAAAATATTCACAAGCATGTAATAACACTGCTTAATTGCTGGGGTCCGTTCTAATACACACTTACATGTTTTCTCATTAGACCTCAGTTACAATCATATCGCTAGATATTCAAATGATAAGGTTAAATGTATTAAACATGGAACAATGTTTAATAAAATGGTTGCTTAAAAAGAATGCCCTTTGGAATCCACATTAACCTAAGGAGATGAAAAATTAATAATAATAATGGTGCTAAGCAATTTGGATTTTACTTACTAATCCCTTTATATAAATTTATCTAGTGAGAGGGGCACTTTTTTTGTTCATTTATTTTTGGTAACAGGTAAGAAGTAAAATAGTTGTGTTTTTGTGGGTTTTTTTTTTTTTTGCATACACTGCTACTTCCCAAAGGCATATATTCTTTCTAGTATTAGAGAATAGAGCTAGTGGCATTTCTTCTTCATCATAATTTATTGGCTATTTGAGAAAAACGTCCCTTAGCTCTATTATGTTGAATAACATCTCAAATTGTTTCAAGATGTTAAAACAATTGTAACTAACATTTTAATCACATTTTAACATCACATTAACCATAGAAATGTAGGATAAAATAGTCAAGAGCATGTATATGATTTACATTTAGTCATATATGAATGAGTGTTTAATTTCATGTAAGGTCACATCAGATTTCCTTTCCTATAAAGCCTCATTTGCAGAAGCACAGTTCGAGTATAAAACTAAACAGAGAATAGGTTTTCAAGTTACACATGCCTATTCATAATTGCCTTTGTTCATCCAGAAAGAACACACCTAGGTGCCTGGTATACGCCAGTTCCAGCATCGCACATTATGTCTTTCTATCTCTCCTCTCTGTATAACTGAGGGTCTGGTGTTTATAGCAATACCAGTCCCTCAGAGGGGCCCTGTTCCGTTTTAGCTCTAACGCTGGACATATGCTGTTTGAAATGTCCCTCTCTAACCTTGACTTTTCTCCCTTGCTAATTATTCAAGACTCAAAGTAGCATAATGTATAAAGATTTGAAATTTGGGACTCTCCTCCTCCTTTCCTCAAAAGATGACAATTAAACGACTGTGTTTTTGCTTTGCTTTTCTATTTTGTTTTGTCTCATTCTAGCCATTGTTTTAGAATATATGGAGAGAGAATTGAAAGGTGAAAATAATCTCGTGGCTATATTGGATTAATCTATTCTCTGATTCAAATGGTAAGTACAAACTTAAATCTGCATTTTCCATTGAAAATTAGGTCAATTTTCATTCATTCATTTCCTGAGTTTCCATTATGTTTTTGATGCTGTGGAGTAAGTGAATGAGAGAGATATTAAAGATGCAAGATCCGTGGATGTTGGTGATTAATTGGCTTTTGGAGGATAGAGAGAGGATAAATATGTTAAAAACATAGCTAGGACAGCTGTGCTAGGTGAAATATGGTGCCATTTACTAAGATACATAATACAGGAGGCACAATATACTGTATAATAACCACATAATGCATATAGTAATAATGCAGCCCAAATCTGCCCCAATATTAAAAATCTGTCCTGTTGGTTCATAAGTATCCTTAAACTTGACAATATATGTCTTGATTTATGGTTTGGGAATATATTTACTATACTATTTAGTATAGCACAGTAGTAGTTAGGTACATACTATTTCATAATGGCACATCAGTAAAATGCTACTATTTCAGCTGAGAGCATTTTAGTGAAGGACAAAGATGAAGGCTGTTAGCATGACTTTTCTCACAAAGGGTCCACTAAGAATAAAAAAAAAATGACTATTACTCTGAAGATTCTAATCTCTCCCCAAAACACTGACTTCTTTCGGGACAAATTTTTCAACAAAGCAAATTTGAGCTAAGCTTGTCTAAGTTTTCAGTAAAGGTGTTAGTTTGGTTAGCATATTAATTAAGACAAGTTCCAATGCCCTTTTCCCTTCATTGCTGTATAATAATTATATGCTCAACATTTGTTCAGGGCAGTTCCATTACATAGAAGCTGTCCAACAGAGGTTGCTGGTACTCAGTTCTGCCATAAAAGTACTATAGTATGTTAAGGATTCCTGGCCATCAGTTACTTTACTTATTTTCGGACTATGTAATTGAATTTTGATTGTACATTATGTGATTAAGAATTTAGAATACTTCAAGGTCTTTTGGAATCTCTTAATAGGTATAATAATGTTGCTACTACACATGCTGATGATTTAAGCCTATCTTTTATTGCCACTGGAAGTCTTTCTCATCCCATTAGAATGGAGATACTTTCCCTTATTGCCTTAATTTTATTTTTTTGCTACTCTGTTTAAAAGAGGCCCAAAGAATATATGTTAATTTACATATTTTTCCTAAGGAAAACTCCAGGTTTTATTTTTAAGAACAAAATAATGATAAGAAGTGAAGAGTTTAGGAAGAATTGCACTGGGACATTTATTTCAACAGCTTATTTAAGTTCTGTGTTCTGCGTTGCTGGCAATGAGGAAAATACTCAGAAAAAAAATTAGAGTTGTTAAAGTTACTCCTCAAAGTCTTTTTGGATTGAGATAGGAAATAAACATATCAAGCAGATAGACAGGGAAGTGGATAAACAGAGAGATGCATACTCCTAACTACTATTTGAAAGATAAGAAATTCTGTAACATTTAATTTGGCTCCATCAATTACTGTGACCCAGGAATATTTTCCCTCAATCATGAATAATGAAAATAATATTTATAGAATTGATCAAGATAATACATTCTATTGTTTTAACTCTTTATCTATATAGTTATGTGTATTATATTTACATCACACACACACACACACACACACACACACACACACACACACCCCTACCTGTTTATTCCCAAATGTGTCTGCACTGCAAATCTTTCCAAATATAATTAAAGCCAATCTCAAAAAAAAATCTTTATTTCTTTTTTATTGTTAAGAATTTGTGGAAGACAGCTAAAATATTTCCACATTTCATTCTAAAATGCTTGACCATTTGAGCAGGTTAAGTAGAAACTAAAGCAATTAAATGTGATCAATACTGATGATAAGACAGACATTGAGGACCACTTAGTGGTATACCCAGTGATAGTCTTCCTAAACTCTTCATTTCTTCTGCTTTAATTTTTTTTTAAGAAAAACTGTAGAGTTTTCTTAAAAGGAAATTAAATTGACATATATATCTTTGGGCCTCTTTTGAACAGAGTAGCAAACAACATAATTAGAATAGGCCAAAGTATTAGTGCTTTAAACTTAATCAAAACTGTAGTTCTGTATTTGATAAATTACACACAAAAACTTGCATCCCAAAAAAGGATATTGGATTCTTGTAAAGGCAAATGTATAGAGACTATAAAATTCCCTGTATCCCAATCTCAGTCCATAGAGAGCTGGACCTCTACATTCACCTTTAGGCTATATCCACTGTTTAGCCCCTGAGAGCTTGCATTGCATTTACTAGTTTCTTTCTCTCAAGACTACATTTTACTTCTCATACATTCAGTCACTGACTAAGGCTCTTTGCAGATCCTATACCTAATTCTTCAACATCTCACGCTGCATTAGGAACATCATCAACACTCAAGAATAGGAACCCGAGGCAGTGACTGACCCGCTGGTTGGAGACCTCTCCATGTTTCCATTGCCAATACTTCTCTAAAATAAAGTTGACCTCAGTACCTTTGTGTCTTAGATTCTGTTGTCTCTTCTCAAAACTACCACTGCTAAGTATAATAATAATGATAAAGAAAAGGATGCTGTTCACCAGACCAATGTTTAGTGACCCACATTACTGCCTAGGTTCAAATTTCCTTGTGCCCAGTTTATCTGGTACCTAGTTACATTGATTATAAACCTTGATTCCTAGGGAAGGGGCGGGAACTTTTCAGGCTGAGGGCAAGATTTATATCTCAAACCTCAAGAATGAAGAGTGTGGAACTTCACCTGACCCTCCCACCAGGCCAGGTTGCTCATGCCCTTCATGCCCTCTTATTCATAAACACCTTTATCAAACTGATGTAAAAGTAAATAAATACATAAATAAAATAAAATAAAATAAAAGGCTGATAACATCTCTCTCCCTAAACTTATAAAACCAACAAGGAAGCACTTACTAAAAGTTTCAATCTACAACAAAAGGGTTGTATGTGCAAATATAAACAAAATTATACATGTATATATACATTGTTTTAGAAAAAGAGCCGTATTTGAGTCCTGGCTCTGCTAATTTGAGCTTCGAGGGCCTTGAGTAAGTAGCTTCATCTCACTTATTTCAGTTTTCTTTTTTATGAAATGAGGAAAGTAATTTCTAGAATACTGTGAAGATTGAGTATAAATTTGAAAGCATAAATACAAAGTGCTATAGTAGTGAACAGTAATAGCATTATATTTGGCCAAATAAAGCAAAAGCTTTAAGAGAAAGTAAACTGTCAGTGAGTTAAGGTGATTAAAATAAATTGGACAAGAACCCTAGCAAATGTAGGACTTGCTTAAGGGGCTTTAATTAACTGGACAATATGAAACAGATAATAAAGGTGTTAATTTAACCTGCTGGCACTATTTTGATCAATTGCTGAAATTACTACCTGGTGTCTACTTTCCCCATTGCCAGTAGTATATTTTCACAATGTATTTTCTTCCACAATTGTTAGATTAAAGCTGGTCTGATATAGGTACAAGTTACCTCTTCTGGTCCCTGTCCCTGCCTCCTGTTTCTAAGACACGGAGTTACTGTTCACCTGGTTGGTGACATGAACATTAAAATTCAATTTGGCTCACAGGGAAGAGTACACTAACCAGCCTCCATTGCAGCCTGGGCTTGCTGTCAGTGATGGGATCAAACACATTACTCAATGTGATGAGGCACAAATCCTTGGAGAGAAATTAAAATAACAGTGGTTTCAGATAAACTCTGAGGAAGGCAAGAAAATTTCATCACCATTCTGAAAAGAACTACAAATTGATTAAACACAACCCAACATACAACAGTCAAATTTTTTAAAAAAGAAAAGAAAAATTGAAACTCAACTGGCCTCAGCAACTCTGATTTCCTCATTTCTTTTATGTTTTAGCTGTAGTGAGATATAATTGGCTAACAAAATTGTAAGCTGTTTAAGGTGTACATCATGATGACCTGAGACAAGCATATATTGTGAAAAGATTTCCCCCATCCAAGTGAATTAACACATCCATAACCTCACATATCCTTATATCTTTTCCTTCCTTTTTTTGTTTTTGGTAAGAACATCTGAATTCCCCCCTTTCAGCAACCTCAACCATAAAGCATAGTGATATCAATCATAGTCACCTAAACATCAGATCCTCAGACCTCATTCATCTTTTAGCTGAAAGTTTGGACCTTTTTACCTACCTCTCCCTATTTCCCCCAGCAACCCTTTTTCCTACTCTCTATATCTGTGAGCCTGACGTTTTCTGAAGTATATTTTTATTGATTTCAGAGAAGGGAGAGGGAGAGAGAAATAGAAACATCAGTGATAAGAGAGTATCACTGAATAGCTGCCTCCTGCACACCCCATACTGGGGATCAAGCCCTCAACCGGGCAGGTGCCCTGATCAGGAATCAAACCATGACCTCCTGGTCCATAGGTTGACACTTAATCACTGAGCCACGCCAGCCAGGCTGAGCTTGACATTTTTTAAGGGATTTCCTTCTTATGATTGTGCTTGATCAGCCTGTATATTTGAATTCTGCCCTTCAGTTTAAATTCATAATATGCCCTGGCATAGAACAAAATAATTCTTTACAAGGTCCAAATGAACTTCGAGAGTTCTGTGTTCTTTGTTCTGTTTTGTTTATGTTGAGTGGGTAGGTGGTACAATACTTCAGCTAATAATCAATTTGCAGTTTCCTTTTTGACATAGACTGTATTCTTTCTGTGGATCTCAAGGAAAGTGCTTTGCCAAAATGATAATAATAGCTTACATTTAGAAAACAATTGCAATGTGTCATACACTATTTTAATGTTTTTCTTCTATCAACTCATTTAATCCTTTCAACTATGAGTTAAAGGATTAAATGAGTTGATAGAAGAAACTATTGCTACTGAGCTAATTTTCTGTGTGTTGTCCATGGTCATGCACTAGGAAGTTAGGATCAGATAGTTTACCCAGAGTGACTGGACGCTTTACTACCATGCTCATTCATCTTCAACAGTACGACTGGTTATTATTGGTGTTCATTGTGTGTATGTGTTTTAAGATAAGTGGAATAATATAGCCCTTTCATGATTTTAACAGCAACGTTTTTGGATTTAATTTATAGAACACCCTTGTGGTGACATAAAAACATATTATAAAGTAACTTAGTAGTAAGGCCCATAATTTGTGCATCCTTCACAATTTCTGCTAGATTAGATGCTCCCTGCTCATGTGATGAGTGACTTAAGAAACAACAAAGGTGCCTGGCCAGTAGCCCAATGGTTTGAGAGATCCGCTCGCGCACCAGAGGGTCATAGGTTTGATTTCTGGTCAAAGACATGTACCTGGGTTTCAGATCCTATCCACAGCCTATGTCAGAGTATGTGAGGGAGGCAACCAATTGATATGTCTCTCTTACATCTCTCTTTCTCTTCTCCCCACCCCGTTCCACTCTCTAAAAATCAATGGAAAAAAATATCCTGGGGTGAGGATTAGCAACAACAACAAAAAGAAACAACAAAGGGTGACGAAAGCCATAGTTCTGGAATTTTGGGGGAACGTAATAGATGACATGATAGGAGTAATTCAGGGCACAAAAGATTCGGTGGGAAAAATGTTTCCAATTTGTGTGTTTGTTTGTTTTTTAATTTGAGCACTATTTGTAAGAATGATTGTAAGAATAATGTGTTACTACTTGTCTCTACCATGGAGAGAAACTAATTGGTAGATAGAACATAGTAAGAGTGGCAAAAATAATTTATGGTATTAAATGTTGCATCATTATTTTCAAGACTACACTTCACCTGGAAACCACTTTCTGTTATTTACATGAAGATAAAATCATCCCTACTCCTTGTTTCATAGCTTAATTTGCATGAGAGGCCTTATTAGGAAAAACAGTAAAAATGTAGCTGAATTAATCATAAATAATAATCATTTCCACTTATATAACACCTTTGCAAAGATCCCTAGAATCTTGCTAACTTTTAAAATCATGCACCAGATTTCAAATGCAAAAAATCCTGCTAATGTGATGTCCAGGTCACAAATTTAAACACATTGAGGTCAGCAAATGTGAGAGGTATGGTTCTCATTACAACATTATCTCACCCACATAAGCATGCTTTATTATTATTATTATTATTTTAAATCACATTTAAGAGTTCAGCTGCTACTGAAAATATTATGTCAGCCTAAGTGTCTAGCATGAAAAATTGTAAACATTGTGGGATTGTTGTCTTTCATGTGTTGATATTTTGATCTATAGCATAAAATTGCGGCAAATTAAACTTTGATTTTTCCTCAGATCATAAACTCAATGAAAATGCTGATCTAGAAAGCAAATAAAAATTTGATCTGCTCACCTTGCTTATTTTGGTTTGTTCATTCCCTGAGTTCAAGAACGAGTGGAGGCACAGAAGGGAGAGCAGTGCTGAAACTAACACTTAATTGATTTCCTACTGTGGTTGAAACACAGTGTTAGGTGTTTTGTCAATATTAACTTATCAAGATTTACAACAATTCTAAAAACTAGTTATTAGTATAACTATTTTACAAATGAGTAAATGGAGGCTAAGAGAGATTAAGTGACTTGGCCAAAGTGAAGTTACTAATGACATGCAAGTCTAAATTTGCTCGTTTCTAAAGCTATTCCCACTTTTTTCACTAGATAGGGGTGGAGGTGGGGTGGGGAGATACCTACTAAATATCTCTACAGAATACCTACCACTTCCTCAAATCAGGGTCTTAATTTAAAGGTTTTGTATGTTGAGGAGATAGATTATAGAATTAAAAAGAAGAAAAAAAAAGGACAAAATTGTAAGCACAAAGTTAAGATTTCTCCAATATATTCCTCACAATTGATATCCAGCATTTTAAGTTAGAAGCATATGGAGAAGGGTATGTGAGGCCAGTTAAGGAGGAAGCTGTGGGGCAAGACCATCTGCTTTTATGCACCAATTCAGTCACCTTCTGGGAGAAAAGGGGCATGATACAGTTTATCAAAGAGTTGTCATTGTATTGGGTGAGGAAAGTTTTTTTATATGATGATAGTTAGACACTCTGTAATGAAAATGTTATGATAGCATATGGCATGATAGAACACATCTGTACATATACTGTATAAAACTGTGTAAAATAGAGAAAGCATCCACATTTTTCTAATACATAGAACTAGCCGAATTTCTTTTGTAGAGCTAAAAAGACTCTAAAAGCTATTCTTTTGCCATCTCTAACCTTTTAGAGATGTGGAAATTAGGCCAGTGAGCTTAGTTTATTTGTTTAAGCTACGAAGTGTCAGAGCCCACATTAAAACTGAAGATCACTTACACAAATTTTACCTCCAGTTTCTGGTCACAGCAAATAGGCTTTGGAAGCTAGCTTCAGAATTGCAGTTTGCTTTGCAATAGTTACCTCAGAAAAAAACTTTTAATGTTTCTTTTGTTGTTAATCTTCACCCAATAATAATAATAATTATTATTATTTTTAGAGAAAATGGAAGGGAAAGGGAAAGACACACAGAGAGAAACGTTGATTGGTTGCTTTCCTCACATGCCTTGACCAGGTCTGGGGAATCGAACTTGCAGAATTATGTGCCTCTGACAGGAATTGAACCTGCAACCCTTCGATCTTCAGGCTTAGATTCTAACCACTGAGCACCCTCAGCTAGGGAAGAAAAGTTGTGATAGTTGAATCCTACTTGAGATAGCCTGAAAACACTCATTATTTAGAGGATACACTTTGAAGTGGTTGCATTAAGCAATTTGTTTAGCAAGAGAGAGGGGAGATAGAGAGTCAGAGACAGAAAGCAGACATTTACCTGAAACACTTTCTCCACTGTTCTGGCTTACCACATTTCCCTAATTTTCTTTTTATCATTTGGCCACTACCTCTACTAAATCCTCCTCTTTTCCCAATCCTATAGACAAGAATGTGTCAGAACTCAGTCTCTCATCTCTTCTCTTTCTTCCCTAATGCTTGGGCTATTTAATCAAATCACAATATCACCTGTAGGCTGTTAACTTCAAATAACTTTAAGTACTGAACTTTCTACTAAAATCTAGATTCATGTGGCTAACAATGTTGTGATAGTGCTACTTTGTTATGTAGTAGCTATCTCAGCTTTGCCACATCCTTAACCACATCATTCCTCTTTCACCTCCCAGCTCCTATCTCTGTGTTCTTTGTGGCACTAAAGAACATCCCTATTTGCCCAGTTCTCACTAGAAACCTCAAACACCTACCACTTTTTCTTTTCCATCCACATCCAGCCAATCAGTAAATCCTGTCAGGTCTACTTACACAGTACATCCAAGGTCCAACTCCTCAGCACTTTCAGCACACTATCCAAAGCCAAGCCACCATATCTCTTCTGCCCACAGCAAGGCTCTCCCAAATGGTCTTCCTACCGTCTCTGTTGCCTGTATCGTATGCTTCACACATCAGTGGAAATGCTCCCCCACTACAAATCCTCTAATGGTTTTTTTGTTTTTTTTTTTTACCACATTTGAATTCAATTTCAAAGTTCTTACTGTGATGTATAACATTACTTCCTTACTTCATTCAGGTCTTTGTCCTAATGATGTCCGAAAGGCTGTTCATGAGGAGATAGATAGATGATAGATAGATAGATAGATAGATAGATAGATAGATAGATAGATAGATTACTCTTCCCTTGCTGGCTTCATGAGGTCAGGAACTTCTTTTATTTTGTCCCCACCTTTATACAGTCAGTACCAACTTCTAATAAATACTTGTTGATAAAACAGACGATAATGTTTGTTTTATCAAATTTATGAAACTTGAAGTACACAATGAAAAATTTAGCACATCTATAATAACAAAAGAGTAATATGCTAATTAGACCAGATATCCTTCTGGAGGACCTTCCAGATGAAGCGAGGGTTGCCAGGGAAGCCCAGGTCGTGGGTGCCAGCAACCAGGGGAAGGAAGGCCTACTCTTGTACAAATTTTGTGCATTGGGCCTCTAGTTATATTAGTGATTATAACTGAAGTATTCCATTTTATATAGCACTATCCTATAAAAGGGTGTTCAGGACTATTTTTTCTTGAATTAACCATACAATAGGTATTTTCAATCATTACTCTCAGATCATTTAAACTAAACAGATATATGACTATTGGGCTGTCACTTAATACATGCATCCATACACATATTCACACATTTGTCCTATACACACACAGAAAAGTATGGCTAAATGGACTTTGATTTGATCCAAAGTGGCTTAGAATAGTGATCCTGGGGGTTTTATATTCTAGGGAGTTGCAAGTGAACGAATTTCACAGGTCACAGGTGAGCAATCAAACTGTTTAAGGGCAGGGGGTATCTTCATCAGAAAGAAAGATATTCATCATCTGGCTTGGAAATGTTGAAAAGTGAGATTTAAAAAAATTCAAATCAATGTAGAAATGATCATATGGTGAAAAAATAAGAAGTTTGGTCAAAGAAAGAGAAGAAATTAAAATAATTTAAAAAATTATATTTGCCCACCCTCAATATGTTGTAAGGAGAAGTCCCAAGATTAACCTAAGCCAGTGGTCGGCAAACCACGGCTCACGAGCCACATGTGGCTCGTGAGCCGTGGTTTGCCACTCTGTTGACTAATGAGTTTTCCAACCACTGATAGACCCTCAGTTTTAGTAATTACAGGCTGTTGTTGTTCCTTGTGATTAATCCCCTATGCCATAGTCAGCAAACTCATTAGTTAACAGAGCCGCAGTTTTCCGTCCCCTGACCTAAGCTATCAAGGTGTAAGCAAAGAAAAGTCAATTGAACATTTCCT
Source organism: Lasiurus cinereus (assembly GCA_011751065.1). Lineage (NCBI taxonomy): Eukaryota > Metazoa > Chordata > Mammalia > Chiroptera > Vespertilionidae > Lasiurus > Lasiurus cinereus. Next base: position 37,401,626 of record JAAGEH010000226.1, read on the forward strand.
GGCTTCCCTTCCAGAGCAGCTTCCCTTCCAGGTGCCTGCTAGCTAGGGTGGACCTACAGCTCCATTGCGTTTGCAGCCTCAGATATGTGCACTTGCCACTTGCTCCACTCCAGTGATCATACAATATAGAACAAGGGTGATGCTTTAAAATAGCTATTTTTCCTCACAAAATGTGTGTTTTTGGTTAGTGTAGAAGATGTGCAGGATTTTTTGGAAGCTCATACCACGGATGACTAAACAGTCTCCTGGTGGACATGTGTGCAGATGTGTGACTGAGATGTGGGATTTTCAGAAAGGTCCTTCCCAGAGGAAGCGCCATTTAAGCTGAGAAATGAAAAATGCCCAGGTAAAGGGCACAAGAGGAGAGATGGACCAGGGCTATAGAGAGTTGTTTTAATCATAAGGAACAGGATTCATTTTAAAACTGACACATTCCCTAGCTGGTCTGCTTCCCTGGACAGAGATTTGGCCTGTGGAGTGAAGGGTCCCTGGTTAAAGGCATATACCTGGGTTGTAAGCTCAATCTCCAGTAGGGGGCGTGCAGGTGGCAGTCATCAATGATTTTCTCTCATCATTGATGTTTCTATTTCTTTCTCCCTCTCCCTTTCTCTCTGAAATCAATAAAGATATATTTTGAAACAACAACAAAAAATGACACACTGCTAGTAAGTATACAAAGAAGTCTTTGGTCCTAGTCTTAATTGTTCTGCTTCCTGTTTTCTTAGGAAATTGCCTAAATGCTTAGGACTTCTTTATTGGCTATATAATGTGAATAAAAGTAATGGGCTCAAAGAACCATATTTAAGAATTAAAGAAAAATAATATAAATAAATAACAATAAATAAATAATCCATGTAAGAAATACAAGTTATTTCTAAAAACTCTACCAAAATTATTACTGCAGATGCAAACTACAGACTGCCACTCTTTTTTTTTTCCTGATTCATCTTCTGTAGTCACATGGGAAGCTGATGTTCCACTCTGGACTGTTGTACTTTAAAAAGGATGACAGAAAAGTAGGCAACATCTAAGGAAAGAGCAATGAATTGATGGAGAGGACCCTTCAGAAATGGGTAAAGAAGTTTTGCATTATTTTGTCTAGAAAAGAGATGATTAAAAAAAGATATTTTAATTCTCTCCAAAAATATGAAGGCCTATTATTAGGAAAATGTAGGCCAGATGTGCTTTAGCGCCTCTGAGGTTAGAACAGGAACAGTTGGCTGAGTTTGTTTAAACATTTGGAAGAACGTAAAGGTTACTTATGGAGTCCTGGGGGCAGGACATGGGCTGTCTTCTTATCAAGTCTTGAGATACCATCTGCTTAGACAAAGAGATACTCAGAGATATTCCTTCAATCTCCTAGGCCATATTATTCTAGTCTGACAGCCCCTGGATGATTTGCAAGGGACAGGAGGCACTCATTTGGAAGACCTTCACCTGCATAAATCCTCACTCCCTGGGAGACAAGCAGGAAGCGCCCTTCCTGGAGTTCCCTCAGAGGTGCCTCTGGATTGTTAACTTCCCCTGAGCCTTCCACAGAAGGATTCTTTCTCTGAGGGGCTACTCATATTTCTGGCTTTTTATTATCTCCCAAAGAAGGTTATTTTCAAAACACAGGCCCAAGGACAAAAATCTTTTAAATGTTTCATTACATTTTGGAACATCTTCACACACATCTAACTCCTGTAACATATATAGTGCTAACTCGTTAAGTCATCTCAAATGTAACTGTCCTTTGCTGAAGAAAAAAGAAACTCATGCCTTAGACCTACATATAGCATTCATTTGCATATATATGCATATATACACACACCTCATTTTACATTAAATCTGTCTCTATACTATTTATATTTATAACCATTTGCAGGGCCCAAATATATTTGACCATTTTTTTGAATTCTGCTGAGTATTCTTAGGAAAGTATTCTTAAAAAGTTATACTTGGTAAACTTTGCAACCAAACTGAATTATGGTGGAAATCCTATACAAATCACTCAATCTTTCCAGCAGCAATAAATTACAATGTCAGAAACTTAAGGTGTTGACCTCCCAGTGTGAACAAAGTAGGGGGTGAATGATGGGGATAAAGCTCTTGATTAGAAATGTTTTTCTTGAAGAATAAAGTGTTTATGCAGGGAAACAGCCATGAATAAAGTCCACCGCCCCCTGATGTTTATCCATATAAAGCACAAGGTGATTTCTTTTAAGGGAAGAAAGAATGAAAAATAAAAACCTCACATTTTGAACTGATACTCGAAGTTATAAATGTTTAATGCATCTGGTTACTACAATGTTACAGTGGTTTCCCTCTTTAAAAAAGTGTGTGTGTGTGTGTGTGTGTGTGTGTGTGTGTGTGTGTGTGTGTTTTAAGAAGAAGCAAATGAGCCCTCGCTGGTTTGGCTCAGTGATAGAGCATTGGCCTGGGGACTGAAGGGTTCCAGGTTTGATTCTGGTCAAAGGCACATGCCCAGGTTGCCAACTTGGTCACCAGTGGGGGGCATGCAGGAGGCAGCTGATCAATGATTCTCTCTCTCTTTCTCTCCCCCTTCCTCTCTGAAATCAATAAAAATATATTAAAAATTAAAAATAAAGAAGCAAATGTACAATCCTAAAAGTGAAAAAGCATTATTTAATTTTAGAGAATAGAAGTGACTAGTGGGTTATGTGCAAATTTCTTTGAAAAAAAAATAGCAACAGCACGCTGCTTGAATTAGATTGTGTTTTAAAGTCAGGATCAGGGATTGAAGTGTGCAACCTGCTTCCCAATAGGGGAGCAGCTCAAGCTCCTGAACGCCATGGACCATGACAGAAGCAGAACACTTCTTTCCTTCCTCCCTCTAAAAATTCCAATAAAATTCCTGGAATAAGGAGAGAGGATTTTCACTGAAACTGAACTCACCACCATCTTTCCCAGAACTCTTTAAACAGTTTGTTTTTACTGTTGCTGCTTTTGTTAATCCTCACCTGAGAATACTTTTCCATTGATTTTCTTTCTAGAGAGAGTGTGGAAGGAAGGGGGAGAAACAAAGAGAAACATGCATATGACAGAGACATATCCATTGGTTGCCTCCCGCACACCCAACCAGGGTCTGGAAAAGAGCCTATAACTGAGGTACGTATCCTTGACTGGAGTAGAACCTGAGACCCTTTAGTCCATCGGCTGACACTCTATCCACCGAGCCAAACTGGCTAGGGTGAAAAACAATTTGTCTTTAAAAAGTACCAATGTCAAGTACTTCACTTACATTATTTGGAAGTAGCCTCAATATTAGTTTGCTGTGTGTGTGTGTGTGTGTGTTTTAAATACTCTGCAGGTAATTCTAATATGAAGCTAGGACTGGGAACTACACTGACATTTACTTTACGTATTTCTCTTTTATTAATGTGGTAAGACTAATTCAGTCATACAGGCTAACAATTTAAGTCTGGTCACTCATTCCTTCTTTGCTCTCTGACCTTTCTGTTACTAATCTCTTTGCCACCTCCATAGTCAAACCTTTCCTTGACATACTAGTACTCCAATAAGATTCTCCAATGTTGACTCTCTCCTGGCTGGGTCTTTTCACATGCAGGAATCTTCCAGAGACAAAACTTTCATCATCTTATTCCCTAAATATAGTCCCCAAATCTTCAATTTGCTCACTTACTTCTTCAGAAAAACATTCAAAGTTTTTAAATAGAGCATTCTAGGTCCTTTGTAATGTGATCCAGATTTTCTCTCCATATTGAGTGTATCATTCCACAGCAGGAATCCTCAGCTCCTTCTAGTTTTATCTGTAGTCAATATTTCCTGAACACCTTTCCAACCCTAACTCCTTGATTTTTTTTCTGTTCTCTTCTTGAAATTTTGACTCTCTCTGCTCAACCCAAATTGAACTGTATCTACTCTACATCCTCACTCAAGTATCCCTTCCCAAAGCATTTCTTCAACCATGAAAGCACCCTCTGTTCAGCACTTATTTTCTGCACTATTCATTTTGCTCAAGTGTGCTCCCTAATGCTATTTTAAGCTCTTCCAAGACAAGACATATATTTCACATACAGCTGTGAATACATGGTGCACATAGTAGGTACTCAATACTCATTTGTTAATGGAATATAAAATGATTAAATGGCACAGAACTATTATGATCTCATATCTTAGTGGCTTAAAGCTGAGTATGCAAGTGCTGGGAAGTGCTGCCTGGATTCCAATCCCAGAATTAAATTTATGAGGACATATGGAGGACAAACAGAAGGGAATGCTACAGTCCAAGAGGGAAAAAAAATATTCTCAGAAAAAAAGACAATTTTTAACCTTAGGTTTCATTTAGATCTCAAAAACTTTGATGTAAAGTAACACTTCAACAAGGAAGAACCAACAATTTTAAGCCCCTTAAAATGTAATGCTAATCAAATATTCCCTAAATAAAGCTTTAATATTTGTTTCAATCCAACTTGAGGGACCAGTAAAGGTCTCTCTATCCTGTTGGTGTCTGTCTAAATATGACAGGGGTGCAAGCTTTTACTTTCACACTTAAGGAACTGCTTTATTTCGAGACCCATGATGCCTCACATCCTTCCCTGTCCTGCCTTCTACTGCTACCTCCAACTAAGCAAGAAGGACACTGAGTCACAAATGCTTCCTATACCTCTCCCTTGTAAAGATAATTCCTAACTTCCTCCCAGAATGATTTAGATAAAACATTTGACTAGCCTTTACTTTTTAAATCAGAGTGTGAGAATGATATTGGTGCAGTTTTGAGTGTACGAGAGTAGTGGACTTTTCTTCCTCTTCCCTTGCCATTTAGAATCAGAAATACGATGCCCAGAAAACCATGATAAACACTCCCCATGTCAGTGGCTGATCCAAGAACCAGGGTGTAAGCCAATGAGGTTTTCTCAGTGATGAAAAGTATTTCAGAAACAGGCACGTGGCTGAATTCGAGCCAATAGGAGACAAAGGGAAGTGAGCCTAATTATTGCAGTGAAGATATTTTCTTACTTTTTAGAGAGATTCATAGAAGAAAAAGTCTCTCTCACTCTCTTCCGCTACACATGGTTGAGGAAGCATGTACCCTAATTGCTATTAAAATCACCCCACAACCACTAGGGAACAGAATTAGGGATGAAGATAGTGCCATGAATGCTATCTGCGAGGTGAGCTGAATCAGAATCCTGGAAACCCACTCTGCCTTCTGGCTTCTCTGCTATGCGAGCCAATAAATTCTGTTTTTAAGTTAGTTCGAGTTAGGTTTTCTGTTGTATACAGTCCCAGGCAGCATAAGTGATGTGATGATCATGGCAACTGAGACAGATCCTAAAGGAAGAGCACCTGATCCTGAATGCCAAACTGGCTCACTAAATCAAAATGCATTTCCTTTTAATGGTCTCATTTTGATCATGTTTAACATGACACTGGCTCTAGTGCATAAAGGCATCCACTCATAATTTTTCAGATAAACATTTGAGCACCCATTAGTGAAGTCCAAAAGATGAACATTGAACAAGTACTTCTAGGTGCTAGGAGTGTTAGGAAGGAGAGCTGGATACTGAGGAAACATATAGGAGGGGAACAAACTTATAGTGAGAGAAAAATCCACTTTTACCCCAAGATTTGATTTGAATAGAAACATCTAGGGGAAGAGTGGTAATAGAAGGAATAGCATATACAGCGTCCGGGACAAAAGAGGGTGTGGCATATTTAAGGACCTGAAGATCTCACCTGTACTGAGAGCGGGAAGAAGAGAGTAGCATCAAGAAATCAAAGTCCGTGAGAGTGAAGATAGGCATTTTGCATTTTATCCAGTCACATGGGTAATATCAGATATAAATGACACAAGATTAACACTATTCTAACCATTGGTCTTTTGTAATTGTTTAAAAGAAAGTCTGTATTTATATGTAGGAGTTAGAAATCCATGCCGATAAAAGAATCAAATGATTATATCCATTGGAAGGCAACCATAGTTCCTTTCAAATGCCTTACTAAGCCAGATGAGTAAAGTTTCATGATCTTGAATACTTCTGAGTGCTTTAGGATATTTAAAAAACAGATATTTGCTCCTAGGGCATGTAGATAAAGCTACTAAAGCATTCTCAGTTTTATAAAGTTAGAGTTTAGAGGTGAAAACTTGATCCCGCCAGTATTTATTGAGCAGCTCATCTATTGGGTGCTGAGTGTGCCTCATCACCTACTTGTTCTGTTGTGTTATGCACAAGGTCCTTAGCTACTCTGTATAACAGTTGATTTAATAGAAATCTGCAACTATTGTAAAGTTATAGACATTCCTCAGAAATCAGATTCCATCTAGTTAAAATCCATTTGAAATTTACTATCTGTGTCACAGGAGACATGTTACATATCTTCTCTAAGCTTCCATTCCCTCCTTTGTAAAGTGGAGATAATATTAGTTTTATGTCATAACTTTATTCTCAGGATTAAATAAGATAATACTTATTGAACACTACTCCTGGAACACAGCAAGCACTTGGAAATATCAGGAATTGTTAGCTGCACTTATTATTTTCAATCCATCATACATGTAGAAATATCAGTCCCCATGGCGCAGCCATGATAGGAAAGGAGATTGGGTTGTCTTCCCTTAGAACAGTGGTTGGCAAACCGCAACTTACGAGCCACATGCAGCTCTTTGGGTCTTCTACAAAATACCACTGCCTGGACGAGTCTATTTTGAAGAAGTGGTGTTGGAAGAAGTTTAAAAAATTTGTCTCTCAAGAGAAATTTCAATCGTTGTACTATTGATATTTGGCTCTTTTGACTAATGAGTTTGCAGACCACTGCCTTAGAACATCAGGTACATTCAGGAAGAGAAATGGGACCAGTAACAGGGACATATACTAAAACCTGGCTTTGATCAGACAGCAAGAGCAGTAAAAGCAATCCCAGAAAATTCTGTCATTAGTACCCAGAAATCTGAAATCCAATATTTGAAATGTAGTTGAAATGCAGAGGAAGATGCCAGGTACTGACAATAAGAGCAAAAGGTTGGTATTAAGGTATTAGAGAAAGTATTTCAACTGACTTAGCTACACTTTAAAGATCTGGCAGCCCCGAGGCAGTAACCCTCATTCTGTTGGGGAATTAAAGGCTTGACCTAAACTCTGGCTAATGTCAGAAAACCTGCTTTGTAGTTTGAACTTGACACTCGTAAAACATTGGTTTTGAGCAAATTAATTGTTATTTTAATAATTTAATTTCCTCATCAGTAAAATGGGGATAATTATATCTGGTTTGCCTACCAATACCTATTGAATAGTTTTCCTGTTCCTGGGGTTGCAATATGAAGATGAAAAGAAATATTCTATTACACTCATTGTCTAGTAAGGAATCAAATATTAACAATCAATTATACTATATACTATGCACTATATACTACCATGAGATACCATCTTTCACAAGGACATGCATAAGGTTCAAGAGAACCCAATGTGGAGGGAACATCCATGCTTGCCCATAAGAATTAGGGAAGATTTCATAGAGGAGATAAAATGTAAGCTGATATTTGATATATGACTGGGAGCTTTGCAGGTGGATGGAGGAGGAAAAATACTCCTTCCCAAGAGATAGACCAGAATGTACACAAAGCACAATAGTATCTTTGGGGATTGAATTAGAAATAAAAGTTGTAAGTAAATTAAGCCAAAGGTTGCTTGAGGTTCTACATTCTTTTCCAGTATTATTACAGTCATTTCAGTTGCAGAGCATGTTGGGAAATGACTGACCTTGATCCTGGAATATTCCTCCCATTTGACTAGCTTCTATAATTCATTCAATTAGGTCAGAGGTACCTTTGCACCTGCAGATGCCATTGCCTCTAAAAGCCAACAGTGAGCACACTCTGTGCTCTGACTTCCACCACTCACAACTCCTACATTCATTCAAGTTCTACGTCAAGGTTATGGAGACTAACTGAGCATCCGATGTAGCTGATTGCATCCTTTCTGCCCTATGGCTGAACAGAAGGTTTCAGTTCTCACTGCCTGCTAGGCTACTTAACCCTTTGAAGCAGAAATACTCAGATGAAGAAAACCAACTGCTACTATAATTTAGTAGATGTAAGACATCTGCATACGACTTTGCGGCATCTGGCATTCTTTGAAACATACAGAATTCAGTGCTGAAATTCCAATTTCTCCAAGTATGCTATGTGACAGTTTAGAAAACATTCACTTATCATGATAGCACCTAAACTCTGCTTCCAAACAAGAGGCAAAAGGGAAAATTACCTATTCTGCAGAAATAACTGTATAAGAATATATATAAAAGGTGTGGTGTAAGGAAAACACTAGTCAAAGAAATACCATTTTATGCAACTTTAATCTCCTCGTTATATCAATATGGGTTCTTATAAAGTATCTTTTACATGACAGGAACTAAAAGGAGACATTTCTTATTTCTAATTCATTTTATAAACTTTTACTGAATTCCTATTATATGCTAAGCATCCTTCTGGACAATGGGAATTAGATAAAAGGCTCCTTCAAGAGGCAAGATGAAGAGAACAAATAACTACTTGGGGAGAAAAAGTCAAGTATTTGCAAGCATCCCTTCCTTTGGAGAACCACTCCACATGTTCTAATGGGGTGATCAGTCTGGGTGCTCTGTCCCTAGACCACTCTCGCAGTCCTGAGAAGTGCATGAGTCAGAGAGGTTAATACCTGCTACCTTGGGACTTTCCCACGAAAACATGCAGGAGAGCTTGTGTCTTTCCACCTGGGTAGCTTAGGTAGGAAGATGGTACTCTGGATGCCATTTTAGCCTTCATCTTCCTCATACAAAGAACAAAGCCCAGAGATGAGGGAAGGTGAGACAAAAAGGTGGAAGAGGAAAGAAAGAAAAGAGGAAGAAGCAGAAGAAACTAGAGGAAACTGGAGGGAAACCTTATGACATCATTTGAGCTTTGCATCAGGTGTACCTACACACTCATATTTTAAAATTGATTTTTAATTTAATTAGATGTTAATTAGAAATTTGTTTATTTGATATCTGAACATGGGGTATTGTAAGAATCATACTTAAAATATAAAATTATATTGGTTGAGGGGGGGCGGTGAAGACAAGAATTCATCTTTCCTTTATGAGGAATTTGGTTATGCTACAGTAAAGAAACTAGTTAATCTACACCTATTACATTTTAAGCCTCAGGCTATCAAAAGTAGAGCTTTGAAATACTCGTGTGAGCATTATTTAAAAACAGTGTGGCATTATCCAGTAAAGTCAAGGAGACATATGCATTCTGTGAACCAGCAATTCAGCTCTTAGAAACTCATGTATATGCACATAAGGATGAATGCATACGAGATTTCTTTTTTTTTAATATGTATTTTATTGATTTTTTTACAGAGAGGAAGGGAGAGGGATAGAAAGTCAGAAACATCGATGAGAGAGAGACATCGATCAGCCGCCTCCTCCATGCCCCACACTGGAGATGTGTCCGCAAGCAAGGTATATGCTCCCAACCGGAATAGAACCTGGGATCTTTCAGTCCGCAGGCTGATGCTCTGTCCACTGAGCCAAACTGGTCTCAGCCATAAGAGATTTCTTAGCAGCATTGTTTGCAATAGATCCAAGCTAGAAACCACAACTACCTACCAACAGTAAAATTCATAAATAAATATACAATGGAGTACTACACAGCAATAAAAATGGAGGAACAATGACTATACTCAAGAGCATGGTACAATCATACTCCATAGTGTTGAGTGACAGAAAATAGACAGAAGAAAGATATAAAATATAATTCCATTCATTCATAGGGAAAAACACAAAATATTTTATTTGGGGTTAGTTGGTAAAACAATAAAGTAAAGCAAGGGAAAGATGATTAGAAAAGCTAGGAGAGTAGTAACTCCTAAGAGAGCTTGAATGATTTGAAATCAGAAAATGGCAGGTAAAAGGCTAACAATGTTTTAATTTTTAAACTGATATTCACTTCATAGCTATTCCTATGATTACATTCATAGAAGTTTTATGGACTTTGTAACTGTGTCTTATGTGCCAATGTTAAAAAACAATAAAGCAACACAATGCATTATGATTAAAAATGAAGAACCTATTAAAGTAGGAATTTTGATAAAGATTACACACCAAAAACTCCAATAAACATTCTACTCAGTGGGGAAACCTTAGATAACTTTCCCATTAGAAAGAGCATCAAGACAATAATACTCATTATCATTACATCTGTTTAAAAGAGACCTAGAGTTCTTGGCTAACGCTATAAGAAAAGCAAAATAACTAAAAGATTGAAAGAAATGGAAGAAAAAAGATACAATTTTTATTATTGGTGAATGAAATAAATACTCAACAAGAAAAGTCAGCACAATTAAATTAAAAGTAATTTTTTGTGTTATTGTTTTATATATATAAGATCAATTCTCAAAAATCAATAGATTTTTTGGCACATAAATATTATTCAAAGTGAAAATGTAATTTCAATAGTAACAAAAGCATACAGTATCTATAGATTTTAACTTAACAACAAGTGCTCAGAATTTCAATGGAGCAAAATTTCTTTCTCTAATATTGAGTAACAAATTTTTAAAAAAAATTATGCTCCTATTTGGAAATAATAAGAAATAAAATAAGTTTAATTAAATTAAAAATAATAATAAATAAAATTTCATCTGGATGATTTTCAGAACTCAGTGCCATTCTTTAAAAATTTATATAGAAAAATAAAAAGAAATAGTTGAATATTCTTTGAAAAAGAAGAGCAAAGAGTAAATATTTGCTGTCTCAGGTAATTACATAAAAGCCATAGTAATAAAACCAAGATGGCTCTGGTTCAAGGAACATCAATGAAATAATAAACCAAATTGTGAGCTTACTAATGCATCTCTGAATAGCTAGAAAGTCTATACCTAATAACCTGGCATCAAAAATCAATATGATGAAATTTTTAGCATAAGGTATTAATTAGATTAATAATATCTGGGAAATAAAACTTCATTCCTACTGAACCATATATAAGCATACATATAACATATACATTTATAAAAATATCCACACTAATAAAAGAGAAACATGCAAATTAACCATCACTCCTCTATGCCAAGCCATACTCATCAGCCAATCAGAGCAAGTATGCAAATTAAACCATCAAAGATGGCAAGTAAATTTGCATATGCAGGCAGGCTGGCAGCGCCATGGCCTGTCCCTGGGGGTCCAGGTCCATCGGGGGCAGAGAAGCCCTGGTGGGACCACCAGACATCGCTGGCAAGGTACCAGTCCATTGGGGCCCTGGGAGGTGTGGTGGGCAGCATCAGATGCCACCCGTGGGATCCAAATCCATCGCAGGCCCCAGGAGGGGCAGCAGCCTGCCTAGCCATACATGTGGGGCCCTGGGGACATTGCTACCCAGTGGAGGATTGGCTGGGCCTGCTTAGCCACTCCCATGGGGCCTGTGAACATCAAAGGCATGAGGTTGCTGAGACCCAGATGGGCCTCTGGCCACAGATTCACAGCTTCGTGGAGCCCGACTCTACCAGACCACCCAGAGGTCATGTGGCTGGGCCAAAGGGTGCCCGTTCAGGATGTGACACAGAGAGGAGGTGCGGGAGGAAATCCAGAGAATGGGATGTGGGGGTTCAAAACTCACTTCCTTTGGGCTTTGTCCTTCGTCTTGATTCTTTTCTTTCGGGCCTGGAGGCCAAACACTGCAGGAGAGAGGGATGGATGAAGGCCGAATGTGGAAGAAGAGGTGCAAGGCCCAACTGCAGGGCTGTCTCAGGGGCAGCTCCATGGCGAGTGCCACAGCTTTGGCAAAGTGGCTGGCCAGGAGGCGGGTGTTCCAAGGGGCGCAGAGCACCTCATCATCCCACTATGAGGACACCCCACACACGTGCTGCCTTCACCAGCAGGCTCTGGGCCACATCTGCAAATGCTACTGCAACCTCTAACTTTCTGGGCAAAGAACTGACCCTGTGCCTCTCTGGGTACCAGGCTTTCTAGGAGTGTGCTGTCACCAATGCCATAGATCAAAGGCAAAAACCTGGCGAGGCGGGTGCACCAGAGGGGGCTCAAGCTGGGGCAGGAGACCTGCGGGCAGGGATCTGCTTTGCCTGTAGAGAGAGAGGTTCTGCAGTGGCCCCAGGATATGGGTGGCCCCGGCAAGGCATCAAGGGTCATGGAAAGACACCAGGGTGGAGGGGCAAGGACCTGCAGCCCTGAGGTAGGGGTTGAGGAGCAGTGCCACCTCAGTGGAGGAGTGCTGCACTGCAGGATACTAGACTGACTGACATGATTCAGAGAACCTTCCAATGCTAACTGGCATGTCCCAGTGCCTTCACTGAGCTTTGATGGCCAATTGAGATACTATATAAGGAAAATGAGGAAAGAAGTGAGAAAGAAAAGGAAAGGTGAACAACACAAAAGAAAGACTGGAAGGAACCTATAAACCCATTGTCACTTAAATAGGGAATATAGTCAATAGTGTAATGACGTATGATGCAAGGTGGGTACTGGAAATATTGGGGAACACTTTGTAAAGTATATGGTTGTCTAACCACTACTCTGGAACTAATATAAAACCTGAAACCAATACAAAATAATATTGAATGTAAAAAAAATGAAAATTGGAGTGAAGTTTTTATAAATTTCAAAGTTTAAATAAAGGCCATAAAGGAAGAAAATGGGAGAATAAAAATAGTTGTTTTTTTTTCATTTTATCACTTTATTGTCTTTTCAGTACATGAAAAAGACAGTTGTCTTTATATGGTGCTTTTATACTTTTCTAATTCATCTCCTTTTAATTTCAGGGCAACTTAAAGACAAGATAATTATTCCCTCCACTATTTAAAGAAAGGAAATCTTGGTGTCTGGTCCCAATGATTCAATCATCAAGCCCTTATTATAAAGCAGGGTTAGTAAACTTTTCTGTAAAGGGATATATATATATATATACTAATAAAAGCCTTGGGGATGATCAGGCCACCAAAGGAGGGTAGTTGGGGGCAATCAGGCCAGCAGAGGATCAGTCAGGTGTCAATCAGGTCAGCAAGGGAATAGCTAGGGGGCAATCAGGCAGTCAGGTGAGTGGTTATGAGCCAGTGGTCCCAAATTGTGAGTTGGACATCCCCTGAGGGGTCCCAGATTGGAGAGGCTGCAGGCTAGGCTAAGGGACACATGCCCCCAGTGCACAAATTTCCTGCACCAGGCCTCTAGTAGTACATATAAACATACAGTGGTACCTCGAGATACGAGTGCCCTAACATACAAGATTTTTGAGATACGAGCTGTCGAGCGAGCAATTTTTGCTTTGAAATACGAGCAACATTTGAGATAGGAGTAATTGTGGGGATCGGCTGGCTGCACACGACCCACCAGTTTACCATGACTCGAGCATCTCATAGTTTCCCATGCCTCAAGGTTACGGAATGAATTAAACTCGTATCTCAAGGTACCACTATACTAGTATATAAGCATATGCATATAAACTATATAACAATATATAAGCACATTTATTATAATAGCAATACATATGTATAGGCAGGTACTTTTCTAATTGCTTTTTTCACGTATTAGCTTATTCACTTTTTATAATAATCCTATGAGTCCATTTATATTTTTACCCTCATTATATGTACAAAAACATGAGTATAAAGATTAAGTTGTTCAAATTCACCTAGTTAGTAAGTGAAGGAGTCAAGATGGTGATTTCAAATAGTGTGGCTTGCAATAACCTTGATTTGAATTACTACAGTATAAAGCCTAAACCATGAATGTAAAAGTAAATCTTTGTGACCTAAACATTAGGAAGAAATTCTTAACCGAAATTCTAAAACCATAAACACTAAGGCAAAAACATAATGGATTTTATAAAATAAAAATAAAGACATTTTCACTAAAAATTAAATGGAAAAGTTCACAATAAGATGACAAATTGGGAAAGAAAATTTAATTTTTAATGTCTAAAATGGCCAAGATTTATAGTTAGATTATCAAGCATCTCCTACTAATCCATAAAAAAAAAGATACCAACTGAATTGATAAACAGGCAAAAGATAAATGAAAAGGAAGCCCCACGCTAAAGAGAAACCTTACAGTCAATAAAATAATGGCCAAATTCATGTAGTTAGAGAAATGGAGATAAAACACTGACATCACTTTTTACTTATCATATTGACAAAAAGTAGAAACCTGAATCATGCCAAGTGTTGGCAGTACTACAAGAACCATCATTAAATTCCTGTGGCTATTATAGCCTGAGACAGACATTCTGGAAGACAATCTGAAAGTACTTTGGCAAATTCCAAATATATATAGACTATATGACCCACCAATGCCACTCAAATCTACAAGGGTTCATATACATGAATATTCATTAGTAGGTTGAGTTAGTGAAGAGTTAGATGTTATCTAGGTAAATGTGCTTATTTCATACCATAGAATAGTATAAGCCAGAAAGAAGCACTATACAGTGTACATATAACCATGTGGATAAAATTTTAAATCAACGCTGAGCAAAAACAGTAACAAGAATTTGTACAGCCCAGTCATCAGTGGTTGAGCGTCGACCTATGAACCAAGAGGTCATGGTTCGATTCCCTGTCAGAACATGTGCCTGGGTTGTGGGCTTCATCTCCATTGTGAGGTGTGCAGGAGGCAGCCAGCCGATCAGTGATCCTCTCTCATCATTGATGTTTCTATCTCTCTCTCCCTCTTACTTCCTTTCTGAAATCAATAAAATATATTTTTAAAAAGTAAATATTTTAAAAAAGAATGTGTACAAGTGAAACATAGAATAATTGTCTATGGATGGAGGGACAGAAAGGGAAATGGGGAATGAAGATCAAAGGGAATGAATCAATGGATGAACGGATGAATAAAATCAACCAATGATGATAGTATGTCATCCAACAGAGGAATATGATCAAGTCATATTTAATTCCTGATGTCCATTAAAAGGAGAATAAATGAAGAAAACATGCAAGACCAGCCACCAGTTTGATTCCCGGTTTAGGCATGTGTGGAAGGCAGCTGATGAATATTTTTCTCTCACATTGATGTTGTTTCTCTATCTCTCCCTCTCTCTTCCTCTCTCTCTAAAATAAATTAAAAACACATTTTTTAAAAAGCAAGACCAACATGCATATGGACTTTATGGAGTTTACATTCTAAGATGAGAGATAGATATTAAACTACTAATTACAACATTGACTTTTAAATTTATATTTTGACATATGCTATAATTGATGAAAGCATAGGATATTAAGAAAATATACTAAGGTGTAAGAACAATTAATCTATATCAGTCAAGTAAAAGGCATTAGATGAGTGTTATGAGATATAAGAAATGGGACTGGGAATTAATCTTACAATTTTTAAACTGAGAGGTCCATGGAGTTGCAATGTGTTCAGTGTTTAACTAGATGTTCTATAGTCATTTATTACTTCTGTCTAAGAATTTAATATTTGTTATAAAGTAATTTGAGCATAAGTGTCCTCTCACATACTTACTGGTATGATTTATATATTAAATGAAAGAGTATAGCCTCTTTGTTGTCTATACACAGGACACCATGACAGCCATACAAGGCTGAACCCAAAACAGAAGTTCTCCCAACATTGTGAAAATGCCGAGACAAGGGAAGAGATCACAAACAAAAGAAATGGAGGAAAACAAAACGACTGGATAAAGAGTTCAAAACCACGCTTATAAGATTTTTCAAGAATATCCTAGAAAAGTTGGATAAAGTTAGCAAGACCCAAGAGGAGATGAAAAAGAACCCGGAGATGAAAAAAACCAACTAGAGATGGAAAAGGACCAACTAGAATTTAAACATACGTACACTGACTGAAATAAAAAATATTATACAGAGACCTAACAGCAGACAAGAGGAAGGCAAGAATCAAGTTAAAAATTTGAAATATAAAGAATCAGAAAACACTCAACTGGAAAAGAAAGAAGAGAGAAGAATCCAAAAATGTGAAGATAATGTAAGGAGCCTCTGGGACAGCTTCAAGCGTACCAACATCAGAATTGTGGGGGTGGCAGAGGAAGAGAGAGAGCAAGATACGGAAAACCTATTTGAAGAAATAATGACTGAAAACTTTCCACATCTGGTAAAAGAAATAGACTTACAAGTCCAGGAAGCACACAGAACTCCATATAAAAGGAATCCAAAGAGGACTATACCAAGACACATCATAATTAAAATACCAAGAGCAAAAGACAAAGAGAGAATATTAAAAGCAGCCAGAGAAAAACAGTTCATTACCTACAAGGGAGCACCTATACGACTGTCAGCTGATTTCTCAACAGAAATGATGCAGGCCGGACAGGAATGGCAAGAAATATTCAACGTGAAGAATAGGAAGAACCTACAACCAAGAATACTCTATCCAGCAAAGCTATCATTCAGAATTGAAGGGCAGATAAAGAGCTTCACAGATAAGAAAAAGCTAAAGGAGTTCATCAACTCCAAACCAGTATTATATGAAATGCTGAAAGGTACTGTTTAAGAAGAGGAAGATGAAAAAGGTAAAAGATAAAAAATTATGAACAACAAATACATATCTATCAACAAGTGAATCAAAAAATTAAGTGAATTAAAAATTTGATCAACAGAATAAACTGGTGAATATAATAAAATCAGGAGCACAGAAAGGGAGTGGACTGATAATTCTCAGGGGGAAAGGGATAAGGGGTGTCTAGGGAGAGACTGGACAAAAATCATATACCTATGGATAAGGTCAACGGGGGGGAGGGATGGGTAGAGGGAGGGTTGCAAGCCAGGTGAAGGGGTGCTATGGAGGGGAAAAAAGAGAAACAAATGTAGTAATTTGAACAATAAAGATTTAATTAAAAAAAGAAGAAATTTCAGTAACCACTAGGAGGCTCGCCCCGATGACAGGGACCAGCACCCCATCTTGGAATGACACCCCACTCACCTGCTCCATCCCACCCTGGCCATTGCCCACCATGTTCCGTGCTCTGCTGTCTGTTGTCAATGCCCCGTCATGTTCCATGCATGCCCCCTGGGATCAACACATATCATAGCAACTGGTTGTTTGGTTCTGCTGTTCAGTCTATTTGCATATTAGGGTTTTTATATATAGATTAACTAGGGGCCTGGTGCACAGATTTGTGCACATTGAAAGGGAAATAATTAAAAGAAATATTTTAATATTACTATTTGCCCTTTCTCCCTCAGCTCTTGGGAGTTGGATGGCAGCCCTGCCCCTCCTCCCCCTGCCACTGCTGGTGCCATCTATGGGCATTCAGTGGGGCAATTTGGCCCCTGCTCATACCTGCCTTGGCTTGGCACTGCCCACTCACTTACTCCAACCATCCCGTTGAGGTCCTGCTCTATTTGAGGTTCATCGGGGCTGGCAGCATTTCCACATAGCACTAAGTTGCCGATGCTCATTATGTTCCATGCCGCCCCCTGGTAGTCAGCACACATCATAGCAAGTGGTTGAACTCCCAGTTGAGCCATCACCCAAAGGGATAATTTGCATATTAGGCTTTTATTATATAGAACTAGCGGCCTGGTGCACAAATTTGTGTATGGGTGGGGCCCCTTGAAGAGGCCTGTGGGGATTGGGCCCCAGCTCACACCCAGCCTCGCAGCCCCAGCTTGTGTCTCACAGGCCCGCAGCCCCGCCTGGCACCCCACCTTGGCCTGGTGCTGCCCCTCCCCTGCTCCAGCATCCTGCCTGCACAGCGATCGATTGGGGCAGAACCCCCACCTGGCTCCCTCAGCTCCTGGGAGCCAGGTAGTGGCCCTGCCCTCTGCCACCACTGCTGGTTGCTGTTTGTGGGGTGATCAGTGGGGCAATTTGGCCCCCAATTGTACCTGCTTTGGCCTGGTGCCACCCACTCATCTGCTCCACCATCGCGCAACAGTCCCACTCCCAGCAACGCCCATTGGGGCCAGCAGCGTCTCCACTGCCATCTGCTGCCAGTGCCACATTGCTGATGCCCGCCATGTTCCACACTGCCCCTGGTGGTCAGTGCATGTCATAGTGAGTGGTTGAATTCCCAGTGGACAACAGTCCAATGAGGCAATTTGCTTATTAGGCTTTTATTATATAGGATTATTTGCCATACAAACAACTGTAAACCTACCTTTGCCTCACTCCACACTGTAGATGAAATGGTGACAACCTCCAACTAGAAAGCGTATTCCTATTCTAGTTAACTTGTTTTGGGATAGATGTTTTACAGATCTTTAATAAACTAGTAAATGGAATTTAAGTTTCTGTCTGCTTTAATTCACAGGCATATTATTCTTCATTGCCTACTCTGAGGGAAAAGGTCCTTAGGAAATCAGGGAGCTATTGCTGGAAGGTATGTGCATCATGATTCATATCAAGGAAATTGCCTTTTTCATTAGGACCCTATTATTTCATGAACTTGTGTGTATATTCCTTACAATCCTCTTTTCCAAGATCAGAGGACTATTTTCAGGATGGCACCTGTTGCCATCAACTGGAGAACAGCCGATTCCCTTCATTGGATTATCTTTTGACCACATCTATTGCTTTCATTTATTAGTTTCTTTTAACTCTGCTTACTTGATGCCATGTTTAACCAACTATAGAATCACATTAAAAGAATAAAGATGCAAACAGGGAAAATGCCTATGTAATGATACGCTATGTACCAAGTGAGATTTTTGGAGGCCCTTTATCAAAGAAGCTCTGTAGAAAAGTTGATAAAAGGAATGAACTTATATTAAACATATTCTGTGTGTACATATGTATCTACATTACCTATATAAACTATTTAGTCAACAAAAAAAAAAACAAGGTAAATGATGATGATGATGATGATGACTATACTAGTTACTGAGCAATCATTCTGTTCTAAGAATGGTGCTAAGTGCTCTCAACTCTGCATTTCAGATGAAGAAACTGAGGCCCAGGGATATTAGGTAACTTGTGAAAACTAGGTATTGTTATTTTATTTAAAATAAAAACTGATTAATTTCTATGAATATATAATTCCAAAATGAAGTTCTATCTTAAGCAAAATTGATCTAATTACATAATATATAACTAAAATATTTAATGTTCAGATTTCTTGAAATTTACAATTAATGTCATCTTAATGACAATTTGAGAGGATTTTTTAAACCTTCAAAAAACATGTTGGAGGGAATGCAGACTGATGCCACTGCCATGGAAAATGGTATGGAATTTTATCAAAAAATTAAAAATGGAACTGCCTTTTGACCCAATAATCCCATTTCTGGGAATATATCCTAAATCCTAAATCACAAATCAGAAAAATAATATATTTACCTCAATGTTCACTACAGCATTACTTACCACTAGAGGCCCGGTGCATGAAATTCGTGCACGGGGGTGTGTGTCCCTCAGCCCAGCCTTCACCCTCTCCAATCTGGGACCCCTAGAGGGATCGGGCCTAAACGGGCAGTCGGACTTCCCTATCACAATCCAAGACTATTGGCTCCCAATTGGTCGCATGCCTGCCTTCCTGATTGCCCCTAACTGCTTCTGGCTGTGAGCCTGATCACCCCCTAACCACACCCCTGCCAGCCTAATTGATGTCTATTTGCTCCTCTGCCAGTCTGTTTGCCCCTAACTGCCCTCCCCTACAGGCCTGGACACCCTTAACTGACCCCCCTAACTGCTCTCCTCTGCAGGCCTGGATCCTCCCAATTGCCCTTCCCTGCAGGCCCAGTCGCCTCCAACTTCCCTTCTCTGTCAGCCTGGTCCCCCACAACTGCCCTCCCTTTCAGACCTGGTCCCTCCCAACTACCCTCCCTTGCTGGCCATGTTGTAGTGGCCATCTTGTGTCCACAGGCGGCAGCCATCTTTGACCACATGGGGGTAGCCATCTTGTGTGTTGGAGTGATGGTCGATATGCATATTACTCTTTTATTTGATAGGATATCCAAGATCTGAAAACAGCCCAAGTGCCCATCAGTAGATAAGTGGCTGAAAAAGCTGTGGTACATTTACACAATGGAATACTACAGAGCTATAAAAATGAGAAATTCTGACCCTTTTTGCTATATCCTGGATGGACCTGGAGATATTATGCTAACAAAATAAACCAGTCAGAGAAGGACAAATACCATATGAACTCACTTATATATAGAATCTAATGAGCAAAATAAACTGATGAACAAAATAGAACCAGAGGCATGGATACATGAAACAATCTAACAGAGGTTAGAGGGGAAGGGATTGGAAAGAACTGAATAAAAATAGGTAACAAAAATAGCAAAGAACATGTCTACATAGATCATGAACACAGACACTGGAGTGGTGAAGGCCAGGTGAGAAGTGGTGGGGGTGGGTAGAGGTAGGCAAAGGGGTAATAGTGTCAACGATTAAAAAATAGTCATTGGCATGTAAAGGTATAGTACAGGAAATGCCGTCAATAATATTGCGAGAGGAGGAATCCAAGATGGTGGCATAGGTAAACACATACACTGCTGCCTCACACAACAATTTCAAAACTGCAACTAAAGGACAGAACAGACATCATTCAGAATCACAAGAGAGTTGGATGAGTGAAAATTCTACAACTAGAGGGAAAGAGAGGGGCTCACGGAGACCCAGTGGAGCTGTAAAAAGCTGAGGTATGGAGACGCGCTCGTGGAGAGAGCGGGTGCCGGAGTACCTGGCTGGTTTTCTCTGGCAGGAGGGAAACAGAGACTCTCAAAGGCATTGAACCCCTTACCCTATGACACTAAACCCCAGATCCAGCCAAAACTCACACGGGGGAGTTTGGACTGTGAAAAGGGAAAAGTGCACGGAAATTTAGGGGAGTCGCAAAAGATCAGAGGCCTCGTGGTGTGCACAGCACTGCGCCGAGAACAGATTGTGGATTATGCCACTGGCTTTCGCGAGTGGGCGGGAGACAGACCCTCCCAACTGTGCCACTTCTGACTCCACTAAGCCCCTGTTTCGGCTGAAAACCTGGGGACCTAGTCTCGTGTGGTCCTGGAGCACAGGGGAGCCAGAAAGGCAGCAGTCTAGAGGCACTGCGAGTGCGCACAAGGACCGCTCCAGCGATAACCCAGTCACGTGAGACTCAGGGGCAGTGGAGGGCGGGGCCGACTGGAAGGCAAGGCGGTCCCTTAAGCCCTGAGACTCCAACCATCCCAAGCTCAACAGACAGGCTTCTGGGGTTTTGAAAGTCTGGTATCATAAAGCTGAATTCAACACAGAAGTTCTCCCGGCATAGTGAAAATGGCGAGACAAGGGAAGGTATCACAAACAAAAGAAATGGAGGAAAACAAACGACTGAATATAGAGTTCAAAACCATGCTTATAAGGTTTTTCAAGAATATCCTAGAAAAGTTGGATAAAGTTAGCGAGAGCCAAGAGGAGATGAAAAAGGACCAACTTGAGATGCAAAAGATCCAACTAGAGATGGAAAAGGTCCAACTAGAGATGGAAAAGGACCAACTAGAGATGAAAAAGGTCCAACTAGAGATGAAAAAAGACCAACTAGAAATTCAACATACACTGACTGAAATAAAAAATATGCAGAGTCCTAACAGCAGACTAGAGAAAGGCAAGAATCAAGTCAAAAATTTGAAATATAAAGAAGCAGAAAATACTCAACTGGAAAAGCAAGAAGAGAAAAGAATCCAAAAATGTGAAGATAATGTAAGGAGCCTCTGGGACAGTTTCAAGCGTACCAACATCAGAATTGTGGGGGTGGCAGAAGAGAGAGAGCAAGATACTAAAAACCTACTTAAAGAAATAATGACTGAAAACTTCCCACATCTGGTAAAAGAAATAGACTTACAAGTTCAGGAAGCACACAGAACCCCATATAAAAGGAATCCAAAGAGGACTACACCAAGACACATCATAATTAAAATACCAAGAGCAAAAGACAAAGAGAGAATATTAAAAGCCGCAAGAGAAAAACAGTTCATTACCTACAAGGGAGCACCCATACGACTGTCAGCTGATTTCTCAACAGAAACGATGCAGGCCAGGAGTGGCAAAAAATATTCAACGTGATGAATAGGAAGAACCTACAACCAAGAATACTCTATCCAGCAAAGCTATCATTCAGAACTGAAGGGTAGATAAAGAGCTTCACAGATAAGAAAAAGCTAACGGAGTTCATCAACTCCAAACCAGTATTATATGAAATGCTGAAAGGTACTCTTTTAGAAGAGGAAAAAGGAAAAGGTAAAAGATAAAAAATTATGAACAACAAATACATATCTATCAACAAGTGAATCTAAAAATTAAGTGAATTAAAAATTTGATCAACAGAATAAACTGGTGAATATACTAGAATCAGGAGCACAGAAAGGGAGTGGACTGATAATTCTCAGGGGGAAAATGGGTAAGGGGTGTACAAGGAGAGACTGGACAAAAATCATAGACCTATGGATGTGGTCAATGGGAGGGAGGTAAGTGTGGAGGGAAGGATGGGAGTTGGGTGGAGGGGAGCTATGGAGGGGAAAAAAAGAGAAACAAATGTAATAATCTGAATAATAAAGATTTAATTTAAAAATAAATAAATAAATAAATAAGAAATAAATATGAAAAAAAATATTGTGAATAACTTTGATGTCAGGTGGGTACTAGACTTATTAGGAGGATCGCTTTGTAAAGTGTATGATTGCCTAAACCCGACGCAGTACACCTGAAACTATTACAAAAAAATCTTTAATGCCTACTGTAATTAAAAAACAAAATAAATGTAAAAACCTCCTAAAACAACAACACTAAAACTAGACACAGTTTAAATAAATTTCAAAACCTCCTAAAACATTAAAACTAGGTACTGTGTCTGGATTGTTCTAGACACAATTTGCTAGTCGTGTTTATAAACGTATTGATTATATGCTATGTCATAGGCTAATGTATAATTTTTCTATTGGGAATGTATTTTTTAAAAAATCTACAAAAATAAATATATAACTGAAATTAAGACCTACAAAATTACTTAGCTTGATATATGTATTTATTCAGTGTAATAAACATTTCGGATGAATACATGACTGATGCTTTTTAGGTAACTTAAAAATATGTGAAAGTTTCATCTCTTCCTTTCATAAAATATTGAAAAATACATATAAATATACATAAAAATTGATATCATTCTTGGCTGGTGTGGCTCAGTTCAGTGTCATTCTGTGTTGCAAAAGTTTGTCGATTCAATTTCAGGTCAGGTTGGGGATGTGTAGGAGGCAGCTGATTGATGTTTCTCTCTCTCTCTTTCTCTCTCTCATCTCATCCTCTCCCTTCCTCTCTTTAAAAATCAATAAAAAATCTTAAAAAAAATAAAATTTATACCCTTGCTTTTTGTTTAATATTTTATATCATAATAGCACTTGAACTTCAAAACCATGATTTTCAATGGTTGTTTAATCATCTATTACATAGATATGGCATAGTTCAAGTAATCCTTTGCTGTTGTACCTTCGTTTCCAAGTTGCCATTATTTTAAAAATTACTAAGATAAACTTTTTGCCTCATTTTAAACTATTTTCTCAGGATACAAATAAGTATTTTTTGGAACAGTTTTTAAAATGCAAGATTTATATGAATGTCATTAAATCTCAGTTCAGTTCAACTGTCTTTCCCCACCATGACTTCTTTTTGTCCAATTCCAATTACTCTCACTATATTGTTGGGTTAAATTCCTTGAGAGCCAAGGTAGTCACTGCTATTAGATTTGAATCTTTCCCTGATAATTAGTACAGTGTTTTGCATATAGTAAGTGGTTGAGAAATGTTTGTGGAATAAGTAAATTAGTTCATGATTGAACTAGGATCTAATTCATATTTCCAATTATGCCTAAGTAATCACCATCAAACACTAGGCTCCATATGCTGTCTTGCAGTGCCAAGTTAATATGCAAAATGACTATTTGAGTGATAATAATTTGGAGTGCATTTTAGCTAGTCATTTCATAAGTAAAATGTAAAAGCATGCATATGAAGATCATTTCCTCTGCCAAAACAATTTGTTTAATCTGGGCTATATCAAGTAGTTCCAGACTTAAAACGATTGTATAAGATTGTCAGTGTAAAGAAATGTTTTGTCTAATTTAATTTTAAACTTGTTCTCTTCCTTTTCCTGTGCTGGAAAAGTCTAACCATGTACAATATTTGATCTATCTGTTGCTTACATCCTCTCCAGAGCCTGATTTTTCATCACCAAATATTTTATTTCCTCCAGAAGAATGAGATTGGGAAGTATTTCCATTTTTCTGCCTTAATTAGAAGTAGATATTATTGATTTTGTGGAGTGGTTAGAGCATGGCACTTGACTTTCCTGTAAAGGTTAAAGCGAAGATGTTACCCTATAGGGTAATGTTCCCATTTAAAAAAACATATTTTTATTGATTTCAGAGAGGAAGGGAGAAAGGAAAGAGATATAAAAACATCAATGATGAGAAGCAATCATTGATTGGCCGCCCACCAAATGCCCCCCACTGGGGATAGACCCTGAAACCTGACCATGTGCCCCTGACTGGAATTGAACCTGGGACCCTTCAGTCTGCAGGCTGATGCCCTGTCCATTGAACCAAACCAGCCAGGGCTAATGTTCCCATTTTTATTTATTTATCTGACTTTTCTTCCAAGCTTCAGTTTTACCTTTCCACTTGGCTGCTCAGCATTTCTAGCTGTATGCCAATGGCCACACACACACACACACACACACCAAAATGAGCTCTTTTTCTCACTTTACAAGTATGCTTCTCCTGAGACATCTACTACTTGTCCTCCTCACCATCTATAAACAACCAGCTACTGAGTCTTGCTGATTCTACATTGGAAATGCCTCTGTCCCTCTTCTTCATGCCTGTAGTAACTTAAATCAACATTGATCCTGCTGGAGAGGTAACCAAGATGGCGGCATAGGTAAACACCTACACTGCTGCCTCACACAACAATTTCAAAACTATAACTAAAAGACAGAACAGACATCACCCAGAACCACAGGAAAGCTGGCTGAGTGGAAATTCTACAACTAGAAGGAAAGAGAGGGGCTCACTGAGACCCAGAGGAGTTGCAAAAGCTGAGGTATGGAGAAGCACACAAGGGGAGAGCAGATGCTGGAGTACCTGGCTGGCTTTCTCTGGCAGGAGACTCCCAATGGCATTGAACCCCCTATCCTACAACACTAAACCCCAGGTCTAGCCAAAACTCATACGGGAGGAATTTCGACTGTGAAAAGGGAGAAGTGCACAGAAATTTGGGGGAGTCGCAGGAGGGCAGCGGTCGGGCAGCCCGCACAGCACTGCGCACAGAAGACCGACAGCTGATTGTGCCGCTGACTTTCCAAAGATCTTGGGCAGGAGACAAAGCATCCCAACTGCGTCACTTCAAACTCCACTAAACCCCAGATTTGGGCAAAGCCCTGGGGACCCAGATTCATATGGTCCCAGAGTGCAGGGGAGCAGGAAAGGCAGCAGTCTGGAGGCACTGAGAGAGAGCGTGCGCCCACACAGGGACTGTTCCAGTGATTACAGAGTCACGTGAGACTTGGGGGCCGTGGAGGGCAGGGCTGACTGGAAGGCAAGGCGGTCCCTTAAGCTCTGAGACTCCACCCATCCCAAGCTCAACAGAGAGGCTTTTGCAGTTTTGCAAGTCAGGTATCATAAGGCTGAATCCAACACAGAAGTTCTCCCGGCATAGTGAAAATGTCGAGACAAGGGAAGAGATCACAAACAAAAGAAATGTAGGAAAATGAATGACTAAATATAGAGTTCAAAACCACATTTATAAGTTTTTTCAAGAATATCCTAGAAAAGTTGGATAAAGTTAACGAGACCCAAGAGGAGATGAAAAAGGACCAACTAGAGATGAAAAAGGACCAACTAGAAATTAAACATACACTGACTGAAATAAAAAATATTATACAGAGACCTAACAGCAGACTAGAAGAAGGCAAGAATCAAGTCAAAAATTTGAAATATAAAGAATCAGAAAACACTCAACTGGAAAAACAAGAAGAAAAAAGAATCCAAAAATGTGAAGATAATGTAAGGAGCCTCTGGGACAGTTTAAAACGTACCAACATCAGAATTGTCGGAGTGTCAGAAGAAGAGAGAGAGCAAGATACTAAAAACCTACTTAAAGAAATAATGACTGAAAACTTCCCACATTAGGTAAAAGAAACAGTCTTACAAGTCCAGGAAGCACACAGAACCCCAAAGAAAAGGAATCCAAAGAGGACTACACCAAGACACATCATAATTAAAATACCAAGAGCAAAAGACAAAGAGAGAATATTAAAAGCCGCAAGAGAAAAACAGTTCATTACCTACAAGGGAGCACCCATACGACTGTCAGCTGATTTCTCAACAGAAACGATGCAGGCCAGGCGGGAATGGCAAGAAATATTCAGCATGATGAATAGCAAGAACCTACAACCAAGAATACTCTATCCAGCAAAGCTATCATTCAGAATTGAAGGGCAGATAAAGAGCTTCACAGATAGGAAAAGCTAAAGGAGTTCATCAACTCCAAACCAGTATTATATGAAATGCTGAAATGAACTTTTTTAGAAGAGGAAAAAGAAAAAGGTAAAAGATAAAAAATTATGAACAACAAATACATATCTATCAACAAGTGTATCTAAAAATTAAGTGAATTTGATCAACAGAATAAACTGGTGAATATACCAGGAGCACAGAAAGGGAGTGGACTGATAATTCTCAGGGGGAAAGGAGTGAGGGAGGTGCATGGAGAGACTGGACAAAAATCATACACCTATGGATGAGGTCAATGGGAGGGAGGTAACGGTAGAGGGAGGGTTGGGAGCCAGGTGGAGGGGAGCTATGGAGGGGAAAAAAGAGAAATAAATGTAATAAAAAATATATATATATTGATCCTGCTCACTCTTGCCAGAGCCATAGTTTATAAATGCAAATTGGATCCTCTCACTCCCTAATTAAGATACTTTGAAAGCCCTCACCTTAAGCTCTAACCTAGAACATATCACTCTCTATATCTGCCTCCTGCTTGTATTCCCCACGTCTCTCATTCTAACTCTCTTCCTATATTAGTCTACACTTCATTTTAGCTAAACCACTGGTTGCTTCCTATACGGCTTCTACGTGGCCTTGTTCAAGCGATAGATTCTCTTTGAAAAGTTCTCATTCTGTTGAACCCTCAAGGTCCTGTTTAAATGCCATTCCAAAGAAACGTTACTGTGTTTTTTAAAGTCACAAAACATTTTTATCTCCACTACTCTGTAACAAAGTGAGAACCTTATTTTATTTGCTAGTCCTAATTGTCTCTTAGAAAAGGAATTGTATTTTTTTTTTATAATACCCTGTTGGGCTTCTTAGATGGACAGTGAGGCTCCCAAGGCTTGTCTTGGAAAAAGATAGTAAAGGGGAATTTAAACAACCTATCAAAGAAATGAAGAGACATTTGAGGTAGAGAAAGAATGCAGGGAGGAGGAAGTGAGAATGAAGATGTAATACAGCAGAGGTCCTATACAGAAAGGTGGCCAGTAAAATATTCTTAGTTACAAGTATCAAATATTCAAGTTTAAGTTGTTTACATTTTTGTCTTTTATACCCTTAAAAGCCTTGGGTATTTCACCTTATTTTGTTTTAACATAAATCAAGCAAAGGGATGGCCTGAAGCAGAGAGAAAGGAACAGTTCTGGGAAATGAGAATGTGTGAGTTAAAATCCAGAGAAAGCAGAAACTGAGAGGCAAAAGTGAATTTAGGTCCATAAATCCTTAATAATTAACTTAAATTTGGGGTGTAGGGAGAATATTATTGAAATTCTACATGCTATAGAATAAAAGCTTGAGTTGAATTTTCTAAATTTGAAAGAGCAGGGGAACATTAGCTAATCACACCCTTCCAAGCCCGTTTACTTTCTATTTGTGGGATGGTTATTATTGTGCAATCTCTTATCAGTTCCAAAGGGCAAATGTTCGGCTTTGCAAATTCATCTTTGTACCCTCCATAATGCTTAGCCTGATAACTTTATATACAGGCTCTCAATAAACACCCACGGAATGAACGGATAGGAGATGGAAGGAGGAGATTTAGGTACATGGAGTCAGGTCATTAGGTTATTTTCATGCAAAATTGAAAAAAGGTGCCCTTCTTAGGCAGCCCCAGCTCCATCAGCAGTAACTGGTGAAGTGTCCAGGTGTACGTACATAGACCTGATTCAAGGTGGGGGCTGCATGGGGGACAGGGATTTAGCCATACTCCATACCCCCTGCTTGGCTTGTGCCAGGCACAGGTGTAACAGCATTAGGTGGCAGTCCTGACTGGAGTGAGAGACACAGGAGCGAGCAATGGAGGAAAGAGTGGTTGCCACATGGAACCTGAAGTGATTTAGGAAATGAGACTTAGAAAGTGGAAAGTTTCTGACTGGAGAGAAACAAAAGCTGATAGGTCTTGCCTGCTCACCTATATTGCTAAAGAATCCAGACAATATCTACCTTTTCGTAAGGCAGTGCACATGTAATTATTTAGAGTTGGCTTTGAATGACATTAATTGCAATGCACTGAAGCTGTCATCGTTTTTCTTTCTTATTTCTTATGTTTATAGTTGTGGTGACTTTAGATTACAGATTCTTGTGAAGTTGAAAATCTAAATTTTGGCATCGAACCCAGCTTTGTAATTCATTTTGTTTGTTTCTTCTAAAAGGTTAAAAGCAGTTCAGTTACCCACATACAGGCACATACTAGATAAGCCTAAAGTCCTTTAACTTCAAAAAATCATATTTCAAAATTGGTTTTAGATAACTTTTGAAAGCCTTTACAGCTAATGAAATTATTCTGAAATATCCAGACATCCTCTGAAGTATTCCTAAAGGGCTGGAGAATAAATCTATCAGATAATAATATCATGACATGAAGTCTATTGGAAAGCAACATTAGGTTTCTAGAAATTTTATCTTAAGGGTATTAAAATTATCTAAGTAAATTCCCTGGGGACAAATTGAGAGTTTTGGTTTCTTAAACAAAGGACATTTTTCTATTAGAGAAAATGGCTCTGGCATTCCATTAAAAAGAGACTGAGCAACATCATCTTAACTCTATGTAGCCTCAAATCCCCACCTTGACTAACAGATAATAATAAAATAAAAACTCTTCTGAAGGTGAATTCTGTTCTTTAGCTATTTCTCAAAGCAGATCTCTGCGGACTCATGGTGTAGATTTATGAAACATATAGAACAAAGGGTGGATCCAAACAGGAAATAACAGAGAGCATGACATATGCTTTTTTGCAGGCCAAAATTCCACTGTGTAGATTTGTATGGGGAAAGTGGGTATAAAGGTGACATTGACATCAACCTCAGTAGTATAAGCATGGGCCTCCTAGGAGTTGAAGCTGAAAGCTCCCATAATCCTTTTGCAGCATGCTGAATTACTTGTCTCCATCAACTTGCTAACAGAATTTCCTATTTTATTTTCAAGAGCCAAGTGCTTTCAAGATTCTGACCTAATATGTGGGTTATTTATCACCTAAATCAGTTTATAAAATATGTTTCTCTCCTCAGTGAGCACATACTTCTATACTGGGTACTTAATAAACAGCTGAGTATAATAAAAATATGTCTTCTAACTGCTGACCTCACTGTTTATATTATGGTAAGGAACATTTTTAATGTAGGAATAATCTATACATATTAAATGGTAGAGGCTTCTTAGTATGCTCAAAATTATCCCAAAGCACATGTTCTCATACAATTCTGTTTGTTAGTTTAAATTTTTCTGAAGAGGCATCATTTAGTAAAGTCAAATGTTTACATTTTTCAAGGCAGTTCCATGAAGCCATTGAATTTTGTTTTCAAGTATTGTGAAAAGAATTAGGAGAACACTTGTAAGATACGTACTATGCTGGGAATTTTGTGGACTGCCCAAGTGGCACAATTGTATGCAGCAACCCAGGGCTTATATTCTCTATTAATGAAGAAGCTAACTTAGAAAAAAATATGGCCAAAAGGGGATAGGGATGGGCACACATACTTAGGTTTTTCCTCCTAAATTTCTTCACCTTTTTTTTTAAGTGAGATAATGTGATTATATATAATATATAAAATATTATGAAAGAATATTTGGCTTTCTTACTTCCTATAAATTTGTAAAATAATTTCTTTGCTATAAGAAATATACTAAATTGAGGAATAATGTTGTGTGTTTGATTTCAGAGATGAAGGGAGTGAGAGATAGAAACATCAATGATGAGAAAGAATCATTGATTGGCTGTCTCCTGCACGTCCCCTACTGGGGCTTGAGCCCACAATCCAGGCATGTGCCCTTGACCGGAATCGAACCTGGGACTCTTCAGTTCACAGGCCAACTCTCTATCCACTGAGCCAAACCAGCTATGGTGAGGAATAATGTTAAAATCATGTCTTTTCAAGGTTTAAAATTTCTTTTATTTCCATTGATTTTCTATTGACTCTTGTGAGTCATTAAGTCTCATAAAGCAAAAGGTAAATAATTTTTTTTAGAATTAATGTTAATTTAGGTTAAAGTCTGATTTAAAAATGTTTGCAATTCATCAAGGACAAAGTGGGAAGGGGGGAACAGGCTAATAAATGGAAATAGTAAAAAGCTACAAGTGACAATGAAAACAGAAGTATTTTGTAAGCAAATTAATACACTGTATTTAACCATTTCACATTGCAATGGGAAGAGGAGGTTAAAAGGAGAAAATATTACTAAGCACTCATCAAATTGCATGTATGATCTGATTGACTTAGCAATGAATTCTGTTTAAATGAAATGTACATATCCTGATGTTTCATTACAGAAATTATATGACCTTTCCTTCTATTATATGTTCTGGGTTTGCTCCAGATCCCTTTTTTTAAGAGTGTAAATGACATAGATTTTAAACTTTCATTTGCTTCTTTCTATTGGCCTCAAAAGTGAAGTCCTTTTCTTTGTTCTCTGGCCCAGAGTGACCTTTAATCTTAATCAAATGCTTCCCTGGCAAATCAACCCTGAAATAATCATTTTAGTCACTATAAATGGAATCTCCCACATCTACAGGATGGTTTCCAAATAGGACATTTAAGTATGATTCTTATTTCAATTTTAAGAGAATAAAAATACCACCTAAAGGGAAAGGACAGAAAAACAAAAACCTACCACTCTAGAATCACTGTCTTTACCAATTCTCTAGCTCCTGGGATAAAATATTTCTAAAGTTATTTCCATCCCACCAATCTAATTAACTTCTCTCTGCAAATTTGCCATTTTCTCCTTCTGGATTATCATTCATATGTAACAACTAGAGGCCCATTGCACGAAGAGATTTGTGCAATAGGCCTTCCTTCCCTTGGCTTTCAGCACTGGTTTTCCTCCAGCACCCAGGACCTAGGCCTCTGCTCCGGCCAGAGTCTGCCATGTTTGTCTTCACTGCAGATTCCGGAGTTCTCAGTCTTGTCTTCGCTGAGGTACTCCGCTCCTATAGATCCCTTCACCCCCGCTTCTCTTTCATAGCAGGCGTCCTGCTCGCCTGGCCATTCCTTGCCTGGAGCAGCTTGGAAGCTGCCATCTTTGGCCTTCTAATTTGCATACTAACTCTGATCAGCTATCAGCATAGTGGAGGTACAGCAATTTACATGTTTGTTTATTATGTAAGATTATCATATCTTCAGACCATAAAGCCAAATATTTATTTTCCTCATAATTTTCACAATATTCAGGACTACTTATATTCAGAAGCTCTTCATTATGACTATTCACATACAACTCAACAGCCAGTACACATTACATTTTTGGCTCACAATACAGCTGTGAGAAGAGAATATACCATCTCTAGATAGGCATACATACCAGGGCTGACATTTCAGGCTGTTGAAGTGCATCATCAATTAGCCTCACTTGCAATGAGTCGAACCATACCATGTTCTATTACTCTGTAACATATTACGGACAAATCTATTTGATGTGATACAATTTTTCCTTTTTTTTTTTCACAAGTCATTTTTTATTTTCCTTAGTCTGTATTTTGTGGTTTTACAGAGAGGAAGGGAGAGCGATAGAGAGTTAGAAACATTGATGAGAGAGAAACATTGATCAGCTGCCTCCTGCACATCCCTTACTAGAGATGTGCCCACAACCAAGTTACATGCCTTTACTGGAATTGAACCTGGGACCCTTCAGTCCGCAAGCTGATGCTCTATCCACTGAGCCAAACCAGTTTCGGCCTTAGTCTGTTTTTTATCAAGGGTTATTTGGTATCTTGGGGGATTTCCATCACACATATAATGTTGTGACTAGTAATAACTAGATGGCTACAATTAACCTAATAGACTATGAATGAATCCACCTTCTATACATCATAAAAAAATTCATTGAGATATGCTTACCTAAAGAGAGAGTGGTGAAAACCATAATTCTTCATTAGGAGTTGTAACTGATGATAACTTCAAATAAGTAGAAGAAAATATTTTGATATAGTGGCAGATTTCCTTTCTTATCTCATAATTTTTCCTCCTTTATCTCATAGGTAATAATTACATTTTCATGAAGTAATATCAAAAGTCTCAGATTTCTACTATTCAAGTACATCTCTCTTGAAGAGAAGACATTGTTTATATTTCTTTCCTATGTTTAGGAAACATATTTATTTATATATTCCTTCATCTTACCTTTGCTATGACTAAGCCAGATATTATCATTGCTTTTATACATGTAAAAAAAGAGAGAAAATCAATTCATAACATTAATAAGTGATATACTTGCCCTAACCGGTTTGTCTCAGTGGCTAGAGAGTTGGCCAGTGGACTGAAGGGTCACAGTTTGAATTCCAGTCAAGGGCATGTACCTTGGTTGCGGGCACATCCCCGGTAGAAAGTGTTGAAGAGGCAGCTGAATTGATGTTTCTCTCTCATCGGTGTTTCTAACTCTCTATTCCTCCCCCTCTCCCTTCCTTTCTGTAAAAAAAAAAAAACAACTCAATATATATATATATATTTAAAAAGTGATATACTTGAGTTTGTCTGAATTCAAAGACCAATATTGTAAAATTCCAAAAGAACCTCTTTCAACTATAAACATATTTTAAAATAATGGAAGGAAACTTCTACACTAAACATATATTTTGAATATTTATGTCCTATTTAATATAGAATATCAGTTACAAAGCGTACTGTGTGTTTTAAAAGTCCATTTTAAGCAGTAATTGCAAAAATATAATAAAACAAAATAATACAATAAAACTACTAGTTTTTATGAAATGAGTAATTTAAGATTCTAGTATCAAAAATTTTGTGGATTGTAGATTTCATACTGTAATTAGCAATTTTTAATGAGTTCTGAGTTATAAAACATGTCCTAAGAGGAAAGGTGACAAACAAAAACGAACCATTTCCTTCAAAATAAATAAATATAATGACTATTTTAACAAGAACTTCCACTTGTGACAGCTATGCTTCCTTTCCAGATGCATCAACCTAAAAAATTCATTTAGGTTATTTTAAGTTTAACACAAAGTGATACAGCACCAGGCTGATGGGAACTGAAACCTACATTATGAACTGTTCTGAAACATGCAATAAATTCCTTTGGATGTGAGGACTTCTAGAAGCGCAAGCAAGCAAGCCATGGTAAAATCCATCTTCCTTCCCACTTCTCAGGCACATTAGGCTAATTCCAGAAATAAATCCAGTCAATTGGCAAGTTAACCTCTTACTCTTGTCACAGAAGCCATCTGCAGCCTTGAGTTTAACTGTTTTCTTTCTCCTTGGTCATAGCCTTTTCTTTAGTGGCTCTGTATTTATGGGTGCCACTTAAGGAATTAATCTATGATGAAAATGTACCCCAGAAAATCACTCATTTTACAAAAACTTGGATATGGGATGGTACATGAAATAAAATATTTTTAATTCTTTAATGTGTTTTTTTTTTCTACTGTGGTACACTAAGTCACTCCTTTGATAGTTTTGTATTTCTAACATTATTTACTCTGGACTTTATTTGGGCTTTGGAATTGATAGAAATAAGCTGCGTAAAATTTATTCTTGACCACTTCATTCTCATCATTCCTGCAGGCTCAATTTTTAGAACCCAGTTCAATAGGATGAAAGAAAGAATTCCTCAGTAGAGAGGTGTATTTTATTACCCCCTCTGCTTAATCAGAAATGCAAAATTGTAAACATGGGCATGTTTACTTCAAAAAGTTTAGATTTGGAATATATTTCATTTAGACTTTTAAAGGCAGATAGAACAACTATCTTACATACTAAGAATATACTAAATATATGTATACATATGTAAATTATTGCTAATAAATACTATTTAGTGGCAGAACTGAATGATTGAATGTTTTATTCAATATAAAATTTGTATTGCATATATCCTGTGAAATTACAAGTTATTTTGAGTAGATTCTCATAGTTAATCAACCTTTAGCAAATTACTGAGTAACTATGGCCAGCAAAGCTTGATTAATAAAGAGTAATGGCAGGTAATGTTTGTGTAGAACCTATAGTGGACCTGGCTGTGCTCTACGCATTTGGCCTGTTTCAATCATTTAATCCTAAGTGCCACATAAGTTGAGAAAGTTGGTCAAAGTGATACAGGTGGTAGGTGGTGAAACTGGAATGCATCTTCTGCCAGTTTCCAGAGCCCATAATCGTAACTACTGTGTTTTAAAATCATTTTAAAAAATAGCTATTAGAGGTTACGTATGCCTTGATTAAATGTCTATTTTTCAACAATATATAATGCACTGGTACCCTGAAGTTAATGAAGTTATTGTATGATTAGTTTAAATAAAATACTGTTCACATAAGGAAACTTTCATGATAAAACTTAGCTGGGAAATAAAATAATTCTCTTCCATTTAATAAAAGATGTTTTTTGCTCTATTGTTTCCATTATTTCTTTTGCTATACTATTTCCATTAAATATTTGCTACACAATAACTTTTATTATGGTTGCCAATTTAAAATATAAAACTAACGTTTTGAGTATGCTGATAAGAGTGGGGATCTTATACAAGCCTGCAGTAGAGTCAACCTTGAAAGTGAGTTCTGTGGTTAAACTCGAGTTTACAACATGGGCTGAATCCAGAACTGTTTCTCATGGTGCTACAGATGTCTGCTCTCGACTTTCTATGAACTCTCCAAGAGGATCCAACTTATTGTTTTTGGAAAACCCATATCCAAACTTTGATTTAATTTTTTATTTAAATAAATGTTTTCTATTTATGAAAAGGATATAGAATAATTGCAGAAAAGTCAAAAAATGAAGGAAACATAACTACTTATAATCTAAATCAAGAGATAACAGCTGGTTTCATTTTGTATAATTTTCTTCCTATATTTAAATTAGATTTGTATACATATTTCATAAGTATACACATGTCTATACACTTATCTTTCTTTTATGTAATACCTGATAGAGGATTAAGTATTCTCATTTTTCATTTAATATCTATAATAATAAAAGTGTAATATGCCAATTAGACTGGATGTCCTTCCCAGTGTCCTTCCGGATGACCTTCCATATGAAGCTGGGCTGTGAAGGAAGACCAGGGTCCTGGGCACCAGAAGGAAGCCGGTGGCAGCAGCCAAGGGAAGGAAGGCCTACTCTTGCATGAATTTCATGTATTGAGCCTCTAGCTAAATTATAAAAGTCTATCCAAGCTGTTTAGAATTATAGATTGACAAAATATTTTAACATTTAGATGCATTTTGACATTTAGCTTTTATAATAATTGTGGTTAATATTTTGGAACATAAGTTTTGTAAAAACTTTTAAAATCATGTGTTTCCTATTTAGGCCTGATGGGTAAATTGGGACATACCAAGTTGATATGTAGAAATGTTTTAGAGGTTCTTGTACACTAATACTACATGGTTCCATTTCCACAGCAGAGTCTGAGAGTGCCTGTCTTAAGGTACTCTTGTAGTAATTGAAGCGGTTTTCTTTTCAGTAATCAGCATTTGTTATTTAAAAATGATATATTACCTTAAAACTTGCCACACACTATCTTATATTGAATGTCAACTGTAATTTAAAAATTCTGAAAAAAGGTTTCATAATCAGAAAACAGATTGCAAGTAATTTAATATTTAAATGAAGTAATTCACCTATAGTTGGTCCCACATAATTATCTTTAAGATATTAAAATAAATATAGAGGCTAATTAGTATAATTACTATATTCTTCTAACTCCTATTAACTGTTGCAATGATATCTATTAAAGCTATTTTTCTTTAGGAAAAAAACCATATGAAATCCTAGTTTTTGTAATCAAAGTTATAGGTGGTATCTCTGATTAATGACCTTTTTTAATGTTATATAATAAAGTACTTTATTTAATGATTATACTTGTTATGTGACCTGGAATTTTATGTTTTTGGACCTAAAACAAGTTTTAGCAATCACTTAAATGATGGGTGGTATTTCCAAAAAGAAATTTCTTCTATTAATTTACATAAAAATGGGTTAACACTGTAATTCCTTCATTTTCATTAACATTACAAAAAGTGGGTGTGTGTTTTTCAGTTTGCACCCAGCATATTGTTTTATGAGAAGAGTTAAATATTTCTCTTCTGTCTCTTTCATTGTATGGGGTTTGTTTTCACTTGTTTGTTTTTGTGGCCCTAATTGAAAATTTCATGTGCTTTTCTCTTGAAGACAAAAAGACATCAACTTTTTCTTCTATATAAAATTGTTCCAAAAAAATGAAGTCAGTCCTTAGTGGTATCAATTCAGAAGGAAATTGGCTTGTAGTCATGAAAATGGCTGTATCCAGAATTAGTAAAACTGAGGTTTTTTTTTAGAACAAGAATCTTTATACAAGTTCTTTTAATAAATAACATTCTCACCAAAACTGGTTTGGCTCAGTGGATAAAGCATCGGCCTGTGGACTGAAAGAT
The DNA here is from genome assembly GCA_011751065.1 of Lasiurus cinereus. Taxonomy (NCBI): domain Eukaryota; kingdom Metazoa; phylum Chordata; class Mammalia; order Chiroptera; family Vespertilionidae; genus Lasiurus; species Lasiurus cinereus. Next base: position 37,438,422 of record JAAGEH010000226.1, read on the forward strand.
CCCGGGTTGATTTTGGTCAAGGGCATGTATCTTGGTTGTGGGCACATCCCCAGTAGGGAGCGTGCAGGAGGAGGCTGATTTGATGTCTCATTGATGTTTCTAAATCTCTATCCCTCTCCCTTCCTCTCTGTAAAAAAATCAATAAAATATAAAAAAATAATAATAAAAATTAAAAAAAATTAAAAATATTCTCATAAATTTTGTACTAATATTAGTGGATATTCTGAATGAGACTCTGGATTTTAATCATTCACATCTCCATTTCTTAATCTGTAAAATTATACCACTAAATCACACTCCATAATTCTAAAGAGTTGCAGAAAGTGTGAATGATGTCTAAAAGACAAAAGAGAGTGCAGTCAATAAAATATTTAGTGACTTTTACTTACATTATGTTTTAGTTTGTTTTATACTCAAAAATAGGTGAATTATTTCTGAGAATTAAGACTCATATGACAGAAACCATGAAATCTTGTGAGAAAAAAGCATTAAGAAAAACCATTCGAAGCATTATTTACTTACTCTTAAAGTGAAATCATATTGCCAATATAAATTTACTTCTACTTTTTTAATTACAATAGTTACTCAGACACTTCTGTGTATAGATGGGTTTGATAACAGTATCTCCCTCATAGTGTTTTAGAGATGAAAAGATTAATATATGTGTAAAATTTGGAGCAGATACTGGCTCATAAGCAAGCATACAGTGAATTGTAGCCATTATCATCACAAAATGAAACCATGAAGACTGAATCTTGTGCTTGCCCTACTCTGTGTGGTATTTTCCCCATTAACAACTCAACTGGAAATATGTTCATTCTTACTTCTCTATGTATCTTAAATGTGTGCATAGTCTGATCAATACTGACCAAACAATCAATGACTAATAGAATACAATAATTTACTTGAATCAAAAATTTCCCCAAAACAACGGAAATAATTTTATTTTCCTGATTACAAGAAAGAAAATCTCCTGTTGCCTAGAATATTTTAGTTCAGTAATGTTCAATAAATTCTGTGAACTTTATTGCTTTATTTTATATAAACCCTGATGAAGGAAGGTTTTCTCACACTATTCAACAAATAATTTTGTCTTTATCAAAGGTTTATTAAGTGGTTATTATTGTGTTCCACTCTGGTGAACCTCAAAAGGTATACAATTGCTTAATCACAATAATTAGACAGAGAGACACAATATGAACATGAGCAAATGACAATAGAGGCTTCAATTGCAATAGGTGTAATAAAGGATAGTTATTAAAGGCATTTAGAGGAGGAAGACATCATTGCATCCTATTAATTTTCTGAACAAGTATGCTATTGGTGTATGTGGATGAATTTAGTTAAGGTTTATTCACAAAGTAGGACTTGAACAACACACTGACAACTATATAGGATTTAGAGGGGCCAAGGAAAGTGAGATGGGAGTTTTATGAACTTGAGGACAGGGTTTCTCTGTTCCCAAACCAGCTCCCTCTCTGTGCCACTCTCTCTCAATCAACCAACTTTCTCACTCACCGCTTTAAATGACTTGCTTCATTTCACAGTCTCACTAAAATTCTACCTTGTAGGAATCTACTTGGAGAGAATAGCATGATCTGCTTCTCACAATACAGTGTGAATGAGTTAGCTCTTTCAGGGCAATGGAGAAAAAGAAATTTGAATGTATATAGTCCTTTAGTGGGTGAAGAACTTAGTTGGGGTTTCAAAGTTGGAGATTTGAGGTAAGCAGAGGGTAGCAGGAGTGTACTATTTGCCTGAGAGCAGCAAAGAGATTTTTGTCAAATGATCAAAGATCAGAACAGAGCAGTGAGCAGATGTTGAAGACGAAAAAATTAGCTTTTTCAATACTGAGATGTAATGAGAGAAGGCAAGGCAAAGGGATAAGTAAGAATGATGCTGGATAACAATGAGAGATAAATTTGGAAAGATAGCACTGGTCTGTGCTAGACTGTGCAATATCAAGTTAAAGATTTAGTGTTCATCTTATATGCAACAGAAAATACCCTTGGTTGCTCTACTCCCATCCCACGATTTGAAATTAAGCTAAAGGGAACACTTTGCAAGTATTCTGCTGTGTTGGGGGAAGATGGTAATGATGGTGTAATTTCAATCTTTCCAAATCAGTCCTCCTATCGTCCTTATATGTATTTAAAGTAACTAAGAAAGCCTCTAGATCTATCAGAGGAGACACGAGGTAGAGAAACATATTTAACAAAACCACAGAGATGTCATGAGAGAAAGTCTATGTGAAGATATACAATATTCTTCAATAAATGTGTAGCATTTTAAAAAGTAGGGGAAACTTAAGAGATGACTTAACAGGCCTCACAACCAAATCCAATGTCTTGGCAGGGAGATTTGATCGTGAACTAGGCACTTGATAATGTTCAATAATCATGCTATTTTATTAGGTGTGATAATGGCATTGTTATGCTAAAAAAGCCATGATCTGATAGAGATACACAAAGATATATTTACAAGTGAAATCTTTTCATGTCTAAAATATGCTGTAAAGAGATTACATTCTCCCCACCCTCAAGTTGGGATAAGAAACAAAGTTTGGCAATACACCAATCATGTTGATCCTTCCTTCGGGGAAATGATTTTCATTATTATCTCTACTTATGAGGATGTTTGAAAAATTCCACAGTAGGTCAATCTATTCTTCAACTCAACTTGTGATTTGACACCTCTGCTCACTCTCTTGGATGAATATTATTGAAGATGGTGCTTCTATATCATTAATACCCAGAATATTCACAGAGTCGAAATCTGACACTACTAACACAAAAGGTGCCACTGACTTCTGTTTTCTTACCAGAGAATCAAAGCAAAACTAATCACAGAAGTTTCAAGTTTTGTCCTAATGTATACTGGCTCCTGAGAAATTCTCTCTAGAATGCATAACACTAATTTATATCTTACAATGCTATGAATTCTGCAAACACCATTTTCAAGAGTGGAGGGAGAAAAATTGATACAACGTGACATTACAGAGGCCTCCCAAACAGCAATATCTCTTTCTTTAGTTAAACATGTATTTCTAGACATGGGCTCTATACATTTTATTGGTTAATAATTGATAACAACACTATATTCCTCTCAGAATGATTTAAATTAAAAAGAAAAGAAAAACAAATGGACAATACCAACTGCTGGTGAAGATATGGAAATAGTTGAACCATCAAGCATGACTGAAAGAATTCAAGAGTGCAGCCACTTTGGAAAACAATTGGCAACTTCTTATAAAGTTAAACATACACTTAACATGCAAATCAACTATTCTACTCCTACACTTCTGAGTGTTTACTCAAGAGAAAAGAGAACATGTTTTCATTAAAAATATATTGAAATATTACACCAGCTATAATTCATAACCAGCTTGAACTGCAAACAACCCAAAATACTATAACTAGTGAATGGATAAATGAACTGTGACACATGCATGCATAAAATACTACTAAGTTAAAAAATAAAAACAAACTATTGATATACACAATTGTATTGTTGGATCTCAACTGCATTATGTTAAGTGACAGAGGCCAGACACCAAAGGCTACAGATTGTATGACTGCATTTGTATGGCATTCAGGGAAAGAAAAAATACAGAGACCAAGCAGGTGTTGACAGAGGATAATGTGGAGGGAGGCGATGACTAAGAAGAGACATGAGGGAATCTGGGGAATGATGCAGTTGTTTCATATCTTGGTGGAGGCAGTGGTTCCAGGACTATGCATGTTTGACAATATTCAGAATGTATACCAAAAAAGGGCGGATTCTATGAATGTAATTTATACAAATCAAACTAAAATAAGACATTAAAAGAATCTTCCAAGATTCTTCCCTGGTTTTTTGTATCTGATTCTCATTTCTTTAGTCATTTCCTTCTTTTTTTAAAAAGCTGAATAGGTGCCCTAGTCAGGTTGGCTCAGTGGATAGAACGTTGGCCAGCAGAATGAAGGGTCTCTAGTTTGATACCTGTCCAGGGCATCTTCCTCACTTGCAAGCTCCATTCCAGGCTCAGGTTGGGGTGTCTGTGGAAGGGAGTCCATTGATATGTCTCTCTCACATGAATGTTTTACTTTCTCTGTGTTTTCCCCCTCCCTTCCACTCTCTCTAAAAATCAATAGGAAAATATCCTCGGGTGAGGATTAACAACAACAAAATAGGCTTAATAGTTGTAAAATAGCATCATTTGGATGAATTGTCACTGGCAAATAATTCTTCAATTTAAGCATTTAAGCTGCCTTTTCATTTTTCACTATTATAAGTAAAAGCTGAATATAAAAATAAATGATCCACAGTTTTATTTCCTCTCCAGATGTGTTAACATGGCTGGGAGTATTTTGACAGTCCTATGTAATTGATATTCCTCTGCTCATAAAACCAGGACTTACAAATTCTACAGAAACAAACAAAAAAATATGCTCAAAATAATCTTGTTAATTTTGAGAAATGTTTTAGATTCCTATTTTGATGTTCAAAGTTTGTAGATCAAGCCATGTGGAGGGAAACAAGGAGGTGTAATACTGGCAGTTGAAGAAAAATAATTTGATAAACCTCTAATAGCAAGAGTACCATTGTTTAGCTTCTTTATTAACATAAATTCTCTATTTTGAAAGTCATTTTAATGTAGAAGATGGGAGGGCATAATTCCTGGATAAAGATAGGCAGGTAGAAATGGAGAGAAGAGCCATAGAAATGGGAAAATATAAATATATAAAAGTAAAGTTATATTGTGGTTTATCTCAAGATGCTTGTTTCCACCTAACTTTATGAAGCTTCAACCTATTAATTTTTTTAACTCACTTTTGTTATGGACCTGCACAACTAGGAAGAGCATTTATTTATTAAGACTCTGTTTGTCTAAGCATTTTTTAATGGCCCCCATTGCCATTTTGCCATCTGGACACCTGACATTTTAAAAACAAACATTTCAACATAATTGATAAATTCTACCTTAGATGGTTATTATCAGGTCCGACTGCTAAACATACACCAAATTAAACCTTGCCAAGCAGATTGAGCATACCAGCATGCGTGTATTAACCTGAGGGATAGACCAAGGATTTTCAACCAGTGTGCCACAAGAATTTTAAAAATGTGCAATAGCTGACTCGTTAGTCAGGGGCACTGACCTCTTTTCCCTTAGATTGTCCAATAAAAAATGACAGGAGTCAATGGAACAATAGCCATGTAGTGTGAGTGAATCAAAATTATACCTATTGTTTGGTGTGCCACAGTATTTTATTAACTAGTTTATGTGTGCTATGAGATGAAAAAGGTTGAAAATAGCTGCTCTGTTCCAACAAGAGTGATGGTCTTATAAAAACCAAATTGTGAGAAATAACTTGGGGGGTTTTGGCCAGAAGCACACTCACAGTGGACAGACCACAGATGTCACCATTACAGATGAGATGTAAATGGCCATATAGGCAGCCCCAGTAAAGACTGCTAACAAATGACCCATCCAAAGAACAGCCACCATTATCCTGCCTTCTGGTGCTTTTGCTAATACCCACTTAAGATGCCATTAATTGAGGAAAAAAAGATAAAAAGATTAACATTAAAGAGCATCTTTCCTTTATGAAGCACTTCTGATTCATGCATCTATCCATTAACATAATCAGCAGAAATGTCTCATAAACTATAAACAAAACAGTCTCCTGGGTCATGAGGGTGCAACAATAAGCAGGACAGACAATATCCCTACATCTTTAGAACTTATCATTCCACCTGGGGCCCAGGGGAGGAAGGGGGAGAAGGTTGGAGCCTTGAGACAGTCGGTGAATTTGTAACTTTACTCTTTTACATTTCAAGAACCTGAAAGTCAGAAAAACCGAGCACCGTGTACAAGGTTACATACCTAGCAAGTCATAGAAATGTCATAAGGATCTGAGACGCCAACATAACACTGTTTTTGCAAATCAGGAAGTTTTCTTCAGACAACAACTTCCTGCCTCTTTTATCCCAGCACTTTGAGATAAATGAAACTACAAGGCTTCTTCAGATTCAATACTAAAAGCTCTGGATCAGGGTTCAAACATCTGAGATTTAGGAGAAGTTAGGGGTACATCAGTTTGATTTCAGAACCATTTTAGAATTTTGATGGGATTTTTGGACTAGCATCTTGAACTACATTGCTATTGTGGAAAAATACCCTAATGAGTTCTGAATGAATGATTCATACATGAACTTTTGAAATACAAACTCTGCTACTTCTCCTATCTAACTCTCTGCCCTCTAAATCCACTTTCCTGTGAGTTTACATTTCATGTCATCCTGAGTAAAAAGATAAAATTTTCTTCTTATGTTCCTTTTATCCCTTTCAGAATTGTTCTCCTTCAATGAACACCTGTCTAGTTTCTGTCCAGTTTATTTTTGTCATGCAGTAATAAATTTCTACTACTAGAATCCTATGCGTGTTTTGTGGTGGGGAAATTCAAGCCCCTTTTAACGTAACATTCTGGTATGCTAATAAAAGTTCTCTAATGATCAAAACTAGAGTTTTCCCTTGCTTTCTAAAGATTATAAACAAAGCTTGATTTACAAAATATATTATAAAATATCATATCATTTTACATATTATATGTAGAAGATAGGATATTTAGTCCCTTCAAGTGAACAAGGAAGTAGTACAGTAAAGGGAGAAACAAAATGTTCAATATATAAAAGTATTTACCACAAGATTTTCAGAAAAAAATAGTATTTGCAGATTTTAATGTTAATGAGGAACTAAAGCATGTTAATAATTCCTATGTATAAATTAATGTTAAAATAATTGAGTGAAAGCCAAGAAATGATGAAGTCATTAATTAGCTCATACCAGAGATTGATTTGTAGAAGCAAAATTTAAAGGGTGACTACATCAATAACAGTGAAAAGTAAAATTAATTATTCTATTATATAAACTTACTCTTGCCATTTTTGGAAGTTATGCCTGGTCCTTCTATAACTAATTATATGCCTAAAAAAGTTGGAAATTTATAGTAAAAAGTGTATCTTTATAAATGGAATTTTCCACATCTTTATAAGGTCTAATTTGTACTACTTAATATTTTATACTATATATAATGAGACTTATTTTCTTTTTAATTTCAGTAATTTTATTTTTTTAATTTAAAAAATTAATTAGAGAGAGGGAGAGAGAGAAGAAACTTCAGTTGGTTGCCTCCCACACACAGCCAGACCAGGAATTGATACTGCAGCCTTTTGGTGTATGGGATGATGCTCTAACCAACTCAACCACCTGGCCAGAGCTCAACAATTGACTTTTTGGCTTTAATGTGATACTGTGCTCTGCTTACTTCTTTAGGTCCAAATCCATGTCTTGGTAATTTGGTTATTGGTCTACTCACATTAGGACTTGCAGCTGCTCCTGTTTAACAGGCTTTTCCCAAGACATTGGAGATCTTGCTTGCACCCATCAAGGAAGGGCCACCAAAATGCACTATGTGCACAGAAGGCTTTCCTGTGCAACATCCCTCCTTTGATTCTCAGTGTTACTTTCAATGATATGTTTGACCCAACTCGTACTGGTTTATAAAAGCCTGTTTGCAAATATTCAGGAATTTTGTGAGTCGGGCCATAGCTAGAAATCAGTTGCAGTAAAAGTATTTAAACTAAAGAAATCATCAAATGCTTTTTACTCCTGGAGAGTTTGTTCATCAAAACATCATTGGACCATTCGGTCTTCAGAATACATTAGGTGATTTTGTTTAGCTCTCCCAACTGTGACTATTATTGAAATACTAGGGGTCCAGTGGACAAATTCATGCATGTTGAAAGTAAATGTGGGCTGTGAGGCTGCCATGAACACAGGGGCGGGTCTCTGCCTATCCTCCACCATGGCCCTGGTCCCCTGTCGGCTGGCAGCCCTGCTCCTGCCAAATCCTCTCCCATGTGCTGAAGGCATCAGTCCTGCTCACACCTGCTGACTAAGCAGAGAGATTGGAGTCAGCACTAGCAGCAGGTGTGAATGGAGGCAGCTGCCCAAATTCCCCCTCAGGAGCTGGGAGAGGTAGAGAAGACCTCAGGGGCAATCATGGCCAGCAGCCACCATTCACACCCACTGATGGTGCTAAATAATTGAGGCTGGCACCTGGGCACTGGCAGTGGGTGCAAGTGGGGCTGGCGTCAACAGTAGGTACAAGTGCTGGGTGGGACCACAATGCATGGAAGCAAAGAATTTTCAGTAACTACCAGAGGCTCAACCCATTGCCAGCAACCGGCACCCTGCCTTGCTCTGGTACCCTGCTCACCTGCTCCACCATCCTGCTATGGCCAATGCCCACCATATTCCACACTCTGCCACCTGTTGCTGATGCCTGCCATGTTCTGCACATGCCCCCTGGTGGTCAGCGTATGTCATAATGACTGGTTGTTCAGTTGTTCCACTGTTTGGTCTATTTGCATATTAGCCTTTTATTATATAGGATTCATTTTATACCATATTCTACTGCATCTTGTCCCAGTAGTTTGATCTGGAATTACCTTAAAGTGACTATCTCACTTTAGTAAGCCAGTGTGATTATGGGTTCCAGCTACCATTTTCCCCTTATTCTATGAGCAACTGATATGAATAGCTGGCTTATGACCCTCTGAACACTCTGGGCAGTCTGTCTCTTCCACTTAGGTCTGTTCTGTAACCCAAAGCTTTCCTCTGCTGGCTTCAACTATTAAAATACACCTATTTGTAGTTTAGCTTCTAAAATACCAAGTTATAATAAAAGACTAAAAATATATATTGCTCGTTGATATAAATATATTTGGACTATGGTTTGGGGAAGTAAACACTTTAAGGGAAGTTATCTAAGGTATGATTGGTCCCATGGTGGTGATTGTCAACTGGATCCAAGTGTTCATTTGAGTGCTCTGGTCTAAAGTCAACTAAAGAGTCATCTACTCAACTCTAGTGTGGGTTCTTTTTAGTGATGCATGGTAAGATGTGGACAACAGGCAGAGCTTGGCTTTTATATCTCCAATTAAAAAGTTGGTTGTCTAATTGCTCTTTTCAATTGAAATTCCTTAACTAGATTTCCTTAACTAACATGTGTTTCAGAATGGGTCTTCAATAGCTAGTAAAAGACTGTTGTCTTATGGTAATTACTAATGATTTATCTCTGTAAACAAAATCAGAAAAATCACAATCTCTAAATGCCTAATCACATTATAATATGTAGGAATAAAACAATACATCAATAACAAACTTCCAGGCTGTTTTGTAACCTTTCAAATAAGCTATCCACTCCCTGGCCTTAGGGCTATTGTACCCTTAAACAGACCCCTCCCTCCCTCCAGAATGGTACCATCATACCGTCAATCATTGGCTGCATTGCAAAGACAAATGCTGGGTATATATGCACTTTCTATTTCCCCTTTAGAGAAATCTTGTGTTCTTATGGATTCTGACTCTTTATACACCATAGTTTTTTTTTTCTTTAATACAATTTAAGGTCAACGAAAAGTTTCCAAATTATATGTTTTGGCATTTAATATTTTTATCTGTGTGATTTGTGATTAGGAAGTGTCTAAGTTACTGTAGTCTATTTTACAATTTAAGAGTATGCTACAAAAGCTTTGAAATATCTCCAGGCTCTATATGAAATACTTTAAATAAATTATATAAAGCAAAAATCTTATTTCCTCATCTACCTCTTACATTTAAACCATCTCAATATGAGTCTTGTTGGGGCCATATAACCATGACAATTTTAAATCACCTTTCTGTTCTAAACACTCTGGAATTCTAAACTTTTGGCACATAACTCTCTGTGGCTGTTCTCTTACTTGGCTCTTGTTGGATAAGATGATCGAGATCCGGAATGACTGCATCCCATTTAATTCTTCCCAAATGTTTCCCTTCCTGACATTCTTTAGTCATATGGATCATCCCCATTTTTGAAAGGTGAAAAAGTGCTAGGGAGAAAAGAAATTTATGTTTGGATGATATAACCACATTGCAAATTAAAAGACAGAAGGTGAACCTGCCCATGTACAAGAGGTAGGGCTGAAAGTAAAACCTCCCTTGAAGCCCATAAAACTCATCTTTTGGTAGAGCAAAAAGAGAGGAACAGGCGAATGAAATTACTCTCTCTAAGTGCACTGACTGAGCCATAGCTCAGATTCAAAACACGTGTGCATGTAAGACAAAAGAATATGGACTTATTTTTAATGCATGTTTTGTTCAATTGAATAGGGCATAAGGAAGCCAAAAAATGAGCTCATTTTCAGTGCCATTTGCATTATCTGCCAGGTGTTAAACTTGTTAGAGACCATAGCACATTTGCTGGAATCATCCATTCCTTCATTAGACACACTCTTTGTACCCTCCAGTACATATATTTTGAGTGGATATCCAGGAGGAAAAATCCAAATAGTTTTGTCATGGCTATAGTCTGTTTCCATTTATTAAAATAGAAACAAGTTCAAATAACTAAGGGACTTTAATAAGAATATGTATTGACCACTTTCTATCTTCTCAGTTCATTAGCAAACATTTTAAACAATCCAGAAGAAATGGAAAACTTGGCATGAGTCCCAATTTCCTCTCTATAAAGTGAAGATTAAAAATGTCAACTACTTTGCTTGGCTGTTGTGAATCCATGAAATAACATTTGTAATATGAAAGTAGCTTGTGAATGGCACCTGATAGGTGCCTAATGATTAATATAATTTATTGAAATAATAAATTTATAATTCTCATAAGTTAAGATCATGCCTAAAATAATGGATGAACAAAACAAAAAGGTATAAAATTAATCAGTATCCTGAGTGAGCCACCCAACATTATAGATCATTTCAAAAGGGGACAGCAGTTACACTCCCTCAACCGTTTTGGTAAAAAGTCATCTATAAAGAGCTAAATATAAGAAGGACCAATAGACAATTTCTGCTCTCTCAGCTATAGAGGATGATGGGATTGTTCCCAAGGGTGCATTTTAATAAAGTTCACTTTATTATTCTTTAATACATTTTAGCAAGCTTCACTGGCAATAACCATGACTTTCCTAACCGTGACACTTTTTCTTCTTAAAGGAGTAAATCAAGATTTATCATAATTGGGTATGTCTAGCAGACAAATTCATACCTCTAATTGTTCAGTGGCTGAGCTAATATTCTAGATCAGTTAACTAGCTTCAATAAGCTGAAATCCTTGCTGTAGAAAAATAAAACTATTCATTCAATGATTATCTGGGAAATATAGAGCTCTGAAATTTCCTTTATCAGAGTACTTTTTGGGACTTCTATGTGAATAACTTGGACTTTTTATTCTCCTCATAAATTAAATAATTTTTAATCTCCATCAATGAGCTATAAGATGGCTGCTGTATGGTTTAAGAATGAAGTATAATGCAACTAATTCAACCAAGACTTCTTTCACTTTCATGTCTGAAGCACATGAATTTAGCTGTCAAAAGAAAGAATGGAGGTGCATCCAACTGACATTGTAATATGATTTTCAACATTAATGTTTGAATCTATCATTCTAGGTCCTTCTCTAATAGAAAGGCTATGAGAGTAAATAAAATGATGCATAATTTATAAATTTGAATCCTCCTCCTTCTCTCTTCTTCCTGTCCTTATATTTCTTGTTCTTCTCAAAAATGAACAAAACATATGATTTTAAAAAGCAATTCTATGTTTGGAAATAGACAAAGCAAGAGTCATCCATCCTCTTGGTATTTATGAATTCAATTTTAAAGGCTAGTGCTATTCTGAAGAGTCACTGATCCCCAGAATTCTTTCTCTGTAAGTGGCTTCTTCTTGTTAAAATGGAGATTGAAACTCTAAATTTGCAATTCCCATTAGGTTTCAATTACCATATTTATTCACATAATCTACCTGCTATTTCTACCCTGAAATTGGGAAAAGATATTATGTAAGCATCTTCCTACTGGTCTTATCATTAATTTTAGAAAGCAATACTCTATTTTAATTCCATTTTCCTAATATTTAAAAAAAAGTTTTATACTTTATCACAGTAAGGAGTCAATGGTACAATTAACTGTTTAAGTCTTAATGACCTATAGACTTTTTTCAATATGCTTTTTTTTCTATAGCAAAATATTCCTATTTAATCAGGTAGTATTTGTATATAAGAAAAAAGGGAGGGAATTAAATTTTTGAAAGATTGGTTGGTGATATTTACATTTAGCACAAAAAGGTAAATAGACAAGTAAATCTAATGGCTTTCTCTTTCTCTGCCATGCCTACACCAAGCTGAGATAAAAGAAGCTGACTGCCTACTTGTGACATTTAATGATTTATCTATTTGTAGCATGAACAAGTCAGTTTGTCTAATGGTAAACTCTTCTGACTTCATTGTTATTTTAAAGCATAAGCTTAAGAGAGCATGTGTTTCCACCCACAAGCATTAAGGAAAAATAAATAAAAAGATAAACAAATTTTCAGTTCAAACTGTGGGTAAGGTTGGAATTAGAGGTATACATAGAAATATAAGGTAATGTGTCTTAGGAAAATATTGAAATTTAAGTCCAATAGATCTTTTCAGCTCTAATTTTCTATCCTCAACCACTTGATTTTGTCTTCCTCGCCAAGTTTTTTTAACTGTCAGCTCCTAAGATAGCTCAGGCTGGAGGAGGAACAGGGATAGTATAATCTCCATCATCCTCCAAATAAAATCTAAGAGAAAAAAAAGTGTATATAATAAAAATGTATCTTCCTCTGAAGAAGTCCTGACTGATTTTAAAAACTTACTTTATGTGTCTGGCCTCATCTTATTTCTAAAAATGTTCCAAAAGACCTAATACAAGCCTATCAATATTTCTCTCTAAACATTCAGAAAGGCTACACACTTTCCATGAACTCTCAGAGACATCCATGCTTTACCCTCCTACTCTAACTTGGACCTGTTGCTTTAGTTGTCAACATACAACTATTTTATCGGGGCTTCCTTTCTCCTCCTTCCTGTGTTTGGCCTGTTTTGATCTTTGTTTTGTTTTATGTCATTTATTGCTAAGTGTTGCTTAAGCATGTCCTTCAGTTGTTTCTTATGATAGGCAGTAATTCTTAAAGTATTTTGCCTGTCTGAAATTATTTTCATTACAGCCTCACACTTTATTAATAGTTTGAATGACTATAGAATTCCAAATGGAAACCCTTTTCTCTCTAGAAGTTTGAAAGTTTCTTGTCTTTTAGCTTCCAAGTTTTCAATGTTGTGTTAGAACTACAATGCCATTTTTATCCCCATTCCTCAGTATATGACCTGATATCACCACTGCCCTCTTCGTTGCCTTTATTTCACTCCATGAGTTTACAATCTTTAACTTGTTGGTCCTGTAATGCTCCCATGATATGCATCACAGTAGGTCTTTATTTTTTATTTTTTATTTTTTATTTTTTGAGAAATATGTTTTGGTCCATTTGAGATGAGAGGAAGGGAGAGGGAGAATGAGAAACAGGGAGGGAGGATGGGAGGGAGGAGAGGGAGGGAGAAAGATAGATCAGCTGCCTCTTGCACACCTCCACTGAGGACCAAGCCTGCATCCCGGGCATATGTCTTGATCCAGAATTGAACTGGTGTCCTCTTGGTGCATGAGATAATGGTCAATCAACTGAGCCACACCAGCCACGGCAACACAGTAGGTCTTTTATTTTTATTTTTAAAGATATTTTATTGACTTTTTACAGAGAGGAAGGGAGAGGGATAGAGAGAAACACTGATCAGCTGCCTCCTGCATGCCCCCTGCTGGGGATGTGCCCTTGGCCGGAATGGAACCTGACACCTTTCAGTCCAAAGACTGAGGCTATATCCACTGAGCCAAACCGGTTTTGGCCACAGTAGGTCTTTTTATTTATTTTTTATTTTCTTATTTTTATTTTTTTTTGCTTTTTCCACTTTTATTGGTAAGGATATCAAGACCCCTCAGAAGGGTGAAACATCTTCCACAGTCATGTAGTGAGGTAGACTTTGAAGTCAGTAAACGTCCTCTTTTTCTTCTTCCTCTTCTTAAAGAGTAGCTTTCAGCATTTCATATAATAATACTGGTTTGGTGTTGATGAACTTTAGTTTTTTCTTATCTGTGGAGCTCTTTATCCACCCTTCAATTCTGAATGATAGCTTTGCTGGGTAGAGTAATCTTTTATTATTTATTTATTTATTTTTCTTTTTTTTAATTAATTTTAATTAATTTTTTATACATATCACCCCATTGCCCCCCCTCCCTCCCAGGCATACCCTGACCCCCCAGTGTCTGTGATCATTGGTTATGCTTATATGCATGCATACAAGTCCTTTGATTGATCACTTATTTACCTCACCTAACTTTAATCTTTCTGCTGTAATTTCACAGTCTGTTTGATGCTTTATGATTTTTGTCCTCCTGAGAATTATCAGTCTACTCCCTTTCTGTGCTCCTGATTCTATTATATTCACCAGTTTATTCTGTTGATCAAATTTTTAATTCACTTAATTTTTAGATTCACTTGTTGATAGATGTGTATTTGTTGTTCATAATTTTTTGTCTTTTACCTTTTTCTTCTTCCTCTTTTAAAAGAGTACCTTTCAGCATTTCATATAATACTGGTTTGGAGTTGATGAACTCCGTTAGCTTTTTCTTCTCTGTGAAGGTCTTTATCTGCCCTTCAATTCTGAATGATAGCTTTGCTGGATAGATTATTCTTGGTTGTAGGTTCTTGCTGTTCATCACGTTGAATATTTCTTGCCACTCCCGTCTGGCCTGCATCGTTTCTGTTGAGAAATCAGCTGACAGTCGTATGGGTGCTCCCTTGTAGTTAATGAACTGTTTTTCTCTTGCTGCTTTTAATATTCTCTCTTTGTCTTTTGCTCTTGGTATTTTAATTATGATGTGTCTTGGTGTGGTCCTCTTTGGATTCCTTTTCTTTGGGGTTCTGTGTGCTTCCTGGACTTGTAAGTCTATTTCTTTTACCAGATGTGGGAAGTTTTCAGTCATTATTTCCTTAAATAGGTTTTCAGTATCTTGCTCTCTCTCTTCTTCTGGCACCCCCACAATTCTGATGTTGGTACGCTTGAAGCTGTCCCAGAGGCTCCTTACATTATCTTCACATTTTTGGATTCTTTTCTCTTCTTGCTTTTCCAGTTGAATGTTTTCTGCTTCTTTATATTTCAAATGTTTGACTTGATCCTTGCCTTTCTCTAGTCTGCTATTAGGACTCTGTATAATAATTTTTATTTCAGTCAGTGTATGTTTAATTTCTAGTTGGTCTTTTTTCATTTTTAGTTGGATCTTTTGCATCCCTAGTTGGACCTTTTTCATCTCCTCTTGGGTCTCACTAAATTTATCCATCTTTTCTAGCATATTCTTGAAAAACCTTATAAGCGTGGTTTTGAACTCTATATCCAGTCATTTTTTTTCCTCCATTTCTTTTGCTTGTAATCCCTTCCCTTGTCTCGGCATTTTCACTATGCCGGGGAAACTTCTGTGCTGGATTCAGCCGCAGAAGCCTCTGTTGAGCTTGGGAGGGGTGGAGTCTCAGGGCTTAAGGGACCGCCTTGCCTTCCAGTCGGCCCCGCCCACCACGGCCTCTGAGTCTCACGTGACTGGGTAATTCCTGGAGCGGTCCTTGTGCGTGCCCGCAGTGCCTCTAACTGCTGCCTTTCTGGTTCTTCTGCACACCAGGACCACAGGAGTCTAGGTCTCCAGGGTTTCGCCCGAAACAGGGGTTTAGTGGAGTCAGAAGTGGCACCGTTGGGAGGGTCTGTCTCCCGCCCACTTGCGAAAGCCACTGGCACAATCAGCAATCTGTCCTCCGCGTGGTGCCGTGCGCATCAAGACCTCTGATCCTTTGCGACTCCCCTAAATTTCTGTGCACTTCTCCCTTTTCACAGTCCAAACTCCCCCCCTATGAGTTTCGGCTGGATCTGGGGTTTAGTTTCATAGGATAAGGGGTTCAATGCCTTTGAGAGTCTCCGTTTCCCTCCCGCCAGAGAAAGCCAGCCAGGTACTCCGGCACCCTCTCTCTCCTCGGGCGCATCTCCATACCTCAGCTTTTTGCAGCTCCTCTGGGTTTCCGTGAGCCCCTCTCTTTCCCTCTAGTTGTAGAACTTCCACTCAGCCAGCTTTCCTGTGGTTCTGGATGATGTCCGTTCTGTCTTTTAGTTGTAGTTTTGAAATTGTTGTGCGAGGCAGCAGTATAGGTGTTTACCTATGCCGCCATCTTGGATTCTCCCACAGTAGGTCTTTTTAAAAATCCATTTGTTAAACAGTCATTGGATCCTTTTAATCTGGAGAATCATATCCTTCAGTTCTAGGAAAGATTTCTTTTGTTATATCTTTGCTATTTTCATTCTTTAGATTTTTCATGGTCTCCCTTTTTGGAAGTCATTTTTTAATCAGATATTAGATATCTTGAATTAATTTCCTCATTAAAACAATATTTTCTTTCAAGAATTAGGTGGTGGAGGGGAAGCAGATACAGAGGCAAAGAAGCAATGAACAGACATGTAGTGCTACCGTGGGAAGGCAGGGGAGGTTGTGGGGGAGGGGCCTGTAGGAGATCAACTGAAGGACTTGTATGCATGTGTGTGTGGGCATGGCCAGTGAATGCAGGGAAGTGGGGTAGGGGGAAGGATGGGGGCATGTGCTGGGGGTGGGGAGGTCAATAGGGAAAAATAAAATAAAATAATAATAAAAAACAATATTTTCTTATCAATCATCACTTTTTCTTTTTGATAATTTTTCAGGACATTTTCTCAATTATGTCTTTTACCTCTCCTTTTGTATTTTTGTCTACTATAATATTTTAAATATCCAGGTTCCTTTAATTTTTATTTAATTGTTATTTTTATGATTTGTTTCTTTGTTTTGTTTTCTTTTATGTTGAAATTGTTCCTCATCTTCCTGGTTATCCTTGACTATCTGAGCTGTGCCATAAGAAGCTCCTACAGGTAGTTATGTGTCAGTAGATACGTGGTTGGAGGCTCTATGACAAAGTGATGGGTAATAAAATCATTTTATTTCAAAGTAATAACCTCTCTATATAGTTTTATGTGGATGTTTTCTCAGGGACCATTATGTGTGTCCAAAGAATATCCCATTTTCATCCTTGTTCTGATACACTAGGAGTTGAGGGTTGGTGTGTAGGGAGGATATTTGAGCTTCTTTTTTCATGATTTCTAACTAGTGCCTCATCCCCAGTCTTTTTTGTTTTGATATCCTTGATTTGAATTCAATGTCTCTAAAGTTTTATACCACTGGTCTCTGTTGGAAATGGGGGAGAGGTGGCCCCTAGTTATATGGGAAAGGAATTAATGATCTAAGCATATTCTAGAGAATATGAAACCTAGAAAACTACCCATCATCTTCATTTTCAGTGTTAAGCACTCTCCTTTATACCCATCCACTTGACAAGTTCAAATACTAAAGTGTTCTAGGTTTTTTAGATTGGTGGGAGTGAATTAATACATGCCACAATTATTTAAGCTACTGGCACATAGGTGATTAGAAAATATATCAGTTAGCCAAAAATGGATTGGCTCAGTGGATAGATCGTCAGCCTGTGAACTGAAAGGTCCCAGGTTCGATTCCGGTCAAGGGCATGTACCTTGGTTGCAGGCACATCCCCAGTAGAGGGCGTGCAGGAGGTGGCTGATGGATGTCTCTCTCTCATCAATGTTTCTAACTTTATCCCTCTCCCTTCCTCTCTGCAAAAAAAAACAATCAAATACATTAAAAAAAAAAGAAAATACATCAGTGAAATCTAGAAACCTACCAAAGTTAGAGATAAGACCAGACAGTAATATAATCTCTCTGATTTCGCACTAGGAAAAAAAAAAAGATACAATTCCTATAAATGACTCAATTGTTTACTCATTTTCTTATTTAGACCATTCTTACTGTAATAAGAATTAATAGGCCCTGGCCAGGTATCTTAGTTGGTTAAATAATTGTCCCAATATACCAAGGTTGTGGGTTTGATCCCTACTCAAGGCATTATACAAAAATCAACCAATGACTGCATAAATAAGTGGAACAACAAATTGATATTTCTCTCTCCTTTCTTCTCTTTCAAATCGATAAATAACGTTAAAAATAATTATTAAGTTGACACCTTATGCTTGATAAAGTGTCAATAAATTTTTGCAGCTACACTGAAAAACATTATTATAGACCTCTCAAGTTTTGTGTGTGATTTAATTGATTTGTTCATAAATATTAACTTTAAGTCTATTATAGATAGTCCACTGGCAATACAAAGAAAAACTAGATGAGTTACCTACCTTCAAATTCTTCTCCAGAATTTGGAAAGTATAGACATACAAACACGTTATTATAATAGAGCATGATAAGGGCTATTAGAAGTTATTTAGAGTACCATGGGGCTAACTGAAGGAGACACATAGACAAGTGATGGTACCATAAGAGAAGCCAACCTTTGGGGAAGCAATATGATAAATTCAGTGGTATTAAAACACAGGATGTGTGAAAATGAGAGTAACGTAGAGAGATAAGGCTAGACATAGATGAAAGATTCCATTCATGAAAAACATTAAATTCCTTGTAAAAAGCTTGTGCCCAAGCAGGGATGAGATGCACAAAAATCTGCATTTTAGAATTCTATCTATAATTTTTATCAGGCACTATAAAAATTATAGATAGAATTCAAGTCTTTGTTCCATAGAAACTAGTCTATCCAGTCAAATAAAGGGAACCAATCATCTAAACACAGATGATCCCTTTTATAGAAAAAACTAAAGAGAGAGTATTTCCTGGCAAGCCATTGCACTATTACTGACCTCTGGCTGATATTTCTTATTCAAAGTTATGGAAATGAAGGCTAAGTAAAATCACTTAAAAATGAAAAACAACATCGATTAAAAATCAAGAATTTTTAAAAATCTGCTTGAGGAAAACCCTACTTGTCTGTGAATAATCATTTTATTAAACCCTCTTCAACCCTTTTTAAGTGTCCCCAACTGACATGGTCCCAACTGACACACATGCATTGGATTGCCACATGATCACTGTTAGATGTGGGGAGGGTCAGTAGTGGGCTGAAAATGTCACGTGTTCATTATATGACAGACAAATAGGGTGCCCTCAATAAGACAATATGGATAAAACATTTCAATGGTTTTTGTTAATTGTTTTGGGGTAGAAAAAAAATCTCCCTTGAATTAGGGTTCATGTAGGGCTCATAACTCAGATTGCCCTGGTTATAAATTGCTGTAAAGTATGTATCCTGGTTACCTTGGAGATTACTGCTCTTAGGTAGAAAGTGGCAATTATGGTCTGCAGGGGCACTCAGAAATCATGTCTGTTTTTGAATTCCAGGAAGACATGCAGGTGGGAGTTTTTTAGAGATCACCAGCAGTGGCTATTCCAGTGCTACATGATCTCACATGTCCCAATATACTGTTCCCTCGAGGAATAACTTATAATTTGTCTATTATTTTCACATCCATTTGTAAGCCTGGAGCTTTTGGTTTAAATATCATAGAATTAAGTGCTGATGTTAGAAAACAGGCCTATGGATAAATAGATGGTAAAATGGTATTAACTGCAACATATAATTTACATAGTATATAATCACCTCTGTGGTTGTTACAGGCCAAATAAAAGCAGGCAAATGAGATGTGCATTAAGAAACTGTGTTACTCAAAGCCTCGAAACTCAGAGTGCACTCAGCACGGAAAGAGGTCCACATGCTATTCTTTGTCAGAATCACTAGGAATGCATTCCCATGTCCTGAGATTCAGCCTCTTATAATGGGCAATGTTATAAATACGGTGTTTTCACCAAATCTAGTGTAGTGACAACTCAACAGCTATTTTACATTTTCTTTAATAAGGCCAAACTAACATGTTTTCCCTCTCTAATGTGATTTTAATTTCTCCTTCCAAGTTGGGATTTCAGGACTGCCCCTGATACTGTTTTGTATGACAATACCTATTTGGCAGATGGCTCTGAGGTGGTCCTCAGGCTCCCCTCCTCCTGATAGCTTTTTCTTGTATAACATATCCCCTTGAGTTTGGACAGGACTTGTAACATGCTTCTAACAATAGTATTTGGCGAAGGTGATAGGATTTCACTCCCCTGGTTATGCTATGTAATGTAAGATTATCTTGCTATCAGACTGGTGCCCAAGGCTCTATTTCTTCCTTGCTAGCTTTAAAAAAGTATGGTAATATGTTATCAGAGGCTTACAGAGAGGGCCATGAGGCAATGAACTTCAGACAGCTTCCAGGAGCAGAGAGAAGCCTCCAGCCCAAAGGCAATAAGAAGCTGATCCCCTCCCCGCCACACACCAAAAAGAGAAGCTGATCCCCTGCTCTTAACAGTCCCAAGGAAATCTACCAACAGCCTTAGTGATGGAAGTGGACCCATTACCAGTGGAGCTCCCAGAAGAAAACCAAGCCCTGGCTGACATACCGACTGCATCCTTGCAGAAGATCCAGGTAAGGCGTGCCTCTGCCCATCCATAGAGATTGTGAGCGAATACATTTTTGCTGTTTTAGCTGCTGAGTTTGTGGCAATCTGTTAGACAGCACAGAAGACTGATACACTTGCCCAGAACATACAGAGTGAGTACCATGGGCCAAGTGTTACTCACAGTGTTTGAGATGACTACTCAGTGCAGTTATAGTAGATGGCTGAACACATCAAACAAGGCAAGATGCTCTCCTTTCACACAGAGGTATGGGTAAACCAGTTACAATGTCAAATGATTATTCTACTCTAAGTTGGTATTAGGACAAAGCATATTTACACAATATTGAAATTTTTGTTAAGCTCCACCCATTAAAGTGTGGTATCATATGTACATGTGTTTGTCATTCTGCCATCCAGAATATGGAATCACCATTATCTGCATGGGAAGGTTTTTCTTTGCCATCACGTCCTGTAACATCAGGCAGAAGAGTAAAACTTCACAAAATTTTACAAAACTCAGCAATGCTAAAAGAAAATCTGTGACTTGCTTTTGCTATGCTCACCTTCTCTCTGTGGTTCCAATTTTAGTATATGAGCTGCTGAAAGTGCAGTGTGATTTGTCTTTGCACTCACTGTCCACTGTCCTATATTACCCAGTATCTGCTGTGTCAAATATCTATTAGACAGTGGGTCACTCTCTTAAAGAAAGTTTTTAGCAAAGTGTTTTGACTGCCTGATTTCTTGAATGAAACAAACACAACAAATCACACTAACAGAGGCAGAAAGAATGGGAGTTAATGCTCCCGAAGTACAAGCTGTGGCACCTAGCACCTAACCTCCTACCTTCAACCAGCTGAATACAGAGCATCTCTGGAAACTTGGAAGGTGCAAGCTGAGCAGTTGGCCATAAGATCCCAGTTTACCTACATCAGTGCAATGGCCCTAACCACTGTGGGCTCATCAAAGATCCTCCTTTGGCTCTTTGGACCTAAGCAAGATGAGCAAATGTTTATCCCTACTTCAGACCCACTTCCAAGAACTCACTCTCAAAAACTGTGATTGGAATTGAGTCCCTCATGGAGATAGGAAAGAAAACCTTCTCTAGAAAGGAAATTGGATCCAACATTTATCATCTCAGATCAAGTCTGGCAATGATGACTATATGTATTATTGTATACATTAATTAATCTTCCATTAATCTTTTAAAAGGAGGGATTCATATAGTGCACATGCTAATTTAAAAAACCCTCAGTGCATTGATATTTGAAAACTCCAGTCAGTTCTGTTTGCTCATTTGTTTTTAATTTCTGAGGCTTTAGAGACTTCCATCAAAATAACAAAAGGGTGGCTAAACCCTGATATCTTATGGGGGAGGAAAGGGGACTTGTCATACTTCCAACAATAAAGTTTTTTTTTTTAATTTACTTGTATAGCAACTTCTAGAGAGTAAAAACATAAGAACTGTTTGTGAATAAATAAATTAGAACTTAAAAAAACTTTGATATCTTATGAAGAGTTCTGCAGCAATAATTAATATATGGGGCCACTGACAGTTGAATTAATCTTGGAAACCGCTGTCAAGGGGATGGGGACAATATATGTTCCATGGGGATAACCCATAGTACTGCACATCACTGTTGTGCTCTCTCATTGATATTGATGCTAGCAAAGAAGCAACCACTCAAAGTCAGAACTGACAATAAGAGTCTTCAGAGATGGAAGGACCCTTTCTCACTGCTATGTTGGGTAATTGTCCATGCTTACTAGTAACCAATAATGTTTTTTTCCTGCCCTAAAGGGCACAAGCAACAAGCCTTCTTTTCTTCTCTTCCCTGCTACATTGTAGGCAGCATTGGAATGAGTTAACTACTATCTTGTAATAGCCCATTTGAATACTAGCATTTTTTTTCCTCCAAATGCAAATATGTAGAAAGAGAATTTGGAAAAATCCAAGTAATAATACTATTGCATGGTTAGAAATATATGGGCACTGCAGACAGAACCAACTCTACCCTGAGCAGATTCCTGAAAATGACATTAAAATTCAGGGACTATCCTGGTGTAAAGGCACGGGTAAGTGCCCACCATGTTTTTTTTCCTAGTGATAGTGATGGGGCCAAACTAATTCAACTCTTCTTTTCCTTCACAAAAGGGCATGGCATGCACTCTAGTGGTCTGAAGGTGTCATTGTAGAAGTCAGGTTTTCTAGGTAACATGAATCCTTTTTAGGTGCATCTGGTAGTTTAACCACCCAAACAATGAGATTGCATTCAGTGTTTCCTGACCCTTGAACTCTTCTTGGCTGCTGCACTTTTGCCCTCTTGGTGCCCTCTGATCCTCATAATAAGTACTTGTTGTAGATAATGAACATTTTTTTGTAGCAACTAAATTGTAAACTCTCCATAAGATGCACAGGGGAACAATAATTCTCTTTGGGAATATAGAGGTAGCCATGCAAAATAAACAGCTGTTTGGTTCATTGCTATTACCTCATTTCTTTTTGGAAGCATTTATTTGCGTTTCATGAGCGAAGTTGATATTGTAAATAAAGCTTTCCCATGATCCCAAGATAACACTAAGTTTTCACAGTCTATGCCAGTGTGCTTATGTTACACAATTTAGATTCCTTCCTTTGTGTGAGACTCCAAATATTTCTCAATAAGAACATCCTGTTTCTAATCATGCCCTGAAAAATACCATCCAGTAGCTTACCTTTTCCCTCTGAACTTTTCTATGCTTTAAATCTAGCCTTAAAAAGTATAAAGGAATTCTATATGATTACCTAGAGTGAATAAGATCATAATCAACTCAAAAGAAAGCATTATACTTGTCCAGAAATGCCTTACCAGGAACACTCCAAAGAAGAAATAAATGTGTTTATTATGATGATAACAATACAGCTGCCTAGCAATCAAGTTAACTTTACTGTCATCTTTATCAAGCAGTATGTTTAGAGACAATTTGGGGAAAGAGAAATCTATACTGTGGTATCAGCACAATGAAAGCATATTTCTAAAACATAGTCAGCCTCTTGTTTATGAAGTAAGATGACAACTACTTAAAACGCAGTGTTTGATAGGCATAGATTATTTACCATTCAAAATGTCATAACACATTTAAGGCTCAATTATTTAAACTTTTCTCCAAAATCAGTTTTTCAATATTACTTATTTTAAAAAAAACATATAAATACTTTATTGAAAGGGGAAGAGACCTTGTTATAATCTGTGTATACATATGTGTAAGTTTGTTTGTATGCATGCATATGTGTGTGTGTGTGTAGGAAGTGAAATAATTTTTTTTAATTTTGTTCAATAGTATATTTAGGATAAATTGTCTAAAGAAACAGGTTTACTTTAATAAAGTTAATTA
Source organism: Lasiurus cinereus (assembly GCA_011751065.1). Taxonomy (NCBI): domain Eukaryota; kingdom Metazoa; phylum Chordata; class Mammalia; order Chiroptera; family Vespertilionidae; genus Lasiurus; species Lasiurus cinereus. The sequence continues at coordinate 37,462,172 of JAAGEH010000226.1, forward strand.
CAAACAATTATTTTTTAAATTAAACAATTAACCAAATATTAGCCTCATTTTTATTTTTCCTAACAGCTTTTTTTTCTTTTCCTTATAGAAATTCAAGAGACTGGTGTCTCTAAAGGAATGCTCAATGTGCATTTGGATATAATAATTATCCTCTTCCCTGACTTCAGCATGTATACTCAGATGAACCACTGGTTTCACATCAATGATAGAAAAGCAGGAACATACAGAAAAGAGGATCTTTCGGGTTTTGTTAAGGAAGAATTCCAACAAGTAGAGAGAAATACAGGACCTAGAACTTGACTGCTACATGATCATAGAAATGCAGATGAACTAGATTTTAAAGGCACATGCAAGAGGACTTGAGGCTGACTCTGCTGTCAACTGACCAAGCAGGAAAGAGTTGTGTGTATTTTTTGAATGCTTACTTATGCCTCCCCACAGAGTTTGTCCAAGGCAACACACTGATTTAGTGCAACTGTCTTACTACTTACCTTTTAGCTGTTCTCACCCACCCTGGGAACTAGCAATCAGTTTTGCTCCCCCTTCTTTTCTCCATCAAATATTTTGTCTACACCAATGTGGATAAAATCACTGTAATAATATTTTTAGAAATATCTGTATGAAAATATTGTATATCACTAAGGAATGTAGCAGGATACTTTGTGATGTATAAGCTGTAGAAAGAGTGCTGGGTCCTAATTCCAGCTCCTCTCCTTTTCTAGCAGGTAATCCCAGTCATGCTGCTCATCTTCCTGAGAATTCACACGGAAATAGGGGCAATCAGATATTTTTTACATAAAGATTTTAAAACTGTATTTAAAAAGTATATATAAAACCATCCAGTCCAGGCTATTGAAATGGAGGAGAGGGCCTGAGCTTATCCCATTAGATTCTAGTGATTAGAAGAATGTAAGGCATCAGAAGGCAGGGGAGATTTTCATGAGGCTGAAGACTTTTCCTGAACTCCAAACATAGGGCCATGAAGGTGATGACAAAAGCTTTTAAAATGGTAAGTTGTTACCCTCAAAATACATTTTTAATTATAAAGTTGAATTACAAATACAAATACCTGCAACAATCCTTGCAAATTCATTGTATGGTGCATGGGACTTTAGACAGAAAGTTCTAGGGCAGGGGATGCCCTCGCTGGTTTGGCTCTGGATAGAGCATCAGCCTGTGGACTGAAAGGTCCCAGGTTCGATTTTGGTCAAGGGCACATGCCTGGGTTGTGGGCTCGACGCCTAGTAGGGGGCGTGCAGGAGGCAGCCAATCAATGGTTCTTTCTCATCATTGATGTTTCTATCTCTCTTCCCCTTTTCCTTTCTCTCAGAAATAAATAAAGTCTATATATATAAAGTTACACTAAAAAAAAGAAAGCTCTAGGGAACTAGATCCCAAGTCTCAAGAGTTATGTCATTTACTAATGCAAGTTCCAAATACTTTCAGAATTTTAACTTGTTCAAATGCCATACTAATCCTGTGCCTAGGTAGTATTTGCCTCCTTTGCAAATGACACCATTAAGGTCCAGGGTGATTAGGTTGGATCTTAAAGGCAGTATTGGGATTTCACCCAGTATTTTGGATTCAGAGTGAAGGGACACTCTCTCTTTATAGTTATAAAAAAACTCTGCTGTATAGTTATGAAAAAATAATAGAGGGTGGACTATTTGTGATAGCTTTTTTAATGGTAGACCATAAATTACCAAAATATTTTCCCCAAGATATGTCAGTTGTAGAGAGGAAAGAGATCTTTTTGTGATGATAAATGATCATAATAGTCACCAGAAAAATAATGAACAACCATAAACATAAAGCATAGTTTCCCAGTTATGCTACAAATGAATTTTTACTTATTCATATGTTTATGCTAATAAAAGGAAAGTTATCTTGCTGAACTTTATCATTTATTTTTTGGGACAGAAAAATGTCAGTTTTCTTTTTTACTCCATTGACTGATGGCTCCCCCCTCATCAACCCAACCCATCTCATTCCAGTAGTGGGATGGATCTGACATTGCCCAAACTCTCAGATGCTGAGTTATGGCTCTACATGAGGTAGGTTTGAGGAATTAAAATCAACCACTCATTGACTTATTCTAGTGAGGTAAGAATAAGACTACTATAGCAGTATACGTTTTGTGAAAAAAATAAATTAGTAAATATCGTGTAAAAGTTTATGCTATGCAGTATGCTAAGTGAAATAAGCCAGTCAAAGTAAGATAAATATTACATGATCCTACTCATTTATGGAAGATAATGAACAACATAAAGTGATGAACAGAAAGATCCAGAGACAGAGAAGCATCCATCGATCAGACTGTCAAACCTCAGAGGGAAGGTAGGGGTGGGTGGGGGTAAAGGGGAGAGATCAACCAAAGGACTTGCATGCATGCATATAAGCCTAACCAGTGGACACAGACACTAGGGGGGTTGAGGGCATGAGTGGGGGTGGAGGTGAGGGGCCAATGAGGGGATAACAACACATATGTAATACCTTAATCAATAAAGAATTTTTTTTAAATTTATGCTATGGATTCATAATCACTCTTGACCATGAAAACATACTTATTTCTTCAAGCTTAAATTTTTACTCCATCAATAAAGTCTCTATGTCTATCTACCATATATAGAACTTTCATGTAGGTTTTTAAAGCTTCTGAATAATCTGAAAGTGTTAGAAGTTTTCTTTTGTTCCTCATGCTCCACTATAAAGTTGCTAACTCTTTTCTCAGAGGCTACAACCTGTAATACTAAAAAAATACTATTAAGTAACAAAATAAAGAAAATTTAAAAAATTAACAATTACAAAAACTTAAGCATGCTTTAAATCCTACCCGTTCTTTAGATCCCACAGTTGTTCACCACACGTCTCCCTAAATGAAGAAATGTGACAATAGTTAAAAAGTTGTAAAAATGATGGTATTAAAATACTGCTCATTTAGGTGATGTATGTTTATATTCCTCCACTATAGAAAATGTCAAATTCCAAAGAGAAGTTAAATTAATTGTATTTTGGCATTTCCCTTCATGATGATTGTTGTAAAAAGCAACTTAAAATGTTTCTTTCTTAAGTCAAAAGAAGCAAAAACATGCTATAATTATTCTGGGAAGAAAAATGACAGTTCAGCATATTAATTCAATATTCTTCATAATCAGAAGTACTTATACTCTGAAATAAGTTATATATAATCATCAAATATTAAAATAAAAGAAGTTCTGTTGAAAAAAACTTTTGAACAATTCTTAGAGTATGCTATATTCCTTACATTGTAAGGAATTTCTTACACTGTTAAGATTTAGTTCTTTGGTAAACACACACAGAGCCCACTCAGTTGCTTTAACTAATATCACTGTGTCTCTAGCAAAATACAATCTTTCAAACCATGATGATAATGTTAAAAAATAGAGAGACACATCTGAATCTCAAAACTGAATGGAGGCAAAGGCTTATTAAGATTTTAATTAAAAACAGAAGTGTATTATTAATATATTTTATTAAAGTAAAAAAGATACAAGTTCATGAAAGTGTTACAGTGTTTTAGGAATTTCACAAGCCATTCCAAAAACTGGACAACCATGCTGGCATTTCCCCAATGATTTGCATGAAATTTGCTCACTTGCTTTTGTTTTCTTTTTTCTTTTTGTAAGAGTGAAACTAAAGGAATCAATTTAGACTTTCTGTGAGTAGTTTAAGGAAGGGGAATTATTAATACACTTCTATAAATCTCTGGAAAATGCCACCTGATTTTAAGTGACATAAAGCAGACCTGTAGTTATCTATAGACATAGGTAGCAAAGTGAGGAGTGAGGTATCAAAAAATCATAATACTTTTTTTTTTTAGTTGATGGATATATCTGTTATATTGATTGTGGTGATGGCTTTACAGGTATGCACATATGTCAAAACTCACCAAGTTGTGTGAATTAACATGCACAGCATATGTCAACTACACCTTAAAGCTCCAAAAAGAAGCAATGGCAGCTTGTGAGATATATACTTATTGGAGGGCGTAAAACAATGGTTAACACATTGGAAAAGAAATGGAAGTTGTTATTGTAATTTTTGATTTTAAAAAAATTATCTGAAATGTTGTGTGAAGGCCATTTGTGGCAAAGGTGCTTGGAAGTGGAGATGAAATTCTGTAAGGAGGCTTGGACTACCATATGGGCAGTGGAGGAAAAGGATGTTGGGTTGATTCAGGACAGAGTTAGTAGGAACAAAGAAAAGGTTTGCTGGGGCACTGCCTGTGAAGGTAGGACATAGTAAGAAATCAAGGATGATGGCAGGTTTTGGTTTGAGCAATGGGATGTACAGTGTTGCCATTTCCTGAGATAATGAAGAAAGGAAATACTAAAATTCAAGGGGAATAAGAAGAGTTACACTTTGACAAATTAATTGTGAAATGCCTGTGAGATAGCCAAATGACAATGTTAAGTTGGTAAAGGTTTCTAAAACTAAGAGGAAAAGTTTGAGCTCCAAAAACACGTTTGGGCCTGACCAGCATGTAGATGAAAGTGGGAGGCTTTCAGGAAGCAGAGGGAAATGCCATTGCGCGGGGAAGACAAACAGAAACCCAGGGTCGAGATGCTACAGGGCTTATCTGCCTAGATAACTACTTACCTCCTCTCTCCCCCAAATAACCAGAATGAGGGTGAAAAAAGTTTTGTGACAAGAAGTGAATTATTTCTTATGCTCTTAGAGGTTACTTTCTAAAATTTATGTTTTAAATTCTACAATCTGTATAGGAAACAAAACTATAATATTTTAGTAAATTTACCTACTCTTTGCCCAGTTTAATCTTGACATCATCCTTAAAAACTCTTAAGTGTTTAAATATTTACATAGTACATGTTTATAATTTTATAATCACCTCACCTAATGTACATCTCCTAAATAATCTTGATATATATTTTGTTTCATGCATACTTTTTAAAAAATGCTTTTTAAAAATTATATATACTTATTGATTTCAGAGAGGAAGGGAGAAAGAGAGAGATAGAAACAAACATCAATGATGACGGAGACTCATTGATTGGCTTCCTCCTGCATGCCCCCTACTGGGGATCGAGCCTGCAACCTGGGCATGTGTCCTTGATCAGAATTGAACCCAGGACCCTTCAGTCCACAGGCCCACACTCTATGCACTGAGCAAGACCAGTGAGGGCTGTTTCATACATTCTTTTTAAATTCATTGAGAAGTGAAGGATAGAGCTCTGATAAAATTTTAAAAAAAAGGAAATAAAAATAATTTGCAGAACCTGACAACATATATATGGAATGTGGGAAAATCTGTGATATGATTTGCTGAAAGTAGCTGGAAATTTTGTAGTGTGATGATCTGTAATCAACAGCTCTTACATCCTCATTGTGATCAATCATAGAAACAGAGCAAACAACTTTGAAGTTATAATTTATGATTATAGAAGGAGAATAAAACAGACATTTCATGGCTGGTATGAATGGTGTTCTTTAAAGTAAAGCTTAGGTTGAGAAGAATACACGGTAAAGCTAGTTTTGTTAGTTTGCATTACTTTGAGCCTACGCCAGATGTTGGGGAGTTATGTAACCTTGCTAGATTTTTGTTTGTTCATCTGTAAAATGGAAATGATACTAAGAACTTCTAAGGGTTTGGATGAGAATAAACATGGGATAAAATATACAAAAATGCTTTGTATAGTGCAGCGTACTAGAGACTGTAATACAATAATAATAATGAAACAATGTATTTAATGATGGTACCTGATGGTCAATGATTTTAATTTGTGTACTGTATTTCATTTTATTTAGAATTTTCCAAGTCATTAATGAGGCCTGGGAAGAAATAATGTCAACTTTTCAGATGTTGATGAAAATAATAAATGAATAAAACATGGAATTTTTAAAACTTTGTACACTTTGCTGACTGTGAATTTTGGTATGCACAATAAAAATGAAGGGTATACTACCTGCTTATGGTGCATTGCTTGAACTGAAACACAGTTCTTAATACAATTCTTCCATCTCTCCCATTCCTGTTTTTATATTTGCTTTTCTAACTTTTTAATTTACCTTTTTCCCCAAGATTAAATCATTAGTCATAATTTTGTAACTTTATATTTTCCTTTTTATAAAAATAATTAGAGGCCCAGTGCATGAAATTTATACACGGGGGTGGGGGGAAAGGGGGAGAGGAAGGTGTGAGTATCCCTCAGCCCAGCCTGCACCCTCTCCAATCTGGGACATCCCTCTCACAATCCAGGACTGATGGCTCCCAACCACTTGCCTGCCTGTCTTCCTGATTGCCCCTAACTACTTCTGCCTGATCACCCCTTAACCATTCCCTTCCCTCCTGATTGATGCCTAACTGTTCTCCTGCTGGCCTGATAGCCTCTGACTGCCCTCCCCTGCAGGCCTCTTCACCCCCAATTGCCATCCCTTCCCTGAAGGCCTACTTGCCCCCAACTGCTCTCCCCTGAAGGCCTGGTCACCCCTAATGCCCTCACCTGCAGGCCTGATCACCCCCAACTGCCCTCTCCTGTTGGCCATCTTGTGGTGGCCATCTTGTATCCAAATGGGGGCAGCCATCTTGTGTGTTGAAGTGATGGTCAATTTGTACATTAGGCTTTTATTATATAAGATTCAGTATTTACTCTATTTTCCCATTGTATGATTTTATTGGGGTGACACTGGTTAACAAAATTATACAGGTTTTCAGGTGTACAATTTTATAACACATTATCTGTACACTCCATGTCAAGTCACTGTCCATCAACATTTATCCTTCCTATACCATCTTCTACCTCCCGCCACATACCTATTTCCTGGCAACCACTTCAATATTCACTGTTGAAAATTTTCACAATATACTAAAAAAAATAAAGTCATCCAAAATCTTATCACCAAGAGGTAACTGCTATTGATTTTTTGTGCTATGTAGTCACATAGTCTCTTCTTTATGCACTAATATATTTTATAAGTTCAGTAATAGCAGCATGAATATTTTAATTTTCCATGAATATTTAAAAATAATATAAGTTGTTTTCTACAATATTTTTAGGTACTGCATAGTTATTTTAAAATTTAATTTTATAGATGAAATATGATTTGTAAGACCCATCATAAAGGTAGTTAGTTGTTAGTTATTTTTTTCTTGTATAAGCAGCGCTGTGATAAACATTCTTAAGGCTATATATTTGCATGAATCATGATTATTTCCTTAGGATGAATTTCTGGACTCCATTAAGTCCGCATTTCAAATTACAAAAATTATAATACCTATTGGCAAATTGCACTCCAAAAGGTTATTATAAAATTCAACATTCCTATAAACTATACATGAGAGTGTCTTCTTCCTCACATTGCAACTAATAGTAGATACTGTCATTTTTCAATTTTTACATTTTTGTCAGTTGCATCTTTTTTTGTTTTAGTTTATATTTTGTTGATTACCAGTTGGGCTGAAAAGTGTTTTATGATTTTTTTTTTAATTTGTGTTAGTTTCTGAAATTATCATGTATTTTGTATACTTATCTATTAAATATCATGTCTTTGGTATAATCACTTGTAATAACTTGTTATATCTTCAGTATATCAACTATAAAAATAAAGATTTGATTATGAAGACCAGTGATGACTTTAACATTTCTAGGATTAACATATGCCAAGATTCATCCTAAAACCCAAAAGAAAATTAAATAGCTTTCTTAGTTTATTTAGATACAAAAGTGATTACAAGTAGATGAATGAATTTAAGTTCACTTTTATGCTTCTTTTTTATTACTCTATTTTCATTCAAATTTGAATCAATGTTGCATTGAATTTATTATGGGGTCTCACAAAATTTCTGGATTATTTACATCAATATATTTTTATTCACTATTATGTCTGCTATGTCTATTTTCTCTTTCTCTTGAAATTGTGTGAACATGATTTTCCTTTATTACCCCCCAAAAAATGAACTGGTATAAATAATTTTTTCTTTACATATTACCCTATATTGGAGGGCTTACTGGTGTAGCCAAAGTTAAGGAAGAATCACCCTGCAGTACCATCATTGTGTAAGGTTTTCCTGTGTCAACCAGGGCCCTAATGCTTTGCCCTGGTGTTGGTGTCATTACATAGAACCTAACTTCTTTGAGACCAGCAGCTGATCACAAATGTAATATAAAGAGAATTCATGAGCAGATGTATACTTCTCTAGACTTTGATTTAGGTATAGTTATTCTATAATAAAAACTAAAGAAAAGTAGGAACTCGTGTATATTAAAAAAGTGTAATCTAGCTGATGTTCATGTATGGTTAGCAAATAAGTGTGCCATACCAATAATGAGTATTGATATAAAAATTTTACATTAATTACTATAGTGCTTTATAGTTTCTTCACTATCTCATGTGACCCTTATCAATAAGGAAGATATTGTATTGGAATAAAAAAAATTATCATATTTACTTGCAACGTGATCTTGGGCAAGTTAACTAATCTCTGAAAAACGTCAGCTTCCTTCTTGGTAAAAAGAAAATAATACTTATCTTTCAGAGCTGCTGAAAGTTTTGAAAATTACAGTGGATTTTATTTTATTTATTCATTGTTATTTTTTAAATTTTTTATTTTTATTTTTTTATTTAAAAGAGAGAAAGGGAGATTGAGCCTACAACCCACGCATATACTAGGGAATTAGACTGTGACTTCCTGGTACATGGGTTGATGCTCAACCACTGAGCCACACCAGCCAACTTACAGTGGAGTTTAGCACTTAATACTCAACTCAGTCATTCATTTATTCAATATATATTTTTGAACATCCACCATGAGTTTTAGACACTACGGATTATAGTTTGAAGGAAAATGGGTTCCTGCCCTGATACTGATTAAATAATAATGGGTGATAGTTAATAATAAAAGTAAACAGATAGGTGGATAGATAGACAAGTAGATGGATGGATAATGTTGAATAGAACTAAGTACTACAAAGAATATGCAACAAAATAATGTGGAACTATATAGGTAGTATTGGATATACTGAACAGAGAAATCAGGAAAATCTTGTTGAAAGGTGATAATTTGAATTGAGACTTGAATAAAAGAATAGTCTGTCAAGAGGAAGAGGCAAAGACCTAAAAAGGGCATATATGAGCAAAAGCTCTTATATAGGAACAAACTTCACCATGTGAAGAGCACAGGTGCCCCTTGTGGATAGAACATAGAAAGAGCCTGATATGAGAAGGGTGGGCAAGAAGGTGAAGAGCACAGATTATGTGAAGCTTTGTCATCATGGTAGGAAGTTCACCCAGAGTGGTAATAGGGAGCTATGATGATTTTAATGATGATAAGGATCAAGTTGATTACCAATTCCTGAACGACTCCTTTTCCCTGTTTGAGCTACATCTGCTTGAACACCAATTTCTTTTTGCCAATTGTGGCTTTTCTTCTTGACTGGATACTCTACTCTCTACCCTTGGCTTTGGTGGCTGCTATGCTTAGTGTTCTTCCCATTACTATTTCAGGTTATCCCTCGGTTTTTCTACACAGCTTTTATTTCATGCATCTTGTCTAGCCTATTTTCTACGCACACCTTTCAGTTTTCCAGAAAGACTCATCACATGTAACTGTCAACCAGGATAGAATTTGCTTTCCCTCTTGACATTATTTGCCTGAATTTAAATTAATAATACCCTTAACAATAAGAAATATCTATAATAATAAAAGCACAATATGCAAATTTACCAAACAACCGAACAGCAGAAAAAATGTCCAGATGACCTTCTGAACAACCACACTATGACACAAACTGGTGCCAGTCCAATCAATGCAGGTGTCATACGATTGGTCAGGGGGCCCCGCCATTGTCTTACAATTGCCCCCGCAGAGGGAGGTCCAGACCACCCTCTGTGGGGCAATCGATGGAGGGACTTCGTGATTGATCACCCATCATAGAGAGATTCAGACTACCGAGCCAGCAGTGCTGTTGTGGGTGGGTGGGGCCTCCCTCTGTGGGGCAATTAATCTGGGGATCCCACAATCGATTGCCCCACAAAGGCAGGCCCAAGCCACTGGCCAGCTATTCTGTGACAGGTGTGTGGGGCCAGCCAACTATCTCCCTGCAAAGGGAGGCCCAGGCCAGCCAAGCAATTGCACCCTATGCCTGTCACCTGTAAAGGTGGACAGATGACAAGTAGTGGCAGCAGTGGAGCTAGAGCCAGCTGCCGACAACCAGGGGAAAGAAATCCCTGATAGGTCCTGATCACTGGCCAGGCCTAGGGACCCCTACCCAAGGGACCCTAACCAAGTGTACAAACCCACCCCCCTGTGCACAAATTTCATGCACCGGGCCTCTAGTATGTGTGTGTGTGTGTGTGTCTATACAGTTGGTATCCCCCCAAAATGTATACATACACTTTGAATAATTATAAAGACAGTATTTATTAAAACACATTTCATTTTCAAAATTGAGCTATTAGCTGTTAAAATGTGTTTACATTTTTTGGGACACCCTTTGTGTATATGTATACATATATATATATGAAAAAAGTTGCAAATGCATGATAAGTCGTGCATTTGCAAGTTAGGCTTCATCCTTTTGACAATAGATTTTACAGAGAAAACAAATCCTTACAATGCATATGCACACTATACAAATGCTGTCATTTTGTTTAAAATTATCCAGGTATTCAAAAAATTTTAATTGAGTTTGAGTAGAATTTTTTCTCTGAAGTTCTCTTGTAAATATTATAAGGTTTAGTCTGATCAGCAGGAAGATGGTAATATAATTTTAAGAGTTGATGTGTGGCTTTCAACCAAATTAGTTTCCTTAATGCCAGTCATTATATTGTATATTTATGTCTTGAAATCTTCAAGCTTCAAAAGCTCTCAATAAATTCCAAATACATCTGAAAAGTCCTATCACATTTTATGAAGGTTATATGGGTTATAAATAGAGAATGAATAGGCCTGAAGGGAGAATAAGGTGTTTAGTGACAGAGGAGTTTGAGTGCCTCTAGATTTCTTTTTTCTTTTTTCTTTTTTTAAATTTTATGTAAGATCTGTTTTTTAATACCTATTCTTTTAAAATATGTTAAACTAACCATTATTTGGCCTGCTCACAGTTTCTACCATATATAAAATGATCTATAATAATAAAGCATAATATCCTAATTAGACGGAACATCCTTCCAGACATCCTTCTGGATGAAGCTGTAGCAGTGTGGGCCAAGGCAGAGTCAACCAGCGCCGCAGTGGGGGCCGAGCCCCTTGCACAAATTTCGTGCATAGGGCCTCTGGTAGTAACATAAACAAATCCCCTGTAATGAAGGAGCTATAAACCATATTCAGCTCTTAAACCTCCACACCAGGATGTATTACTTTAATTGATAATTCTTTGTGGGAAATCTAATCATCAACTCTTTATGCATGTAAACATATAATCTACCATTGCATCTATCATTCCCTGAAAAAAAGCTTTTGCTATCACCTTTAAACATATCCACTAACCAAGTGTACAAAACTCCCCTATCTTAAATTCATGTTGGAGATCCCTTATCAAATCACTTTTTCCAACATAGTCTTTTATTAAATCTTCTAAATTTGTTTCTGAAAATTCCTCAATACTGATAAGATAGTCGGACAATATTTGTTGGATATCACTGAATTATATCTTTCATAATATTATTATACTCAATATTTTTCAGATATCAATATTTGTATCACTTCATATACAAATAAACCCCAGAACTAAAATTATATTAGTTTCACTTGATTTTCCATTTAGTGTGTGTTATTTTTCTATTTTTCATATTTCATATATTCCTCTAAAACAAGAATAAGAAAATAAATCTTTATGAAAACCTACAAAGCTAACCTTCTAACAGAATTAGTGGTAGAATAGTGTGGTATTATAGCCTATTAATAAATAATATAAAATTGTTGAGTAGTAAAGTCTATATGTACACTTTTATTATAATTCCATGCAATCATCACTCCATCTACAAATATTTACTGGGTATTTTCTATGAAAGGCACTCTGCTAAGTATTATGAGGGACAAAGAGAAGTATCAACTCTCAAGATATTAACAATCTGGACAGCCAGCAGTTCTTATGCATTTACAAAATGTAACATACAGGGCATGCCAGCTGCATAGTGTAGCTAATACCCCTCATGAGATGAAATCATAGTCTCATGGTGGTTAGGGAAATCTACCCAGCAGGGTTAAAATTTAAGCTTGGAGAGCCTTGAGATATTATAAGTTTCCAATTATGTTGAAAAAAACACTGAGGGATGTAAGGATAAAAATGTGAGCAAATAATGAAAATAGGAGTCACAGGGTATATTTTATAGCTGTCTGATCCAATATGGTAGCATGAACCACATATGGCTTTTGAGGAATTCAACTGTGGCTAATCTGAACTGAGATGCATGATTTCAAAGACTCAGTATGGAGGGCCATGGCGTCCTGAGTGTCACCCCACTTGTCCGTGGGAGACTCTATCCTGGAGAGAATGCAGCCACCATGCTAGTTTTGCATCTTTAAGATGCTCAGTGCCCTCCAGCTTTTCCACAATTCTCAGAAGAGGCCCAAGCCCTCAAAAGCCACACCTTCACGGTGGAAATAAAAGCCCCGAGTGAGGAGCTCTTCAGCTTGCTGAGCAGCTGCACTAGTTGCTGGGTGATGGCCTGGCTGCACTGGTCCAGCTGCTGCAGCCTAGAGATACCATAGTGGAGGCAGACATGGCCCCGAGAACCCTGAGAACTGGGGTAATGGTGGGCCTCAACCTTGTGGGCAGTCAGGACCTGAGAATGACCCATGTTGGGAGTGATCCTGAGGTGTGAGACCTTGGCAGGAGGGTCCTTGGAGGGCATTAGATGCTTCCTGTCCAGCCTGGAGCCAGAGGCTGTGGATTGGATTCAGGGTTGAACCAATCCAGCACCCACTGCTCTGAAGAGGTGGCTGCCCCATGCCTTCCTTACAGTCCATGCCAGACAGAAGCACCAACAGTGAAATTAACTTGTATTCTCTCTCTCATTCTCTCTCTCTCTCTCTCTCTCTCTCTCTCTCTCTCTCTCTCTCTCTC